>CM061260.1:82245000-82845000 GCA_030848825.1 Tadarida brasiliensis
TTTTATTAATAGCTTCTTCTCTGTGTCTGTTGGTTTAAAGTAATGATAGCTGTTATAATAGAAATTTTTAAATCTCAGTGGTTTAACACTCAAGAAATCATTCAGGTACCCAGGTGGACAGCAACTCTGTCTTCAACATATGGCTTACAAGCTCACCGTTAGCATTGGCAGATGGATGAAGATAGAGTGTAGAGGAACACATGGGTGATTGTACTCTAGGCCTGGAGGTGGTGTATATCATTTCTGCTCATGTCACATATGCCAGACGAGGGTGTCAGTGGGTTGGGAAATGTCTCTGGTTGGACAGCCACTTTCCAACAACTTACACTGTGGAAGGTGAGTCTAAATCACTGATGATTAGCTAAGCTACAGGTGTAATTCTCCTTTCTTTTTTTATAGTGTATGCTCTGATAGTACCCCAAACTAATTTTTGAGAGCCACCCATGATAAGGAACAATAAAAGAGAGCAATTTTCTTCCTGTTCTTTTCCCTAGTAATCTCATCTACTTACAATGCACTGACTTTCACCTCTTTGACTTTCAGATATGTGCTTTAATTTTATCAGTTATAAATATATATTTTTACTTTACTGCTTGAGATGCTTTGCTTTTACCTCAAACTTGGCATCTTAAACTATTTGTCTGGCTTTCTCATAACTCCCTTATTTTTGTTTAGGTCAGGGTCAGCCAGCTTTTCTTTAAAGGATCAGATAAATATTTTAGCATTATCACATAATCCCTCTGTCTCATCATCTTTTCTTTAAAACCTTTTAAAACTGTAAGAACCATTTTTTAGTTTGCAGTCTCTAAACAGATTTAGCCATTGGTTATAGTTTGTGGACCCCTAACTTAGGATATCCTCATTGTTGAAACTTTGTCTTCTATAATCTAGTTACCACATACATTTGTTTTTCATGGTATTTTTAAGTGTTTTGAATTGTACAGGTTTGTGTTCTGCTGGCTTAGGTAAAGTTTTTGCCATCAGAGATATTCTGTTTCTGTTGTGGAATTTAGGAAAGTTTTCCTTCTATTACATATATACTATATTTTCTTTAAAATGTGTTTATGAATAGAATCCTTGAAGTTGAATATTAGATATGTTTGTTACAAGAAGTGAGTCTGATTATAAAGAACTAAACTGCAATGATAAAATTCTTCGTCATGGCCCAGTCAGCGTTCAAATTGGTTTAGCAGAGCAGCCTGTCAACTTCCCGAGGACATCGCTCGCTGTCCAACTCAACTGTGTCTATGAAGATACCCTGCGCAGGCCCCTGACCAACTCCTTGCCTGTGGCTGCTTTTCTGTTCTTGTTCTCTCTAGAGAACATTTTTTTTCCCTAGTCCTTTGAAAGCTTTTGAAACAGGCAATTGATATGCTAATTATTGTATTCTTTATCCTTGGGATCTAGGGGATTTCAGAATCTGGTGTATATAAATTTTTTGGGTGAGTTGATAATTTTCGTCTTAAAATGGTCAGTGACCTGAAAGACTCTAGTGTCTACCCATTCATTAGGGCAATTCTGCAAAAATCTTTTTTGCAACACTTTTAGTTACTGTCATATATGGCTTCCCTGCCATTTGTGTCAGTGATGTTTTACTGTACTTAGAATTAAAATTTGAACCTTAAGAATATTACTTTAACTTTTGATAAATATATTTAAGTTTTCTGGAATGGAAAGATGTTAATCTGAACCAGTAATTTGTGATATTGTTACCATGCATCTCCTGGTGACTAGTAAAAGATGACTTCATGCATTAGTGTTAGCTATGTTTTGGCTCTTATTAAGATAAATACCTTGTCATAAAATTAATAAGCAAAATTGATTTAATATTTTTTTGAACAAATATATTTTTTCTAGATCACTTAATGTTTGTTTGAGGTTTTTATGGGAGATTCTAATTATGCTGTGCAGTCTGGGTTTTGGATTTTAATTTAATGTAAATTCTAGTTTACTACTGATGCAAACCTGAAACTCATTTCTTTTTTTTTCTTTTTTTCTTTTTTTTGTCCAGATGGAGATCTTATAACAATTTTTGATAGTTCTGACCTTTCCTTTGCAATTCAGTGTAGTCGAATACTGAAGCTGACATTATTTGGTAAGTGGTAAACTTTCTAATAAATTTACTATTTTATTCATTGTATTTTTATTAAACACTTTCTAGCTTTTTTCTTTTAAAGATTCAGAATTAAATAATTTTTCAGCTATGTCAGAATTTTTGAATTATTAAGGCTTAATTATATATGTATAACTATAATCATATGTATATGATTAATAGAAAGTAGTCATGTTTAAAATTCCTCATCTGCTCAAGTATCCTAAGTCTGTGGGCAGTGGCCTTGTCTGGCCTTGGTGCTACTAGCTTCCTGGCCGCCTGTTTTCTGTGGCAGGCCCTACTGCTAGGTGCCTCTTCACTCTGTGCAAAAAAAGCTGGGAGCTAGGTGAGGGCTTACCTGAGAATCCATGTTTCCTTATTGCTGTACCTCTTCAGCCTCTGATTAAATTGGTAGAGAGATTTCCATGCATTCTGAGAATATTGAACTTGAACCTGAAACCTGAGATTCTGGAAACCAGCGGTTAAAGAAGTCTCCCCACTCCCTTGTGTTCCTGAAAGGGTTTATAGCAAGAAACCACCTTCCCCATGTGATTTAGTTATGACTCATGGATACCCCCTTGTTTATGACAAGGTCAGACACAGAGCCTTCAAATTCCCATTCTTTTTGCCTGATACTTGATTAGCTGAACCTATTGTACTCACTGACCATTGTGGACAAAATACCAAACTTTTATAGATCTTTCTCCTCTCTCCAGCCCCCTAAATTTTGACCCACCCTCATACTGAGCCAGCATACAACCCCTTTTTATCCACCACTCCTGAAAATAGACTGACTTCTGTATAAAACATTCTCTGATCTGCAGTGTGAATACTGTCCCCTCCACCCTTTTATTCCACTTCCCCATAACCAGTTTTTTCTAGCCTTTGTTCCCTGCTCCCTGTAAAAGAAATGCCCAACTGACTTTGGAGACTTGAGAGCTTGTGTGTGGTCAGAAACTTGCTTTTAATATTCTTCTCTCAGAAACTGATAGATCAGGTAGGTTCAAAATTAGTAAGGATAGAGGAAATTTGAACAAAACAGATACAAGGTTGATCTTGTGCATCTATCAATCAGGAAAGTTTACAGATTTTTTGAGTATATGGACATTTATAAAAGTTGACTGTATACTAGGTTTTTCAATAAATCTCATTAAATATCAGAGATCATATTCTCTGGCCTCATTAGAAATCGTTGGACAAAAATGATAACCCAAATTTCCATACTTTTGAAGATTAAAAAAATGATTTTAAAATAAGTCAAAGAAGAAATCATAGTGGAAATTAGAAATAAGTGATGACTTCTACATAACAAGTGTTTAGAGTACGCTAAAGCTAACTTGAAAGGATCTTCATAGCTTTAAATACAAAAGGACAAAGTAAGCCCAAGAGACTTGGAAGAAAATAATAAAGAGCAGAAATAAACTAGAAATCAGGGAATCGATAGGATCAACAGTTTTGGGAACATACAATTAGCAAATCTCTAGTACGATTAATACTAGAAGTTAAAGGGGGCATAACTGTAAAATATAGCAGAACTTTAAAAAAGATCTATATTATGACTACTGTGAATAACTTTCTATTTGAAAACTCAGATGACATGGACAGTTTCCTAAGTGAATTTAATATATAAGTATTTCGAAAATAGCAACATTGAAGAAATCAAACCAGTTATTCTACTAAATATTTAAGAAACAGATGGTCCCAAGTTATACAAACGATTCTAGAGAATAGGCAAAGGGGGAAATTCATTTTATGATCTTAATATACTTTAACATGAAAACCACCCAAGGAAAATGTAGACTAGTCTAACAAACATAGATACAAAATACTAAATAATAATAAATTCAGCAGTGAATATTAAACTAGATCATTGCCAAGATTTTTAATCTTTGGAGTATAAGATTGGTTTAAATAAAATCTATTAATACCATTTTCCATATAACAGGTTAAAGGGGAAAAACTGAACCATCTTCTCTGAAAGAAAAAGCATTCATACCCCAATCATGTTAAAAAGTCATAGCAAACTAGGAATAGAAGGGAAGTTTTTAACCTTATATTGGGCAATTATCGCATAGAACAATTGCTATATACCATAATATAAAAGGATTATAAAATGTAACTAAAATAGCCCAGCCAGTGTGGCTCAGTGGTTGAGCGTCGACCCATGCACCAGGAGGTTGCTGGTTCGATTCCCCGTCAGGGCACATGCCCAGGTTGTGGGCCTAATCCCAAGTGGTGGGCATGCAGGAGGCAGCCAGTTGACGTTCTCTCTCATCAATGTTTCTATCTCTTCCTCCCTTTTTCTCTCTCTAAAATCAATAAAGAAAAAAATATTTTAAAAAATGTAACTAAAATACTCATAACAAAAAGATAATGTGATAAATCTAATGAAGTAAGATTGTTACAGAAAAAAATATAAAATTTTAATTTAAATCATGAAGCAGAGAAATGGGTTTTGAGGAGACCTAGCCAGGGAGATTTAATTGTGTCTGTATTGTTTTATTTCTTAATGATCAGGAACAAAGATGAAAAAATGTTAAGATTTAATGAAGATGTGTATTTAATGAGTTTATCTTTTTGTGTGTTTTAAATAATTCATTGAAGTCATAAGGTTATACTCACACTAATAAAAATACATAATTATACAATAAGGAATTTAAACTTTTAATTGTGTAGTCTATAACACACGGTGTTCTAAAAACCACTAAGTAGATGACTTCAGATCATAGGTCATATTAGGGATATATAGGCCAGGTTCTTAAAAGTTCTGGTAAGATAAATCAATGCGCTTCAGCCAAAGACCACCAGGACCACAGCTGTAGTTGAACAAAGTTGGGTGTATTTGCATTAATTTTATATACATAGTCTTAAATACAAAAAGGACCAAGTAAGCCTAAATAACTTAGAAGAAAATAATAAAGAGCAGAGATAAACTAGAAGTCAGGGAATTAATTGACTTAAACCTCTATTAAGATTAGTTAAAAAAAAGGGATGAACAAGCAGTATTAGAAATGAAAAGGGGCGTAACTTACACAAAATGAACACCATGGAGAACAATGGGCTGTCTCAGTAAAAGAGTGTTAGAAAGGATTTTTCATAGGTCTTGTGCTTGTGTTAGGTGATTTTGGATAAGGTTAAAGGAAGTAGGGCTTTGCTTTAGACTGGATGCTATCAGGAAGGGGTAGGGGTGGTCCTGTGATTGGGCACGTTACTGAACCTTAACCAGAGGCAGGAAGAATTAATTGAGGCTAAAGCTGCAATGGTTAAAATAGCAGTCACTCATATTAGCCAGGGATGTTTGGTCATTTTTGTGGTTTGGTCAATGTTCTTGTTTTTTTCTGAGTTCTCACTGGCTTTGTTTTTGTCTTGATCACAGTAACAGAGTGATTTGTTCTGATGGTTGGTGTTCTTTGAAATTGTTCGTGGTCAGCAAGAGAACACCATAGCCTACCTGTGAGTGCCAGGCCAGCTTCTAGCAACACTAATGCCTGTCTTACAAGTACCAGGCCAGTTCCTGGCTGCTTTTCTCTTTTTCAAATATTAGAGAAAAACCAGTAACCCAGTAAAAGCCAATAATTAATTAATATAGGTAGAAGGTGATACTGAATTTTCTCATAACTATATAGGGTGTATGTAAAATACAGGTGGGTTGTGTTCTAAAAGCTTACATTAGTAGTTTTGATGTTTGAAATATATTTAACAAAAAATCTCCCTGAAACTGTATTTTCGAATAGATTTCCTTTTCTAATGTGGTGCCTTAGGAATTTGTATAGATGTATACCGGCAACGCATAAAGCATTTTTGTTTAATTTTTGAATCCCTATCTTGAGATCTTGAGGTTTGTATTTAGAGCCTTGTGTCACATTTTTTCTTTCTTTTTCTTTCTTTCTTTTTTTTAAATCTCAGTGATGACAGTCTTTTTTGGCTGAATGAAGGATTTTTTTTTTAAAGTCAGCTGAAAGTCATTTGGACAAAATGGGTAATTAAGTGAAGTAATGTTGCCTTCATTTAAAACAACAATATGATTATTGAATAATCTCTGCCTTTTTGTTGCTAACATACTACTTTTGGAAGTACCGTTGACTTGAACAATGCCGCGGTTAGGGGCATCAACCCCCCTCCCCCCATGCAGTCAAAAATCTAAATATAACTTTGGACTCCCCCAAACCTTTACTAATATCCTACTCTTGGCTGGAAGCCTCACAGTTAACACACATAGTTGATTAACACATTTTATATATGATATGTATTATATACTGTATTCTTATAGTAAAGTGATTTAGAGAAAAAATGTTGTTATTAAGAAAATCATCCTCCAGCTGGTGTGGCTCAGTGGTTGAGTGTTGACCCATGCACCAAGAGATTGCCAGTTTGATTCCCAGTCAGGACACATGCCCAGGTTGTGGGCCTGATCCTCAGTGGGGGGCATGCAGGAGGCGGCCAATCGATGTTCTCTCTCATCTGTGTTTCTCTCTCTCTCTCTCTCTCTCTCTCTAAAAAATCAATTAAAAAAAAGGAAAAAGAAAAAAAAATCATGAGGAGGAAGAAATGTATATACTGTATTTATTCAGAAAGGTTTGGGTATAAGTGGGCCTGTGCAATTCAAGCTCGTGTTGTTCAAGTATCAACTGTAACTACTTTTTAAGGACAGTGGTGTGGATTAATGAATTCTGCATATTTTTGTTTTAATAGGTTACTTTTTAGGTCAGTTATTTTAGGTAGCTCTTTTTACTTTTAGGTCAAAATTAGACAAGAGGGATAACAGACCTATTAGTCATGTACCTTTTAACATTTATGTATAGAATGAGGTGTTTATTGTATTATTTCAAGAATATAAAAGAATAGGGTGAAATAAAATGATCTTTTGAAGGTATGTAATTTCTATTAAATTAAAGTTTTCTGTAGGCTTTAATTTATTTTACTGTCATTGAATTCTTCTAATAAACCTTTTTAAAGAGTGATTATAAGCTATACATCTGGCATCAGCAAATTAGCAATAAAGAATTCTTTCCTTAAAAAGAGTTACCATTCAAATGACATCAATAGCTATCTTGTTTGATTTTGTTTTACTTTTTAAAGAAATTGTATTTATCTTTTCTTAGTGCATATTTTTCTGTTGATATACTAACTCAAAAACATTTTCTAATTTTAAGCAAATTCTTTTATTCCAGTTAATGGCCAACCAAGACCCCTTGAATCAAGTCAGGTGAAATATCTCCGTCGAGAACTCATAGAACTTCGAAATAAAGTGAATCGCTTACTGGATAGCTTGGAACCACCTGGAGAACCAGGACCTTCCACCAGTATTCCTGAAAATGGTAGACTGTGAACCCACTTTAAAAAAAAATTTTTTTTCTTACATCTTTTTGCAGATTTTTAAAAACTTCAGTAGTAGTAGGATGGCACTTCTATTGTCACATCTTTTTATTCTGGCCTCTGTGCTAGTATTCATATGTGTATTCCCAAACCTGACTGTTCATCAGGATTCTCAGCAGATTTTATTATACTAATTCCTAGATCTTATTATAGGTCTACTGGAGGGCAGGGCCTAGGCATCCCATTTTTAAATTACTCTCTGGGTGCTTGTTTTACAGCTAGTCTTAGACTCCTGGGTTTGTGACATAGGACAGTTTTCAAACCTTTGACTCTTGAACCCTTTTCAGTGTAATAGCTAATTAATGAACCGTAGGAATTGAAATAATTTCATTTCAATTGGTGTGTGAAGTAGTTTCAAGCAAAAAATAATTCTAGATTAGTATATTCAAATGGTGTATTTTAAAGTTTATCTTAAACACAACTTTTAATAATTAAAATATGCAAAGAAAAATTCATTTTTTCCATTTTACAGTTGACATGTACTATTTATATTAAGATGAAGCAAGATTTATCAGTAAATTTGGAACACATAATTTTGAGACCAAATCTATTTTAAAGTGTAGATTGAAATTTATGTATTATGACTTGAAAGTAGACTTTAAAAATCTGCTTTCTTCAACTTTTAATATTCTTAGATGTTGCACTTAAAAAATAAATTTTTTAGGATAATTTTTGTGTTTGCATGTAAGTTTTACATGTTTCTGAGTCTGGATGACTGCATATGAGAGGCTTAATAGAAGATGATTTTGTGGAAAAATGGCATTGTAATCCTTTGTGACATTTAGGTTCTGAGATATTCTTTTTTGGCCCCATTTAAATTTTGGGGTTTAGTTTCCCTTCTTCAATTTAGTTATAGTTTAAATAAAGATGCATTTCCCATAGTTTTCCCTTTCTTCTCTTTCTCCAGCCATGTGGAACTGTTACTGGTAGATGCTCAATAAATATTTGGTGATTGATTAGAAACTTCTAGTTCCACCTCTATATTTCAGAACATATTGGAAATCTGCTGAAATACTGTGATGAGATTCTCTTGGCCTCTTTATGGTGAAACTTTATATTTCAGGTCAAAGCAAATTGCCTTTTTGAACACTGTCTCCAAACAAAAAGCTCCAGTTCAGGTCAAGGATCTGAAGAAAACTACCATTTCCCCAGAAAAATTTATAGATGCCGAACCAGCAACATTTGCATATAATTTCAGGGCATTTTAACATCTGTAGAATAATTTGAAACTTAGATAAAAATTCAACATGTGTAACCAGTACTGTAGCCTACATTCTGCTCTAAACAATAGAATTATAAGCGTTTTGGTTTTGGTGAAACAACCTTTTTGTTCTCACTTATTTCTTGCCCATATGTTGACTACTTTAACAGTTTTTTATTTTCATGTTTACTTCTCACCTATGTTAATGTAAAAGATGATAAAATTGGTTTTCTTCTCTGCATGTGGAAAGTATATCACATACTGTTTTCTTTGTGTGGCCATCCTGTAGTTATTGTCATCTGAGTTATCTTATGAATTGAATAATACATTCTGTGCTTTATTTTTAGAGATGGTTGTAATTTATTTTTTGTTTCCTGTACTTACTAAGATCACTTACCTCTTGACTACCTTCCTTGTGTGAAATTTCCTAAGCTTGTAAGCTCTTAAAACATATCCTGATTGCCTGGCCAGTGTGGCTCAGTGGTTGAGCATCGACCCATGCACCAAGAAGTCGCCGGTTCGACTCCCAGTCCGGGCACATGCCCAGGCTGTGGGCTAAATCCCCAGTGGGGGGCATGTAGGAGGTGGCCAGTCGATGTTCTCTCTCATTGATGTTTCTATTCCCCCCCCAAAATCAATAAAGAAAAAAAAACTTATTAAAAAAAAAAAATCCTGATTTAATAATCTTCTCAAGAAAAATAGCATAAAATAAGCCAAAAAAGCTACATTAGAAATGGAAAGTCTGGACCACAAAACTGTCAGTCATCTGTCATACTCTTTAGAGCCATGTGGCTTGCCCTAACCTAGAAATATGCAGCTACCTATGTTTTTCAGTGCTCTACCTCTGCAGTGGTTCTTGGACATGTGTTTTCTCCATGAGGCATATAATATGTAGGCTACCTTAGATACTGGATTGACCTATTACAGTAACTCTAGCAGCTAATGGAGCAACTAGTAGGTGGGTGGACCTATATTATGTTTTCTGATGGATTTAGTTTGCAATAAGTGGGAGGATGCATAGGGTAGTGGAAGGGAGTAGTGTAAGGGGGAATAATTTGTAAGATTGATATGATATGCTCTTGGGGTGTAGCCTTGGAATTAGAAGAAGGAAATTGGTGAGGAAGGTGGGTAACTGGTGGATTTATTTTAAAGCTCTATTTGTAGGCGTTTATTTTCAGAAATTTAGGAAATATTAGTGTAACCAGTGGAATGATAGCAATGAATGAGAGCTGTAAGCCCATGTATGCTTATATTCCCCTTAGTACTTAAATTTTTTTCACAAGATAAATTTTTTCTTGATTAAAGAGGTGATCTAATAACTGATGTTCATTTACTTGTTTTGTAACAGAAAAACATTGATAATTATCTGTTCATTGAATAAATGGTTAGCAATATATTTTTTACTTGTATATTTTATTTTGTTTTTGATATCTTTTTGTCTTGACCTCAGGTTCCTATTTGTAAAATGTAGGTTATTCCTGAACCCATTTTCTTTTATGAAGTAGTATAAAAGCCTAGTGAGTACCTTAGGATCCTTAGAAGAAAACCATGGTTTTAAATTTACCCTGCTCATAAAATTTAAATTTTTGTATTTCCATTTAAAAAATATTGTATTATGGAAAAATTTAAACCTATACTAAAGTAGACATAATACTGTATTGAACCCCATGAACCCACACCTAATTTGAACAAGTATCAAGTCATAGCATCATGTCATCTATACTCCCACACATTTCCACCCCTCCCATATTATTTTGAGCAAACATATCATTTCATCTGCAAGGATTTAGTTAAATAATAAGTATTTGAAAAAAGATAATAGCAAGTTAAAAGTATGTGTTTAATGTATTGGTTAGCTTGGGATTTCCATGTAATTTAGTAATAGACCCATGGACAAGTAGAAATAAAACATAAAAGTTGATAATTGTAACTTAATATATTTCCAGTATGTATCTGATATTAGGATATAGATCTTGCCCTGCCCCTCCCCCCCAAAGTAAAATGTTTCTGTTAAGGATCTAATAATTTTTAGGGAAGGATGTTGATACAGTTTTTTGAAAAAGGTATTATTTATCTTTTTTTTTTTTTTTTTACTTCTTTTATAATTTAAAAAACAAAAATATAAATAAGTATAAAGAAGAAAGTAGAATAATCTATAATCCTGCATTCAGAAATGCTTACTGTTAACATTCCAAATGATGTGCACATATATACAGGGTGGGGCAAAAGTATGTTTACAGTTCATATGGAAAATAATACAGTAATGTATAAATAAATAATGCAAGAATAAACTGTTTCATATGCTCACAACTATAAGCCTACTTTTGCCCCATGCTGTATTATTTCCCTATCTTCTGTTTGTTAGCCCTTAGTGAGTATAGATAAAATGGAAACAAGTTTTTGTTTTTTCCTCTTATAGATACTATGGATGGTAGGGAAGAAAAGCCTGCTGCTTCTGATTCATCTGGAAAACAGTCTACTCAGGTTATGGCAGCAAGTATGTCAGCTTTTGATCCTTTAAAAAACCAAGATGAAATCAGTAAAAATGTCATGTCAGCGTTTGGCTTAACAGATGATCAGGTTTCAGGTAAGTTAGTTCCTTCCTCCCATCCTTCATTTGATCTCTCTTTCCTTCCCTCCTTTTCCTTCTCTTATAGAAGGATAATTTGGATATAGTGAGATGTGCAAATCTTGAGGTTCAGTAAATTTTACATATAGATCAAGATGTAGATTTCCAGCTCCTGGAAAGCTTTCTTATGCCCTCGCCCACTTAGTAGAACGCCCCTCTTCATAGAATAACCACTATTTGGTGTAGGTAAATTTTATCAAAAGTAGAAATCATAAATCTTATTTTTAAATTCAAATTTAAATGTACATTTCTGGTTAAATTGCTTTAGTGTAGAAAGTGCTTTTATATGAATGAATATTTTAAATCATAACAACACCTATACAATGACTTCATTTCTTCGACATTTTTTTTTTTTGCTTCTTTCTCTCTTAGGGTATACATTGGAGAGCTTAATATTGCCCCATGGGTCTCTGAGGTTCATTTTTTGTTTTTTTCACTCTTTTTTCTCTCTGTTCTTCAGATTGGATAATTTCTATTGAACTCTTCAAGTTCACTGATTCTGCCCTTTCCATTCTGCTATTGAACATTTCTAGGGAATTTTTATTGTGCTTTTAGCTCTAGAATTTCCATTTGGTTCTTTTTATAGTTTATTTTTTTTCTGTTGAGATTCCTTACCTTTACATTCATTAAGATTATTTTATTTTAATTTATTGTATTTTTCTTTAGTTCTTCAAAAATATTTATAATGGCTGCTTTGAAATGTTTGTCTGCTATATCTAACATCTGGGCCAATTTGGAGTCAGTTATTTTTGCCTGCCTTTTTTCCCTGAGTATGGGCATAATTTTATATATTTTTTTCATGATTGATAGTTTTTGATTGAAAACTAGACATTGTGGTTAATATGTTGTAATGACTTGGGATTCTTTTAGGTTCTTTTGAGGATTTTGTTGTTACTGTTGCTCTGGTAGGGAGTTAACTTGTATTGACTCAAACTACTCATTCTGTCTTCCCATGGAATATATAGCAGCTGACATCTCTGCTCAATTCTTTCAGCTCTAGCTGCTGCTTTTTTCCTGCATCCTCTTGGGTGTCTCTCTCCCCCTTCGTAATTCTGGTCATCTGGGAATTTGGGACTGAGCTTATACTCATATTTTAGGTCTCACTCCTTTGGTGGGAGAAATTTGAAGGCTTTGGCCAGCCATGAAGTTAACACCGTGGCTTTCTGTTGGAGCCTCAGCAGTCAGGGCTTGTAATTCTTTTCCATTGCAGTTCCATTGGGGCTAAACTCCTCTGATTTCTGCAGACATTTAGTTGACGTCCAGTGATTTTAAATAGTTGTTTTCTTCTATTTTGTTCAAGTTTTTAGTTATTACCTGTGGGAGGGTTTACCTGACCAGTTTATTTTGCCTTTATCAATAACTAGAAATACAGCATTCATTCAGTCTATTAATTTTCTTTTTCTTTGATACTTTTATGGGATTATTCACTAGAGAGAATTGTGTGAAATTCTGAAAAGAAGAGGACATGCTTATATATGATATATGTTCTTGGCAAAAGAAAACTTCAGACAAGTGACATAGCTGAAAAACACATTTTTAATGCAATTGAAATGAGTTAATCACAGTTTTTATATTTAAGTCTTCAAGAAGTGCCAGATAGAGGAGTAAATAGCTATATATGAGATCAGGCTTAAAAATTTTTATTAGAATATAGTGTATTCCAGACCAGAATATTATGATTAACCCAGTCACATTATTTGAAGACCATTTTTCTGGTAGCTTTGTGTGTTGATGTAGCAAAACTGTACACACTGAAAATGTCAGGATACTTGGTATAGTTATTCAGGTGTGCTGTGATGAAAAACTCGGCTATAATAGTGAGTGTGGACATGGGAAGGAGGAATAAAGTATTACAGATAGGATGATCTACATTAACTAATAGATTATGTATAAGGCAGAAAAGATTCTTTAAGAATAATAATACACTGCCCGGCCAGTGTGGCTCAGTGGTTGAGCATCGACCCATGCATCAAGAGGTCACCGGTTTGATTCCCAGTCAGGGCACATGCCCAGGTTGTGGGCCAAATCCCCAGTGAGGGCATGCAGGAGGTGGCCAGTCAGTGTTTCTCTCATCGATGATATTCTCTCTCTCTCTCTCTCTCTCTCTCTCTCTCTCTCTCTCTCCTTCTCCCTTCCTCTATCTCTCAAAAAAAAATCAATAAGAAAACATTTTTTTTTAAAAAAAAGATAACACAATGTCTTGTAAGAGGATATGAATTTATCTCGATGTATATAAATGTCAGTGAAATAGTGGTACACAGAAGCAGTCAGCCATTTTCCTCTGGTCATCATCAGTTTCTCTCGTATTACCACTGCTGTTATCCTAGTTCAGTTTCTCATCAGACCTGACTGTCAGCTGCTAACTGTGCCTAATACAGTGTTAAGTTCTGGAATATACTAGTGCAAGGGATAGATGTTTGCTCTCAGGGAAATTAGTCTGCTGGTAATAGCAAGTACTTATGTGGAACTTTATAAGTGGTAATACTTTCATAAGCTGTTGCTAAATCACTTTTAATAGCACTTGCTGACTTATTCTTATAGGAACCTTATGGAATAGGAATTAGTATTTCTTTTGTACAGATGAAACTGAGGCACAGAAAGAGATTAAGTAACATGCCCAGAATTACACAACTACCAAGTGGCAGTACTGAGATTCGATCCTAGGCAGTCTGGCTCCAAAACCTGTGCTTTTAACCACTCTTCTATATTGTCCAAACAAAGGGAACTTAAAGGAGTAAGTGTATCAAGAGTTGTCTTCCAGATGTCTTTTTTTGACAGTCACAGTATTGGAACTTCAGTAAAAATTTCTCCATTTACTGCTTTGTTTATGATTTTGAAACAATTTGAGTGGCTCCGTGGATAAGAGAGAGCTAGGCCTTGTGAGGCAGATAAAAAGAATCACAAAGCATCCTGGCCAGAGAGCTTGTAGTCTTAAGAGGGAAGATGGGACCTGCTCAGAAATGCAAGGTAGAATTTGGTAAGGGTCATAATAAAAGTATGCTCTATAGAAGTTCACAAGTGCAAAAGAGTACTTATGCGTGAAGAAGGCTTACTAGAACTGTGGAGTTATAACTGAGTTTTAAAGACTGTTGTATTCAGATTTGTGAAAATGGGACAGTGGAGGGAACAGTAATAAATGGAGGCAGAAAAAATATTACATATATTGTGGGAATAGGGAATAGATTAGTTTAACTGAAGGAGGCGTGTGAGAAGAGGAATTGTGAGAAATAGTGTTTGGATCCTTAAATACCAAACTAGAGGTTGAACTTTCTTTATGGGCAGTACAGACCCATTAGCAGTAGTTCTCAACCTTCCTAATGCTGCGACCCTTTAATACAGTTCTTCATGTTGTGGTGAACCCCAACCATAAATTTATTTTCATTGCTACTTCATAACTGTAATTTTGCTATTGTTATGTCTTAGGCGACCCCTGTGAAAGGGTCGTTCGACCCCCAAAGGGGTCGCAACCTACAGGTTGAGAACCACTGCATTAAAGAATGAAATGATACTTTTGGTTGATCTACAAAATAGATTGCATAAGATGGAGGATATTAGTATTGCAGAGATGAATTTTGTTTTTTTTTTTCCAGAGGGCAGTTCTACTCAGGAATATAGCACTTTATAGGGACGGATTTCCAGTTGTAGCTTTGGATTCTTTTTTAATTTAAAATAAAATGTACATTAAATGTAAAATGCTGTGTTTGTGTTTATGCTTATTCTGTAGTACTTTAGTTTTTTGTCTCTTTTAACCAAACTTATGAATTGAGCTTGCTCGAGAATGGTCTTGCATTAGAAACTGAACTGACTTTTTATGACCATCCAGGGCCACCCAGTGCTCCTGCAGAAGACCGTTCAGGAACGCCTGACAGCATTGCTTCGTCGTCCTCCGCAGCTCACCCCCCTGGAGTTCAGCCACAACAGCCACCATATACAGGAGCTCTGACACAAGCAGGTCAGAGTGAAGGTAAAATAGAGCTTAGAGCACATGTGCTCTGTTTATTACAGCATTGTTGGCAATAGTAAACACTTGCATATGTATTCATGCTACAAACACAGTTGGGAAAGATTTTGATTTACTGATATATGTTTTGGGGTTAAAAAAACAAAATAGAACAATATGGCTGATTATTGGAAAGAAAAAAAAAACAATGTGAATAAAAATAACAAGGTGAAAGATCAGGAAAGATTCATACCAGTAACTAGTTAGTGGTGACCCTGGGGTCAGAGGTGACCCTTTGGAGTTATACTTTAGGTGCTATTTTCTTTCATCTTCCTCCCCCTTTTGCAACTGTGTAGTCTTTTTGTAATTTAAAAATATTGTTTAAATAGAGGTAAAGCATCCGTAACTTAAGTGTAGTTTTTTGAAAGATAAAGAATCCTTTATATGTTTGTGCAGTTAACAGTGTCTTTTGCAGTTTATTTATTATTAATCCTCACCCGAGGATAGTTTTCCATTGATTTTTTTTTAGATAGAGTGGAAGGGAAGGGGGGAGAGAGAGAGAGAGAGAGAGAGAGAGAGAGAGAGAGAAACATCGGTATGAGAGAGACACATCAATTGGTTGCCTTCCGCATGGCCCCGCCTGGGGCCGGGGGTTGAACCTGCATCCAAGGTATGTGCCCTTGACCTGGAATCGAACCCATGACCTTTTGGTCCCTGAGCTGATGCTTTAACTGCTGAGCCAAACTGGTCAGGGCAAAAGCAGTTTATTTTAAAATCAAATTTTATGATGTATCCTTGGATGAGCAATTTAATCTTTATGGGTTTTGATATTTTCTCACTTTAAATTTTGAGAATTGGACTAAACCACTGGTTTTAAAAGAATGTCTAGTCTTGAATGAAATATAACTGATAAGCTCAGTATTACAATGTTATGATTAAAAGGAGGTCATTGCCATGTCAGTGATTTTCAACCTTTTTCATCTCATGGCACACACAAACTAATTACTAAAATTCTACGGCATACCAAAAAATATATTTTTTGCTGATCTGACAAAAAAAAAAATGGGTATAATTTTGGTTAATATACACACACACACAAATGATAATAGTAATTATCTGCCCTCTTTGCTTTAAAGTGACTTTTAAAAAAATCGGGTGCCTATACTTGTACATATGGATTTCTGGTACCAAGAATTAACAAATCAGATGTAACCTTATTATGTGATGTGACAAAGAGATGCAACTCTATTATATGACTTACATATTTATGGTTCAAGACAGGGCATTCACACCGGATGGCTATTGTTGTATTAGCTGTTGTCATTTTTTTATTTGACAATCTAAGGGAAGAGAGGTCAAATTACATGTTTTAAAAATTATTGCAACACATTGGTTGGTTGAAAATCACAGCCATATGTGAAGGGAATTGAGAGGCCACAAGCTCGAGACAAACTCTGGGAGCTCTGCAGAACATGGCTAAGTATAGTAGTTTCCCCTTTTCCATGGTTTTGCTTTCTGCAAGATGAGTTAACATGTGGTCAACTGTGGTCTGAAAATATTAAATGGAAAATTCCAGAAATAATCCTTAATTTATAAATTTTGCACTGTTCTAGGTAGCATGATGAAATTTCGAGTCATCCTAACCAGGATATGAGTCATCTTTTGTCCACTGTACCCACACTATGTATATTCCCTGCATGTTAGTCACCTAGTAGCTGTCTTGATTATACCTGTTGTGGTATCACAGTGCTTGTGTTCAGGTAGCCCTAATTTTACCTAATAATGGTCTCAAAGCTATTCCCGTAACTTTCATTACAGTGTAGTGTCATAATTGTTCTATTTTGTTATTATTGTTGTTAATCTCTTATTGTGCCTAATTTATAAACTGTATCATAGGTATATATAGAAAAAACATTATACACACACATATAGGATTGGGTACTATTCATGGTTTCAGGTATCCACTGGGGGTCTTGGAACATATTCCCTGTGGATATATGGGTGAGAACCACTGGTTACTCATCTCTAGGGTTCCTTCCAGATATTAGAATGTTGGTTCTGTGAATTGCCCATACATAAAAGGACCTTTAAAACTACACATTCCAACCCTGGCTGGTGTGGATCAGTGGTTAGAGCGTTGGCCCACGCACTGGAGGGTTGCAGGTTCAATTCCTGGTCAAGGGCGTGTACATGGGTTGCAGCTTCAATCCCTGGCCCCTGTCAGGGTGTGTGCAGGAGGCAACCAATCGATGTCTCTCTCTCATATCGATGTTTCTTTCTCTCATTCCCCCTGCCCCTTCCATTCTCTCTAAAAACCCATTCTCTAAAAATCAATGGGAAAAAATATCCTTGGGTGAGGATTAACAAAAAAAAACAAACTACACATTCCACTTTAAAACAAACACTAGGTGGTGCTCTAACTTTTTATAAAGGGGCCATGTGGTGGTACGATGTATTTTTAGCAACAGAAGCAAGTGACTGAGTTTATCAATCACATTTTTTAAAAAGTTGTAGCCTAAAATGAACCGAGCACTTTTGTAATCATACTGTGGTGATACTTTTATTAGACTTTTCCCACTGGATGGATGGTAGTCATAGGGACTAGTAGGTGGCATTTTGCTGATGAATGAGTGGTTTTGGAAGAATTTCTTATTGCTTAAGCCTCTTCTCAACCAACTTTAGTAACAGTCTTCCCTTCTCACCAAGATGCAACTGCCAAAACTGTAACAAACTAGAGTGGAGGCAGAAGTGGACTGAAACAGGGAAGCAAAAGCAGATTTTGGGTATGATGGGAGTTTAATGGCTATATCAGGTCAACTAACATCTGTGTTTTGTTTTTGTTTTTTTTTTTCTTTATTGATTTTAGAGAGAGGAAGGGAGCGGGAGAGAGAGGTAGAAACATCGATGAGAGAGAACATCGACTGGCTGCCTCCTGCATGCCCCCCACTGGGGATTTGATCCACAACCTGGGCATGTTCCCTGACCAGAAATAGAACTGGTGACCTCTTGGTGCATGGGTCACTCAGCCACTGAGCCACACCAGCTGGGCACATCTATATTTTTTAAAATTCCATTTTAAGCAATATATACTATTGTAGAATGGCAGTTGGAAGGATAATTGTACCAGATAATGTTTGCTATTCGCTTATACAGGTATGAGATTTAAGGCTACACTAACAGTATCTCAGATTATTCTATTGGGTTTGTTTTAATTGAAAACTTATTTTTAAATAGGTAAAAATTTAAAAATATGAAAGGATATACAGTGAAAATTTAAGAATTCTCTCTCTCACCACTGACCCTTAGCAACCAAGTTTCCTTTTTCAAAGGCATCAGATTAACAGTTTGATAGGCATTGAATTCTTTTAGGATGGCATTAATTGTATGCCTTGTTAAAGCTTTTTTAGTTTACATTATAACATATAATATAAAATATTGTATAGTTATTACTATGTGGTATCAGTCAGAAGGTTAGCATTCTGGAGATGATTCTCTAGTCCTATCCAAAATAAATAAAATGGAGGTCATATAAAATTAAAATTTTCCATTAGCCACATTAAAAAGGGTAAAATTAATTTTAATTATACATTTTATTAAATTCATTATATCCAGTATATCAATATGTAATCATTATTTAAAAGTTATTAATGTTTTATATATATTTTTTCATACTGCATATTGGAAATCTGGGGTATTAATTGAAACACTGCAAAACACAAACGGCATATCACAGTTAAGTCTAGCTACATTTCAGGTACATAGTAGTCATCTGTGACTACTGTATTGGATAACTCAACTGTAGATTAATATATCAATTATTTATAGATTCTCAAGGTGAATTGTAGGCTACTTTTATGAATATGTTTTGATGTAGGATGTATAATGAGTCCCTGACATCACTAGTTAGTTAGATCAACTGCTAGTTGTAATTTGCAAAGAATTATCAACATAAAAATATATTACTAATTATTGATAAACATAGCAGTCTCATAATAAAATATGAAATAATCTAAGATAAAATAAGTAATTCTGAGTTGTTAAATTCCATAAAAGGGACCTTGGAATTACAATTTTCTTTTCCAAGGATTTTAGTCTTAATATGTTCAGTTAAAAGGATCAACAAAATGTTGAACATCGTGAAAAGAAACAAAATGGATAATACTATCTTTTTTCAGATAAATCAGGTGCCTCTGTTACTGGAAAACTGTACAGTTGAGTAGTTGGCCAAAAACAAATGTGTATGTAAGTGGTGAGGATGCAGAGAAGAGCACTAAAAGTCATCAGAGACCAGGAGGTATTGCTGTGTGACAATCCAAAAAAGTGGAAAAGTATAGCTGTAAAATCAGCCCGGCCGGTGTGACTCAGTGGTTGAGCATCAACCCATGCACCAAGAGGTCGCTGGTTCGAATCCCGGTTAGGGCACATGCCCATGTTGTGGCCCAATCCCCAGTGGGGGGCATGCAGGAGGCAGCCAGTCGATGTTCTCTCTCATCAATGTTTCTATCTCTCCCCTTCCTCTCTCTAAAAATTAATAAAGAAAAAAATGTTTTTTAATCTGTAAAATCATAATGATAAACTGAGTAGACTTTAAATAGCTTCTATTTTATACATTTTGAAATACCAAAAGTAGGGATAGAATACATTTATCACCCCCCCCGATACTTTAAAAAAATTTTCCAAGATGTTTAAATAAAATCCTACATGTTATTTCACTCAAATATTTCAGCATTCATGTCAAAATGATAATGTGAGATAAATGATTCAGTGTGAGAGGAGACTATACAAGGGAGTGAATACTTGTCTTTTGTAACATAACCACCATCTAAATATTACAGCTAACAAAATTAAGTGATTCTTAATGTTAGCACATAACTATAGTTGATCTTTGCACAGCATGGGCTTGACCTGTGTGGCTTCACTTATATGTGGATTTTTTTCACTACATAGTCGGCCCTTCATGTCCCCTGGCTTCATATTGGCAGATTCAACTAGCTGCAGATTGAAAATAGTATTTTTCATCTGCGCTTGGGAATCCTTGAATGCCAAGGATGGACTGTATGCATTGTTCTATACTATTACACCATTTTATATAAGGAATGTGAACAACAGAGTTTGTCATCTGCAGGGGTCCTGGAACTGAACTCCCACAGATACCAAGGGACCACTGAAGTTTCTGGGGAGTCAAACATTATACGTGGATTTGTGAGTTTGCATGAAGGGATGGCACCACTAATCCCTGCCTTGTTCAAGGGTCAACTGTAGTCTCTATTTGAATTTTCCCATAACTACCTTATTATAGTTGGCACCTGTTCAAATCAGGAGTATAACAAGGTTTACATTTTCCATTTGATTATGCGCCTTAAGTCTTTTTTTTTCAGTCACCCCTACATGTTTTCAAAGTCAAAACTATGTATATTAGTATTGCTATGTAATAATTTACCCCAAAACATAGATGCTTAAAACATTTATTATCTCATAGTTTCAGAGTCAGGGATCTGGGAGTAGCTTAGCTGGGTGGTTTTGGCTCAGGGTCTCTCATGAGGTTGCAGTCATCTAAAGCTTCATCCGAGCTGGAGGATCCATTTCCAAGGTGACTCCCTCTCATGGCTGTTGGCAGGAGGCTTCAGTTTCTCACGACAGGGACCTCTCATACACTGCTTGGGTAACCTCATGTCATGGCAGCTTCCACCAGAGTGAATGATCAAGAGAGGAAAGTAGACGATGGCTGTCATTTATGACCTGTCCTCAGAAATGTCATTGTGATTTCTGCAATATTCCATTGTTGCACAGGTCGGCCTTATTCAGTATGAGAGGGGACTGACTATACAAGGGAATGAATACTTGTTTTTTTTGCTTATTCTTTGCTCACTTGTGTATTGTGGTTATTCTTTCTAATTTCTAAGTATGTAAAGGGTACCAACCCATTGACATATGTTGTACATGTGCAAAAGTCACCATGGAGGTTAGCTGCCACTCTGTGTAACAAAGTGCAGTTCCAGAACTCTCATCAGTACTCTTTGATTCATGCCATTATCTTTCTCCCCTTAGGTAATAATAGTTTTTATTACTTCTATTTTATTCTACCATTGCTTCTTTCTGAAAATATAATACACAAAACATAACTTATATATATATTTTTACTCAAAACATAGATAGCTTGTTCTAAACTATGTCTGCATTTTGCTTTTTCACTTAATCAGTATGTCCTGTAGGTCTCTGCTTACAAGTATGTGAAATTATTCCTCCCTTTTACAACTAAACACAGATTTCTTAGTTATATTTCAGAATACTGTGACAGAGAATCCCATTTTGGACTTGAAAGAAATGTGTTTAAAATAAGTAAAAGGAATACATTATAGAGATAGGAATAAACCTCTGAAACTTTTAACCTCGGGTGTGGCATTTTCATAATGAGTTTACAGCAGATTAGGAAAAAATAGTGTGTATTTGCTTTAAGAATAGCTGTATGTACCCTTTCAGTTTTTACTGAGGGAAACAGGCTTTTTTGAGTGTGAGTTCCTTAGAATCATTGATGGCAACAGTCTATATACCGTAATCTCAGCCTTTGTGATGATACGTAAGTTAATATTTATATTAAATGAGATAATGTGTACACAGCTCCTCTTAAACTAAAGTTCTAGAGTTATGCCTGGGTTCCAGTGGTAGTTCTTAATTAGCTGTGATATATTGACCTCAGGTAAATGGCTTAATCTTTCCATACTTGAAATAGGGATTGCTAATGAGGTTAATTTCCCCCCATGTATTTATTGCCTGTTCTTTGCTCATTTTTGTATTGTAGAATTAATTGTTCTCATTTTTAAGAATTAGAGCCCATTGTAATACACTATACATATCTCCCCCTCTCCCTTGATTATGTTTCTGTACCAGATTCTGTTCCCTACTGTTCGAAAATTTAGTTACAAAATACAATCCAGGATTAAGGTGGTATCTTCTAAAGCGATTAACTTGTGAGAACTACCTTTTATGCTATCTCTAAGTCTTAAATTATCAAGAAAGCATTTAAGAAACTTTTGTCAGTTCTTCATTTTATTTTGGAAGAGGATTAATAACTTAAAAATAGTTAAGCAGATTTTATTTCTATCATAAAAAGCATACAACTACTTGCTAGGAAATGAGTTGGCTATAAATACAGGCGTATCTCACTTAGTGCTGTAGCACATGGGGTTGAACAGCCAGTCCAGCAGAGTGGGCTGTATGCCTGGATCTCAGCCTGTGAGTGCTGGCTGCCAACAGCACTTCAGTTAGAGAGACACTAGATAATACATTGACTTTTTTCAGTAGCGTCTCTTTCTCAGGAACCATTTAGACTATCAGATTCCACATGATTGGCTAGGATCTTCAGATGACAGAAAAGCAAACTGTTGTCAAATGCCAGAGGTGTCTTTGAGGTCTGGAATGAAATTGAAAGATAATCGAGTAATTCCTTGCTACCAAAGAGTCCATTCATATGGTAACAAAAAAAAGTTCAAACCTTTAGATGACAAATACAGTGTTTTAGGAAAGATTTGGGAGCTATTAATGGTGTGTGTCTCTTTTCTCAGATTTTTATTTGTTGTTTTTTGACTCACTTGATTTTTATTGAACATTAGCAGTATGTACCTGTTGGCAGTTGGGTTTAAAAACACTTGTTAAATTGTTCCTTCTTCTTTACTTCATTGACATTTAAAGGGGAATAAACATTCTTGTGTCTTTGTTACTGAGTATGTTTACGTGTTTGGATGGGCAGAGAATTAAATGTGCCTTAAAAGTATTTTTTTTTCTGCCAAGTTAAACCTGCCTCTTTTTCTTGTCTTTTTTTTAGGTCAGATGTACCAGCAGTACCCGCAGCAGGCTGGTTATGGTGCTCAGCAGCCGCAGGCACCACCTCAGCCACCACAGCAGTATGGCATTCAGTATTCAGGTGAGCAGGTGTCCAGAGGAAGCTGGCGCATGGTTTTGGAGCTGTTGCTATACTCATTAAATGTTAATCCTTTCCTCTTAATTCCTTGATTTGTAATATTGTCATAGCAGGTAGTAAGTATTTATTTATTGGGGAAATAACATTTGTTTTATTTTAAAATATTTTGCATAAATATTTTATTGTAAATCAACATTTTTGTTTTCCAGGGGGCAAGTAAAACTTACAGTCATAGTAGATGATTCTGTAATAACTTATGGTATAAAGTTTTTAATATAAAGCTATCTCCTACTGATGTGATCAGCTATCTCTTAGATGACTTAGAATTGCAAAAATATAAGATTTTTTTCTTTCATTAGTGTAACTCATAATCCCAGTATACGTAGTGCCTGTAAATAGATTAATACTTGTTCACTCATACATGGAAAGGCGATCTTTATACGTAAATAAGAACCAAATTAAGCTACTTAGGTTTTTAAGTCTCCCAAAAGTATGTATGAATACCAAAAGCAGCCCCCTGCCTCCCCAAAAAAGAATTGAGTAAAACCTAATTCAGGCAATTAAAAACATTAAATATAGTTGTTTTAAATAGGCATCCTGGAGATTTTGTTTGATCATCTGACCATTGAAGATTATCCATACTTAAATATGATAAATTGCTTTAATATAGCTTTGAACATAGTGATTATAATAATTCAGGTAATTTTTACATTTGCTAGAGAGTTTTATGTTCAACTCTTGTTTTATAGTGAAACATTTAAGTATCAAATTTCAACTATAATTAGTTTATCTGAATTTTGCCTAATTTGTTTTTTTAATTTTTTTAAAATTGATTTTAGAGACAGAGGAAGGGAGAGGGAGAGAGAGAGAGAAACATCGCTGAGAGAGAACATCGATTGGCAGCCTCCTGAATACCCCCCACTGGGGATTTGGCCTACAACCCGGGCATGTGCCAGGCTGCCTAATTTCTATTGTATGGAGTTCTCTAGTATAAACTAGAGCAGGCATCAGCAAACACCAGATCTGGCTTGTCACCAGTTTTTGTGAATAAAGTTTTATTGGAACACATCTGCATTTTTTGTACTATCTACTGGTGCTTTGGCACTACAATGGCAGAGTTGAATAGTTGCAATAGAGACCGTGTGGCCAAAATCTAGAATGTTTACTACTATCTGGCCCTTTACAGAAGAAAAGCTTGCCTGTCCCTGAACTAGACCACAATATTCTGTCATTAATTGCAGTTTGACATGTTTTAACACAATATTTATTTGGATTGTATTTGCTATTAAATAGAGTAATTTAACCTGAGCTGCTAGTTTTTAATTATATAAAATAGGTAGAATGAGTTCAAACTTATGATATTAGAGGGAAGGTTATTTTTAGAATATAGTCCTTAAAAATAAGAATGTTACAAATTATGTAATTTGTAGAAATCATAGACATCAGAGTGGAAGAGAACTGATCATCATCTAATCCAGGGGATTTCAGTCTTCAGTGTGCTTCAGAAACACCCACAGAGCTTTTCTTGAAACTTACGGGTGCCTTGACCCTTCTCCCAGAGATTTTTGTTCCATTTAGTCTAGGTGGGACTCAGGCTTTGATATTTTATAAGCATTGCAGGTCATTCTAATGTACAGCAGGGTTAGGACCACTGATTTTGTCCCACCCACTTATTTTATAAATGAGGCAACTGGAGAGGTTGTGATGCACTGAAGGACATGCAGCCATTCAGTGGGGTTGCTAGATCAGAACCCAGTGCACTTGACTTTCCAGTTAATTACTTTCCTATATGTCATTCTGCATTCTCAAACTTAGACCAGGGGTTGGCAGACTTTTCCATATAAAAGGCTAGATAGTAAATATTTTAGGCTTTGCCCTGGCCGGTTTGGCTCAGCGATTAGAGCATCGGCCCGGGTTAGGTTCCTGCTAAGGGCACATACCTCAGTTGCAGTGGTCCCTGGCCCTGGTTGGGGTCATGTGGGTGGCAACCACTCGATGTGTCTCTCTCACATAGATGTTTCTCTCTCTCTCTTCCTTCCTCTCTCCCTCCCCGCTCTATCTGAAGATAAATGCAAAAATGTCCTCGGGTGAGGATAAAAAAAAATATTTTAGGCTTTGTGGACCATATGACCACCCCTTGTCTGATAGTACTCATTTATCTAAAAAAACACACAGAATTTTCATTTTCTTATGATTTCTGGTGTTCTTTAAAGTTACTCATTCTTTAAGGGAGAGGATGTTGGTTTGAGGGAAACTATACATAAAAGTTAGAAGTGTTGTCAAACATTGTGGTCAAAGAGTAGGTTGCTAATGAGATAGCATTTTAGGCCTTAGGGGTTAGTCTCTCTCTTAAGAAATAATTAAGGATCGATTGTTTCCAGACTCAGTTAAAAGCCAGTGTAGATTTCAGTTGCCAGGATGAAAAGGCAGTTTTGTTTTTTGCTCACAGTCTTAAATTGAATAGACATTTTCAGTATAAAAGCTGAGTCCTGTTTCTCCAAAATATTATAGTAAAAAATTTAAGTTAAAAAATTTTATGTAGAAGATAGGAGAAACTGTATGACATTCAAGATTTGACCATGAATTGACTTGAGTTCAATGTTTAGATAATATAAGTAAAATGCATTAGTTATTAAAAATTAAGCTTGCTCTTAATGATTTTAGTCAGGGTCTCCACTCTGAGTAAAATTTAGCTTTTTTGAAATTGTCTTTGTATTTCTGATCCCACTAGTCCTATTAACTTGAATTTGATTGGGAGAGATGGGAATAGTCAACTGAATACTCTGCTTGGAGACTTAAGTGGTGGTGGTAACATTGGACCATTTTTGACACTGCTGGTTTGCCAGTTTCCCTCTGACCTTTTCCAGTTTTATTCATGGACTTTGTCAAAAAGGTTTCTTTCATGAGTAAATTTTGAACCCAGGTTCAAGGTGAGTTCAGAATATACTCAAATTCATTCAATCCTTTTTTTTTTAAATGCAGGGTTGTACATATTTTAATAATTTTCTTATGTATCTGGTATTTAATGCTGACAGGATTCCAGTCAATGGAGAGGTTTCATTGCAAGTAGCTGCAGGTGTGTTTCATGGTAGAGATAAAAGTTTTTAGTGAAGCAGACTTTTTCTTTCAAAAAAAATTTACATCCTTAGTAAATAATGAATATAGATGTTGTTCTTTGTGTGTTTGTTGTTACTGCTAAAACATAATTTTGAGTTGTAAAGGCAAACAACATCAGATACTAAATCTAAAAAAAAGTGAAAGATTTTAAGGGTTGTGAAGATGGGTACTTAATGTTTATTCTTAAATGGCTTAGTTTCTATGGAGTGACTGAACGAACCTTTAAAGCATCTCAATAGCAAAACAGATGTATTTGTAGCACCATTGTTTCATTTTAAAATATTAATTCTGTACAATGTGTTTTTATTTGGAACTGTTGTTAATTAGGCCTTCTCTCAAAACCAGGTTAATGACTAGTTTTTGTATTAATTCTGGCCTTTATCATTTGAGCATCTACTCTGTACTAGAATTATACTAGAATAGGAATTTGCTCTCAGGTTTTATATATTCTAGAAGCAGTTGTAATGAAGAAATATATGTATACAGGTTTCAATTTAATAGGAGCAGGTTTTTAAAAATTTTAGAAAGTTTGATACCACTTGGTCTGGAAATAATATTACATAATAGAATCTACTACCCTACTTGTTATATAAATACTTATAATTAAGTTTGTTAAATTTCTCATCATTTTTGGTCCATAACAGTAAAGGCTATTTCTCTGGCAAATTTTTACCAACAGAAAAATATGATTTATACATTATTTATTTTGCCTTTTCAGCAGGCTATAGTCAGCAGACTGGACCCCAACAAGCTCAGCAGTTCCAGGGATATGGCCAGCAAGCAACTTCCCAGGCACCAGCTGCTGCCTTTGCTGGTCAGCCTCAACAACTGCCTGCTCAACCGCCACAGCAGTACCAGGCGAGCAATTACCCTCCACATACTTATGCCACCCAAACTTCTCAGCCTACTAATTATACTGTGGCCCCTGCCTCACAGCCTGGAATGGCTCCACGCCAACCCGGGGCCTATCAACCAAGACCAGGTTTTACTCAGTCTGCAAGTACCATGACCCCTCCTCCAAGTGGTACTAACCCTTTTGCACGTAACCGTCCTCCCTTTGGTCAGGGCTATACCCAACCTGGACCTGGGTATCGATAAAGAGGCTCAGCTACACGGATAAATGTAGCTGCTAGCTATTTGCCTCCCCAGAGACTCCAATACTACTATTTTATTTTAATTTGTATTGAAGTTCAGAAATTGAAAAAGCAGAGCATTTTCTATGATGTCATTGTTGCTGTTAATTGAAAGTATAATTTGCTAGAACACAAAAAAGACCAAAATGAAAGTTTTTTCCTCCCTTGCTTAAAAGTGTAGCAGCTGCCTAGTAATTTTGGAACACTACTCTTATGTGTGTGTAAAGTGATTGACTTTCTAGCTTGCCTTGTGCAGAGGTTATTAAAGTTTAGCCATCTTATTTGGCTTTTTACTATTAACATGATGTACTAAAAGTAGATCTCTTTGAAAAGACAACTAGATATTATGTATAAAATGTAACATTGATAGGTTAATAAACATGATTGAATCCATTAGTGGTCTTGTAGTTTAATTTAGTCACTAACATTATATATACATGAGAAAAAAGCAAGAAACAAATCCTTATTGATATTTTGTCTGAAAATGAAGTGTAGATGGTTTAACTTAGAAGAGTTTCCAGTTTCTATTCAGAGAAACACAGTGCTGTTTGATTTTTGTCCTGACTCGAAAGAAGTGCATTTAACAATCATTGGCTTAAAACAATGAAACTTTAAAATAGGTGTCACAGGAAGATAGATTAGCATTATATATAAACACAACAGATACAGTATTAAAAAATATCAGGAGGTTTTTGGTAGATCCTGAATAAGTTTGTGATTTTCCTTGTGGAGATGAATCATTCAGAAATAAAAAAAACTCAGCCTTAAAAAAAAACCTACATCTCTTTATTGCAGAGTTTCTACTTGTTTGAAAAGTACAGAACGTAGCGTTGATAAAATTGAAGCGTGTTGAAAGGGGTTAGTGCAGAGTCCTCTCAGAATGAGGGCAGCAATGCAGCATCCCCACCTCCCTCCCCAAATGAAAAATGAGTCCGATTTTCAATACGGGTTAAGTTAGAATATGAAGACATCCTCTGATACATTCATTCCTAGAAGTCTTGAAGTCTTATGTGTAAAAATATAGTAAATATCCTGTAAAATGGTAGCGATCTTACTCTGTTATCTTTTTGTGCTCAGACTTCACATTCAGTTTCTGCATACAGCTTGTTTAGAATTATAGTAAAAACAATATGAAGACAGTTGCTTAGAGAGTTAGACAAAGTATAGTCAGCCATTGTAATACATAATTATGAGTAAGAAAAAAATGTATTTTTGAAACAGTATATCATTCTCAATTCTATTTTTAGCTGAAATGAAATTTACTAATTTAAATAAAACCCCCGTAATAATTTGCAGATATTTGAGGAAGTGCATATTCACATGAATGTTTATTTAAATACTTCAGAAAAGCTATTCAGCTATTGCTAAAAAATGGAAGTTTAAATAAACATGTGAATATTAAGACCTTTTTCCCCCAGATATATATGCTGAAGTTAATCTGATCTAATAAGTTAAACCAAGGAGAGATTTATGGAATTAACTCACCAGTAGGAATAATACACATTAATAAAAGTAAACGTTTTTAAAAAAGTATATTAGTTTTTGATGTTAATTTTGTTATTAAAAGTATCTCAAACATTACAACAGTGTGATAAATAATATACAAATGATCTCTTAAAATACCATGAATAGGGAGCCAGCTTCCCCAAAAAAATGTTACTCTGTTAATATCTTGCTTTCTTAAAATGACTTTGTAAAACCTGATAAATATTCTCAGCATCTTTCTAATAAACATCTAATATTGCTATCAATTAGATTTTAAACTTTTATACATAGTAAACAGAACAGCTTTAAATGAATGTGACAAATACCATAGTTTTGCAATTATTTTTTGCCACGACGAAACAGAAGGCACTTGTGAACATGATTGCAGCATCTACCATTTTCCAGGAATTGTGGTCCCACATTCATACCACTGAACGTAATTGATTTGGGTGTGACCACCGATTTCTCCAAATTGGACAGGTTCCTGGCGAACTGCTCTGAAATAGCCTAAGAGGGAAAATTAATTATAATAGCTGCTGTGTTATATTTTTGCCCTCATCGCTCATAGATTGAATGGCTGAAGGTTACTCTACTCTAGGTGAAGTGAAGTATTTTAGGAACTGGATAGCAACAGAGGCCATGGTGTCTTTCCTGAGATCTTAACAGTGGCTGAACAACAGGGGCACTGGAAATTCCTTAACAAGTTAGCGTGGGACTGTTGGCAGTGTGAAACAAAGCTGGAAAGGGGCAGGAGTCAGAGGGGTTTTGTGTTTTTGAGTGTTATTGACCACGTCCAGTATACTGTGTCTTATGTGAAAGTGTACTTTCTGCACATTACCGACTGGTGGTCTGTGAAGAACTGACCTGAGAGAAGGTGCTATGTTGACCACAATGTTAAGGGTAGTTCTAAGTTTGCTACATTTGTAAGAATTAAACTTAGGCAAAACTTTCAAGGACCCTATACTAAGTGATTAAAATTTTCTCTGTGAATATAAAATATTATAGAAATATACATGATTATGTTTTATATCCAATCCCTATAGGACAGCAGTTTCAACTTCCTGTTCATGGGTTCACAGCTCTTATTAAGGCATCTTTTCTATGGTGGTATTTTTAAGTGCCAGTGAACAAAATGTGTTGCTGAAAAGACTAGTAAAATAATTTAAAGTATCTAACGAACATCTTGATGATTCCTGAGTAATGCGGACATTTAATTTACCCTCTCCTACCCTGCCTGGACAACAAATTAATTTTCATCTTTTTAATCCTCATTAAGCAGCTTAGTGCTGATATCTTCAGCATTACAGTGGTTATTCATTTCTTAACAATTGTTCTATTTTAATTGAATTTATATAATTAAGGCAAATAATGTTTTTTCCATTTGTGGTAGTCTAAATTTTCTTTAAAAAATTTTTTAAGGGAATAAAAATGCCTATGTGTTCAGTATTGACAAAAATCATAAAGGTAATATATGAATGATTTAACTTTAGGAAACACTTATTTTATTCAGGTTTCCTTGAAATAGAGTGTATTATATATGTGTAACTTTCCTAGGGGCAAGGAGGAAAGTTGAGACACTTTTATTAAAATCTTCACAGTAAGGGCTTATGAAAGCTTTTTTTCTTTCTAGTCAGATAATTATAACAGTACTACTATAGAATTATTTTTAAAGTGATTGCTTTTCTCAACTTGAGTTCTTTTTGGGTTAATTTATAAAACCATCTTGCTTATGAAGGGACTCAGGACACATACCTTCTTTTGTGGGTAACTGGTCAGAAGTCAGTTGCTGTCCTGTGCGTCCATCTAAAAACGAGTCCACGAATTGGCAGTGATCTTCTCCGTGGCCTCTCTGATCGCCTATGTTATAAAATTTTCCTGAAGAACCAAAAATTAAAAGTATCATAAAATGTTTTCTTTGATATAGAACAATGAAATAATCAGATTGTTTCAAATAATCAGTCTTTCCTGGTCTTGTACTTTCTCCCCACTTTTGCCCTAGTTGATGCAAATGCCTCTTGACTGAACTATGAATAGTCTCCCTGCTGACATCCCCTCTTCCATTCTTCCTTTCCTCCTATCTCCTGCATCTTTTAAAAATGCCACTCAGATAATGTTACTCCCCTCCAGCAATCTCCTGTTGTACTCAGAAGAAAACCCAAAGTCTCACCTGGCTTCAAAGCTCCAATTGATTTCACACTTGCCTGCCGTGTCCTCCTCTTACTAAGCCTCAGCCACACTAGTGGAACTGGTTAGGCATGTTCTGCCACAGGCCTTTGCATTTCTTTTCCCTCTACCTCAGCTTTGTCCCTAGATCTTTGCTTGGTTGGTGCCTTCTGGTAGTTTTCTTCTTAGCACAAGTGTTACCTTTTCAGAGAGGCTTTTCCTAACCCTTCTAACTAAATGAAAGGAGCTTCCATTCAGCCGTTTTCTTCCAAAGCACTATATGAAATTCTTAGTAACATATTTGTTGTCTGTCTCTTCCAACTAGATTGTAAGCTACAAGAAGGCTTGCTTGTGTCTTGTTTGCTGCTTTGTCCCCAGCACCGAGAACTGTCTGAATAAAGCAGATACTGTTTGTTGAATGATTGAACAAATGTCTCCCTTTCTATGTCGGGGCAAGCTTTTATTTAAAATTTTTAATGTGTGAGCATAGAAGAGAAAATGGTAACCCACTGAGTCTGGAGCAAGGGGTTATAGCCCTTCCAGCTAGGTGTTGTAATCTTGATCTTGTCTCTAGCAGACTTAAAATTTTAATTGTCATATTCCTTCCATGGTTACTGTTAGATACACTCATTTTATTATCACTAGGATTTTTATCCTTGGTTGGTTGTAACAAAATTGAGCTTCAAGGTGGATAGTGTCTTTACATTCAAGTTTGCCATGATGGCACCGTTCAAATTGCATTTTCATTGTTTACCTTCTAATAGTATGTCTCAAATCCTTGTTTTCTAGGCTATTTCAGTAACATCTTGCTCAAAAAAGAAAATCTGTATTTACATCATACCTTAGTTTCTGTCCAAAGAAAAGGCCAAGTTACAGAATGCTGCAAAAGCTCCCCTGAAGGACAAGACTCAAAGGAGCTGGTAGTCTTGCTTACCTGTGAGCGAGTCGCTCAGGTAAATCTTGTATCTGAGAGAGTTGCACAGTTGCACCCCTACAAACTTTTTATACCACGTCCTTTTGACATACTGTTTCCCCTTACATTCTGAGTAAGAGTCTGAATCAAAGGGTCTTTCTGTCCAAATGGCATCTCTTCCTCCTGCATAAGGAAAACATATGGTTCGAGTTCAGTATCTGACTTTGGGTATTGAAGAGCTGTCTTAAAAGCTTTAAAAAACAAAACAAAACAATTTGCAAAGTTCACTGTCAACTTGCTGGTGCCTGGTTTTTCTCCCATGCTAAATATTGGAGCGAAAAATATTATAGGAGTTTACACACAGAAAGCCCCAATTAAGTTCCCATCAATAGTGATGTAAATGTTAAAGGAGTATTTTTAGGTGTTGAATAGCCTTTGTAGTGCTAGATGTAGACAGCATCCTGAGGAAATACAGGTTTTGCAGCATATACAATTTAAATAGCTGCTCTAATGTGACTTATTATTAAAAGTGGAAATGAGGGTGTTATACCTTGACAATTATTAAACAGAAAATTTGGTACATGAACCAGAGCAAGTTTCAAAATGCCCAACTTGTCCCCAAAATATCATAGGCTCTCAGTGAAACTGAATGTTATGGATAACCATTCACACCTGATTGATAACGCTAAGACTAAAGGGACTAAAGTGAAATCATGACTCTCATTCTGCCATGTCTGTGTAGTTGAATCGGTTTTGAAAAGCATGTAGTTGTGTTCACATTGAGACAGGTACTTACCAGAAACTGGCTCGCTCACTCTCGGATCCGCTGAGGAGAAACAGCAACATAGGTTACTAGGTAAGTAGGTCTCAGTGTCCTAGTGGCACAGTGAAGAAGGTGGGTGCTTACAGTTGTTAAGAAATTTTACTTACAGAATGGCACTCTTTCTAAAAGAGAATTGGAAGTGTGTGTGTCGTTTTGGAAATTGCTTCCAATTGGAAATCTGCCAGATAGTCAGCTGTGTCTTTTATTTGTGATTTAAGTAGTTAGACGTCTTCATTGCTGTTCTAGCTTTTGCTCCCACTTTAAAAGCTTCTCTTTTAGTTTCATACAAAAACTACTGATGATAAAATCACCAAAATGCCATGAACTGCAGTTGGTGTAAAAATTTTACAAATAAATGATGCTGTGAGTACAGATGTATCTCGTTAGGGAATTGGAGCTTAGAAGGTCAAATAAGAGAGTTTCACAGCTGCTTATCATAAAACAAATCTATCAGATGAACTCCCTTTCCAGATTTAGTATGGCCTAGCATGTCTGATTTGATTCTAGGCACTGATGCTGGCATACAGAAGAACATTCATTCACTAGATTTTTTAACATTTTTCTTTTAAACTGATACACCTAACTTCTTTTCAGACATCAAAATAAATGAGGAAAAACATAAGTGGTCTTTCCTTATGGGTACCCTTATCAATTGGCTTTTTCCCATAGATGATTTTTTGAAATTCAAGAAACTATACACAGTGTTTGGCTGGGTTCCAAACAAGCTCCCTACTGCAAAACACTGTGGCCCTTTACATCCTTGTTGGGAATGCTGTTGATGGGATTACCTGATTCAGTGCTGAATGCCACTGTGTTGCTGGGTGGGCCTTCTCCAAGTGGGTTTTTTGGTTTCACCTGGAATTCATAGCTGTGTAGGGGGGAAATTAAAACAAAACTATAATATATTGCTCAGGGGTAGGAAACAACATTCCCTTGGTCTTTCCTGAGTCTGTTTTGAAATCATGGTGACAGTGAAGGGACATAGGTTCTAGAAGCATGAAGAAAGAAAAAAAAATGAATCTTACTTGCTAAATAGCTTATCTAATGTTTTGTATAATAACAGGGTTAAATTAATAAAATAGTTGTCTTTTTAAAATTCCATATTAGTACAAATAACTGGGCAAGTTGGTAATGGATATATAGGAAAGAGGTATGTGGTGGACCCAGCCTAATTCCAGCAACAAGGACCCTCAGTTTTCTTAAGATGCTTCCTGGGGGAAAGAAGTAGAAAGAGGCCTTTTTATTTCCCCTCAGAGCCTTGGACTTAGGCAGTGCTCCTTTGTGGGCTTTGCACTGCCTGTGTCAGAATCTCATATCACAGCAGCAGTGGGGAAAGTTTGTTTTAAATGCACACTTCTTGCTCCATCCTACCTACTGAATCCATTTTTTTGAGGGATCCAGGTAGGAATTTATAACAAGTTCCTGAGGTGAATCCTGCCTCCACTGACATTTGAGATGAGAACTATTAGACTAAACTATGGAAACACGCACATGAAAATACTTCTTTACAAGGACTTCCTGGTCGTGTCTCCTGGAACTCAGATCTTCTGTGGATCACAGGAAGCCCAGCATCTCCAGAATAGAGGCATGGAAGTGGCACCTCTTGAAGAGCATGGGCACAAAGACACACTTTTCTCTCCCTCTATAAGACAGATTCATATGGGCCAGGCTCTTAGCCCTTACGTTAAACAAACAATACACAAAAGAAACCCAGATCTTTTGGAGTTATAAGTATGTTTGATTCTATCCTTAAGAAGTATGCATTACATTGCTATGCAATTTAATTCATAGAATACTTAAGCAGAACAAATCCTTTTAAGAAATTCAAATAGTAAAGTTATTTCCCATTTGCCTAAAACTAGGAGTTCTGTCAGCACACTTTTTAGGAAAGTATTTTGGATATACAGTCAACTTGAGTCAGCTGACAGTATGATGAGTCTCAAATTTGTACAAGGCATTTGGGAGATAATTCCCATTTTTGAAAAATTTGTAATTGAATAAGAATGCAGAACACACAGAAGAAAGGTATTTTATAACCAAGTGAAAAAACAAGGATGACAGCTCTCAGTTTGGTACAGAGTATGCCAAATGAGCAATAACAGCTCGGGCTCAAGGAATTGGTGTTTTTTTTTTTACTACTGAGGCATTGCATTAACACACTGCTGGAATCTATCAGACAGATTCTAGCGTTGCAACAATGGCAACCACTTTAGGGGGACATACTACTGTGTATCAGACACATTAATCATTCTGCATATATAAATACACAAACCCCAAGAGATCAGTATTCTATTTTTTCAGTTAAGAGTAATGAGACTCAACCATTGTTCTGTCAGCTTTTACAAACTTTGTGAAATGAGGATTAATATGGTTTTTAGTGAGAGACTGCATAGCAAAGCATTTTGTAAACTAATCAACTGATATAAGGTGCCATTATCATTTGCAATAAGAGAATGCCAATATAAAACCACCCATGTCACCCTGGCTGGTGTGGCTCAGTTGGTTGGAGCATCGTCCCATACACCAAAAGGTGGTGTGTTCGATCCCCGGTTAGGGCGCATGCGGGAGGCAACCGACTGATGTTTCTCACGTCAATGTTCCTCTTTCTCTCTAAGAAAACAAACAAAAAAATCAATAAAAAAATCCTACCCATGTCACCCATTTAAATAAATTGCACATACATAGGGTATTTATGTGTATAAATTGGCACGGAATATTTTCTAGAGGTGAAATTCTTGTTCAGAAGCCTGATGACCTTAAAACAAAAACAAACCAGTATGATGAACTGATAATGGAAAAAAGAAATCACAGGCATCTGGACTTTGATTCAAGTGGGCAGTGCTTTCCACATTCCAGGCCCCTGCCAAAAGCCCTGTGCTTTGGCCAACTCTGATTGCTGGAATCATCTCCGTGTCTTTTATTTTGCAGTTATTTACACTTCAGTTCTATTTGTAGGATGGCCACAGATATTCCTATGAAACTTTGTTTTTTGCCAACATTTTGTGATCCTTGACAGGTTTTGAAGAAATCATTTAACACTAAATTTAATTAACAGCATGGGAACTAAAAGGCCACATAGTTTTGGCTGATTAAACCCTATATAAAGAGAACATATTTGAAGTAGTAAAGTTTTTCCTAAGAAGCAATCTATCACAAGATTTATGACACTATGTCAGTGTTGATTGTACATAGGAAATAAGCACAGGATGCGATTTTAAATATTTATCAAGGACAAGCAAGTTATTTAAAAATAAGTGTAGAATAAATATTTTGAGGAAGGTTTGCAAGATCAAGTTAAGGAAATTTTACAAATACAAGAACAAAAAGTTAGAGATGAAAAATGAGAGAAAATAAGGAAAGTGGATTATTTCAGGAAATATAATACCTAAATAGTAGGTTCTATAAAAGCTAGGAGGGAAAAGGAGGGTAGAAAGTTATCCTAGAAATTATGTAAGTAATTCGTCAGAACTGAAAGACATGATTTTCCAGATTTAAAAGGCCTAATGTACACCCAGAAAAAAGAAAAAAGAAAAAAATACTATCCAAAGTGTAAGGTTGGGGGTTGTTTGGTGAACAAAATGTAACCTTGAGGTATGCATTCTCGCAGCCTGGCCAGCCAAGGATCAAAATATGCTTGTATTCGAATAGATAAGATATGCATGGACATGGGTTGGACCACCACCCTGAGTGTAAAGTGTATGTGTGAATAGATAAGGTATGTGTTAGTTGCATTCGGAAAGCCGCTCTGAGAGTGACAATGGGCGATACGCCCAAGCGTGAGTGTATTTGTTATATATCAGTATGTATCTCCGCTGAAAACAGCCAGAGAAAGGAAATATACTGGGCTTGGCTGTAAGGTCAGCAGAGTCGCGATCTCAAGGACTTAATTACCTAAAACACCATGTAACCTAGGGAACCACTTTGCAAATAAATTGGGCTGCATCCAGAGATCTGGAGCATTTGTTCCCTTGCAGTGCTCCCCCTCACTCCAAGCAGTGTCTGCTTGTAGTTCATTGCATTGTGATGGCCCCGGCAGGCTGAGAGAGTCGGCAGCAAAGCACACATGTTGCAGAACTTCAGAGTATGGGATAAAGACCAGATCTTAAAAGTTTCTGAGAAGAAAATAGGTCCCATTCAAAGGACCCAGAATCAGAATAACATTTGACTTCTAGCAGCACTGCAAGTTAGAAAACAATGGAGTAACGTCTCCAAAAGTCTTCATTTTATCCTAAACTCCATGTTTGGTTAAATAATGGTAGGGGAGTAAAACAGTGATATTTTCAGATATGTCAAGACTCATATTTTCCATAAGCTTTTCTCAAGATGTATTTCTTAAGAAATGCCACAAAGTGAGGGAGTAAACAAAGAAGGGAGACATAGCTGTACTAGTTATGTTATTCAACATAAGAGAGAGGCAAAAGATGATAGTGAGGAATTCCAGGAGGTGTTGCCATAAAAAATTACATGGAATAGATAGATGACTTGAGTATTTGACCATTCTGAGAAATGGTCAGTCTAGAAGTATGGATTTAACTCACAAAAGAAAATAGCTAAAGTAATTGAAAATTGCAGTTGACTAAGATGGTGACATAGGAGGCTCCTGAGCTCCCCTCCTCCTACAGACACATTGAATATATAGCTGCACACAGTGCAGTTCCTAATGATCCAGAAACCAACTGAGCGGCTCCTACACATTGGGCAAATGAGAGAATACCCTCACTGAATTGTCTAGGAAAGGCTGAGACACACTCGACATAAACCAATGCAGTGCCATACAATCAGGAGCAAACCCCCAACTACCAGCTTTTCCTTGAGGAGCGAAGTTTGGACCCCAAATCTAGCATCTGGATTTTGCCAACATTTGTGATGCTTTCCCAACTTTTAAGACTTCCTATCACCTAGCTCAAAGCCAATGGGGATTGTGTCCATGAGACCTTTAAGAATATAGCAAAAATAAAAAACAAGAAACAAATGAAAAACCTGGTTATTCACAAGTACATGAGCTCATGAGCACTCACCCCTAACCACCTCCATTCCAGGACTTAGAGCAGAGGGAGCAGGCAAAAGCTCCCACATACTTCATTTTAAGCTTCACCCAAGGGTATGTTTTTATTGATTTTTTTAGAGAGAGAGGAAGGGGGAGAGAGAAAAACATCGATGTAAGAGAGAAACATCAATGTAAGAGAAGCATCGATTGGTTGCCTTTTGTTTGTACCCTGACTGGGGGTTGAACCCACAACCTAAGTATGTGCATTGTCTGGGAATTGAACCCACAACCTTTTGGTGTATGGGACAATGCTCCAACCAACTGAGCCACCCAGCCAGGGCAAAACTTCCACATACTTTAAAAGTGGCTGGCTGTGATCTTCCCCCAGACTGAGAAACACACTCTTCTGGCCCTCTCTTCAACCCACTCCAGCAACAAAACCAAGTCACCAGTGTCTCCCTGGAAGGAGTTTTTACAAATGGCTGGCACCCCAGCTTTTGTGGCTGCTTCCCAAGGGGTGGGCCCCAGATTACCTGGTTCTGAGAGCCAATGGGGCTTGCATTCCTGAATCCCACAGCATTGTATCAAACGAAGTAGTTCTTAGATACAGGAATACCCCCTACTGCCCACAGCTATATCCTGGGCCCGGTAAAGAGGGAACAGGCAAAAATACATGTCTCCCAGTGTCTCCCTGAAAATGGCTTAACTACATAATTACCCAGCTGCTACCTGAGGGTCCAGTTTATAATCAGCCTGCATCTAGGTGCTGACTGCCTTTCTCAAGTTTGGGACACCAGTGGGTTTTGATACAACCTCAACGACTGGAAGACACTAAGAACAAGGACAGTGGCTTGGACAATCTCAGAGGCTTGAGAGACAACTAAAAGCTAAGGCTGGGCTTAAGGAAGTGGTTCATTTTCATAATGAGGATATTCTATCAAGACTAGGATAGCTGGCTGTTTTATCTCATGTTTAGAAACCAACAAAAAGAGTAAATGAAAATGAAGAAACAGGAATATGGTCCAAACAAAAGACCAAGAAAAATCTTCAAAAACAGATCTTAATGAAATGAACATAAGTGATTTACCTGATAGAATGTGTTCAAAATAACAATCATAGAGATGTTCACCAAGGCCAGGAGAATAATGCATGAACAAAGTGAGAATTTCAACAAAGAGAAAATATTAAAAAGTGTAAAACAGAAAACATATAGCTGAAGAATACAATAACTGAACTAAAAAAAAATTCATTAGAGGAATTTAACAGCAGACTAAATCAAGTGGAAGAAAGGATTAGCAAACCTAACAGGGCACTGGAATTTATCCAGTCAAAGTAGCAAAAAGGGAAAAAAGAAAAAGAAAAGTGAAGGTAACTGAAGGGACATATGGGGACATAAAACAGGCCATGATATGTATTACAGAGTTTCTAGAAGGAGAAGAGAGAAAGGGGCAAAAAAGCTTATTCAAAGAAATAAAGGCTGAAAACTTCCCTAACAGAAGAAGGAAACAGACATCCAGATCCAGGAAGTCCAGATTTCCAAATAAAGATAATTCAAAGAGACCCACACTGAGACAACCTTATAATTAAATTGTCAAAAGCTAAAGACAATGAGGGACTCCTAAAAGCAGCGAGAGAAAAAGACCTTGTTATGTACAAGAGAACTCTCATAAGACAATTAGCAGATTTTTCAGAAGAAGCTTTCAGGTCAGAAGGGAGTGGCATGATATATTCAAAGTGCTGAAATAAAAAACTACCTACCAGCAAAGTCATTTATCAGAATTGAAGGAGAGAGAATTTCCCAAACAAAAGCTAAAAGAGTTCATCACCTCTACACTATCCTTATAAGAAATGATAAAGAGTTCTTGAAGTTGAAACTAAAGGATGCTAAATTAATGACAGGAAAACATGAAAATATAAAACTCACTGGGTTAAAGTAAATATATAGTAAAATTCAGAATACTGTTGTAATCTGGTGGGTAAATCACTTATACCTAATACAAAGGTTTAAAAGTATTAAAAATAACTATACTACAATAACTTGTTAATGGATATACAATGTAAAAAGATTTAAATTGTGCCATCAAAAACAAAACAAAATGTGAAGAGAGGGCAAAAATGTAGAGCTTTTGTAGGCATTTGAAGTTATTATCAGCTTAAAACAGACTTACAAATGGAAGATGTTTTATGTAAGCCTTGTGTTAACACAAAGTAATAACTTATAGTAGGTATGTAAAAGATAAAGAGAAAGGAATCAGTACATAGGACTACAGAAAATCATCAAATCACAAAGGAAGAAAGAAAGGAACAAAATAATTACAAAACAACCAGAAACAATGAACAAAATAACAATAGTAAGTCAATTTACTTTAAATGTATATGGATCAAATTCTCCAATCAAAACATAGAGTGGTTTAATGGAAAAAAAAAAATACAATAAGACCAAGTATATGCTGCCTGACTCATTTCAGCTTTAAAAACACACAGACTAAAAGTAAAGGGATGGAAAAAGGTATGTCATGAAAATAGAAACCAAAGAAAGCAGGTGTACCTATCCTTATATTGGACAAAATAGATTTTAAACCAAAGACTATAACAAGAGACAAAGATCATTGTATAATGACAAATGTGTCACTTCATCAAGAGGATAAAATAGCCCTGGCCGGTTTGGCTCAGCGGTTAGAGCGTCGACCTGCGGACCAGAGAGTCCCGGGTTTGGTTCCTGCTAAGGGCACATCCCTCGGTTGCAGTTTGTCCCTGGCCCTGGTTGGGGTCGTGTGGGTGGCAACCACTCGATGTGTCTCTCTCACATCGATGTTTCTCTCTCTCTCTTCCCACCTCTCTCCCTCCCGCTCTATCTGAAGATAAATGCAAAAATGTCCTCGGGTGAGGATTAAAAAAAAAAAAAAAAGAGGATAAAATAGTTGTAAATATTTATGCACCAAACATAGGAGCACCTTAATATATAAAGCAAATATTAACACGTCTGAAGGGAAAAATAAACAGCAATACAATGAGGGCATGGAATTTCAATACCTCACTTTTATCATCCAGACAGAAAATTAATGAGGAAACATTAAACTTAAACTATATGTTATACCAGGTATACCTAACAAATATGTACAAAACATTGCATCTGAGAACAACAGAATATATATACATTGTTGTCAAGCACACATGGAACATTCTTCAGGATAGGTCATAATATGTTAGGCCACAAACAAAACAAGTCTTAATAAACTTAAGAAAATTGAAATCATATTAAGCATCTTTTCTGACTATAATGGTAGGAAACTAGAAATCAATTACAAGAAAAAAACTGGGCCCTGGCCAGTTTGGCTCAGTGGTTAGAGCGTCGGCCTGCAGACCAGAGAGGCCCGGGTTTGGTTCCCACTAAGGGCATGTACCTCGTTGCAGTTTGTCTCCAGTCCTGGTTGGGGTCGTGTGGATGGCAACCACTCGATGTGTCTCTCTCACATTGATGTTTCTCTCTCTTCCTCCCTCTCTCTCCCACTCTATCTGAAAATGAATAAAATCAAAAAAGAAAAAAACTGGAAAATTCACAAATATGTGGAGATTAAACAACATGCTACTGAACAGCCAGTGGAGCAAAGAAGAAATCAAGAGTAATAAAAAAATATCTTCAGTCAAATGAAAAGGGAAATAAAACATACCAAAATATATAGGATGCAGTAAAAGCAATTTGAAGAGGAAAGTTTATAGAGACAAATGCCTATATTAAGAGAAAAAGATGTCAAATATCCTAATTTTACAGCTCAAGGAATTAGAAAAAAGAATAATAAAAGCCCAAAGTTAGTAGAAGAAAGGAAATAACAAAGATCAGAGCAGAAATAAATGAAATAGAGACCAGAAAAACAATAGGAAAAAAAAAAAAAGAAACTAAGAGCTGCTATTTTTTTCTTTTGAAAGATAAACAAGGTTGGCAAAACTTTAGCTATAGTAAGAAAAAAGAGAAAAGACTCAAAGTCAGAGTGAAAGAGGAGACATTACATCTGATACCACAAAAATACAAAGGATCATAAGCAACTACTATAAACACTTATACTCTAACAAATTGAATAAAGTAGAAGGAAAAACAGAAATTTCTAGAAACATACAACCTACCAAGACAGAATCATAGATAGAAAATTTGAATAGACCAATTACTACTAAGGAGATTGAATCAGTAATTGAAAACCTCCCAACAAAGAAAAGCCCAGGACCAGATGATTTTACTGGTGAATTCAATCAAATATTTAAAGAAAAAGTAATGGCAACCCTTCTTAAACTTTCCAATAAGTTGAAGAGGAGGGAACACTCTCAAACTCATTTTACATGGCCAGCATTACCCTGATACTAAAGCCAGAGAAGGATACTCAAGAAAATTACAGGCTAATGTCCTTGATGAATATAGACGCAAAAATCCTCAATAAAATATTAGCAAACCAAGTTCAACAATACATTAAAAGGATAATACATGATCAAGTGGGTTTCATTCCAGGGATGCAAAGATGGTTCAATAGCCACAAATTAATAAGTGTGATATACCAACTTAACAAAATGAGGGATAAAAATTATATGATTATATAATCTCAACAGATGCAAAAAAAATTTGATAAAATTAACATACTTTCATGAAGAAAACTCTAAACAAAATTGGTATGGAGAGAAGATACCTCAACATATATGGCAAGACCACAGCTAACATCATACTAACAATGAAGTGCTGAAAGCTTTTCCTCTAGATCAGGAACAAGACAAGGATGCCCACTCTCACCACTTTTATAGTACTGGAAATCCTAGCCACAGCAATCAGACAAGAAAAAGAAAAAAAAAAAGATATCTAAATTGGAAAGGAAGAAGTAAAATTGTCTCTATTTGCAAATGACATGATACCATATATAGGAAACCCTAAAGATATCACCAAAAAACTGTTAGAACTAATAAACAAATTCATTATAGTTGCAGGATACAAAATCAATATATAAAAATCAGTTGTGTTTTTACACACTAACAATGAACTATCAGAAAGAGAAATTAAGAAAATCCCATTTACAATAGCATAAAATATAAAATATTTAGGAATAAATTTATCCAAGGAGGTTAAATATCTGTACAGTGAATATTATAAGACATTGATAAAAGAAATTAAAGACACAAATAAATGGAAATACATTCCATGTTCATGAATTAGAAGAATTAATATTGTTAAAATAGTCCTACTACCCAAAGAAATCTATAGATTTCTATAAATCCCTATAAAAATTTGAATGGCATTTTTTAAAATATAGAATATACAGTTCTAAAATTTGTATGGAAACACAAAAGATCCCAGATAACCAAAGCAATCTTGAGAAAGAAGAACAAATCTGGAGGCACCACACTCCCTGATTTCAATAGTAACTATAGTAATAAAATAGTATGGTGTTGGCATAAAAACACATAGATCAATGGAGCAGAATAAAAAGCCCAGAAATAAACCCACACATAAATGGTCAATTTATGACAAGCCAAGAAGATACAAAGGAGAAAGGACAGTCTCTTCAATAAATGGTGCTGGGAAAACGACATATACATGCAAAAGAATGAAACTGGACCACTACCTTACATTATAATAAAAAATTAACTTAAAATGAATTTAAAACATGACCATAAGACATAAAAACATAAAACTCCTAGAAGAAGACATAGGCTCCTTGACATCGGTCTTGATGATGACTTTTTGGATTTGACACCAAAAGCAAAAATAAACAAGTAAAACTACATCAAAGAAAAACCACTGCACAGCAAAGAAAACCATCAGCAAAATGAAAAAGGAAACCTACAGAATGGGAGAAAATATTTGCAAACCATGTGTGCAATAATGGTTTAATATCCAAAATATATAAGAAACTCAGACAACTCAGTAGAAAAAAAGCAAATAACCAAATTAAAAAATGGGCAAATCACCTGAATAGACATTTTTCAAAAGAAGACATACAGATGGCCAACAGGTACATGAAAAGGTGCTCAACATCACTAATCATCAGAGAAATGCAAATCAAAGTCACAGTGAGATACTTACTACCTCATACTGTTGTGGGATGTAACTGGTATACACACTCTGGATCCAGCAATCTCACCTCTAGGTACATATCCAAAGGAAATGAAATCATTACCTTGAGGAGATAGTTGTACTCCAATGTTCATAGCAGCATTATTCACACTGGCCGCAATATGGAAACAACTTAAGTATCCGCCAATGGATGAATAAAGACAATGTGGTGTGTGTAGATAATAGAATACTATTTATACTTAAAAATGAAGGAAATCCTACATCTACAATAACATGGATTGAACCTGGAGGGCATTATACTAAGTGAGATAAGGCAAACAGAGCAAGACAAATACTGCAAAGTATCACTTGTGTGTGGGGGGGAAAAAAAGTCGAACTCACAGAAACAGATTTGAAAAGTGGTTGCCAAGGGTTGGGGGTAGGGGAAATAAAGCTTGTAAAAAGGTATAAACTTTCAGTTATAAAATGAATAAGGCCTAAGGATGTAATACATAACATGGTGACTATAGCTGATAACATTGTATTGTATACTTGAAACGTGCTAAGAGAGTAGAATTTAAAAGTAATCCCCCACCAAGTTATATATACTTGGTGATGGATGTGTTAATTAACCTGACGGTGGGGGGGAATCCTTTCACACTGCATATCTTACAAATGTATTTGTCAATTATACTTTAATAATGCTGAAAATAATAATTGAAAATATAAGCTTCTGGGAAATAATTTAGGAATAGAAATAAGCTGCTTTGTAACATTTGTGTTTTAAAACCATGTATGTGGATTTCTGATAAAAATGAAAATTAAATTTAAAAAGCCATTGATAAGACCAGCTTTATCAAAATAAATATCTAAGTGGGGTGTAGTCCAGATGACAACTGGAGTCAAACCTTTGGGCCTCCTAGAGTTCATTCCTGGTTCCACCTGGGTAGGGATGGATCCAAACAAAAATAACCTTTCCAAGTCTCCCGTCAGAGGCAGCATGGCGCTATGGTGAAGGTTCCGCTTTCTGGAGCCAGAAAGACTTGTGTTCACAGCTGCACTGCTGTGTGACTTTAAGGTAAGTTATTTAACCTCTATGAACCTCACTTTCCTCATATATAAAAATGAAGACAGTAATATCACTTGTGACTAATTATAACCTTATAAGGGTATAAAAGTATTTTGTGAGTTTTTGTGAGCAATAAATGAGATAATAGATGTAAAAGCAATGTGTCTGGTACATGGTGATTATAAATATTCTCTAGTATTAAGCTCCAACTATTATCCCAGAGAAGCGGGAAAATAAAGAATAGGGTAGAGTTTGAGAGCAACTGTGAAAATCAGCATAAGCACTAAATAACAATTTAGAGAAAAATAAAAAACTAGGGTTTCAGATAGTGGGATTCATGGTTCACTGGCAAAACTGTCAGACAGGGAAACTCCAGCCTGGAGAGTCCAGCCTGAGAATGCTGTTCAGGTCAGGCTAGGGCAGACACTCTGCCGTCTCCTGCCTTCCTTTCCTTTATTCTTCTCTAGAACCATTTCCCTCCATTTTTGCTCATAATATAGAGCTGAGCTATAGTTTTCATTATTTGATGAACTTTCTATATATTTCCATTGATTTAAAAAGCTGGTTTTCACCAACAAAAAAAACTCATAAAACCTCAAGCAACCTGCTTTTTATATAGAAAGGCTACTCGGAAGTTGTTTGAATTGTTTAGTTAGCTAATTTTACCCCTAGTGTAGTCTTGAAATATTTGAGCCTTATTCAGGAGGGATGTCAGTCAGGGAGAGAGAAATAAAAAAGTGGAATAATAAAAAAAGCAAGGAGCACTCAAGCAGGGAAAGAGAAATCCAATCAAATCTGTGCTCCAGAGACACTGCAGGGTGACAGTAGGCATTTCTGGATTCCTACCACATGCAGATATTATGCGGCCCTGGGAATACAGATAAGGAGCAAAAGAGCAGAGGAGTGGGGACTTAGAGGGCAAAATAAATTTTAATCAGGGACAGAGTGAGGAGGAGCAGGTCATCAGCAGGCATCCGGCATCAACTAGCTGGCTGGTATGCCCGTAGGGGTTTCTTGTGTCTCCCGTTTCTGTGGGGGACACAAATTTGAGATCTGGGCTGCACTCTAACTGTATAGTGTTGCTGTGAGTTTCTGGCTCTCCCTCCACTAGCTATTAAAACATTATAAGTGAAAACTATTAAGAAGAATATGGTGATGCGAAAAGAAGAATTGGTCTCTTTATAGACTAGAGTTCTGTGCTCTTTTTGTTGTTGTTAATCCTCACTTGAGGATATTTTTCCATTGATGTTTAGAGAGTGTGGAAAGGGTGGGGGAGAGACAGAGAAACATGGACTGGAAGAGACACATGCCTCCTGTACGACCCTTACCGGGGGTAGAATCTGCAACCCAGGTATATGCCTTTGACCTGAAATCGAGGCTGAGACCGTCTGGTCTGAGGTCCAATGCTCTAACCGCTGAGCCAAACCAGCCAGGGCAGGAGTTCTGTGCTCTTTGCTGTACTTCGGCCTGAAGAAAAGTTGCAAAACTGAGCAATCCCCTATATTTCTTCCTTCTTTAATGAAGAAGAAGCAATTGTTTTGCTGCCCACACCTACAATAAAACTGAGTAAAATGGCTAAGGCTCTGGCAGCTTGTTTTACTCCTTTCTACAAAGCCCATGAGAAGAGATGTTGAAAGTTTAATACAGAATCTGCAAAGACCAGAATTTCACAAAAACACTGTGAAAAAGGACATAATGGCTCTTCCACATGCCTGCTTTGTTCAGCCAGATTTACAGTTTATGAGTTGCTACCTCTGTTCCCGTTCACTTTTAGTGCCAACATTTCATTAAATCAAACAACATAAACAATAGTCCCAAACCATCTTTGCTGTGAGCTACAGGAAACTGGTAGGTTTCAATCTTAAAGAACTGTTCTCCAGAACCCTCCTGGCCACAGAGGACAGTGGAAGTACTTGAGCAGGTTAGGTGAACTTGATTTATCTTAATTACCAGACAGAGTGCATTTTCCATAGGAAATTGCTGGGCCACATGTGAGTCTGGCACACACAGCGTATTCTTCAGTCTTTTAGTCAGTTAGGAGAGACATGGCTCATGAAGACAGGGTGAGGTTAAAGGGCTTTTCCAGTTAGTGTACAGCAATGGTGTGTCCATCCGTACTGCCCAACCAGGTCACCAGGAAGAACCTGGCCCATCAGTGGACTACCAAAATGAGTGCTAAAAACAACTTGGAAAACAAATTGCACACTACAGACACAGATTCAAAGAAAAATGTTTTACAGGACAATTCTACCTGCTGTAAGACTGACCTATGTTTTGGTTTTATGTTCAGTTCCAGTTTTCCCACTGATTCTGTGCATGGCTTCAGATATCATAAGATTATATCACTTTAGAGCTGAGAGAGGCTTCAAGATCAATCAGTCCATACTTCTTAATCCTTTAAGCAGTGGTGCAAGATTCATTGTTTAAGTCATATACTTTATCAGTTCTTCTGTTGGCAGAACTAAAAATAATCATAGTGGTCTTTGCAAACAAAGTGGTTGGCTCCAGATAGGAGAGGCTCTTAATGTTTTTCATTTAGTTCAACAAGACACACACATTGAGGTTTCATGGGGAAAAAAAATAAGTGGAAAATAAATATTGGGGCGTGGGCCAGAGGGGTCATGGACAAGTCTGGGGCTGTACTCACGTGCCCAGAATAGCTGTGCAGCTCCACTCTCTATAGATAGAAACATCTCATGCCAGGTGTGGAGCTGAAGCCTCCCAGCAGCAAGACAGCTGCTGGATGGTCCCTTACAGGGGGCTATTTTTCAGGCTCTGCAGATCTATTTTTTCTGCCTTGATTCTCCTGGGTTAAATATTCTAACACCAAGCTCTCTACTCTAGCCTCACATGTTTGTAATGATTAGCCAGTAATTATCACCTGTTTTAAAGCTTGTGTTTTTTTAGTCTGGACAAATGATGGAAAATTTTATTAAAATAAATTATTTACATATGCCTCCTAGAATTGGAATGTGGCTATAGTAATTCTTATAGAAGTTATTATCTTCCAGCTTTTCAGATAGGGAATTCCAGAACCAAGGGAGAGAGGATTTTAACAGCTATAATTCAAAGTTTGCCTACTTTGGGAATTAAATTTTACCATATATTTTGATTATAAAAATTTCCCCAAGCATTGAAATGTGACCAAAGTCATTCTTTATAAGCTAATAAAAACCACCTGGTGGCTGCATCCTGTACACACTTCCTCTGCACTTTACTGTGTCCTTTATTAGCATTAATCTCGGGCCATGCTTGGGCAGAAGGCACAATGGAATGAAACCACAATGTAATATAGTACGAAAAAAAACTGCATCAAAAAAGCCAATGAGCCTAAATTTAGGAACTCGTAATTTTATAGTTCTGGCTGCAGCCTTGCTGTCAGTAGTACTTTGAGGACAACTTGTATTTCACCGAAGTCATGCACATGGATTTGACTTGAATACTATTGTTGCTTTCTTTTCTTGCCAGCCTGTCCCATTCCTTCCTATCCTTTACTGTCAAGTTACAGTCTCAAGTACTCCATGAAGCTTTCTCTCCGATAAATTGCAGAATTGGTGTAAGTCCTACAGTGGGATATTCTTTTATGCTGTCTTATGATGCTTGTTTCATGGGTGTTAGTTTTGTTTCTCTAGGTATTTTTAGGCTTCTGAAATCTTAAATTCAATTAAATAATTCAGCTTCACTTTATCCTTCCTTAACTCATTAAGTTACTTTGATTAATAGGGGTGTCAACAAATCATTTTTAATATTTCAGCTCAAATTTTATCCATTAAACCAGACAAATTCATCTCTAGCATACCTCTGTCAAGAGAGCATGGAATGCATTCACAGACCCGTTGGGTACCGGGATCTACTGACCACCACAAAGTTTCATGTATTTTCATTAGAGCACCTCTACATCCACACGCATTATATTTGTCCCCAGTGGGAAAATGTTCTTTACTTCAAATTACTGATGTACATCTTTTAAATCCTGACCCATTAGGGACTACCAATATAATCCTGGTCAAATCATATATATGAATATTAACAGTCTTTATATCCTAATGGATTTCATTCAAGCATAGCAAACTCTAAAAATAGCATTAAGTAAGCCACATATAGACACACTGAATGGCCTCAAATTTATGCCCAGTAGTAAAACTCAGCATGGGTCTGACTTCAGGGATCCCTAAACTAAATTTAATATTACTTTTTCCCAAAGACAAATTCAGAAAGGGCCTCCTTTGGGCTTTGCTTGTCTTGAGATGAGAACAGGCTGTAGGGTCCTCCTCAGACAGCTCGCTGATGAAGGTCAAGAGACATAAGCAAGACACATACCACGAGGGCGGGATAAAGGGGCCGTGGTTGTGTTTCAGTCTGAGGCGAAGTCTAGAAACAATTAGCTAGAGTCCTATACCAGTTATAACCAGAAGCTAGATGTGAATCCCTGACTGGTCCTGTGATTCCAGCATGAAATGCAATTCAACCCAAAGGTACCTCTCTTGACCAATTATGTCAGATGCCAAAATGGCATTCTTACATCACACTAGCAAAATGTTCTTTTTTGGTAGATTTAGTCACTCGTTATAAGTAACTCTAGTATAAAAAACGATTTTCCCAACTAAATGAAATTAAGAATGAAAACTAAAATGAAAGAACAAGTCGCTCCCCGGTTACTATCCTTCAAGTTCTCCCATCTCTTGACCCATTTCCTGATCTGGCATAGAAGGCTCCCCACAACCTAGCTTCCACCTCTCTCCGCGTCCACTGCTTCGGTCCACTCTTCACCTCTCACACTGGTGAGACAGCGATTCGTTCACTGCCCACACCATGCCGTCCTGGGCCTCTGCACTGGCACGTGCTGTTCTCGGACATTCCTTTCCCGAAGACAGTCACCTGCCTGTGACTCCTCCCTACTTGTCCTTCAAGCATCAGCCCAGGTGTCACCTTCTTCAGTAAGTTTTTCCTAAGTTCCTCGGACTTTGCAAAATGCCACCCACTTTGGGCTCCCGTGGCACCGTGGGCATACTTCGACCAGAGCGCTCACCACTCTGTGTAGACTAATCGGTTATTAACTCCTAACCCCCAGCCTCTAGCTCCTCAAGGGCCGGCACCATGTTTATCCGTGTTTGCGACCACAACACCAAACGCACCGCTGAGCACACGATTGCTCCTTAATAAATGTTAGCTGCATGGAAATGCAAACTTTGTAACAAACAAATCACATTGAAAATGTCACCGGAATAACCACTCTACTTCTGATTATAGCTAATAGGTACACTGTGAGATCTGAGGACAGCCTGATTCAGAAAAGGAACACAATGAACATTTAGAAACTGGATGCCTTTCAATGTGCTTCCTGTATACTACACAGCCCATTTTTTATCAAGTGGAATAAAAAGCAGGAAACTAAAGAGAGAAACCATCCAAGTCCTGTAAGCCCAAACCCACCTATTTAAAAGTCCAAATTAAATGAATTTTCTCTTTTACTTTTTCTTTAAAATATATTATAGTAAAAAAAGGGTCTGTCCCTGTTAATATTGTTAAGAAAACAAAACCAAGATCATCATTACCGAAATATATGCTTATTTTGGCTAACTTAAATCCTTTAAGAAAATCAGCAGGTGCAAAATTTTCCATATTATATTTCAAAATAGAAAACTTGAAAGAAAAAAATGCTTGTGGAAAAGTGCTATTTTTGCAGAACTGGACTAGAATTTTATATACAGCAAACCATCTATAATGAAATAGATGCTTCCTTTCCCCCTGAAAAGATTAGAAGAGTCTTTCCTGCTATCAGAGCTAAAATAGATTCTTTTGGGTGTCACAATCAAGACCCAATTTAATCCAATCAATTGATGACAGTGAAAGATACAGGAAGTAAAGTTTATGAAGAAAGTCTCTGATGCTGGAGTTCCAGACGTCACCTCTGCTATTCATTTTCAACACTGAGGAACTTGATCGAGCTACGAAACATTCACTCTGGAAAAATTCCTGATTGTGTCCCTCTGAAAATTCTTCTATGTTCCTTGGTGTACTGTAACTTAATATGACAAATTATTTAACTGGATGCATGGACAGTTCACCAAACAGTGTTTTGGAGTTTGAGGAAAGAAACTGATTGCCCACAGAGAATAGAAGTCAGTTCAGAACTGCATTTAGCATGCTGGCTTTGTTAAGAAAATGTTTGGCTGTATCTGTTTAAGAACCTCCTTGATTTTGTTTTGTTTTACATGACTAAGTTTGGTGATTTAGCCATGTAAAACAAAACATAAAAAACCTTACTGCATTTCTAGAAATGTCTAAGGCCTCTATATTTCTTGTAATAATAAAATGAACTGACAAAATATTGGGTATTTTAGATTTATAAAGGAATCAGAAAACTATACAGCAATATAAACAACCTGGTGTCAATGTGTAATGAGGGAGACCAAGGAAAATTGTTCATTATAGGACGATGCTAATATTAATTGATATCTCTTTTCAAAAATCTGTTCTCATGTGTCTATAATAAAAAGACCCCAAAGCAAAGGATGGCTATGTCTGGGACTAGTCTCTAGTTACTGTAAGCATTAACTCTTACAAACTTTCACCTGCATTTATCACATGGCTTTTATTTCCTTGCCCTTCACCTTGCAGCTAAATTCTTCTGTACTTCAGATGTAGTTTACATCATACACTCCAGGTGTCACTGGTCCACAGACTTTTCCTTCTCTAAATGTTGGTATTTAATATCAACACTTGGTATAAATGACCTTCTATTTTTCAGTGTTCCCAGCTACACTGTTAGCTTATAAGACCATCTTGCTAGCTCTGGTGTCCCCACCAATAACTTGCATATTTGCAGAACATGACTCTAGAGGTATCTAGTGCTGTGTATGGAAAGCCAAAGAATGAAATGCAAACTAGACCCTCCCTGAAGACACAGAGGGATGGTGTCATTCCATCCCTTTGTTCTGACTTTTGCACTCTCAGAATTCATGTTATAGCACTTGTTGGCTTACCTTGTGTCTGGTTTTAGATTTTCTACTGTAGAGAAGGTTTGATTTGTAATTTGAATGGACTTGTTCTTCCCACTGAATGACCCATTTTCTCTGGATATAACTTCATATTCTGAAAAGCGAAAAAGCCAACAGATACTCATTTTTATGTTCTGGCTGATTTAATTCTTCTTGAAGCTAATAGCATAATAAAGGCACTCTCATAAAAAGCTCAGATTGCAGTTCGGATCTTATACATTACGTGTTGATATTATGCTTTATGTATACATTACATATACGTCTTACACATTAGCAGTTTCCAGATTGGGATGGTCAGCAAATGACAAAGGTCCAAAAGAATTTGGGAGTTGCTCATAGACCAATTCTGCTTTCCCTCTAGCAGACCAGGGAAGGCCTGGTAACTGAAGATCAATGACGCTGCTGTGGTAGCTTTGGGGACTGGTACCTGTGATTTTGTTAGGCAGGTCAGCCTGCCCCTGTTGGAAGGCACTCAGGGGCCGCGAGTAGGAGCCATGTTTCCTGCTCTATGGGGCATCCACATGGTGCTGCAGCGAAAACTTCTGAGTCTAAAACCATAGCAGCAGATGACAGCTAAACAACCTACTATCCTTTCCTATAGTTCATTATTTTGATTTAAGGAATTATGGGATTTTTGCACCTACTTCTTACGTAAGTTACATAAGTCTTGTACCTACTGCTTAAATATTCCCCTTTGATAATTATCCTTGTATTTGTAAAAAGAAACTATGTCCTTAAGTCTGAACAGAGATCTGCATACATTTCACTTAAAGGCTTGTTTTTATGAACTTGCAGGGTTAATCAAGAGAGAAAGAGTTCAGAATATGAAATATAATGTACAAATTTGCTCATTGGTTTTCCCTGCTCTCGGTTGGGGTTTAGTTTAACACATGTGACAAGATGATACAGAGGACTAAAAAAAATCAAACAAAAACCAAACAACAAAACCCCATTCATAATCCGCTCCATCAATATGAAGAAGTACGCAGTGGTGGGTGGCAGGGAAAGGGGGAGGGGTTCGCGGGACCTGGCAGGTTCCTGGAGATTCGTGCAAGTGGTCCTGAGAGCAAAGGTAGGAAACATGAAGTAACTCAGGAGACTTGTAATCAATCACCAACTGTAATTTGGAAAGGATTTTTCATGCTATATTTTAAAAAATCTAAAAAGGAGCATGATTCTTTCTAAATAATTTCTTTTGACTATTCTTCCAAAAATTCAATATTAAACTGGAAGGCAATGGGGTGTATCTGGACACATCAGTGCAGCTCTTAAAGGACCAGCGGCTGGCATTTAGTATTCCCTCCTCACACTCTTCTGTTCCCACCCTTTGGGGTCTGGCTTTGTTGTTTCCCAACTCTTTTTGTTCCTAGTTCAGTTAGTTTGCTATTGTAATAGAGGATAGAGAGGGAGAAAGGGGGAGGATCCTGAATTCAAATATGTTCATTTTACCTCTTTACCTCGGATGGGAGGGATATTTACTAAATTTACTAGTAACTAAGTGGAAGTAAAATTGATTTTTTAAAAGATGGAAATTGTTTGGCTTGATGGAAAGAGACAGACCAAACCACTTGCCTTGATCTTAGTCTCAGTTTTCCCATCTGTAAAATGTCAGTACTATCTCTTCCTAGTGTTGCTTGTGGGGATTAAAGTAGGAACAGATGGCCAGTGGTTACTTGCTCAACAGGTGGTACCTATTATTATTGTTGCTTTTATTATCCCTTATTAGTGGTGTTTGGAAAACAAGGTCACAAAAATTTGAAAGATTCCAATAGAAAAGATTGAAGTATATCTTAGTTTCTGAAAGAACAATTTATATGACACTCCATTTGGTTATGCATTAAAGCTACTACCCTCAAAAACCATCTTTGACTTGAACATTCCTCATCGACTGTGTGATGTTCTTTCAAATATTACTCCAGCCCTTCAGTACCTGAAACTCTTATTGTGCATCTTCTCTAATTTTCTCTTGACTCAAATTCTAAAGGATGATTTAATACTATTTTAGTCCTAAAAGATTGTGGTTTTCAAAATAAATCCAGAAGTTACCTTCATAATTAAATAGGTATTTAGAACTTCCCTCAGAATTCTGGCTTTTTGAATGTATATTTTGGGGGCTTTGTAAATATATCTTTAATTTTTAATGTTTTAAAGCAATAATAGCTTTTTAATAAATCCACCACCATTATCATTTTGGAATGAATATCTGTAGACACATTCTGAGTATATTTCAGAAGGTAAAGACAGCCTCTTAAGTTTATGTCCATATTTCTTCTTTTCAATATAAGATTTTGTTTATAATTTTGTTAACAGTAAAGATGAAATCTATAAAGAACTAACACTGAATACTTGGTCTCCCCCCCCTTCAAAGGGTTTTATTGCCCTATTATGAGATAATTCACTTAATAGAAAAATTACTTATTATAAAGTTTGGGAACATCACTCTGGTCAATAGAGCATGAAAATAGCAATGGCGATACTATTTCTACCTCTCCTACTACTTCGACTACTGACAAACATTAACAGCTGCACATTCATTCTCTTTAATTTTATCCTCAGGATAAACTGATAACAATGGATATCATTACAAATAAGGAAAACAAAGTTCAAAGAGGCTAATTATATACCCAAGTTCCATACTTAGAACACAGCCGGTCTGGGATTTAAACCTATGGCAGCACACTCAGCATATCACAAAGCAACGCCGAATAACCAACTTAACTTTAAGTTGCCAAGGACCCAAGCAGGCTATGGCCAATGTCTTAGGTCACCTATTTCTACATTAATATAGACGGAACATGTAGAAGCAACTGTACTTGAATGTATTTCCTAGAGGTGAATACGTGCCTGTCAATGAAAAGGAAGATTATTCACAGAAGCCAATTCATGGAATAAAGAATATGTTTCACTCTCTTTCTGTTATCTTTCTCGGTCCTTTCCTTTTATATCATTTTCAGTGATATGAGAATTAATTTCTGTATTACCTGAGCTGCTGGTTTATAAAAGATTACATTTGAAATCAAGTGGTATTTAACAATTTAAAAATGAACAGAGATGGAAAAAATAGAACAGGTCATTAGGGTATATCATCCAACATTTAAATACAGACTAGATGAGTAATGGTTAAATATGGACTTATTTCTATTTAGAAAATATTACAGCTAACGAGATGTGGCCCTCATCCATGAAAATTGTTATTATAAGTCCATTATTTGGGAAAGATCTCAAGCAGCCCATTAACATTTGGTAACAATGTTCCAAAAGTAATTGGTTAGAATACTTTGAGATTACAAGTTTATATAATTTTTTAAAGTGTTATATAATGAACCAGAAAGGAAAATCATTCTGCTTAAAACAAATTAAATCAGATATAATTGACATACACAAGTGAATATGTATTGGATGTATTAGATCAGTGATTTTCGACCCTTTTTATCTCATGGCACACATAAACTAATTACTAACATTCTGCAGCACACCAAATATATATATTTTGCCAATCTGACCAAAAAAATATAGGTATACTTTTTATTGGTTTACAAAAAGTAATAGTATTACCTACCTTATTATGTGATATGACCAATAAGATGTAGCTCTATTATATTATATGTACGGTTCAAGACAGGGCACTCACACCAGATGGCTATTGTGTTGGCTGTTGTCAGTTTTTTATTTGACAAACTAAGGGAAAAGAGGTCAGTGTCCCTGACTAAATTAGTCAGGTATTCATGTTTCAAAAATTCTTGCAGCACACCAGTTGAAAATTGCTGTATTCGATTAGATCTATTAAATTAACCAATTCCAACTTGAAGTCTCACGTCTTTAAGGCAAAAGAGATTTTATAGATCATTTGGTTTTGTGAGAACTAAGGCTCAGACTATCACAGGAAGCCTGTATCAGCACAGTATATGGATTGAGAGTTTTGAACTTTGTAATACATGTAGATAATCAATACTTAGAGATTGATTGATTTTTAGATGTTGATTTAGAGTTTTAGACATCAGATTTTTTAGATATTGACTTAGCACCTACAGGCACAGTCACAGGTAAAGAAGCTAGGCAAGTCCCCAGGAACCACGGCAGTGGAGGTTCATTCTCAATACAAAGGTAAGCTTTGCATGAGAAAGACAATCCACAAACTATGGTTTTAAAGAAAGCCAGCTAAGTAAAGATGAGTTGCTTACACTGGAAGTTGCCCAGATGGTTTTGTCTGAGGAGAAACAACTGCTGTTTTCTCCTTTATTCATAGAAAAGATTTTGGCAGATTCTGAAATTTGCACTCCCCACCCCCTCTACTCCTGACAGCTTCTTAGTGGGCTCGTGGGAGGCCTGTCCATCCGCCCCAGGCACAGGCAAGGAGGTGGGCAGCAGGGACCTTGTGTACCCAGGCTATGCCCTCAAGCTGATTTAGGTCATTAATCTTTTCCCTTCCTCTCTAGTTTGATGATCCTGTTCACTATGGAGAATTAAATTCCCATATAATAAGTTCAAAGAATGACTCAGGATTTCTTATTTTCACAGTAATTTTTAGAGGAAGTGGGTGGGTAGATTAGCAAAATCAAAATTTCAGAAGATGAACAGAAAATTGACCAGGAATAGTATTTTTAAAACATGTTCCCTAGAATGATTGAAATAACATTTAGCCTGCTCAAAAGTTCTAGGTAAATCTAGAGATTGGGTTGGTGAAAGGAAAACTGATTTCAATATCATCAGCAGTGGCAAGTTCTCGCATATCATCTGTAATTTTCTTGGTAATAAAAAAGCTAGGTATTTCTTCACATTGTGAGTGAGTTCTAAGGGGAGATGAACAGATGCAATTTAAAGAGAACTGCTCAATTACAGGGGAGCCCGTAACCAGGACAAAGACCATCTTCCCCATCACACGGCACTTTTGACGACAACGTGCCGCAGCGACAGCAGAGCTCTGTTAGGACTCGCTACTCTGAGATGTGACCCACAGGTTCTAGTTTGACTCAAGGTTCTGCAGTCCCAGTGGAGCGTATTATCAAAGCTTCCCACCGCAGTAACAGTCCTCAAGCTATGATCTCACCAGTGACAGTGTCATTTAGAGGCTTTTCCCAGTCCAAGATGACAAATGAAGGGCATCCTTCCACGGTGACCACAGTGAGGTTGGAGGGTGGGTTCTGCGGCGGGCTGGTGGCGTTCCCCTCTGCGGCCTCCTCTTTGGGGAACCGTTTGACGGAGTCCGTGATGGAGCAGGGCCTGTTGTCAGGCTTTGGAATGTATCGCACATGAGGACCTAGGACAGAGAGGACCATGACATTTAGCATTTTTTTGAGTAAAGGCAGGGGAGCTGAACTAATAAATATAATTGTTTGAGGACCTGTGGTCTCGCAGTATGAGCAGACCCGGATGGAAGCAGTGGTGTGGATGGTTCAGACATGTGCAAACCCTGTCTCTAGGATACACGATATGGATGCTGTTAACTGACTTTTCTAAATAGTTTAGTGTGTGCTAATATCCAAAAATAATTTGTTTCCCCTGAGCATGGTTTAAACCTCATAATTCATGGGGCATGGGAAAGAGTACTAAAGAGGGCCTTGCCTCAGCCGTGGGCAATAATGAGCCCTACTCTCAACACAGTTCTCATTCCCCCGAATACATATTAAAAGTAGACTCAGAAGGATCAAGTGGTTTCAAGCAATTTCACTTCACCCAGAACAAAATTTAAAAATATTTTAGGAATAAAAAACATATCTGGTTGGTCTGGCTGGTGTGGCTCAGTGGCTGGAGCATTGGCCTGCGTACCAAAGGGTCATGGGTTTGGTTCCCAGTCAAGGGCACGTACCTAGTTTGCAGGTTCCATCCCTGGCCCTAGTCATGGTGTGTATCTCTCTCTCCCCTCCCCTGCCTCTCTTCCACTCTCTCCAAAAATCTTTGGAAAAAGTATCCTCAAATGAGGATTAAAAAAAACAAAACCCCAGTAAAGGGCATCTATGAAAAACCTACAGGTAACGTAATACCTAATGGTGAAAGACCGAATACTTTTTCCATAAGATCAGGAACAAGAAAAAGACGCCCATTCTCACTATTTCTATTCATATTTTACTGAGGCTCTAGCCAGTACAATAAGGCAAGAGAGCAGCCACCTAAGCTGGAAAGGAAGAAGTACAACTTGACTGATAATATGATTCTGTATGTAAAAATACAATGGCCACAAAAATCAATTGTGTTTCTATATATTGGAAATTATGAATACTTTAATGATTTTCTATATACTGAAAACTATAAAACATTGATGAGAGAAACTGAGGAAGCCCTGAATAAATGGTGACATATACCGTGTTCATAGGCAGGAAGGCTTAATATTGTATAGCTGTCAATTTTTCCCAATTCTAACAGAAATCTAAGCAGGCTACTTTTTTTAAGACACTGATAAACTGTTTCTAAAATTCAGATAGAAATCCAAAAGACCCAGAATAACCAACACAACTTTGAAAAATAACAACATTAGAGAGTTAACACAACCTGATTGCAGCACTCACTGTAAACCCATAGGAATCTTGACACTTTGGTACTGGTGTAAAGGTAAGCAGATCAATGGAACAGAGCAGAGAACCCCAAAACAGTTCCATATATACACACGGACAATTGATTTTTGACAAAACTACTATACAATTCAGTGGAGAAAGAATAGTTTTTTTTTTTCAACAAATGATGCTGATATCCATAAAATGAGATATCCATAAGCAAGAAAATTAGCTTGTATTCATTCCTTGTGTCACATACATTTGATTCAATATGGATCATAGACCTAAATGTAAAAGTAGAAAGCTTCTGGAAGTAAAGAGAGGAGGTCTTGATGACCTCTGATTAGTTCATGATTTCTCAAATACACCACCAAAAATACAATCTATAGAAAACCAAATTGATAAGCCATGCTTCATTAAAATTCAAAAGAGAAGCCACACCCTGGGAGAGAATATTGCAAAGCAGGTATCTGACAAAGATCTTCTACCCAGAAAATATAAAAACTCTCAAAAATAAACAATAATAAAATAAGCAACTCCATAAGAAAAAATGGATAGAAGTTTTGAATAGACACACCAAAAAAGATATGCAGATGGCAGATAAGGACATGAAAAGATGCTTGTCATTCTTAGTCATTAGGGGTATGCAATGTAAAATCACAATCAGACACTACTACACACCTACTGAAATGGTTGAAATTAAAAAGACTGACCACACCAAGTGTTGGCAAAGAGCTGGAGAAACTGGAACTTTCATATATTGTTGATAGATAGGTAAAACAGTACAACTACTGTGGCAGTTTGGCATTTTCTTAAAAGGTTAAATATACACTTACATATAATCTACGCATTCCCTTTATAGGCATTTGAGGAATGAAAACGTGTCCACACAAACCTGTCCATGAATCGTCATAGCAGCTTTAATGGTAATGTGAAAAATATATTAGAGACAACCCACATGTCATGAACAGGTTTAATAAATAAACTATTATATATCTATACAACAGAATACTAGTCAGGAATAAAAAGGATTGGACTACTAATACACACAGAAGCATGGGTAAATCTCCAAATAATTGTGCTGAGTGAAAGAAACCAGACCCCAAAAAATGAGTTCATACATTTATATAAAATTCCACAAAATGCATGCCAATCTATAGTACAGCAGATCTGGGGTTACCTAGGGATTGGGGGTTGGGTGGGAGGAGACAAAGGGATCATAAACTTTTGGCGGTGGTGACTGCGTTCATCATCTTCATCGTGATGGTGGCTTCATGGGTGTATACATATGTTAAAATTCATCAAGTTTTATACTTCAGAACAAAATTTCACAAAAGGAAATACTGGGCTCTGTACCATAGTACATCACTCCTACTGTGTTAGATTAGATTACTATTCAAAAATATTCTCTATATCCATGAAAGGGGCATATTTCAGCAATTGTTGATTTGAGCTTTGCTGTGTGACTTTCTTTGGCCAATGGATATTGGCAGGTGTGACACAAGAAGGAGCTTACAATGTGGTTGTGTGTTTGGATTCCCCCTCTCTTTACTTTGTACAGTCCTGAGAATGGCTTCTCCTGGGTCACTGTTGGTCTATCATCCTGGGCACCAGAATGAACAGATGAGGAGCAGACTGTCCCCAACCCGTGAGAGGCCTAGCAGAACCACCCAGCCAAGAACGTCCTAGATCAGCTGACCCCATTTGTTAATACCATGAAGGTGACTTGTACACACATGAGAAATAAATCCTTATTATGGTATGCCACTAAGATTTGGTGGTTTATTACACAGCAACAGCTGACTGATACATCACCAAAGATAGCCCTGTCAAAACTGAGGTTTGAAGCCAATCATACCTACCTTTGAATCTGGGCTTCCCAAGAGGATCAGTTTCCCTTGTTGGACTTGAGCTAAAGTCAGTTACATCACCTGAGAATGAAATATAATAAACAATTCTGACAAAAGATAAAGCTTCACAATACAATAAAAGTAGTAAGGACTATAAATGTAAACATGCCTCCTGGTCAATTGTTCCCAACTTCGATTTTCATTTTTATTATTATTCACATCACCTGCAATAAAAGATCTCTAACTGTGTCCTGCTGTAGGCATTCTGCAGTGTAACAAATAATGCTTTAAAGATTACAACCAAGTAGCTAATGCTTATTAATAAAGTGAGGTATGGGTAATTAGTAATGACATATAATTTAGTAAGGAGCATTGGGTAGTCTAGGTCTTTTCAGGAAGACCTTCCTAGAAAACATAGGCACTTTTCTCTATGTCTGTGAAGGGAAGGAACATAGTTTATACCAAAGCATTAAAAACAAGTATTATTTTAAAATTAAAAAGACTCAATCATAAAATTGAGTAAAACAGATGATCCAGAGCTGAGACTCTTTTCCCCCTAATTTGAAATCTTTTAGTACTTTGTAGCCAAGCATCCAGTGGGAAGTGACCGACATACTAACCGAGGTCTTCCCCCGAGGCAGGAGCTGTTGGTTGCTTTTTGCCTGTCTCTGTTCTCTCTGCGGGGGCTCCTGTAGGTCTGAGTGTTGCCCACAAGGGCGGGGAAGTTCCTAAGCCTGATGAAATGATTCCTGAAATGGAGAGCCAAAGGAGTCAGTCCTTATAGGAGCACTGCCAAGTTCCCCATTTATTTATTCACTAAATATTTATTAAGCACTTACCATGTAGCTTGGCACTATATGCCAGGCTTGGAGAGAAAAGACCTGGTATCCGTGATCGGGAGACATGTGTGAGCCAAATATACTGAATCGTTATAGATACTGTGAAAGAACTGGCCCTCACAGAGAGGGCAAGGGAGGGAATAAAAACATCTACAGGGAAAGATGGAGGGTTTTGGGTGGGGAGTGGGGGGAGGAGGTAAAAATGCCTCCACAGAGGATGGGACAGTAAAGAAGAGAAGTGATCAGTAGGTAGGCACGAGAGCCGCATTCTGAGCCCAGGTTGCAAAAGAACCGAGTCAGAGAATCGTGTAACTATTTGGTATTTTTAATTTGAAGGGGCGAGAGCCACCAGTGCCACTGGGGTGAGAGCTGAGAGTGGAGGGCAGGGAAGGGCAGATCACGGAGAGCCAGGCACACCATGGATTTATTCTTAGGCAGCAAGGAGCCTCTGAAAGGTTTTCCACGGGGAAGCAACCAGTTCGGATGAGAAGAGGATGGATGGTTAGGACGCAAGGCTGGTGGCACAGAGAGAAGAGAGGGGACTAAAGCAGTGTGCGGGCAGGGGTGGTGAGCCAGAGCAGAAGCTCCTCTGGGGGGAAGGGATTAGACATGAGGGATGTCAAGGAGACGGAATGGCCTGACTTGGAGATTAACTGGCAGGCATGGGAGATGGCTGAAGAAGAAACCATTTCTAAGGTAACATCTGTGATTCTGGCCCAGCAGCCAGAAGAGTGCTGCCCTGAGATACTATATTCAAGTGTCTCTTCCACTAAAGACACGAATAGGTCTCCCAGACCGATCATCCCCAGGTCTGGGCCAGTCTGGGTGTTTAGAGAAAAGTGGCAGCTAGATTGGATTGTCCAGTCCTCCTGGGAAAAGGAATCATTCGCAGACAATAAAGAGTCAAGGGCCACAGCACTGACCCAAACGCCATGGCCCAGCACAAAACCGTGGATGAGTCACCGGATGGGCAGCTGGTGCAGACGCATGCCCCAGGTCCTGGTGGACTGGGCCATGGTGAGAGGGTAAGCAAAAACCAAGAGAAGTCGCTCTGCAGCCTGCAGGAGCTTTGTAGGGTTGGCAGAGCCAGCAGGAAATGTTGGCATAGCGCTTTTACTCTGGCAAGGGGAGCAGGCCTCAGCAGGTCTGGAGACAGGGGACAAGCGGAGGACGCCACACTGTAGCCTCAGACGGCTTGCGGGCACACGTGAGAGAGAAGGTGTTCAGAGGACACCCAGAACATTTTGTTAATTTCTGAATTCAGGACGCACTTTCTGCAATCAGGCCAAACTGGCACCGCTGCCCTTCTTGTGTTTGGCTCCTCCATGTACTCATTTCCTTTGCATGAGAGGTGGCCAGCAAGAGGGGTGGGTGGGGCGGGAGTTCACCTCGGAGTGGACTGTGCTTGTGGTTCTTCAGGCGGGGCGGGCTGCACCACAGCCACACGTACTGGTGGGAGAGAGCAAGGGCTTTCCGTGGCAGGAACCACACCATGGGCTCCCACGTTTTCTATGGGGGACACTCAGGCATCACTTTCAGTCTGTGACTCATCCAGTTTTACCCCAGGTTACAACTGAGGAAAAGCAGATGTCTCACTGGAGCCATGTCCCCAGGCCTTGACAGGAGGGCACTGGAAACATGCATGAGAATCTGCGTCCTTCTTCTGCTGACGGGGAAATGATCTAGATTCCACTGTGCATGTGATACACCAGAAAAGCTTCTCCATCACCATACCCTCCTCTTATCCTGGGAACAGAGTGACTTTGTTCCTTTTCACGTAAACCCTTAACCCTTCCATCATTCACGACTGTCTTGAACTTTTATCCTGACCCCACCTACAAGGTATTTAGGAAGCAGAGATGGTGGAGAGAGGGAAGAAAGATGGGGAGCACGCTGTGATTTGCTGGCAAGTCCAGTGGAAGAGCCCTTAAGAGAAATGAGGTAAAGCTTTGCTCTGAACCAGGTCAATTTTCAGATTTCTTAATTTCATTCATTTATGCAGTCAGCGATAACTTATCAAATACCCTCTCGGTGCCAAACACCAGCTTTGCTTCTGGGAATTCAGCGAAGATGTGTGCACTCCCCATGGAACTCCTAGTCTAGTAGAAGACAAGTGACAGTTCGATCTTTGCTCTGACAGAGGTGTGTATCGAGGACAGGTAGAACAGAGACGCACTGCTAAGACTACTTTGGGGAGTTAGAAAAGCTTCTTCAAGAAAACAGTGAAGTGTGAGTATCCCAGGTGACTGGGAGGGGTCCTTCTATGGGAAGGAGACAACACATGCCAAGGCATAGAGGTAAGAGGCAGCTTGACTTCTAAAATATATCCCTGACTTGTTGCATTAGAGCTGCTGATATTTTAGTCTGCAATCTTTCCCAGTATTACCATAATACTGGGGCCAGCATAAAGGCTGGTGGACAGGGGAGCTTTCAACGAGATGTATGGGATTTCATTTCAGAAGACGGAACGATAAGCTGATGACAGGGCATCACATTTTCTATTACCCCTGGTGGGTTGGCAACATTCAACATCTTGCCCAAAACAATCCACTTCTGGAAGGGCCCGAGTCAGCTTCTGTCTTGGATGTTCAAAGATGATTTCTTTCAACCCACCCATCCAGAATCAGTATACGGGTCCTCAAAGCTATTTATAATGTCTGCGCTTCGGGGCCAACACAGGCATGCATCACACACACCAAGGGCTCGTCTGTCGTCTGAGCTAGAATGCCAAGAAGGGCTTGCGGTTGGTTAGTAAAACTGAAATCATGGAGAGAGAAGGAAATGTATATGGCTGACCTACCTGCACTTCCTGGCTTTCCAGTGACATTATTTGGTGGTAAAGGTTTTCTTCGTGGGGGCGTAGGTCTAGGTGGCAAGGGTGGGCGGCGAGAGCCTGGAATTGTGGCTAAGAGATTATATTACAGATAACGTTGTCATAAGGATTCACTCTATAAAAATCACAGGTTGTAAAAAAAATATAACGTTTGATAAGTAGTAATTGAATGCACAAAGGCTGGTAAGGCTAGAGGTGCTGGGGCATTCTACCTTAACCCAAATTATCTTTGAAGTCTCTGGTATAGCTTAAAAACTCATCTTTGCAATAATATATGCTGATTTTAAAATCTTCATGTACAATTGACAATCAAGGAAAATGCCCTGTGGCTTTAAGTGCTTCTTCGGAGATCTGTGGCTTTAAGTGTCTTCTTCGGAGACACACACGCGTGTGCGTGTGTGTGTGCGCGCGTGGGTGTGGGGGGGCGAGTGGTGCTGCTCGAATACAGATCTGTAGCCCAGACATTAATACACCCGAGTAGATGTCACAGTGTCCTTTCAGAAAGCACAGAATTCTTATTCAGTGCTAAGATATTCCAAGTCACCAACTACATAAGTTTGGCCTAAAATATAGAGCATAGTCACAAATTAGAAAAATAAATCATTTCGGGCAAAAGTATATTGTAATAAATTACACAAGAGCAAAACTTGGATATGAGGAAGATTAGAACCCACAGTGACTCGCCAACATTTGTACATTGTGGCCCCTCAGAACACAGGATAAAGTAATTATTCAATTGGTAACCCATTAGAGGTTCTTACTAGTGTTTAATCTGTGCACAGAGCACTTTTCATTCCCCCAGGTATAAAATTTTGGAACGCTGTCCTCGCAATCACCGTGTCCTGTTAGCATGGCTCTGACGCTTTGGGGCTGTGCAGTCAGCATCCTGGCCCTTACCTGGTTTCTTTGTGAAGTGGGTAGAGCCCATGGACACATTTCTACCAGCACCCGATGGCTTTGGTGCTTGCTTGACCCCTAGGAGCAGAGATAAGAAAAGGGAATAAATAAATATATAGCAAAGACGTGCTAAATGTTCTTATGCATGGAAACTTGGTAGAGTCGTCAGTGATAACATGCATTCTTTGCAGAGCAGGGACATTGGTGATTTAGTGCCCAGATGTTTTAATTGGCTTCTCCCATCTGCATATGAAAAAATTCCAAGCACTACCTTCATTGGTTGTGATATTTTCTCTGGAGAGTTAAGGTTTGATTGTGGACTGTGGTTTTTGTCTTAATTTTCCATGTTGCCCGCACGGCCTTCCCGGGTGGTATTGTCTCACCAGGATTTCATTTGCAGCGCTTGGCCTTTCTTTTCCAACATTCATGGGTACATTTTGTGGTTTTGAAAAAATTTCCTCCAAGCCCTCCATCCCCATAAAAAATAAAAATAAAAAAAACCTTAAAATTCCGATGTGTTTGGGTTTATACTTAATGGATTGACTTTTAAAATATTTCTGGAGAGGACCTGGCTGTCAGACTGGGTAGGCCACAAACTGGACCTGTGCCTCTGAGGTTTGTAAATTAATCCTGGGCAGGCCTACAACTCCAAATTGCTATTTGAAAGCAACTGATCTGAAAATTACTTTGTATATTTGATCTCCTAAATTTCTCAAACATAATCTGGTGGTTATTATCTAAATCAGTGGTTCTCAACCTTCCCAATGCTGCGACCCTTTAATACAGTTCCTCATGTTGTGTGACCCCCAATCATAAAATTATTTTCGTTGCTACTTCATAACTGTAATTTTGCTACTGTTATGTCTTAGGCGACCCCTGTGAAAGGGTCGTTCGACCCCCAAAGGGGTCGCGACCCACAGGTTGAGAACCTGTTGATCTAAATACCCATTCATCTAAATACCCATAGCTATTGTAAGGGTAGAGAAAACCAATTTAGGTTTCATCCTTTTTTTTAAATCCTCACTCAAGGATATGTTTTTATTGATTTTCAGAGAGAACAAGAAAGAGAATGAGAGAGAGAGAGAGAGAGAGAGAGAGACATTGACGTGAGAGGGAAATATTGATCAACTGTCTCCTGTATACACCTCAAGGGGATCAAACCCGAAACCTAGGTATGTGCCCTGACCAGGAAGCGAACCCACAACCTTTTGGTATATGGGACGATGCTCCAACCAACTGAGCCACCTGTCCAAGGCTAGGTTTCATTCTTTTAAAATTATTATTGTTCTTTTGCATTATAAAAAAATCTTCCCTGATGTGGCTGACAGTCTTCATTAAGAAAGAATAGAAACAGATATTTTTAGATCTAAAAAGTAAATATCACAGTTAGATATAATGGTTCACTCTAAAAGAACAATCCATACTCTCAGAATTTTATAATAATTCACATATTAAAAAATAAGAACATTTACTTAATATACTAGTCAGTACATTAACAATGACAAACACAACCAAAACCACATCTCATTAAATTAAATATGCAACAAAAGTTTTGCTTCCCAAAAAGAAGATGATATTCCCACATTAATTTATGAAATTATAATTATCTTAATATTATAAATTAACATTATAATTAATATTGTTATAATTATTAACACAATATATTAATTTTATTATAATTATTATTAACATTATAATAATGATTAACATTAATTTATGAACCTCAATATTATAATCCATACTCTCTGCTGCTTGAATAAAAGATAATATATAAAATCATGGTGGCCCTGGTCAGTTTGGCTCAGTGGTTAGAGCGTCGGCCCGCGGACCAGAGAGTCCCGGGTTCAGTTCCTGCTAAGGGCACGAACCTCGGTTGCAGTTTGTCCCCGGCTCCAGCTGGGGTCGTGTGGGTGGCAGCCAGTCAATGTGTCTCTCTCACATCGATGTTTCTCTCTCTTCCTCCTTCCCTCCCTCCCGCTCTATCTGAAGATAAATGCAAAAAAAAAGTCCTCGGGTGAGAATAAAAAAAAAAATCATGGTGAATGTCTATATGAAGCCACGAATTAATTGTTGCTAATTTATGGTAGGAAAAAAAGTGTTTCTGGGGTCAATGACTATTTTGTGGCTAACCCACAGGCTTGGTGAAAACAAAGGGCTCATTAGCTTTTTTCCTGTGTCCCGCTGCCAGTGGTACAGGGCCAGGGAGATGACTCACGTGGGTGGTGCCCTGGGCACGGCACAGGGAAACGGAAAATGCTTCCATCTGTGTCACTGGGATAACCTGGCTTGGTGAGATATGACTGACCACTACTGTTCGAAGGAAAAAAATGTATTATATACTATAGAAAGCCAGTAGGCTGGGTGTGCCTTCAGTATACTTCTTCACAGCCTTTCTCCAAAATTTTCTACCCTTAAAATATTTTGATTCATACTGTGCAAGCACCTTACATATTCTTTACCTCATTTGATCCTTCTAAACCTTCTGTGCAGGAGATACCACAGAGGTCTCACAGATGAGGAGACCCAAGGCAAGAGGAGATGAAGCCCCTGCCCCAAGGACGCACAGCCAGAAGTGGTGGGACTCAGACCCACATGTGCCCAGCTGCTAGCCTATCTCCTAAGCCCTAAGTGAGATAGTACAGAGTATTCTTTCTCTTGTCATTTTCTTCCTTCTCTTATTCCTTATAATGACTGTAAGTAACGTTAGTCCTAGAGTCCTATACTCTGTCTTCTGGTGGTTTAAAGTGCCACCACTGTATGAGGGCTAAATGGCCACGCTGGAATGTGTGTGTCATTCAGTCATGCTACTGCTGTGTGGGACTCAAAATGATATATACAAGGCTGACAGCAGACCCCACCAGGCACATGCCAGATCTACCAAGCCATGGACTGGTGAACTGGAGATCTAGGAGAGATTCCAAAATTCTGCAGGACTACTTTATGAGTAAGACCACAGATATAAACTCCCCTGGCGTCTTTTCTAATTAAGGGAGAAATCAGCAGAAACCAGCCATTTTCTATTCCTTTTTATATAGGTAGAGAGAGAAGCATCATACTGTAATGATCCTTTAATGTAGATATCCAAATCAATAAAGTGCCAGCTGATAAACTGGACTTTTGCTAGCCTGTAACCAGATAAAACTGGGGGTGGAGGAGAACATTGGTAAAAGCCCTGCGAAAGGCAGCCATGGGGCTCAGGAACAGAGCGTTGAACTGGGCACAGGAGACTGAACTCCAGTCTGGCCTTGCCTCCACCTGGCTGTGGTGTGCATGTCAGCTGGGCAGCAGAGGGAGCACAGAGCTGCAGACCAGTGCAGTTCAGTTTCCCTGAATCAGAGGAGAGCAAGTGAAGGCCAAAGGGAACGGAGAGGAAATGGTGGGGGTGGGGGTGGGGATCCAGTAAGAGAGACACTGCAGAGAAAGAATCCTCAGAAACTGGCACCTAATCAGCCACTTTGGCCCAGGCTGTGACCTGAATTCCTTCTCCCTCAGGCAGGATTAATTCACATATTTTCTAAAGTGCAGAGTTGGCCTTGGAAGCACCAACACTTGAGGTTCACCGTGAGTCCCCTGTGGCCAAATGGAAATTCTCCAAAAATTTCTGGATTTACATAGTTCACCTCTTAGGAATTTATTGTCAAAAATGAAGTAATGATTCAGGTATTTTTAACCATGGTAAAAAAAAAAAATTGCAGAGAAACATCATAAACTGGACATTAATTCCCAAATGTATCAGAAACTCTATTTCCTGTAACCAAAAAGGGGTGGTATTTATGGATAATTGCTCTCCTTAACCATGTCTCCAAATTTTATCACCTAGCTAAAAAGTCAGGGGTGATGAGCCAGCAGACTGGGAGATTTAGCCACAGCTCAAACACATTCCTCACCCAGGAGTTTGGTTGTCAAGCAAACTTCATGTGGGGGCAGTGAAATGTACCTCATTAGGATGTAGAAAAGGGAGTCTGGGGTTTAGGTATTTAACATACCTGCCAACCCACATGTGCCAAGGTCGTTTCCAAATTACACTTTGCCTGGCACATAATGGGCCTTCAATAAATGTTGGTTGAATGAAATAATAGCTGCACAACTCAGCAGCTTTCTTCTAGGGAGAAAGTTGAGAAACTGTTTAGTACCAGGGTCGGCAAACTTTTTGTTAAGGGTCAGACAGTAAATATTTTCAGCTCTGTGGGCCATATGTCTCTGTCACAACTATTCAACTCTGCCATTGTATTGTGAAAGCAAGCTATGTTTCAATATCTCTTTATTTACAGAAGTAAACAGTGACCTGGATGTGGCCTGTGGTGCTGTAGTTTATGTGATACCTGATGTAGCGCATGCTTGTTGCATCTCTGAAGACAGATCTAAAGTTGGTTATAATATGTAGAACACATCAGTTAAGCTGAGACACAGCTCTAGAAACCATGAAAAAAAGAGATGCTGGAAAAATGACCTACCTAAACTCTCAACCTCTTGCAGGCCACTCTCCATTTTTGAGGTGGAGAAATATTTATGCATATAGGTATGGAATGCACATAAAGCAGGATAAATATTTGTAATAATGTTATGAAATAAGACACTTGGCTCAAGATAGTTTAAAGATTTCTGTGGTTTATGGAAACATTGCAAAATTTTTAAAGGCCTAAAGAATCAAAGGTTGATAGTTTTGAGGTCTTAGAATCTTTCTTCTTTAGTCTTCCAAAGGCACAACCTTAAGAGACCTAAGACCATGAAGAATGTGTCCTATAAATCCTAAACACTTTCTTTATTAACTTTTTTTTTTTTTTTTGTAAAGTATCTGGGCTGAAAACTTCAGCAAGGAAAACCATAGGAAAATGTATGTGAGATGGATAATAAAGATAAGTATTCTGGGAAAGATGTCAAAGTTGGATGAGGAATCAGTTGACACAGAAATGCCGTTTCATTAAGACTCAGTAGAGGCTAGAATGTATATGAGAGAGTGGGACTGGGTCAGAGAAGAAAATAAACTTAATGTGAATACCTGCATTTCTGTAAACAAATCAGATCACAACTATGCAGAATCAAAGAAAGGTAAACTCATGTAAGTCTATAATCTGGAGAATATATATTTAAAATATATTTTTATTGATTTTAGATAGAGAAGAAGAGAGAGGGAGAGAGAGAAAAAAACAACAACGTTGTAAGAAACATCGACTGGCTACCTCCAGCACTCACCCCAACCGGAGATCAATCCACAACCTGGGCATGTGCCCTGACCAGGAATCAAACCAGCAACCTTTCAGTGCATGGGACAGTGCTCAACAAACTGAGCCACACTGGCCAGGGCCAGAGAAAATATATTTTAAACATTCTTTTTCTTATCAATTTTTTAAAACATTATTCCCTAGGCAAATAGTCTGAGAGCTGTTAAGTTTTCCTTTCATAAGATGCTAAATAATGTCGGCTGTAATTCCCAATTTTTATACTACTTATTTATTTTCTTGACCTATTGCATTGGCTACATACTCCACTACTATTTTCAACAGAAGTGGTAAAAATAGAAATCCTTGCTTGTATTCTTGATGTTAGGAGAAGAATATTTCAACTTTCACTATTAAGTATAATGTTAACTGTAGGTTTTTCACTGATGCCCTCTATCAGTGAGAAAAATTCTTTCCAGTCCTAGTTTTCTGAGAGTTTTCATCATGAATAAATTTTGAAGTTTGTCTAATAATTTTTTTATTAGGATGATATGATTTTTCTCCATTTTTCTGTTAATGTGGTAAATTACACTTATTTGTTTGAATGTTGAGCCAATCTTGTATTCCAGAGGTAAATGTCATTTGGTTGTTGAGTGTTATATGTTATTGTGGTTAACATGGAAATGTACCATCTAGATCTTGACCCTGAAGGAGCTGACAGTTGGATGCTGTCCGCTAACTTCACTCTCTGCAGGTGGGCAGCAAGTCTTTCTCTGAAGGGAAATCCCGACAGACAGACATTAGAACACAGAATAGGTGCAACACAGTCTTGTTGAGGATGGAGGTGGGGCAAGGATAGGGGGAAGAGTGAGCTCAGCTTTGTCTACCTGTGCCCACCAGCCCCCTTTTACCAGCAACCAACTAGTTAAATTGAAGAAGCCCTGAGAAGAGATCATCCAAGGCTAAGTTAGATGAGTTATTATTACATTGTTGACTTCATACACAAGAAGGTAATATATGTCAGTTTGTGTTACAAGTGGCTCTGAAAAAAAATGTTTATATTGCTGATAAACTAAAATATAATGACTCTGTTTTCTCTCCGAAGAACAATTAGCATTTTCCTAGTGAGAATCAATGCTTGATCATATTGAAGGTTGAAGGCTTTCAAGTTTGATCATAACTAGTTGTTCTTTCATTTGCTTTGTTGACATAAATGCTTTCTTCTATTTTTACTTAGACAAACTTGAGGGAATTATTTTGAATATTAAGAAGTTGGCTCTGTTAAGAGCCAGATTGTTTAAGTTGAGTTGAGAAATTATGCATTGCCTAATCCCACGGTTGGGAAAAATAAAAGGAGCAGCTGAGCACAAACAGATACCAGAATTTTTTCTTACTTTTCATGACTCAAGAATTTATACCAGTTATCTCATTACTTGGTTTGAAGGGAAGTGAATTCCTAGAACCTCAGACACTGTAATAACCTAGCACAAAAAACATTCTATAACAAGTCTAAATGATTTTTATACTGAATATCTTCAGGTATTATTCACATCTCTTTCTCATTAGGAAACCATCATGGGTTGATTAAATATATATCATTAAATACTCATTTTCATGGTTTTTTACATAAACAAATACAAATTTTGTACTATTTAAAAAATATTACAAGGGAATGATACAATCCCATATTAAGTCATTAAAACTATCGTTTATCCACTTAGTGAGTTGAGTGTTTAAACTTTTATCACATCATTGTCCCAGTTATCTATATGATGCTTACTTCCACAGATCTGACTAGATTAGGGCAATACCATTTAATTAAGCTGAATGATTTGGAAACATTTAATATGACTATAACAAGAGTAATCAACTGCCAATTACTGTTTTTATTTAAATATTAAATTCCAAATTTCTAACAGATTTAGGTCTTTTAAAAATTATAAACTTGGAAACCAAGTGATTTCAGTCTCAAAGACCAAACCTGTGTATGGAATGTGTTTTGAAATTAAGAAAAACAGCTATTTTGATATTTCAATTCAATAATTCATATTTGATCAGGATCTTTTAGAGAATCAAGACTAAGTATTTAGTGAGCTGGATTTAGAAAAACAGTAAATTCTTCTTTAATATTTTCAGAGACACATGAAGCTTTGATTTTGGAATGCATCACAATTTTGAATTCCTGCTATGCTAAGAACTTCCAAAACTGGTAATAAAAAAATAAAATAAAATAAAAAAGAGAGAGAGAAATTGAAGAGAGAATTCAACAAACGTATAAAAATTGAATGAAAACATTTTATAGTTTTGGTAGCATCTAAAGGAAATAAATTTGTGATCATTACCTGTTCCCATTCCATTTCCTTTGGGCATCCCACTGGGTCTTGGTCTAATAGGTCTCGTAGTTGTCTTATTCAGAACTATAATAAAACAATAAAGTGGGAAAGAAATCGTTGAGACATTTTCTTATAAAAATATGCAGCCAAGGAAAACTAAACTTCCAGAGAATTGTAAATCACTTAACCAGGCAATAAAAAAATGATGGCTTACCAAAAGTGTTATTCAGAATATAGAAACCACAATTCTGGTATAAAAATCATAGACTTTCATTTGGAAATAGAGACCTGAGTTAGTACTCTAATGTGATCACTGGGCTTGAAAAAATTACTGGCAAAGGAATTTATATTACTAAATAGGAAATATCTTGCTTCATTTATAAGCACTAGATACATTCCAAAATGCACCCCAGGTATGTGCCCTTGACCGCGAATCGAACCCATGACCTTTTGGTCCTCAGGCCAACGCTAAGCCAAATCGGCCAGGGCATGCTTTTTTTTTTAATCATCAGAAAGAATCAAGTAAAAATATTCTCCCAGAACAAAGGGCCTTTTATACTGAAGATGCTATCTTTTCTTAAAAGATAATATTTGAAAGCAAATAATGTTACAGAGAATGCTAATGCTACCCTATAATTGCCATGGAAAACCGAAGGTAGGTGTGTGTGTGTGTGTGTGTGTGTGTGTGTGTGTGTGTGTGATTTATGCACAAATACTATTTAAAAATAATTTTATACTGTTAAAATTCCATAGTGGGCTCTGAATCTGATCCTCCTTAAAAACCTCAGTCAAGTCTTGTCAGTTCCATGGATTCATCATTACCTTTCTCTCCACGTATCTTCAAGGACCAGAATTTCTGTATGTCCTTTATTTCAATTTAAGTTTATAGTTCTCCTTTGGTGCATCTGGCTGTTTCAATATATTTTCTATCTTCTCAGATGCATTGATTGTTTAGGTCATCAGAAAGAGAAACAACTTACCAGGTCTGATGTGTGGTTTGCCGGGAATTCTGGGCCTCGCAGGAGTAGTGTACAATCTGTGTGGTGCTGAAACAGAACAAATGTTTCGTGTTTAATATCCAACACTCCAAAATCCACTACATCAAGATTAAACTCCCTAAGGACCAACAACTTGTATAATTTGCATGGATGTAGAAAGAATGTTCTACAACCTCTGATTACACATTGCAGTATTGTTGCTAAAGGAAAATAAAACAAATGAAAATATTCATGACTGGATATTAAAATGCACATTATCAGAATGAGGTAGATCGTTTCTAATGTGTGTTAAAGATGTCATCATTAGTCCATATTTTTCAAAGGCATTTATTTTACCAGATGGTTGCTTAACATGGTAAACATAAAAGGCAGCTAACCATCCATCCATCCATCCATCTATCCATCCATCCATCCATCCATCCATCCATCCATCATCCATGTGTCCATCTGTTCATCCACCTATCCATCTATCTGTCCATCCACATTACTCAATTAGGTAGTTATTGTGAAACATTATTTTGCCAAAAAAAGACAAGGCAAAAAGTAAAATATTTTGAGGTAGGTAAGAAGAAATGAGTAAAAACATGATCTCTATCAAAATGTCTTAACTCACGAACCCTGCAATGAATACGTACTCACTTAGTGCCATCTATTACAGCTTTAGGTTGAGAGAAAATAACCTGTGGTGTCCTGCACATCAAGAGAGGGAGGGCAATGAGCAGAACTCAGACATGCTCTGGGACCAACACATCAACTTGTAATTTCCTTCTCCTGTAATACAGGGCCTGGCACAGTGAGGACTCCTACTGAAGACTTGTTGAATAACTTAAAAAATGAGCGACCACTGCAAACAGGCAAATTCTTGAGAAAGTCAGCTGAAATATTTTTGCTTCCCTAAGGTTTTAAGTATGCATTCACCCTGGAATTTATCCATTCTTCCCTTCCATCCTCTGTCCCCTCCACACAGCACACTGCCTCCTAACTCCAACTTTCTTGGTAATGCTTTAGCTAAGACTGGAGAGAAAATTTTTTTTGCAAACTTGTGAGTAAATTTCATCTTTACATTGGTTTTGTTCACATCTTGAGTGGGTATTTATGTAACCATAAATCAGCAATGCCTTGCCTAACAAGTTAAAAAAATACACCTGCAAAACATATTATAATGTAGCTCATTTATAAGCCTCCAATGTAAAGACTGATGAGCAGAATTTGCCATATTTCAGGCCAAAAACAGCAGACACATACTGAAGTTCTCTGTAGATTCAGTGCGGGCCTTTCAAAGTATAATAACTAGAGTGAACAGAGGTACTGATGCTATAAAATATGAATTCTCACACACCCTAAATGCATGATGATGATTAGCCAATGTTTTTCTTTAATTTTCTTTGAGAGTGATAAATTTCTCTGTCAATCTAACATATTTCAGCTTTTCATGTTAATTTCTTCAGTGTTAGATTGCTCTCACTTAAAGAACTACAATGATCATGGTTCTTATTAGTCTCATTTTCGAAGAAATATAAATTTTAAAACTTTAGACAGAAAAGAGACTTAGAGCAGAACACAAAAATAATCAGCACTGTATTCATTATTTCTAAGCCACAGGATCAGAACTTTTTATTGTTCCAGTCTTTACTTACATCTAGAAAGAAATTTTATAAAAGAGCTGAGATATAATTTAAGTTTAGGCTGTCAGTTATTCATATTGCTCATCACCAAATAACACATAGCCTTGAGAAAGCTACTAAAAAAAGAAGAAAAAAAGACAAAGGAGCTTTGTGACAATGTAACTATGTAAACATCATCTCCACATTTTTTGGTGACCAATTATAAAAAATAATTTTAAAAGATGGCTTTATATCTGACTCATTTTATAAAAATCAATGTAAAACAAACATTAAAAATACTGTATGACGATAACATAAAAACAAAACAGGGATTATAGGAGAAACACCTTGAATGATGAATGCTCTGCCCAGTATAGGGAAAGGGAAAGGCATATTCAACTTTTCCTGGGTGGGGTAAGTATCAGGGGCTGAAAGAAGTAAAATAATATAAATATTCCCCAAGTGCTCCTGGCCAAGTGGATTTCCACTATGGGTTGATGAGAAGGGCAAAGCAGAAGAGTTCGAGCATCTCAGGGCTGCAGAGTGCTTCAGGGGTTGTCTCAATAGACAGTGGAGCAAGGGTGCCATGGAGGAGAGGTGCTGGAGCTCCTTCCGAGCACGTGGGCCCCGAGGCTGAGGGACTGGAGGGTCATCATACATGCATGGGTAGAGTGCAAAGATGAAGAGAAGCAACTTCACCCCTACAGCATCTATATCAAATTGTTGTGTGCTGTCTGGTGCTCCTTATGCTTGATGTTACAAACAAAACATAACACATCACATCAAAAACAAAACAGTTGATTGGCTTCTTCTTCTACAGAGCTCAGGCACACATTTGCGAGAACTGGGCCAAAAGGTGTTCCTAGTGACACACAGCCTGCCTTTACTAAAGCTGACCCTCTACTCCCAAGCAGGGTTATTGGGCTGGGCTAGGTTGTGGATGCTTCCTCAGATGGGTTCTTTCCTAGGACGTCCTTTGTCACCTCATGAAAATGAATCTCTGGTGAGTCCAGAGACCTTGGCACAAGCCTAGAAAAATGTGGATCCCAGGGTGGCGCAGTTTTCACTTACGGTAAGGATCCTCAGAACATAAGATAATGAACATACAGTATATTATATAAATGTGTTAAGACAATTCATATAATGATATCAGATCCTGGATATACATCCAATCAAATGTGAAACTGCTATCTAATAAAACCATGTTCTAGAAGGAATTTGATACAAATTCCCCATACACTAGTGATGGTAACACAATACTGATATTCCCACGAAAGTAAGAAAATGCAAAAAAAAGAAAGAACAGCACTATGATCTTTTAGCCTCAATTCTGAAACCCATAAAGTTCTAAAAAGCTGAAAACTTTCTCACTTGGCAACACAACCTGAGCTGAGTAGTCTCTACTTATCCGGCTTATTGTAAGTACGTATATATTTTGCTGCAAAAAATCAACGTTTGATTATGAGAACCCAGCTATTTTCTTTAAGCCAGAGATTAAAGAGGTTTGCAAAAACATAAAAATAGAAACATGTAAAAATGAGGGTGGAGTATGGATGTAACATATGACACATCTGTTGTTAATGAGGATATGGGAGGCCTGTCAGTGTATTAGGCTTCTGTGTGGATTTATAAATAAATAAAAAGTTAATAAAGGGAAAGGTGAAAAAGTAAATAATAAAATCAATATTTAAAATATAATAAAAATTAAACCAAACAGTAAAAAAAAAGATTTAGAAAATTGACAAGAACTGTCCTATATCATAGTGCTCACAGAAACATTTATTTAATAAGTACATACTGCTGTACTTACTATAAATATACATGGTAAAATTAGATTTCTTTTATTGTTATCATTTTCTCTTATTATTTCAAATTTCTTCTACTAAGCCCCCCCCCCCAAATTATAACTGACAATGGATAAAATAAATTTGTCTTCCAACTCCTTAAAAAAAGTTGCTTTTGTTTTCTGGGCTTCCTTCCATATGAAAAGCAGAGACAGGTAAAAGGAGTCACTTAGAAAAAAACAGAAAGAAAGAAAACACGAAAATACTAGAAATCCACAGCTGTTAAAACTCAAAACAAAAAAATATCTTTCTGAGAGCACGAAGATGAGAGAGAGGTTTGTGCAGGTGACTTTACTTCCCAAAATGTAGGAAGGAAGAAATTAAAGAAGGACATTCTAGAGAAAACTTCTCTAGAAATTTAAATATTAAGTCAGTCATCTTTAAAAACTGATTTTTCTTACTAGTTTCCTTCCTCAGACCACAGTAGCAATGTGATCATCACGATGGGGAGCTGAGATACAAAAAGATAAAGGAGAGAGACAGGAGGGTGGGGCATGCCAAGGTAACCAAGATTCTTATTTATCAGATGTAGAACATGAGGCAAATGAAAGTAAATCAAGAAATAAAAAAAGAGAGCTCCCATTGTTAGTTATCAGCATCGAGTGTTCGGTCATACATTCAAAAGCAAAGCTCTAACTAAAAAACGTGTCTTCCCTACATTCAACTGACAGTTATATAGATATTCATATGCGGCTGATGTCCTGCACCTCTGAAATGAAAAACAATCAAGTAATTCACTGTGATGAGAAATTACTTTCTCTAAAGAAATTTTATTTTCTAATTTAAAATGAAGGAAGGAAAGTTACTATCTAAAGGAGGGGAAATATTATTACCCTGAGTTGTCTTTGCCAATTCAGTTGTTCGTGGAATCTTAGTTGTGAAGAGTTCTTGGGTGGATTGGTCTGTTTCTGCTGGGGAAAAGCACAGTAAGGTGGCTTGCTTTAAATAATGTTCATTATGAACAATATAAAAAAAACACTCTTTATTGCCCCAAGCGATAATAAAAGGGTAAATTGCATTTATAAGTATACCCAGTCATCATAATAATGCAAAGTTAATGGTACATTTTAATAACTCTCCTTTATTATATTTTACCTCTTCTTGTACTAATGATTTTAATGATTATTTTAAAGATTTCCAAAAGCTTTGGGCTCAGGATCACTGTTTCATGGTACTGGAGGTGGTGATACTCGGATGTGCCTCCTAACTGTCTTCCTGTCTTCCCTATTCAAAAAAATCCCACAAGTTACTTAGGTGAGCTGGGAAAGAAATAGATCAGATGAAAAGATGTGTATTTACACCATATAAGAATAAATATTTTTATTTTCCTCATAGGAAAAGCAAAGTTTATGTTTACTGACATACAGACACATTTCTCCTAACAAAATAAAAAAAGAAGTGTGGCAATAGTTCCACCCCCAATGTTATCTTGGATTCATTATCACATCATGCAGATGTAGAAATTATGCTGTTCACTTTGGCACACACTGGGTCCAAGGAGATACTTGGTGCAAATAATATACTGTCATCTCCACCCCCCCCGTCCCCCCCGCTCTGCTTTATAATCTGGATTCAGCTCACAAGAGAGATACTTGAGATAATGGCAGGTGATGGTTCTTGCTTCAATAAACCAAGATACAGCACAAAAAAATAGGAGTGTAAAAATGGGGGGAGAAAGAAAAGATATCTGTAATAAAAATAAATAAAATAAATTAATGTAAAAAAAATAGGGAGTGGAACTTAGATAATTAGTCTATCTGGCAGTGGTTCTTGAAAGTACTTTTGATTTCACCATCATGGGTGGCGTTGGCCTTGTGGGCCCACGCTACAATAGACGAATATTTGGTAATCAGGGTATATTTGGTCATTCAATTTTTAATTTTTTTCTCCAAAAAGAATTTTATTTAAAAATGTAATCAGTAACTTTATTTCAGCAGACATACACAAAGAATGGGTTTATTTGAAAAGGGATGAAGGGAGAACAATAAGGCCACTAATTTGAACGCAGTCATGTGGGATGTGAAAGGACAGGGCAAAGGAGCCAAAAGTCACAAGCTAGGAACACTTGTTTTCTGGTTCATTTTCAGCCAAGGGTCAGGCAAACTGGGATTTCCCACACAATGAACTCCCCGAAACATGGCCAGCTCATCCCAAACAACTGTCCTGACTCATCCATCCTCATTTCTCCAGGCAACCAGCATGCTCATCAGCTCAGTCAGGCCGCCAGTCTCTGCCCTGTGCCTCATTCCCATCGGTCTTTAACCTGAAAGGACCTTTGCATCTTCAACTTCAGCTGTCACTCCCACTTGAAGACCCAGTGTAAATGTCACCGCCTCTGTGAAGCCTTCCCTGATGCCTGCAGGCAGTCTGCTTGTTCAGCATGTTGCTCATTTCTATCACACTCTCCGTAGAGTGTAACACTGGGGTGAAGCCCAGGAGCTCTGGTGACTGAGTGTGTGGGTTCCAATTTGGCTCTGACATTAGCTATGTGCCTTGGCCTAAATTTTAAATCTCTCTACACCTCAATGTTCTGTAAAATGGGGCAAGTAATAGAACCTACCTCACAAAGTTGTTATGTGGCTGAAATTAAAAAGTACACTGGGTGGCACCACTATCACTAAACCTTGTCTTCATAGTAGATGGCAAGATTTCCAGGGTAAGGACCCATGTTTAAAACAGTTTTATTTGGAAATATCCATTGCTTAGCATTGTGCTTAGTACCCATAAAACACTTGATAAATACTAGATGCAATTTCCCCCCAAATGCAGTTTCAAATACAGAAAAAGCAATAAAAAGAATATAGCATTGATACACTTTGGGACTTTTCAGAATACTTGGAAATTTGTCAAGATGCTTTAAAATATTCTGATTTTATATCAAAAATCACCATAAATGTTAGCACAAATAAACAATTAATGTAAAAGAATCAAGTGAAATGGAGATTTTGTATAATGGTAAAAAGAGACACTCTATTGCTTGGAAACAACCCATGAGCACAATGTACATATGGCTTCTTTAAGGGCAATCCCTAAAATGTAGGTCCTCATTGAACCGAAATGTCAAAATAAAATTTACCCAGAGTGGTTTGTAGTTCCTCTTGACTGGGACTTGGTGAAATCATAGGAATGAAAGGGCTGCCTCGGGTCTCCAAAGGAGCTGCAAAAAATAAGCACCAAGGTTTTCAATCTCTAGATTCAAAAGCCAGTGCCAGACCAGAATATTACATGAGATTCCTTCATCTGAAACAGACAGAGGAAAATACCGAGTCACGGAGAAGAAAGTGAAGTGTGCACAGAACCTTCAGGAAAATGACTGGAATGTTGGAATAATGGTTCTCAACATTTTTTTCCACTAGAATAAATGACATTCATGAACAGACCTAGTAAGATGGAGGATGGGCCAGACACAGCCCCGAGTTGGCTGTAGCTCTCCCACCCACACAGCACATAGGATCACAAAATGAGTGAGAATATCATTCCTATGTTTACCACAATCATCTCAAGTCTGCTTAACTTTATTTCTTAAAATAAACCGTTGGCAAATTTGAGTATATTGACCAGTATTAATGATAATTAATTGCCAGTAACTTTCACAACTTGCTAGTGTATCATACATAACACTTGAGCTGAGAACCACTAAACCAGCAGGAAATGTTAACTGGATGGGCCTGAGTAATGTGGAATCATTTTGAACATGGAGATAAATGAGGTAGGTGAGGATGGACTTGGTAATGAGCTGTCAAAGCTTTCACAATGAAAGCATTACTTTTCTATTTTGGAAAGAGTAATAATGAGAATGAAATGATGAGATTGCTTGAGAAGAGATGATGTTTCAGTATGATCATTTGAGAAAGACCTGTAATCCTGATGGTGGCAAAGAAAACAATTAGAGTTGGTCAATATGGAAAAACCATTACCTATTGTTGTCTCTGGCAGATCAATTCTAAAGGTAACAGGCTGCAGAACTAGGCCAAAAGCAAACCAAAGAAACATAGTCATGAGAATTACTACCTGGCGAAGTAAAAGTAATTTCTGTGTTTCTGCATGCATCCACTTGGACATTTAACATTCTCTAACAACCGTAATAAATATGAGAAAATTCTATATATTAGATGCTACCTAGGAAACTTAGTTTAGTTAAAACATTCAAGTTTGCATTCACTGTCACTTTAAGGACAATTCTGAGGAGGCTCCTGCATGTTTTACTTAATAGCACACCCACAGTTGGAATGTAGTTATAGTTACAATTTGAAAGAGGGTGAAAATGGTTGGCTCAGTTAATAAATTGGTCTTAAAATCTTAGCATGAGCTCCTATTCAACGAAAACACTTGCAGGAAAAATAAACTAATTACACATTATTCCCTAGCGTTAACCAGGGGGAAAAAAAATTCAAACAGACTGTATGATTAACCCTTCCCAAAAAGAAATACACATTTTATATTCATAATTTTCTTCAAACTTCTTCCACATCGCATTAAAAAATATTTACCTCAAGAATATTTTTTGAAAAATAGATTTCCTAATTGGGAAAATAAAACAGTTCATTTACCAGGTTCGCTCTGAGAGACTTCATGGTCTGGTTTATGGGGAAGGAGCACGTCTCCTGGAACTGAAAGAAAAAGGTTAGAAAACACCGTGTACTCTACATGTCACGCCTGGAGGGAAACCATCCAGAGACACACTCCTGGAAAGCAAGAATGAAGCACACGCACTCTCACAGTGGCTAAGGAACAAAGCCGAGAAGACACCGTTCTTTTCAAAATGGAAAACTGTTCCTGTGTAGGTAGGGAAGGTTCTAGTGGGAGTAACAGCTGGTCACAGTTCATTTTGAAGCCTCCCTCGCGGGGAGAGGAAATAACTACTGTGATTAAACACAAGGAGGTAGGTCTCCCTCAAGTTAGCTTCAAAACAGAAAGTCAGTCTCTGAAGTGGTGCCTCTTGATATTCATGCTAAAATTCCACTGATAGCAACAGAAAATACACTCAATTAGATAAAGTTATACATGGCCTACAAATTGATGGAAACAGCAAGAAAGGCAAAATTCTTGCATATCTAAGAGAAGAACGAAGTTTTATTCTAAACGACACTAACAGTTATTACGGGGAGAAAAGAGAGCAAAAGAAATCAGCCCCTCATTAGAGGATACCACATGAAAAATTGATGGAGTGCCTGTTACACAGTAAATACTCGAGACATGTTGCCATTTTTGTCATTCTCAGTGATGTGGCTTCTAGTAGGGCCTCCTGACATATGAGGATATGAAAACAAAGAACAAAAATGTCAGCTAAACAATAAGCCTATTTCTATTCAGTCCCTGATATCCAGTATGTTTTTAATGCATGTGTCCAGTTCTATTTTGGCAAAAATAAAACAGTTGGCTGAGAATCTGATATCTTGTTTCTCATTGGGGCAAATTTCAGGGGGATTTGCCTACCGGTAGTACCAGATTTCTATGGCAAAGTCTTCTTCCAAGAGCAAGATAATGTGCTTCTTTGACTCAGTTTCCCCACAAGGAGGTCCTTCTCAGCCCTACTCTCTCACTGAAAGGTTCTCCTGCCACTCTGAAGATCTCATAAATACCAGAGTCCCTTTGGTAGGCAGTGTAATTTTCTTGCATTTTATGTGATGCTGGGGAAACATAATTAGAATTCAGGCTAGGACTCTGCCTCAGAGAAAGATGAAAAAAACTTTTGTACCAGGTGGCCAAGCACCACTTTACCATTAGTACAAAAATAGGTGTGATAAAATGAATAGTCTCTTTTTATTGCTTTTGGGGATCATATTTCAGGTACATATCACATCTGTTCTTAGTCTAGGCCACCAAGCACCAGTGAAATTGCAGTTGTGGAAATTGGTCCATTGGAAAGGAACTTTACTCAATTAGAATTTCTATGAGCTAAAAGGTAACATCCAGGGAACCTTGAGAATCTAGATTTTTTTTTTAAAGAAAAAAGGCAACTTCAAAAAGATCAGTGGTCGACAAAATTAGAGAAAACACATCACAACAGTGAATGTTTCACTTTTGCTGTCTAGTATTTTGGGAATTCAAATGGTAAAATATGAGGAATTTCCAGTTGTAAATCAAACTAGGTGTTTATCTGGAGGATGAAGGAGAAGACACTTTGATTTGGCTCTGGGAAGGTTGTGACCATACAAAGTGCCAGTAGTTTATAAATAACCTAATTGGTTACAGTGCTAGACTATACAGAGAGGAGCTGGGATTAGGGAGGGGAGAAACAGAAGAAATGTGCAACCAATAAATCCACCATACTGTAAATACATTACTCGCTGCCTGCTCTAGCTGACTGAGGAATTCGGGCTGGGGTAATGGGGATTCCTGCTGTGCGACGGGCACTTTCTAACCATGAAACGATGATTTAGTAAACTGCCAAAGCAGGCATTCTAAAGCAGCTAAACTCAGTGGAAAGAAAAAAAGAAAGAAATAGTCACAGGAAAGGGTTATGAATCACTCTCTTGCTTGGCCAATTGCAGCTCCAAGAAATGTATGTTTTTTTCTTTTTTCTTTTTCCTGATGTGGCAAGCCTCTGTATTAAATTAAACAGGAGCATGATTCCTAAAACCTAAATCTTCCATGCTGGGGAGAACAATGTAAACAATAACAATTTTTTTGAGAAGTCACTTTTGATTTCCTTATAAGAATATTTACATTACATTTTAGACTCAATTATATTAATCAATTTACCATGTCTATTAATAAATCAATCAATGAAATGAACTATTTTTTTGAATAAAGGGCACCACTCCAAAAAAAAAAAAAAGTTCAAATAACACGTCCTAGCCGGATAGCTAAGTTGGTTAGAGCGTTGTCCCATACACCAAAAGGTTGTGTGTTTCATTCCCGGTCAGGGAACGTACCTACGGTCAGGTTTGATCCTGGGTTGGGCTTGTGAGGGAAGCAACTGATTGATGTTTCTCTCACATTGCTGTCTCTGTCTCTCTGTCTCTGTCTCTCTCTCTCAAATCAATAAACATATCCTCTGATGAGGATTAATAATAATAATACTACTACCATAAAAGTTCAACTAACAAGATAATTATGAATGAAATGTCTGATATGGACAAATGAAAATGAATGTGCATGGATGTTTTGCCAGATGAGAGAATTGGTATATTATTCCCTGATAAAGATGGTGAAATATTAAGTCTGCAATAAGGTCCACCCTCGCAGCAGCCTACAACGAGACTGATCCTTTAGCAAAGTAATACGTATAGAGTACACACCCTTTCACCTCCAGTACTCTGTTCCTTTCTCTAACCTGGTGCCCTTCGGTCCAGTCTGAGAGGAAGCAGGTCTCCTGCCCTTTTGGAGGCCACTTTCCAAGCTTAACCTGGGCCACCCTCCCTCCCATCTCTTCTGGGGCTGTTCACTTTTCATTATTTCTATCATCTTATTTTTTCTCCATTAGTCCATATTTCCATTTATCCATACATTTCTTCTCCTCTACCTACAAAACAGCTCAAAGGCTCCAATATCTTTTTAAAAAAAATCACTCCCTTGCCATGGCTTCTTTTTCACACCATCCCGCCCTCTCTTGCTCTTATTCCTTTAATCAAAACCATCTGTCTGACTCTGCTTCCTGGTCTCTCAGTTATATCTTCTTCATCCACTGTGGTCTGGCTTCCCCTGCACAGACCTTCTACAACCATGGACCAGTGATTCCTTATCCATCATTGTGAAGTCAAAAATGCTCTGAAACTGAAAGTATTTTTTTTACAAAGAGCCTCATTTGACAGCCAAAGCTAGCTAAAATGGGCCTACTTACAGTTTTTATGCATCTTGTGTAGTATGACTCTCCATGCTTCTCAGGCAGACATGTTAATATGCTTGTAATCAACGGTATATGTGCTGTTTTACCTTTGTAAAAGCTGAAAATTGCTGAATGCTGAAGCATCCGCCCACGGTTTTCAGATACGGGCTTGTGGATCTGAACGGTCAAGTCCAGCAGCTCTTCGGACCCCTCACTGGCATTGCTGACCACCCTTCCCCGCCCCACCTCCTGACCCGTCTTTCCCGGTACTCTCCCATCTGCTGGCTCCTCCTCCTCTACCCACTGCTGTATGTCACTGTGTTGCCCGAGGCTTTGATCTCTGACCTCTTCTTTTCTCAGTCTGTACTTTCTCCTGGATGATGTCATCCACTCACAAGATCTAAGAACCTTCTAGACAGGTGGCTCCCAAACCTATATCCCAGCTCTTGACTTCTGTTTAGATACCCTGAAATACATTTCAATCACCAGTTAGATATTTCCACTTGAAAGTCCTCCTGGCCTGCAAACCCAGCAGAGACAAACACAAGCCTTCATTCTTCCCCACGGTGTCATCCTTCTCTCCAAAACACCGTTCAGCCATTGTTTAGGTCCTGGCAATTCCATCCCCAAGGCATTTCAGCTCTATTCCCTGATTTCCTAACTGCAAATATGCTGCAGTGTGACTGCAAATTAGAATTGACCAGAGAGAGTAGTTTACACAGAACATTTATGACGACGGGATGGCTTGCGGAAATCAGGATTTTCTTCCTGGTTTGCTCCCAGTGACTGAAGTCTATCCAAACACTTGTGGGCCAGAAGTGTCACCACAGAGCCAAGGCAGCCCTTGATGTAGACACGAATCTACAAAGAAGGCACAGCTCTGTTGAGCCAGACATCAGGGTGCATCCTTTGCTCTGAATTAGAAATCATTCCTCCAAGGCAGATCCAAAGGAAGGCTAGTTCTCTTTTGGTTCTGAACAGTGTGTGTGGGCTCCGTTCATCTGGAGTCCTCATTAAATGTTGTAGATAATTTCAATTAAGTGGCTAGAAGATATTTTCTAAAGGCCTAATTGGATGAAACCTGTGTTATGCCTGGAACTTACAGAATGGAAGAGCTGCACAGCAAATCCTAGACTGACTTATTTGATATAGGTCTAAAAATTCAAGTTTGTTCCCCTGATATCTCTCAGTTTAAGTTTTGAGATAAACATCATGATAAAACATAACTCTGTCCTCATTTCAGCACCATGTTTTACATTTTTAGACTTGTGCAGAGCATCTGTTTCTCTAGGATACCAGTACATATTAAATACAAATGTAATTTACCTCTGTTTTGGGGGGAAATAACATACAGGAGCCAGTAAACAAGGTCTTGAGTTCATTAGGGGGCAAACCCAAGCCCAGACACAAACCAGAAACTTTGAACACAACAGAATCCAGGCTGTTTGAACACTTATTTGAAATATAGAAACAGTTGTCTTATGATTCTTCCTACAGGCATCACACCCCTAGAGCAACAGAGAACCCCTGATGAATACAGCTTGGTGGGACCAACACCGGACTTAGAGAGAATTCTGACTGAACGCTTAGAACTGGAGAGTCGGTAGAATAAGCCTATCGGAGGCTCCACAGGAAGTGTGTGCTGCTGTTCCACTTACAGGTTAGAATTGCCGTGAAAACTAAGGTGTTGATAAAATTAAAGCAAATATTAGACATTTAAAGAGAACAAAAAAGTTTGGTGTGCGGGCTGACGCTCTAACCACTGAGCACACGGGCCAGGACAAGTCTCTGCCTTTTGATTATATCAATAGCTCACTGTATGAGCACTGAGATAACTCATATGAAGCCTTTGAAATGATCATGCCACGTATGATGTGATACAACATGGTATCTGAACATAAGTGAAATATTGACCTCACATGCATCAGCTCACACATTTCATCACAGCAGAGTGAGACAGTGGAATGCATTTGGCTCAAATATGAAATAAAACATTTACCAGGTGGAGTATATGACACTTCTGGCCTTGGTGACATTTTTGGCTTTGAGGTAACACGCTGGAACACCTTAGGAGCTGAAAGAGAGAGCTCAGATCATGAGTCATTTGGTGTCAGCATCTCCTGGTCATGGTTAACACATAAGATTTGACAAAGTGTAAGTCTGACCACAGATTTTAAAAAAATTAAAAAATAGTAAAATGGGAGGTAGATAGAAAAATAAACCTTAAGCTCTAAAAATAGATCAGTTAGATTTCCAGATACTTTTAGAAAAATGAAATCTGAGAAATGCAAAATATGACTAAACATAAGGGTAGGATGGAGAATTTTTTAAAATCTTCATTTTCAGAAGAGATTATCAATTAAATTAATGCAAGAATGTTCTTCTTTTCTGGATGTTTGCTTGACTTCTCCTTAACCCTCCCACTCTTCACCACCACCCCCCCCCACCCCACATACCCCATGTCTTTCTTTGAAGATGACTTCAGTGAGTCAGAGTAGAAGCCCATAAAGCACGGATAAGAGAAGCTTAAAGTCAGGTCAGGCCACAGCAGAAAGTGAAGTGAGCATGGAAGGAATGGAGTGGGTGGGCTGGCATTCTACTCTCCCTCAATTCTTGGGCCCCAAATAAATCTTTAAAGAGCATGTTTGCAAACTAAAATAGTCTTTCTATGACTGTTCCTTTAGACTTAAGAGTAACAGGTGCGAATGTAATAGATACCAGGAAAAAATAGATCTAATTTATTTATAGCTCAATTTACAATTTAAAAAATGCTTTCATAAGGATTGTGCCCTTTGACTCTCATCAAAATGCTAGGAGGAAGGAATTATCAGCTTCACTTTAAAGGTTTGGGTTGGTGACTATCTGCCTGAGGTTAATAGACTTGAACTGAAGCTGAGGTCTAGACGTCATCACTAGACTGAAACTCTTGGATTTTCTATATCTAAGCATGGCAGGTCACATTTTAACTCGTTTCTCTCTTTTTTTAAGGAGGAAATAATAAACCTGTGCTAACTCAAAGGGTGGTTGTGAGAATTAAATGTGAAATGTCAAAATGATGTGAAAACTATACTACTATAAATTGTTTCCACTTCTAGAAAATCTTTATGAAGCTGACATTGAAGGATCTGAGAACATTCTAATTTTCACTTTACTCTTACAAAAATTAAGAGCACCTATAGTTTGGATGATGATAAGATTTCTAGGAATAAAATTAATGACGAGATTATTAAGTATTACCTATAGATACAGAAATAAAAAATCAAATATTTATTTAATGGCAAAATATTCTTGATGATTTGTTCCAAATTTTTTATTCCACTTTCCCTTCAATGGCAAATATAGATTTAAATTTTGTCATCAAATATATAAACATAGTTTAAGTATAAATAAGAAGAAAGGTGGCATGTGCAAATATAGAATTTCATAATGAAAACAAAGTGGTAAATGAACACATTGTGCATACACTATTGTCAAATGATACACTTATGGCCCAACAATAATTTGCATTTTGTATTATACATATGAACAGAATATTCTTCCATCCAAAAAGCTTTCTAAAGTTCATAAAGAGCTAGCCAAGAATTAAAGGGAAAGTACTAGGATTTGCATGTCTGTCTTCAAAGTATTTAGTAATACATATGTATACATACACAAGCATTCTAGAAAGATATTGCTGGGGTCTATTAGGTAAGACCATGTTCTCTTGGGTAAGAGAGATCCTAATGTCATCCGCTTTTAAGAGGAATAATTAGAATGTATTTTGTTTTTCCCAGATCAATTTTCCAAATTGTTTCCTTGCATTAAGTAGCACCAATAAAGCCAGTAGTGTTTGGGTTGCAGCTGTTTTCCATGGGAGATGCTGATGGGCTGGGAGTGCTTTGCCTGGGTTGGGACAGAATCAGGAGGCTCTCTTGTTTGGCAGCCACTCTACGGTTTCAGATTGAGAGAGAGGAATACATTGAGCATATGAATCTATCTTTCTGAAGCTGCACATCGTGTGGAGGAAGCTTGGCTAAAGGTCTAAATCAAACAAATTTGAAACTTTGAATACAGTAAAATAATGGAAATTTAGAGTAAGCTGCTAAATATTATTCTATATTTCTATATGCAGAGAGTACAGCTCAAAAAGAAAATTATGAATGTCTTCCATGTTACTTCACATCCCCTTTACTTTTAAAATTTTTACTAACCAGAAATTTATATTCCCAATGTCGTAACTTCCAGCACCTATTTTTCATCTCTAATTTTCTAACATTCAGGCTTTCTTATTTATTTCCATTCCTCTTTTCTCTGCTATGTTTGTTCTATGCCTTATATTCAAATAAAAAGTTGAGACCATCCTCATGTAATTTTATCTATTGATTTATTTTTTAAAGTTAGATTTTAGTTTCCTAGCCACAGATTTAATATACTTGCTTTGTTTTTATTCCTATTCTATTCATTGATCATTAATTATTTTCCCCAGTATTTCTTATATATTAATGTTTTATATGTTTTCATTGTTATTTTAAATTTCTCATTCTAGCAGGAGATTGTTGCCTTGGTACCCTCATTATATATGTATCAGATCCATATTATTTTTGTGACATTAAAGTTAAATAAAATCTACTTAAAGGTTAAAAAAAAAAGGTAATTGGCAAGAGGAGGCACTTTCAAGGAGCATGGAAGGGCTGGGAATTCTCAAGCTGGAAAGGCAGAGAAAGTAGACAGGTTACTCTTTCAAGAAATTCTATTCTTCTCCAAAATAATGTTAAAACAGGGAAGTTTTCTGGAATAAGATATTCTAATAGCATATGTTTCAGTCTAAAAGTAAATGTAAATGTTTATCAGGTTTCAAGGGAAGACTTGCTTCACAAGGGTTAAAAACCCAACTCGCAAAGAAACAACCATCAAAATAGAAAGGGATCCCACTATATGGGAGAGCATAATTGCCAATGATACATCAGATAAGGGGTTAATTTCCAAAATATATAGAGTACTCATACAAGTCAACAAAAGGAAGACAAAGAACCCAATTAAAAAATGGGCAGAGGACCTAAATAGACACCTCTCCAAACAAGACATACAAATGACCAAGAGACATATGAAAAAATGCTCAACGTCACTAATCATCAGAGAGAGAGATGCAAATTGAAACGACTATGAGGTATCACCTCACACCTGGGCTGCCATCAACAAATCATCAAACAACAAGTGCTGGTGAGGGTGTGGAAAAAAGGGACTCTAGTACACTGCTGGTGGGAATGCAGACTGGTGCAGCCACTATGGAAAACAATATGGTGTTTCCTCAAAATATAAAAATTGAACTGCCATTTGATCCAGTGATCCCACTTCTAGGAATATACCCTAAGACGCCCGAAACACTAATCAGAAATAATATATGTACCCCTATGCTCATAGCAGCACTATTTACAATTGCTAAGATCTGGAAACAGCCCAAGTGTCCATCAGTAGATGAGTGGATAAAAAAGCGGTGGTACATATACACAATGGAATACTATGCAGCTTTAAGAAAGAAAGATCTCTTATCTTTTGAGACAACATGGAGGGACCTGGAGAATATTATGCTAAGTGAAATAAGCCAGTCAGAGAAAGACAAATACCACATGATCTCACTTATTTGGGAATATAATGAACAAAAAAAGCTGAAGAACAAAACAGACCCAGAGACATAGAAAGGAATATGGTTCAGACTGACAAACCTCAGAGGAATGGGGCACGGTGGGGAGGGGGATGAGATAGACCAAAGAACTTATATGCATGTATGTGTAACCAATGGACACAGACAACAATGCTTGGGGTGGGGGGCAGGATAAGGAGGAGGGTGTCTCAGGGGAAAAAAGGAGAAACACCTGTAACAAAAATAAATTAATTAATAAAAAAGGAGGAAAAAAACCACCCCAACTTACCATAATTCAACAGAATAACTTCACTAACATCAAACTTTCAGGCCAGAATATAAAATATGTATTTACCTGGCTGTGTTTGTGGGACTCTTGGACGTGGAGATGTTTTTGGTTTGGGAGGAGCACGCAGTGTCTGCTTGGGAGCTAAAAAAAAAGGATATAAGTTTGGAGCTCTTGAGCTTTTCAAGAACCACAGTGTCTAATAGGCTCTAGGCTCTCCGATATGTTTGTTGAGTGACTGATGACCTTGATACACACCAATTAATGCAATGAAAGCTTCCAAAGAACTACAAAGTATAGGAAGATAATTTCTTATTATAACAGAAAACAAAACAAGAAGGCACATTAAATGATATCCAAGATATTCAGCTGGCAAATGAAACTGTTGGAATTCCAGGAACATCTACTTCAAATACTTTTAAAACAGGTTAAAATAAATTTCATAATAACAAGTATTCATCCTTAATACAAGTTCACACCATTTTATCAGATTATCTCAGTATGATACATATTTTGAGTGCAAATAGATATAATTTCTTCTACAAAAAAGTTAGCATGTCACATTTCAATAGCAAGTGCTGATGGAAAAATTAATCTTATTAAACAAAATAATTTTATTGGCCATACTGAGGAAGAGAAATTGAACAGAAATTAAAAGGATAGATTACTAAAGAAAGTTATTACTTCATTGGGCAATTCCCAAAGGAATTCTAGGACATTCAGTATAAAAACCAATTATTTCTTCACCAAGAAAATGAAAAGTATATCCTGCTGGAGAAAAGGAATGATTGAATGCAAGGTTGCCGTTTGCAGAAACACCTCATTTGGTTGGACTGCAGCGGGTCTGGGGTAAGAGAGGTAAGAAGAAAAAAAATGTTTTTCAAGGTCACAGAGTTTCAGGCACCTTAAGAAAAGATTGCTGAAAATAAGAGCTATTAGATATTAGAAATTTCTAAAGAGTCTGCAGAGACTTCCTCCTGATACTAAGTCAAAATATGCAAGGCATGCAATGGTTTCAGTGGAACCTTCTCACCTGTAGAGAGAGAAACACCAAGATGTGTTAGAGGTCACACCGGGTTAGGAGCCTGCAAGCCAGGGCTTAGAGCCCCTTTGCCAGTCACTGGGTGACAGTGGCAGGATCTCCATCAAAAGCTACAGCAGTTTCAAACAGCCTTCCAATTCTAAAATTCTCTGAGTCTAGAGTTTCTTTCAGTCTCATGATTTCCTGACTCTCAACTTCCTTGCTTGCTGAGGTTCCTATTGACAGGCTACTTGCCTCCGCAGGGAATAGGAATGATGGTTTGCAGGTAAAGGCACATCATGAGGCAATTCCACAAAAATGATTCAGAAAGAGGTAAGAATCACTAATAGTATTCACAAGCAAACATTTCAATAATATTATTATAGTTATAAAAACAATAAACTTCGAAAAGTTAGAGACAACTGACATGGATTCAGTTGTGCGGTCAATGCAAAATTTTGGTAATAAACTGTAGAGTTTGACAGGCAATATTTAATAGGATATTTCCAAGGACAATGAGTAAAATTAATATCTCTATCGTCTCTCGAAACAGAGCCGTATAAAAAAGTTCAATGGCAATCAAAACGCAAGTACGAGCTTATTTATACTAAACTCCTATTCCAAGAGGATAGATACTGAGAGGGCTTTTCCTTGTAAGAAGAAGCGTATGTAGTTATCCATGCTGATGACGTGTTTTCCTTCATTTCCAACTCCACCATCAAGTAAACCTTTTATGACTTTTCAAATTCACTGGTTTGATTTCCATTCCTCTTATTTGCATGCAATCAAATGGCCAAACCACTGCAGGAAGGAGTGGAAAGAAGTAAAGGACCTGGATAATGACAAGGTGACTGGCCAGTGATACCCTTTTATCTCAATTGCACAGTGAAACCTGATTTTGTTCACCTCCAACTCAAATTAGATACCTTAAAACACTTTTTATGTGACCACAGAACTAGTAAAACTAGTCAAGATGATAAAGCACTTAAAATTAGGATATATATTTATATTTAAATGCAATATAACCGGTCTTCTGCAGAAACATAACTATTTCCTATGTTAAACACTTGCGCAGGAGCTGAGAGGTGTTTCTCAGTCATGTCCTAACGAACATTCACACCACTGCCACGGGAGTGGCTACAGATGATGGACAGAAGAGAGGCGGGGCAGTGAAGACTGAGCTGAGTGATAAAGGCAGGGCTTCTGAGGTCAGGTAGTGTCCATATTGTCTTTCCATTCTTATATTCTGCAAACACTCACCTTCTACATGAAATACAAAATAATGTATTTACCCGGTCCAGTCTGAGGCTCATTTGGGCTGGGTAGGATTACAGTTTGGGAAGGCAGAGTTGATGCTTCTATGGAAATTGAAGGAGAATAACCGAGGTTACCATGGTGCTTCACACACCTTGAGTACAGATGACAGAAATGATGGTAACAAGTAGTTTTTTTTTTTAAAAAAGAAAGAAAACTGCAAGTTTTCAGCAACATAGCACTCCTCCTTCATAAGGCATTTAGTTTAAAAAATGCTTAGAGATGCTAAGTCACAAGAATACTTTCAAAGTAAGCAACGTTCTTACTTTTAAAATCTTCACCCCACACTATTATCTCCTCAACAATGCTAGAAAGATATATTCAGTAGCAAGCGTAAAAGAAAAAAACAAAGTAATAAAAAAGTGTTAGAGCATAATCCAATTCAAGAAGTATCGACTTTCACTTAAATAATGGAGAAAACATCAAACATGTAAATGAACATGATGGAATGAGTGTTAATGGAAAGTGTGTTGCCAGGGTAGAAAGTGTGAATGGATCATTATACAAAAAATATTATCTGAAATATTCAACACAACATCAAGCTGGCAGAATATGCAGTGTTAGGAAAAAGGCTTTAGATTGGATAGTTTTGCTGACTTAAGTAGAGGAAAGAGACCAGGTCTAGATACAAAACTGAATGGAAGAAGAGACTTCTTGGACAATGGTTATGAATAGAAGAACCTAGAAAGAAAATGAACTGCTGTGACAAAAAACGATGTTGCAACACGAATTCACAATGAGAGAGAACCTGAGGTTCTCAGATGATGGTGGCAATAAGGACAAAAGCTGCTTAGGTGTGTCATTACCTAATGTGGTCTCAGGTGGTTCAGACACATTTGCAATAGATTCCACAACTGTATCAAAACAAAGGAGAACAATTTTAAAAATTGTAAGACTTGTTAAGCTATAGTCATGTATTTTTCTTTAATATCAACAAACCCCATTCTCTTAAGGCTATTCCCTTATGACCACTTAATCATATTTTTACAGATAGGACAATGAATTTAGACAAGAAAAAAAGAGAACCAAGAGTGGAAATTCTATCCTATAAAACTAACCCTTCTGCTAATATTTATGTTTTAATGGTCATTAACTGGCTGTCAAATGTTATTATGCCTCAATATTTAGATACTGAAGAGAAACTAAAACTTATTTCTGTATTCAGAGAGTCAATTATCATTTTAAGAATCCAAGAATTTTGGAAGCTATAACTCTTCAAATCCACTGAATTGTAGAACAAGTACAACAGCCTGAACGTATATGTTCCATGGACATAATATACACTAATTAAAATTTTGTTGAATTAAATGAGTAAAAGCATAAAAACCTTTACCCCTGTCAGTCTTTGGCTCGTCTGGCCTGAGTGGTGACTTAGCACTGGGATATATGTAATCTGTCTCGGCTGATGCTAGGGTGGAAACGGGGAATGTCTGGTTAGTAGTGGGCAGCCCATAGCACTCGGTAATGGAACACTGTTTAATCTGAAAACAAACATCAGTTATCTTAAGCAGATACATTTGTGAGAGTAACATTTAGGTGACTTGTAAAGATGACTGTAATTTTAGATGGTAGAAATGAAAGCAGGACATAAAGGCAACGTGCTGTGTGAGAAAATGCACATACACACACACACACACACACACACACACACACATTCTCACAGGATAACTACAGCAATTTTTACCTGTAGCAAAGCAGATCGTTCGCTATCTTACATTTTTAAAAAAAGGTTTCTAGTGAGAAAAGACATAGAGTGAGTCTTTGGAAAGCATGTGGATGAATACTACAAATGATATCAAAATGAAAAATAGCTTGTGCATATTCACATTGAAAGAGTGATCAGAACATAAAAATATTAAAATCTGCATTCAGACTGAGAGAGCATTAAATAAGGAAATCGTGAAACTTGCATAGCAATACAGCAGACACTAGCACAATGTGCTGTATATCATACTTGACTCTCGAGATTCACTGGGTGAGCACAGACAAGATGGGAGGAGCTACGGAATGTCACAAAGCATGAGGGCATCCAAAGAGGACTTCCACAATGAGATGGAAAAAGCACATATACCTGACCTCCCATTAGGAAACATTTTTACCTATAGCTTCCTCTGATGACTCAGTGCTAAGTGTAACAGATTCCAGGCCTTCAGAAACTAGCAAAAAACAAAACCAAAACAAAACAAACAAAAAAACACACAATGATACAATTGATCAAGGATGGGTTGTTGTGAGCACTGAATACATAATTACGTACTAAGTATTTAGAAAAGTGCCTTGTACCTATAACTGCTCCAAGCTAGCTAATATACTATATTATCATTAACACTAAAAGAAGCTCTGATAACTGAATTCACAATTTTATAAGTGCTGTAGGTTACCAATAACCACCATACCTTGTACTGTCAACATAAGCACCAAAATGCCATTAGCTAATTAAAAGATACACAAAGGAAATGAAAAAGATCACAATCCTTTGCTATAAAAAAAATAAGATCCAATGTTTCAAAATAAATGTTAGGGTGTAGCAACAGCATTGCTAAGAATGATTTAAAACTTTTGTTTTCAAATTTGAAGGCCATTATGTGCAGGTTCATATTGTATAAGGTAAAGTTTTATATCTTTTCTGAAGGGAGAATTTTCTCCTTCCTCAATGGTCACAATTGGACTAGCATTCTTTTCACGTGGCAGAGTCCAAACTGAGCTTACTACTAAACAATACCACAAATTTGTAACTGTTAGTGAAAAATAAGGATAAAGAATAAAGTCAGTTCTTCTAAGTGGTTTTGTTGACTACTTAATCAGATACATGATTATTATCTAAAATGAAACGAAGCAAACAGTGAAATGAAGATACGTTTTTCTATACTGTTGACTAACACAATGAATTTAAACACAACACATTACTAATTAAACACCAATATGCAATCATGGCAAGAGTATTGTACAGTATGTAGAGAGAGTTGTTAAATGTATATTCTTTTGAGGTTTTAATATCTGGAAATACAACACTTCGAGTTTGTCCCTTGAAGCTCACAGTGTACCCAGATAGATAGAACAATCTATTTACCAGGTTGACTTTGTGTCATTTCTAGGGTTGGTGATGTCACTGGTCTCAAAATAAGAGTTTGCAGTTCAGTGGGAGCTGAAAGAAGAGGGTTTAAGTTGTCATTTATGTATAATTTATTTCATAGGTTTTAGACAAAAGCAGCAATGAACTCAAATACAGACCCTCAAAATAGCAGGATGATGGAGAGCTCATGCAGAGTATGCATTATTTAAAGCAGAAATTGGCAAACTATGGCCCTCCCTCTGCTTGACCTGTGAGCTAAGAATATTTTTTACTTTGTTAAATGATGGGAAAATACTTAAAAGAAGAGTAATATTTCATAACATGTAAAAATGTTATGAAATTTAAAGTTTTATTGGAACAAAACACATCCACAAACTGAGATAATTCAAGGTATATTTACATATCATTTACATTATCATATTGGCTTTGAAGGCTACGATTGCAGAATCGAATAGTTGTGACAGAGACTGAATGGTCTGCAAAGTCTAAAATATTCACTAATTCTTCACACAAAATATTTTTTCTTCTAGAAAAAGCAAGAGCCTATTTGAAAAAAGTAGATTCTCATTGATAACTGCATCTGAATCTGAATTTCCACAAGGGCTTTTAAGAGCTTACTGCAACTGATTTCATGATAGTAACATTAACAAAATGTTCAGTATCATCTAGGAGTGTTTGGTTCTATGTTCCAGTTTGACTACCCTCCTGGGTACCCTTAATAGGGGTCAAGACTTTTTGTTTTATTTTTGCTGTTCCCATCCTTCCATCAACTAATTCAAATCCTAAAGTTATTTCAAAGTCCAACTATTTTCTAACAGCCCACATAGATCCTTGACACCTTTAAATATTTCCTCTCTATATTTTTACCTCTCATTTAAACAAGCTGCTTTTGTATAAGCAAATTGTCTTCTATCCAAGAAACAGGTTTTTTCAAAATTATATTGTCATCTGTTCAAAAGGTAAAATATACCCTTACTCTTTTGTTGCTGTTAATCCTCACCTGAGGATATTTTTCCATTGATTTTCTTTTTCTTTTTTTTTAACAGAAAGAGTGGAGAGGAGGGAGGGAGAGAGAGAGAAACATTGATGTGAGAGAGACACATCAACTGGCTGCCTCCCCCACGACCCCGACCAGGGCTGGGGAGCGAACCTGCAACCCAGGTACAATGCCCTTGACCAGGAATCGAACCTGCGACCCTTTGGTCCACAGGTCAATGCTCTAATTGCTGAGCCAAACTGGCCAGGGCAAACATACACTTACTTTTGATCTACATCTCTGTTCAGCACCCCATCCCATCCCACTCAACTGCTAATATGGTGCTGGGAATACAGAGGGCAAGGAAATGTTTGTTTACATAAACCAAAGAAGCAGCACTTTTTAAAAAGAGATAAATAAAGTGGAATAATAAGAAAATTGACTAAGAAACATCTTTTGTCAGAGACAATCCCTGTACAGGGCACATAATAAATTTGGCTACCACATAGATCTCTCCAACCATGAGCCTTCTGGTCAACCCAGCAGCTGTAGCCATGCTAACAACTATTTGTGCCTTTCTCTTAGAAGGCATAGAGGTGAGAAGTGCAAGTTAGCAAGTCCCAGCATTGCCACTCCTGGGGCCCAGCTGCAACAGGCTGGAAGGCCTTTTAAACCAGAAACCATAGATTTTCTTAGTTTCAATGGAGAAGCTTTAGGAAGATTCAAGTTTTGGAGGAGGATGGGTTTTTTTCCCCCATTGGGTTACTAGTATTTGTAGGTCTAGAAATCACCAACAGCTTATTAGATTTTCTTGAGTTTATTTACAAAGTGAAAATTTTTACTATACTAATATAATTTGCTCCTTATCATCACTGAGGATCCTTTAGAGATCAAAATGATATATAAAAATTTCTGATTAAAGGAATAAATATTAATATGTAAAATTAGATACTCAGAGAAATTCCTACTTAGTAAAGATTAAGAACAATGCTAAATTGTGGTGGACAATAAGGAACAGCCAAATTAATCAAAGGTTGTGGAGTCTGTAACTTATATTTATTAGAATTTTAACAGAAAGAGTGGAGAGGAGGGAGGGAGAGAGAGAGTCACTTCCAGGAAGCGACTTCTTTTGATAATTTAATACAATAAGAAATTCTCATTCCTTAAAACAAGAAGAGAGTAATGAGAATATCACACAGATCTGATAGAAACTTGAGTTGCTCAGAGAAAGTTCATGATACTAAAAGGGGAGCAATTTTAACTTCAGATTCTTCACTGAATCATATAATAAAATTTTAAAGGGGGTTTCATGCCAGATAGATTTCCTCAACTGGATCTAAGGACATTTGTTAAAAACAATAGGTAACGCTTGAATTAAGACTCCTGACTATTTATACAATGAAGTATGAAATGGAAGGACAACAGCAGTCTAAGGAAGCAAGGGCAACTCTGGCCGTGACAGTGATGGAATGGCTTTTAATGAGCAAGAAAACATTGAATGAGGTCATAAAAATCATTATCTAATGTTCCTGGAGCCACAGAACTATGAATAACAGGTTCAAAGCCTGTAGTAGGAACTAACCAAAAACAACAACGTGAAAATGAGAAAGTTTAAACACACATAGAGAGTCTTAATTTTTCTTTCAAAACATTAGTTTCAAATGACAAACAATTTTTTAAAACTTTTGAATTGACAGGAAGTAAACAGTTTCTTTTTGGAGATTTGGTTAAACTGTAGCTAGGAATAATTCATTTCAGAAGGTAGTCACAACTGTTGAACTCTGTTAAGCATCTTATTATGGTCAACATGAGGTTTTTCGAGGTGTTTGATTTTCTGACTCTTAACTAACACGAAAGCTTGCTTTGGAAAATCTGTTTGGGATGTGGACGAGGGGATTGTTGTGATGGTTAGGAGCTGAGGAAGAAATTTTGGATTACTCTAGTGAAGGTGGTTTTGGAAATAAGGTTCTTGATTTTCTAAAATATGTTATATGTCCTTGACATTTAAGGTATATAGTTTTTAAGATTAAAATATTTTCTCCTATTTTGTTAATGAAAAAAAAATCACTACAGAGTCTTGAGAGAGAAAACACATAAAATTAAGTCAAGGAGTAGAGTCTTATAGATCTCTAATTTCAAAAAAGGTAAGGACTATCACCAAACAAGAGGCTGCGTGGTCTTAGATTCACACCAAGATATTTAAATATGCCAAGGAATCCATGACACAATACTAATTGTTATGTTTATGTTTAGTTGGTCTAGAGAAGATAAAGACATTACCCAATGCATTTGAAACTCAGCTTTAAATGTGAGCAGTGTTTAGACAAAAGTACATGACAAAAATTCAAACAACACAAACATTTTGATCTAGATCCATGCATAGCTTTTAAAAATAGATAATTTCTTTTAAGAGTCTGCAATATTTTTAAGAAGAAAAATAAAGTCAAAAGACAGCAGAGGATGATAAGACAGTCCATTGAAGCTGATGACAGTGTGACTATGATGATGATGGAATGGGTTGACAATGAGCAGAACAAATGGACAGAAACAGACTATCATTGCCTAATGTTGTTTCTGGAACCTTGGTTCTAAGAGTGACAGGTTTAAAGAACTGTAGGAAGAACTTGCCAAAAATAGTAAAATAAGCCAAAGAAATTTTACAAATTTACTTGATGACTAATTTCAGAAGTCAATTTTTAAACTTCAGAACTGAGAGAAAAGAGACACTTGTCCTTTGTAGATTTGACCAAATGTCCAAGTACCCATTACTATCCTAAAACAGATATAGCATTGCACTCTGCTAAATACTGTGGTTAACAAGAAATTCTCCTAAATGTTTAATTATATGACTCTTGCTAATACAGAAGACTCTGCTGGACAAGGTTTTTTGCACATTTGTGTAATATATACTTTTCTAACTCTACTGGAAAAAGCCTTCATCAGTTTCCTTGCCCTCTTTACAAGTTGAAATAAATGTCTACTATTTTTGTCTGGTATTTAAATAATCACAGTACAATGATGAGTTCATATATTTGAAAACATAAGGATTGATGCATAATGAATGGACTATGCTTTTCAAAATTTCAAAGTGGTCCTTGATTTAATAAAAGTTGAGAAACTCTGTCAGAAAAGGAAAGTCAGCCTACCCTATCCTGTAAGCCTATCATTTAAACTTTCAAGACTTAGGACATTAAAAAATTTGACAATTAACTAAAAACATTATTCATTGAAATAATACATCTACCAATATAATCACACAGAGCCCGAAATAATAAAAAGTCATGATATGAGCAAAGAAATGTGGTATTTCCACAACTGGTGAGACATAAGCAGTGTAAGTAAGGAATAGATGGTCATGCTTGGAATGAAGCTTAAAATAGTCAATGTTGTTTAAACAAAGGCACATGATCATGTGACACAATGCTGAGAAGTTACACGGCAGTTGGATGTCCTGAAATTAGTTTCTACGCAGTTCTCTGAAATTCAACAGATAACTTGACGTAGAGCTTAGCACAATTTCAGGATAAAGACTGTAATGGATTAATGACAAAGGATGCTGAGATGGTTTTAAGATGCAGGAGAACCTGTAGCTATAATGGTATGACAATGAGTAGGAAAAGCACTATTTGAAGGACACAACATTCTCATTACCTATGATTTCTGGAGCTTCAGTTCTAGGAGTACCATGCTCAAGATCTGTAATAGGAACTAATCAAAAGCAATGAAATAAACACTTGTGAAAGTCAGCAAGTTAAATCTTACAAGTATAATATTGCTTTAATAGGTATACAGCAGATTAAAATTTTTTATAAAATTAAATGCTTGTTATTTAAAGGTTTGGTCACCCTCTAGCCAGGTAAGTGTTCTTTTATGAGATAATCAGTCATAGCCTACACTAATCTGGTAAATATCTCAACAAAGTCAACACAATACTTCTGTCTAAGTACCTAATTCCAACTATTATAGAAGACTGCCCTTGGAAACTTGTTTAAACATTTTACTAAATATATACTTGAGTAACTGTTCTGGCAATTGCTCGCTTATCTGTGGAAGCTTTAAGAAAATAGCTAGTCTAAATAATCATAGATATAATAAATAGCACTTATGTTTGAACGAAGAGTAAAGAATAAAGCAAAGTGAACCATGTTCATCTTGTTGAAAATTCATATTTGGAAATAGGCTGAGACCTCAGTTAAGGCAAAAGCACTCAAGAAACCAGGATAAAGAACATTCACTCAGTGTGTGGTGCCCAGTACAGCACCTCTCTGATCACAAAAATGTGGTATCCTATGTAGGTGGGAGACCACTGACGCTTCTAGGGTCAAATCCAAACTCTGAGTCTTACATTCAAGGATTTTTTTCTTTAACTGCTCTATGGACCCTTCCAAACAGAGCATTATCATCACCACTTAGAAGCAGGATCCCCCCTTTTTCCAGAAGCCTGTGGTCTCTATACCCTCTTTTTTTCTGCCTCTGTTCATTTTCATGATTTTAAGACCCTATATATTTCCAACTCCTTACTCCTGTCCCTCACAACTTCCCTCTGAACTCACAGATGTTTGCAGCCTCTGCAAAAAACAAGCTAGATTTGCACAGACACACTGCCTTGGTTCAATCTTTGAATGTTTGATATTGGGGCAGATTTTGACTTTGACTACACCACAGACTGAGAGGTAAAAACAAGTCGCCTACTTTTGTCATATCCTCACAGCGGTTGATGTGGTTGTTGGGATGTAAGGCACTTAATGTTTGTGCCATGAATTAAAGATGCTTGGTTCTATTTAAGATATTTTGTCTTTAATATAATAATATAACGAAATAAGGAAAGGTAAATAAAATACCTATTAAAAGAGATCTTTATGCACAAAGCACAAGGAATTTGGCTGCCACACAGGTCTCCCCCAACCACGATTTCCTTCGCTAACTCAACAGTGGGAGCAGCAGCAGGTCACCTTGTGCCTTTACCCACTGAGGGCTCACAGGGACTATCACTCCCACCATGGGCATCCATCCCAGACTCCCAGAAACTGCTAGGACTCAGTCCTTTAGCCAGAAATCCACATTTACCCAGTTTGGTTTGAGGTGCCTCAGTAGTTGGTGTTGTTTTAGATTTGGGACGTGGACGACGGGTCCGTTTTGATGGTTTAGGAGCTGAAGAAAGAAAACCTTCAGTTACTACAGAGTCTGTAGTTCAGAAGCTATGGGTAGCATGACACATGGATCTAGATTTCCTGAAACTTATTAGATTTCCTTGTGCTTTCAGAAATGTGTCTTTAACTTTTTAATTAGAAACTTTCACCCCTATTATAATAGTAGGTCTTTTTTTACAGTTGAAAGTTCACTGGAAATGAGTCATATATAAATTAAGTTATTAATTCAAGAAGTGAAGAATCATTTGTAGGATTCTTCTGCTGAATCAAAAGGGTAAGAATCACTGTTAAAATATTACAGCGTTGGTGAAACCCAAATAAAAACTTTGACAGTTTACTAAATAAGACCATGTAATTAACTAAAATGTCAATCAAAGAACAAATATCACATAATTAAAAAAAAGTAGACCTTTAGATCCACAAAAATCTCCTGGACAACACGATAGCTGTTAGAGTCAAGAGAATTGATTTTTAAATGCAGTTTTAGCAAAACAGTGGTTAAAATATACACGAAATGACAAAACAATTTCAGATGACTGTATGCATTAACAGATGACTTGAGTTAGGTTCATGCATGGCTCTCTCAAAAGCAAGGGATATCTTGTTTTAAGAATCAGAATCTTCAATATTTTTATGATGAAGAATATAATGGACTGATAACAAAGGATGATGATGTAGCCTTAAGAAGCAAAAGAACATGTAGCTACGATGTTGATGGGATGAGTCTGACAATGGGAGGAAAACACTTACTGAGGATCACAATGTGTTATTACCTTGTGTTGTCACCCAAGCCTCAGTTCTGAATGTAACAGGTTCAAAGTCTGTAGTAGAAACTGACCAAAAGTATTAATAATAAACCAAATAATTGTTTTAAATGCAAGAAAATACAAACTTTACTTCAAAATGAATCTTACTAGTATTAATATAATATAGTTTCTAGAACTTTATAGCAACTTATAAAAATTGTTAAACTAGACAAGAATATGGTTTCTTTTCTAAAATTTGGCCATACCTAAGTCAGGTAGTTATTTCCTTATTTCTCCTTCTTTGATTATCTGATTCTCCTAATAAGCCAAAGTGGGATGTGTGGGTATTGATTGCTAAGAATGTATCTTTGGAAAAACACTGAGACCTGAGCACGATGAATCAAATAGGGTATCTAAGCAAAGAAAGAACATGTGCAAAGAATTTGCTGTCTATTGGATCAAATCTCAACTGCTCCATCAGATGCCCAAGTAATGCCACCGTGAAAGTCCACAGACTGATCTAGATCCATAAAAGCTTTGACTACCAACTTGAAGTCAGACATCCTCTGTACTAGTATTGTGGATAGACTTTTTCTTCTGATTAGTCTCTATTTTTATCTACTCTTTCTGATTTTATTCTTCCCCATCTTTTTACTCATCCATGTACTATAGTGATTTCAAGGCTCCACTCTTTCTTAATCTACCTTTCCCTGCTTCAGATTTACTCTTGAGACCCAGCTAGGTTAGGCTGCTGGGACTCTCAACCAGGAACACATGTTTACCTGGTTTGGACACAGGTGTTTCAGGACGTGGTGTGGTTTTTGGTCTGGCACATGGACGACCCGTCCGAGATGGTTTGGAAGCTAAAGGAAGAAATTCTTGGGTTACTACATAACTACATTATCTGTGGTTCTAGAAGCTATTGGAGATCAAAATGAGATTCGAGATTTTCCACAACTTGTTAGATATTTGCCTTTTTCATTTGCGATTTTTGTTACATATTCCTTTTATATCTTCTTTTATTATAGAAGATTCTTTGAAAACAAAAATACTTTTTAATTAAATAACGATTTGTAATTATAATCAAAGTCTCATAGGACAGCTTGATTGGCTAACAAAAAGATTAAGAACTGTTGCTAAGTTTTAATGGATAATGAAGGTCCTATAATATCTGAGATTTATAATTTAATCTTCCAATTTTGAGCACATTTTCTACATAACTTAAAATAAGAACATAGTATTACCTAAATAAAAACAAAACAACTAAATACTATGCAAATAGGAAAAAAAAGGTAGAAATGTAGATATGCAATAATGGAGCCTCTTGGTCCAGTGATGGATCTTAATGGCTTTATCTGTTTAGATATGTTTGAAATGTTTTGCTACAAACACTGCTTAAACAAGGCAAAGAATGACATGACACGACTTCAAATAGGTCACATGGTAAATAAATGTCCTAATGTGGCTCACGCATGACTGGTTCTATTAAAAAACAACAGGTAATTTGTTTGAACAGCTTTCATAATTGTGCTTAATCCCTTCATATTTCTAGAAAAACTCCTGGACACAGAAAACAGTATGGTGATTGTCAGAGGGAAAAGGGGGTGGGGGAGGTAGAAGAGGGTAAAGTGGGGATAAATGGTGATGGAAGGAGACTTGACTTGAGGTGGTAAATGTACAATACAATGAACAGATGATGTATTGTAGAATTGTATACCTAAAACCTATATAACTTTATTAACCAATGTCACCCCAATAAATTCAATTAAAAAAAACAACAGTTTTCATAATTTTTAGAAGAATGCAAATGAATGACCACAAAGGATGACACTATTGTCACATAAAGCCAGATGAGACTCTGAATTTTACAATTACCAGGGTAAGGCTTGTTGAAAACACAGGGTATTGTTACCTAATGTTCCGGGGGCCTCTGGTCTAAGAGTGACACGTTCAAAGACTGTAGCAGGAACTGGCCCAAAAAATACAGTAAACCACAGAGATTTTAGAATACATGAAAAATTGGAACATCCACACCCAAACAATTTTACTTGTAAACAATCCTTCTACAGAAACAAAGGGAAAAAAAAATAGCTGAGAAAAAGAGTAGATGTTTCTTTGAAAATTTAGCCAAATTATATTCACAGTCAGTTTTAGGATTAGCCTTTGAACTATCTTAGTGTCTTAAAGAAGTCAACATGAAATTCTCCTAGGTTTTAACTAAGAGATTCTAACTGGCATGGAAAAGAAACTGTCTACTAAAAAATCTGATCAACCTGTACATCTGTGGAAGCTGAACATGAATACTTACTCTGTTTAAGTCGACATGGATAAACAGACAGTTTATAAGCTTGAAACAGATATAAAAATCAATCACTGAAGTGGACTATGTTGATCTTGCCAAGAACTTGTCTTTGGAAAGAGTCTGAGTCCCTTGCTCAAACCATGGCACTCAGTCTGTAATACTCAGTAGAGCATATGTCTGGCCTAAGCCCACAAAAAGTGGAGAGACAGTTGATGTCTCTGTATCAAGTCTAAGCTCCTGAGTCAGGTCCTCAAAATCCTCTTTAGTTGTGTCTAGATGGACCCTTCCAAATGCAGCAGCATCAACAGCCATGGTTTGATTGCCTAGAGGTAGGACAGCCTGTTCCATGCAGACTGGACTGCCTTCATGGTTAACCCCACACTTACCCCACCCACATGTCCAGTCCTTCTGTTGGTTCACTTTTCCCTCTATTCATTCAAATCCTATAGAGGGTCCAATGTCCAAGTATAATCCACCTTGATCTTTTCCTTTGCAAGATCAATATTTAGTGTTTGTATCATGTAAAAATGTACTCAATTTTACTGTTTCAGAAATAAAACAGGTCTCCGACAGCTGACATATCACCCACGGTTGCCAATATTGGTCCAGGAATATGCTGGATATTATTATTTGTTTATTTACTTGAACTGAATATACTGGCTCTGCTAAAGAAGTTTTGAGATTTGAATAAAATGTGATAGTAAGAAATACACTAAATGCATATCAAAGAAGATTCTCACATAGAAATAATAAGGTATTCTGGCACCCATGGTATCTCATACTCATGGTATTCTCCTTGACACCTGGGAGGAGGACACATTACTGGCTATGCCTCATGACCTCACACTTAAAGAAAATAAGAGCTTGGCACAGCTTTGGGCCCTCACTAGGCTGCTAGGGCTCATCCACATTTACCCGGTTTGGTCTGAGGTACTTGAGGGCTCGGTGTGGTTTTAGGTCTGAGACGCGGACGATGGGGTCTTTTTGATGCTTTGGTAGCTGAAGAAAGAAAAGCCTGTGTTACTCTAGGTCTTATGGCTCTGGATACTAAGGGGAGGTTTTTCCAAAACCTGTAATATTTTCTAAAGTCCCAGTAAATTGTCTGCAGTTTAAACTTTTGACTTATTTTATACCAATGTGTCTTCTTTTTATCACTGAGAGTACTTTGGGGGAAAAATCATATATGTAGTGAAATCACTCATGTAAGTCATGAAGATTAACACTTGTAATCAGATCCTCAGAGCATTTTCTCTTGGGAAAAAAATGACTGAGAAGAAATGCTCAACCCTGGTGCCAGGGAAGATTTAGGTAATTCCATATTTGTCAAATTGGTAATAAGATACATCAGTACTTAAAACACCAAGAAAGAAACAATATAACATGCAAATACATTTTTAAAAATCTAGAAACTTAGATGTGTAAAGGAACATAAGAGTAGCTGTTCTTGAAAATCAGCCTAGATAAGAAATAGATCCCAATTTGTTTTAAACTCAGCTTTAACACAGAACACTGTTCAAAGCAGCACAAGACAACGTGACAGTTTCAAATGCACCATATGACAGGGAAATGTTTTGGACTGAGCTCATGCCTGCTCTCGTAAAAACAACAGGAAACTGGTTTTTAAGAGGCATCAGTACTCTTCGGATGAAGACAGTGATTGAATGGCGACAGAGGATGATGGATTATGAGACAGAGGCTGTCTTACAAAGACGGAAAAGCCATGTTATGGGAATGGAGACTGAAAGGACTATACGATGAGAAGCAAAAGCACTGAGCGAATGGCACAGAGTCATTACCGAATGTTCCAGAGGTCTCAGTTGTAAAAGTAACAGGTCCAAGGTCTGTAATAGAAACTGAATAAAAGAATTTTTAAAAAACTATATCAAGAGTTACAATATTTACTTCAAAATGAACCTTGCCAATGTACTATCACCATTAAAAAATATATATATTTTAAAATTTCTGGATGAAGGGAGTTATGGAGTGAATTGTGTCTCCCTAAAATTCATATGAAGCCTTAACTCCCAATGTGACTGTATTTGGAGATGGGCCTTTAAAGAGGCAATTAAGGTTAAATGAGGGGTGGGGCCCCTAACCCAATAGTTCTAATGTCCTTATAAGAAGAGAGAGAGAAATGAAGGACCCTTGTGCACAGAGAAAAGACCATGTGAGCACATAGCAAGATGGCAGCCATCTGCAGGCCAACCAGAGAAATTAAATCTGCTGACACCTTGATCTCAGACTTCCAGCCTACAGAGCTATAAGAAAGAGATCTCTGTTGTTTAAGACACCAAGTCCGTAGTATTTTGTTATGGCTGCTCTAGCAAACTAATACAAAGGAAAATAAATTATTTTGTCCAGATTTGGCCAAACTGTAGTTATGGATGTCTTCATCTCACCAGAAAGTCATTACTTTTGGTCACTGTTTAGCACTCGTCTCCTCTCAGCACAGGGAAAACTCAATCCAGTGTGGAAAGAAGAGATTTCTGATGCTCATGAGAACAATGTCAGCCTCCTTCAACTTCCCACGGTGTCATCCAAATGCAGTCATGTACTTGGATGGACAGAAGCAGCAGGCTCTCTTCCCCCTCTGGTGGCTCTACACACATCTTACTTTTTCATCTTTGTTCACTCTCACCTCTCCATCTGTGTAGTCTGATGTGAGATCAAGGCCCAACCTCTGTCCCTACTCTATTGAAGCCCAAATGGATTTTTTTACTTTTTTAAGACCTTATATAATATGTCTAACACAATACCCAAGAAAAATCTTGAATTTGCAAAAATATCCTGCCCTATTCTCATTCTCTAGACTTTTCATGCAGGAAAGGTTTTTGTGCTCAGTTAGCCTACAGACTGAGAAGTAAAACATGTCTCCTGGTACTCAGAGTTAGAGGAAAAATTATGTCTCTTCCCAACATGAACTACTTGCCAACCCTGAAGGGGGAAGGACTCTTCACAATTCCCTCACTGGGGGTATGTGGGTTTACATTCTCAGTCAGGGACTGCTCCTTCGATCTTTAAACCAAAGCCTCTGCTGTCCTCTGGTGTGGTTTCAGATGCACCTGGACATGGAGTGGTTTTAGTTTGTGTTATGAATGACATGTCCATTGGGATGTTTTCGGAGGTGGAAAAAGACAATGCTCAGTTACTTTAAAGTTTATGGTTCTGCATATTATAGGGTTGAAAAAAATCTTTAAGTTTTCCAAAGTTTGATAAATTTTCTTGAGTTTCAGGAAATAGATCTTGCTAGTGTGAAAAATGTCCCCTACTACTATGTTACTATATCTTCTTTTGTTACTGAAGATGGGGGGGGGGGGAATTGACATAAAATGAAGCTATTGATTCAGAGAGTCAGATTGGTATCTTTCACATTATCTTTGAGTTCCCTGACTGCATTAAAAAGGTTAAGAATCATTTCTAAACTATGGTGGAGAGGAAGGGGAAGTCAGATTAACCCTAAGGATGGGGTTTGCTATTTAAATTTATCGGCCTTGATCACATTATCTGTTAGACAATTCACTAAAAAAAAATATTATCCAAATGTTAACAAAATAACAACAAAACAGGCAGATAAAAATGTGGATGTATAAAGAATGTATAATGAAACGTTCCTATTTCAGCCTGGTTAGCATAGATAAAGATTAGGCACTCTCATAGGTATATGTAATTTACCTTAACAGAGCACTCTGGTTAATCTAAAAACATAAGGTGGCATGAAAAAAATGTAAAGTAAGTTACAGGGCAAGAAGCTATCCCAAACTAGATTTAGGCATGGCTCTTTTAAGAACAAGAGGTAACTTGTTTTACGCATGTTCAACTTATAAGGTGAAGAATGTAATTGAATGTCAACAGAGTGGAATGAATGGGTTTGACAATGAGCAAATCAAGCACTTGCTGCAGGTCAGACAGTGGCATTCCCAAAGGCTGTCCTTGGAGCCTCTCTCAAAGGAGCAACTGGTTCAAGGACTATAGTAGGAGCTGACCAATAATAATAATAAAAAAAACACTGAAATGGTAAACATTTCTATAATCTCAGAACACTCACTTCAAAAAGAATTGTACCAAAGGAATAATGTGTCTAGAGAACAAAGCAAACACTATTAGCACTCTGAGCTGAGGGCTATGGCGTCTCTGCACTGGGTACCCAGTGTACTCAGAGACTGTCTTTGTACCCAGGTAACTATCCCTGTGACGTGCCCCTGAAGTTCCTCACTCTGATGATCCTCATCTAAGTAACGCACCAGAGGCAGCCATACCCATCTTGTTAGAAACTCATCTTTGGAACGAGACCACCGGGGTACTTCAGAGAGCAGCAGTGAAGGGGCAGCCATTTGGTCTGAGGTACAGCAGGGTATCTATCCCTCTGTCCAGTGCTCAGGGAAAGCTTCGGTGTATGTGAATACTGATGATTCCTACATGAAATCCAAACTTCTCAGTCCAGCATTAAAATCCCCTTTTATCTGGTCCTATGGGCCCATTTAGTTGCAGCAACCTGAACGAAAGGCTCCAATCAACACCTAGAAGCCTGGCAGCCTGCATGGGTCAGAGCAGCCTCACTGGCTTCTACACGTGCCCCTCCTTTCTGCACTTCTTCCCCCCTTACCCCTAAAACTATGGCCCCTACACCAAATCTTGCCCATGGCTTGTTTTCAAACAACCCATGAGAGCAAAGAATGGTTTTTCTTTTCTATTTTAAGAGGCTGTAAAAAAAAAAAAAAAAAGGATAAAAGAAAAATATGCAACAAACAAAGACTAGATGGCCACAGAAACTCCCAAATATTTACTATCTAGCCCTTTGTAGAAAATGTTTGCCAGCTCTGGCCCTACATCCTTACTCTGACTTACACAACTTTCATAGTTACCAAGAAATAATTTCCTATTTGCCCAAACATATGTCGTTCTGTAGTTATTTCAGTTCACGATACTATTTCAATATTTAAAGGATGAGTAGAATCAAATCAGAAGTCAATTAAATAGACATTTAGAGAGAAGATTCCAATTCACAAATTAGAAGGAATCTGGCTACCACCTAAGGCCTCTCCAACCGTGTTCTCTAGCCTGCTGTGGAGTGGAAACCGCCGCTGACCCTGATTTGTCCCTTCCCTTTCTCTGGACCCCACCGGGGTGGGCTGCCAGGATTCCTGGATGCCCAGTTCGGTCTGACGTGCCTCAGGACTTGGTGTGGTTTTAGGTTTGGGATGTGGATGAAGAGTTTGTTCAGGCACTTTGGGAGTTAAAGGAAGAAAACCTCTGGTTAATAGAGTGTTTTAGTTCTAGAAGCTGTGAATAGGATTATCTTGTTATCCTTGGCTTTTTTAAAACAAAAGAGTTGTTTTAATACTCTTCAATACATTAAGGAGTAACTGAATGACAGTAGCGGATGACACAGAAGTCCGGTGAAATGGGAGGAGCGGCGGTTACGAGGGGGATGAAATGGGGTTGCGATGAGGAGGAAAAGCGGATGGCGGTGAACACGATGTGTCATTACCTAGTGTCGTCCCTGGAGCCTCGGTTCCAGGAATAACTGGTTCAAAGACTGTGGCAGGAACTGATCAAAAGTAACAAAAGAAACCAAAGAGATTTTTGTGAATGCGTGAAATGTCAGAAAATTCATCTTGCCAGTAAAAACAAGGCTTCTAAGGGAGAGGGGAAGGAGGAGGGAAAAGATGGATTACAAAAAACTTTAACACCAAGAGGCAGGAACTGGGGGAGGGAGGTGAAGTGGGGTGGAGAGTAGGGGGTCACCCTAGGGTCTGTCTACTACACATAAACAGATGGCCAAAGGAAGCTGAGACTATGCTCACTAAGAGACTAATCCTTAGCGAAAACAATGGCATTTAATATACTAAGTTAAGGAAGGACCTCTCAGTTTGTGGTATCATATTAGACTAGGCATCTTCTGTTCTAAGAAAAGAAAAAGCATGGTTTGGTGCAAGAAAAAAAATCACTAAAGCCCACTGGATCAAATTTAAGCTCTTGAGTAGACATCCCAGACGCCCCTTTAATTCATCCTATGAGCCCATTTAACAGGAGGGCATCAACAAGTCATCCTCTGCTTGTCCTCTACTAGGTCCAGATTCTGTATTAATTTCTTTCTAATTATCCTGGATTTTTCTTGCCCCAAATATCTACCACACTCCTAGCATATAGCAATGGTACCATTTGAGAACTTATTTCACCTTCATATAAACATACTGTCTCATGTTATTTTCTACTTGTTTATGCAGGAACAACTTTTGTTTACAACTGTAGTACAAACTGATTGGGAAATAAAACATACTTCCTATTTCTGATGTATCTCACAGCTGCTAATATGGTTATGGGGATTTAGAAGGGATTAATAAAAGTAGTTTACTTGAATTGATTATATCAGCTCAACAGTTCACTAAGCAAGCTTTATCTTTAAGATATGAAAGGCCTCAAAGGAACATTGATGGAGAACATGCCCACACAGAAAGCATGGGGTACTCAGATAGCTCATGTTCTCCTAACGAGTAGCTTTTACTCTTCATGGATATATAGGGCATGTACCAATTTTGTGCATACAATTTAGGGTCCCAACTGGGGTAGACTACTTGGATTCCTTAAACCAGAAACGAATATTTACCCAGTGGAATCTGAGGTTCGTCTGGATGGGGTGTGGTTTTAGGTTTGGGACGTGGACGACGGGGTCTCTTTGTTGTTATTGGAGCTGAAGGAAGAAAACTTAGTATTAATACAGTGCCGGTGGCACCATAAACTCTGATCAGGGTGATGTCACACGGCTCCAAGCTTTCTAAAACTTGTCAGTTTCTTCAAGTGGAGAAAACTTTGTTACTTTGGTTTGAAATTTTCTCCTTTAGTATATTAATAGGATTTCATTTATAATTAAGAGTTCTCCAGAGATTAAAAATTACAATTATGTTTAAGAAATAAAGATGAGAAACTCTCATTTTCTTGAAAATGTCCTTAATCCCAAACTGATTACAAATCGCTGCTGAACTATGACGGCGAGAGAGAAGCTCAAACCACCCTAGAGTATTCACATATAATAATTTTAAATGACCAGGCTTCGGCAAACTTTCCACGTGGTAATTTACTAGAGTACAGTATACAAAATTCACTGAAACATGCATAAAGTAAAAAAAAGTTATATAGAATTTGAAATGTAGAAAGATTCTCAGAGAAACTTCATGGTATTATAATTGATACTGTACTGGTGGTCTAAATAAGGGATATGCAGATAATCACATTTGGACCTCAACTCTAATGAACAGAACTCTTTAAATAGAGCTGCAGTTTCAAGCTGGGATATGGAGAAGATAGCTGTACTGAATTAAGTCCATACCCATTTCTGTTAGAAAGAAAGCCTTTTAGATTTTAAGATGAAGACTGTTATAGGATGACAATTATGACATCATCATCTATATAGCACCACAGGTAAGCTCTTGCTGAAGGACATAAAGAATCATTACCTAAAGATGTCCCAGGAGCAACAGGTTCAATGTCTGTAGCAAGAAATGATCAAAAGTAATTTAAAGAAGAAATGTTATGCACATGAGAAAAGTCATCAAATTCTCTTGAAAATGAACTTAGGCAGAATCACAGAGAAAAATGTAATTCAATGTGCGAGAAGCAAACAAAATACGCAGGTACCAAGAAGACATCAGTGTAAGGAAGCCCTAGGGCCTTCGCCCTCAAGGGTCACAGGGGTTATTAGGTGGCAAGTTAAACTGTCACGCCACTATCGCCACTATCACATCCGAGGAGGTTCTGCAGGCACCAGGAAACTTATATTTACCTAGATTGGTCTGAGGTGCCTCTGGGCTCGGCGCGGTTTTATGTTTGGGACGTTTTGGACGTTTTGAAGGTTTGGGACGTGGAAGACGTGTTCTTGGTCGTTGGGATGTTTTTGGAGCTGAAGAAAGGAAACTGGTTAATATCATATGACTCCAGAAACTAAAAAAGGATTTATACGTGGCTCTAGGTTTTCTAAAAATTTGCTACATTCTCTTGACTCTTGAGAAATTTATCTCTTTCAAAATTTTGTTTGTCATCCACATGCAAAAAATATTTTTTTGGGGGGGGTCTCCTAACAGTTCTTTTGAAAAAGACTATACAACATTATTTGAATAATCTGAAAGTATTATTATTATTGTTGGTGTCAGATTTTCAAAGATGACCCCGACCCAAGGGAAGTCAGAAGCGCAGCATTACATGTCACGTTAGAGAGTGACCCAGGCTCACCAGCTTCTGGGAAACGACTTCGAAAATACTTCAGGTAGGCATATATCCCATTAGATATTATTAGAAAAAGCACAGGTGATTTAAAAAAAATCCTTGGTAGACAACAAAAATGCTCTGCATATTTTAAAACAACTTCCTGTTGATGCACACAGCTATCAATGATGTTTATGGGGCAGACACTCCTAATCGTATTTGAAATTGAGCTTTATCACTGAACACCGAGCAGAATCACAGGCTCTGTAAAGTATTAATGAAGCTGGATAGTATAGGAGATGTCTGCACTAGCTGCAAACAGGCTTCTATTCTAACCAAGTCACCTGTTTTAGATCTCTTCAATACAGTCAAATAGAAGAATCCAAATGAATGACAAGAGACGATGATGAGAAAATCTTGACCAAGATAGTAATGAAACAGGCTGCGCAATGACCAGAAAATGCACTTGCTTAAAGACATAAAAGGCCATTACCTAATGTTGTCCAGGGAGCCTCAGTTACAGGTTCAATGTCTGTGGCAGGAACTGAGCAAAAGCAATACAATAAGCAATGGAGATTTAAGAAACACAGGAAAAGAAAAAAAAAATTACCTTGAAAATATATCTTCTTAACTCTGCAATGTTTAAAAAGCAGTTCTGAACTCCGGAAAAATAGTATTTGTTCTCTAATAACTGGCTGTACTCTGGTATCCATTTATCTCACAAAACAGTCATACTCTTTGTACTTTGCCTCCTTAGGAGAATCATGAAAAGCTTTTCTTTTTCTTTCTATATTTAATTATCTGATTCCAACTATACTGGAAACTTGGCTCCAAAAAACCAGACAATTACTTGTCTGATATGTATTTTAAATTACTCTGAAAAATTGTTATGACAGCCTCTGTTTGTATCTGGAAGTCTTTTACCACCATTCTTAATATTTGTTTTGAGGAATGTTGATGGTGAGGATAATTTTTAAAAATCTTAATCAGTCTGTTTATCAGAGATCTGTGACAGTTATGCAAAAAATAAACTTTCACCTTTCTCCGGAATAAATGTGATACTCCTTCTTACTATTTCTTATGCATTCATTTATTTCAAATGGATAATTATTCAAATGCATAACAGAGATGCTTAAGAAAAAAGTTGAAAAGCAATAATTCAGCTTTTTCTCTGGATAAAGAGGATTCCTATAATTCTAGAGTATTCTGCAATGATTAAATTATGCATAGATAAGAAATTAAGATTAACTCCTTAGTTTTAAGTATCTCTATTTTTCATTATTTTCAGAAGATTAAATGTAACATTAAAACATTTTTATCAGCAAATCCCTGTAAGCAATTATACAAAGATTGTCTTTCGCTTACTGTCCAAGACACACAACACAAAGTTGGGTTCAGCCACATCTGAGAACATCTTCTGAACTAATGGAAAATAATGGCAGACACAGAATAGAGGGAAAAAGCAAGAACCAGAGGATGAAAACAATACTCAAAGCTGACCGCCTGCAAACAAAAAAGGGAAATCCCTAGTTTGTTTGGAATTTAGCATCAGAAGATGAATTTGTCAACAGAAAATTGACTTTCATTCAAGTTGCATTTGAATAGTATGGAATCATGGAAGCAAGAGATTTTTTCAAGAAAGAGACAATTACGTATTGCGTCAAGCCCCAAACAGCTTTTTCATTGCTCCTCTCCCACATCCATAAATTATACACATAAAAACAGATCTCAAAAATGTCCTGGTTTGAAGGATGGATGGAGAGCACACCTGTGACTCTTGACAGCATCATGCTGGAAGCAATCCGAATGTCTCTGAAGGTGACCAAAGCAAGAGTAACATTCAGGGGTTATAAGCAGATATAAGACAGCCTAGCAAGGTTAAAAAGGTCCCTAACAATGTTGGAAATGAATGAAAGATATGGTGAATAACTGTTTACACAAGAGACTACAGATAATGACAGACACGAGAGGGGCAAGCTCAGAGAAACACTGACCAAGAAGGAAGACATCCTTCATTACCTATGGTTACGGAGGGAGCTTCAGCCTCAAATGTAACAGGCTTAAAGTCTGCATTGTAAAAAATAAAGAGATATAAGTAACAAAAAGAGTAAGTCTAAACTTTTAAGTGCTTACTGATGCTTAATTCACAGGATACAGAACCTGATTTATTCTTAATTGATATAAATTGCCTTCTTGATAGGCTTATTTATTATGAGAGATGCTCTCTCAGTAAGTTAGAATTTTATACTGATTGGAAACTCAGGAGAAAATTTCTATTGCAAAACAGTTGAATTTTCAGAATTGTTATACCAATATATCCATATTTGGTAGGAAATCCCTTATTAAATAGTTACTGTTTAAAATGTCAGTTAGGTATTTTAGAGGAGGTCAAGCTCTGATTATGTGTCCATAAAGGAAGAACACAGCATCAGCCTCCCAAGTGCCACCCAGTGGTGGCTGTTCAAATCACTTTCAGAAATATTCCGGATACAGGAAAACCAGGCTTCTATTCATTACAAACTACAATTCAGAAAACAAAGCCTAAAAAGTTCCTTAAGAAAATAGAATCTGTCAGTATCAGTTGTAAAATTTACTAATTTCCCACACTGATTTGTTCATTTAATGCTTAACATCAGCATTACTACTTTGAGAAGATAATGAACAAAACCATGGTACTTGAGTTTCTGTGTTTTATGTGATAAAACAAATTGTAAACATTTTCAGCAACATTCCCAAAGAAAGAGCTTCTTGAACTAAAGCATTGGAAATTATGTTTACCGGGTTTAGTTGATGGCATATCTGGTTTTGCTGTGATTTGGGGTTTAGGAAGTAATGGCTTTGGCAGTTTTAAATCTGAAGGAAAAAAGGTGCTATAATTAGTGCCATAGCAGAGCTGTGAATGTCAAGATTAATGTTACTTACACACGTTTTCCTAGTTATAGATCAAGGCAGTGAAAGTAGTGTTTACCGGGCTGGATTTGAGGTGCATCTGGTCTATGTGTGGTTTTAGGTCTTTTGGACGTTTTTGATGCTAAAGAAAAAGGTATTAAAAATTAGTATGATGGTCATGGCTGTAACTGTCAGAATTAAGGATGCATATGCTTGAGCAAAGATATTACATAAATTCAGTGAATATACAGCAAAATTAACTCCTGGGTTGTGGGAAGGGTGGGAAATGTGTCCATTCCTATTTTTCCAAAAGGGAAAAACCCTTCAGGAAATGCTGAAATGTGTCTTTGAGTACAAGTAATGAGAACTATAAGACTGTTTTCTATGTAAGTAATTTCAAACATGGGAAGTATAATAGTTCTATTTCTTAATTTATTTATTTTTCAGTATAAAGATAATAAGGTAGAAATTTGAAACTTGCTTAGTAGGAGACTGGAAATTATCACAATGTTACATGACTACTGATTTCTGGAATTTTCTAAAATCAAGTAGTGACAGATTTATTGTGCATGCTAAGAACTTACAATGAAATAATTATCATCAAATAGCATTAATACTAAAAACAATAAAACCAGATTGGGATTTTTTCTCCCAGGTACATGCCCTTGACTGGGAATCAAATCTAAGACCCTCTAGTTCATGAGCTGACGCTCTAACCACTGAGCTAAACCAACCAGGGCATCAGCTTGGGTCTTTTATTGTGCTCTAGTTACAAAGACCATATTATTTTTATATTGGACCCTAGACCAAGAACAGTGTTTGTGCTTCACCAGGTTGGGACTTGGGCATACTCAAACACATTTTTTAAAGAAACAGAAAAGCTAAACAAGCCATTATTTCATGCAGCTTTTTAAAAGGGAGAAAGTCATACAAGTAGAATGAGTAAATCGATGAAATGACCATCATGGCACTGGGATACACTGCTGCCATTGGTCAAGTCCAGGATGAGCACAGAAGCCCCGTCTGCGAAAGAGGAGATGGTTTTCTCAACACAAGGACGCATGTGATGGAAAGAAAGAGGGTTAGTGGAAAACCAGGAAGGTGTGTCCATGAGCACAGACCTTCCTTACATAAGCACAGAGGACTCTTCCAGAAGTCTCCTATCTTCGGGTTCTTCAAACCCAGATAGGAAAGTGAGGGGACGCGTGAAATGAAACGATGGTGTGGTGGGAATGCAGTCATGTCTGGGTGGAGAGTAGGAGAAGCTAAAGTGACAACACGAAAGCAGCTGCAGGAGAGAATTACCGATCGTGGGCACCACGGGCTCCGGCTGCACCGTAGCAGGTTGAAGAGCTATAGAAGCAAAAACCAAACACACACATTACACCAAGAAGAGGCATCTTGGGGAAGGAAACGTTACTCCTCAATCTTTACTTAAACTTTGTGCTTTCTTAGAAATATGATTTCCCCTTTTATTTTCCCCATTCCCTCCTCTTCTTCCTATTGCTTTCCCACATAGCCACGCATGTGCATCCTACTTAAGATTTTAGGGTGCCCTACTTTATAATACACTTAGCTTATTGCTGTGTGTAACTGTAAATGAAAATATAAATATATATTCATATAACATGAATATGGAAAGTAAGTACAGATGTTTAAATATAAAAATAAACAATAGTGGTTCCTAACGTCCAGCAATTTAGGCAGTAGGTAGGTACTACATCAGAAGCTATCATAGTCCACCTTCTGTGTTCATTGAAACCCTGAACATCACATTTACCAGGTTTGGACTTGGGCACATCTGGACTACGTGTGGTTTTAGGGCGGGGGCGACGACCTGGTCGTTTGGTCTTTGGCGGAGCTGAAGAAAGAGAATTAGCTAGTTAATACAGGACAAACAATGTTACACGTATCCTAGAAGCACATTCAAGCTCTTTGATTTATTGAGGATATGTACCCTTTTGTTTTGCAACTGTCTATCATTATTTACCCAGTTAAGAGAAGTCTTTAATAATAAATTCTTTTTGGTCAAAGATTTATAAATAACCAGGGTTTGAAAGATCCCCCAGCCTTCCATTTTGAGATGGAAAACCCAGAACTCTGTAGAGCTTAGAGAAGACAGTCTCATACCAATTGTGAAAGTGCTTGTTCAACAGGAACATGAGTAAAGTTACTTTTAAAAAGCCACAAGGGATAAAAGTTAGAATTTATTTGACCTAAGATTCAAAAGGAAAAGTTTTGCACTTAGCATTTAAAAATCTGCAAATCCGCGAGATGTGTTAAAAGGCTTTGAATTCAGAAATTCTTTCAGGGAAGGTAAATTTTAAAAATGAGTTAGTTTATAAAACTATAGATTTAAAATTTTTCTCTGGAAATAAGAACAGGGAACACACGAACACACACACACACACACACACACACACACACGAATACTAATGGCTTCATCCATGGATATGAGCCTGTTAATAAAGATACTAGAGTCAGGAAAAGAGGAAACAAAGGTCACTCACTCAATCACTGCATTACCTAATGTTGTTGTTGAAAGTTTGGTTTCCAGTGTTCCAGGCTCTACGACTGCATGAAACATCATCAAGAAGGAATCAAAATCAAAGGAAAAATGATGAAATCTATTTAAATATGAAAAATACTTAATTTTTCATTGCTAAGTTCAGCAAATATAAATGATGAAAATTTTATCCACATAAGAAATCCCTTTTTTATTTAAATTGATTCCTGTGTTTCTAGACAAAATGAACAAAAACATAGCCAGTCAGTTAAGTTTGGAAAGAGAAATGGAAAGAAAAAGGTATGATTCTTATTTGGAATATGTGAATGCAATAAAATAACCAACAGCTCGTGTTAGGAAGGAAAACATGGGTCATTGGCTAAGATGGTACCAGCAGAACACATTATTTGCTCTCTTGAAGAAAAAGAAGCTATAAAGATTGGGGTTAGTTTTTACATTGCTCTCTTTTAATGAATTTCCTAATGACGTATCAGGATATTTAGATCTGAAAAGACCATAATGTTTTTCAAGAAAATCTGCAAATGTTGGAGTTTTGAAAGTAAGAAAAACACCTCCAAATGTGAAAGCACAAATATGTTCTAAGGAAGCCATGGTCCTCCACCAGGTTAAAACCAGCTCAGGACACATTCCTCCAACATAAGGAGGGACAATAAAGAATGTGTCTAATCAAGAGCAGAATGGCTTTCATGCTGTCCTCACTGAGCACAGGCAGAGAGTTTTTCTTCTGGCAAAAATGGCTGAAAGAAAGATCTGAAAGATAATGAAAAAATAAATGTATTATTATTATTTTTTTAAATCTATTTTTAAAGATTTTCTTGTTGTTAATCCTCACCTGAGGATACTTTTTCATTGATTTTCTTAGAGAGAGTGGAAAGGAGGGAGCGAGGGAGGATGAGAGAGAGAGAGATAAGAGAGACACATCCATTGGTTGCCTCCCGCACTGCAAGACCTCAGTCAGGGTCAGGGGTTGAATCTGCAACCCAGGTACGTGCCCTTGGCTCAGAATCCAACCTGTAACCCTTTTGTCCTCGGGCCAACACTCTAACTGCTGAGCCAAACCGGCTAGGGCTAAAGATTTTTTTAAAATTGATTTTTAGAGTCAGAGGAAGGGACAGGGAGAGAGAGAAACATGAGTGTGAGTGAAACATGGATCAGCTGCATGCCTCGTACGGGGATCAGGGCATGTGAACTGACCAGGAATCCAAGCGGCAACCTTTTGGTGCATTGGATGATGCCCAACCAACTAAGCCCCACTGGCCAGGGTGACATAAATTTTTAAAAAGCCAAAGTAAAGAACAAAGTTGAAGATAGAGGGTGTTAAAAGAGGGATAATTCTTTTTCACTCACTAAAGGAAACTTCATTACCTATTGTTGACAGTGATGGTGTTGGAGTCTGAGGTTCCGGGGCTGCAATAAAAGCAAGTATTATCAAAGGCAATGCTGAAGAGGACCATCTAAGAAACTAAATTTCTTTTAGAATAAAAAGTATTCTATCATTGATGAGCAATCAGGTTCTGCTGGCTTAACAACAGAAAAGCTCAACATCCCACATCTTCTCCAAAAACCACAATAAAAGTAAGAATTGAGATTTCTTCTTTTGTTTGTAGATTTTTTAGCTATTTTCTCTACTACCCAATATTCTGAAAGTTGCTCCTAGTGCTTGAGGAGATACTTTGTTAAAGGGAGGTTGGGTAGCCCTCAAAGTTCGCTTGGGGTTCCTGTCCACCTGCCATTTGTTTCCATGCAGGACAGTCAGGCTCATCCAAGGAAGAGGAAACAGGCAACAACCCATTAGCCCTGTACCTGTGTCTCAGTTCTGCTAGTTTGGGATGATTTTTAGCCTGGCTGGATCTGTTGTTATTTTATGAAAAATAAAAATGGAATGTATGGTCTAAAAAAGGGCCAAAAGTGTTCATATGCTGTTCTCCATATTTCCTGGCATTTATTGCTGGTGAATAAATTGGTTTACATATGGAATTTCGTCCACTTTGGTTAGTATATCAAAAAAGTAAATAAGTAGTCTCAGATTTTATGAAATGCTGAATACATTGAATAACAATATTATTTAAATATTCTAACAGAAAACAAAAGCTCCAATGTCATTTAAATTGGCAGAGAGAGAGAGAGACAGACAGACAGACAGACAGAGGTGCCTCACTGTTTCAGATTCTATAGGAGAAAAGGAAAAAAATAGTAAGCATCAATACATTAAATATAATAAATATCAAAAAGCATCCACATCTGAAAATAGCAAACAGCAAAAATTCTTTTGAAACTTCAAAGTTGTAAATCATGTTTAATTTCTACAAAGTTCCTTATAAAAGAGTGAAAAGGCAAATAAAATTTGCTGCTTATAGCATTTTTTTAGCCTTTACAAAGATTAAAGAATACTGTCTTTTTAATCTTATAAAGACAAATCTGCATTTTAAAAAATTCCTCACAGACTGAGACCAGATAGGTATGGACTCCTATCAATTAAGCTTCCAATTCACCTGCATATAAAAAAGTCAGCGTTTATTAAAAGCAAATACATGTCCTGACAACTTCCTCTATTGACAATATTAAGGTGTTATAAATAAATACATGAAAATGTTCCATAAAAAGGCTGAGTGACATACAAATAACTACACCACTCATCTCAGCACAAAACAAAAAAGACAACTTGGTCATGGATTTGTGGCTAGCAATGAGAACAATGCCATCCACCACACCTGTAATTAATTGGAAGACTCTCCCTTTTTTAAGTGTGTTCATAGTTGAAGAGCTGAATGTCATTACAATCTTAAAGATTAACTATGAAAGAAACAATTCTTATTGGATAAGGCAGACAAGTAGAGACAGAGTAGATGGCTGGGATTTTCAAGAAAGCACTGGATTCTGCTCATGAAACAAGCCAAAACCAATGGTGGTTTTTACTTGTTAGTTTAACCACAAAGGAAAACCAGGGGGAAAGCAGCTTGCATGGAAAGTGAAATGGAAAAAAAGGAGAGTGTGAGGAGAGGGCTGGGAAAGGTAATGAATCACTCAAATCAAACAGCTTTTGGTGGTTTATTTGCTCTCCTGAACCTTGGCTAGAAACAGAAATCTTCAGTAGAGCTATAATGGTGGCCTGCCCTAAAGTAAAAATAAATAAAATTTAAAAAGCTAAAACCCAAGCAATAGTTTGCAGACATTCAGTCATTACTCTGTGTTACCTCAATGTCAACTTGAGTTGGCATAAATTTAGGTGCAGACTCTGAAGTGGCTGTACTTACTGTTAGGGGAAAAAGTGTGGATATTCTTAAGTGATTAGAAGGTAGGAATGAAAGGAATATAAACTCATTAAGCTTCCAAATAATTTTCTGCACTTTTAAAGGAAATGTCAAATTAAGAAGTCTCTGCTCAAATACCTTAGAATAATAAGAACACACTCTCCAACTCTTATTTGTATTAATGAACTGCTTGCCAGAAAACTTTTTAGAAACTACTGAAATTAATAATGTAAATTATCTTGTGTAAATTGTAATTAACATTTGGAGACACTTTTTGATGTTTTCAAATTTTAAGTTGTAATAACAGAAATAATTAGACTGGAGAAATATTTATTTAAATTTGGTGACCCAAACATACAGTAATATTTCTCAGTCTGTGAGGTAATAGCCCTCTATTCAAAATAGAACATAAATATAATAGTTACTAGCTTAATCCCAAGTCCTCCAAGCATGATTTAAAAATAAATGTACATTAAACCCTTTTCTCATGGAGCTCACTGTCCGTGTCCTTTGATTTAAACTTCTAGGGCTCTTGAGTATTATTAGCTATGCCTCCTTCTCCAAATAGCCTCTCTGAGTAAGAAGACATCATTCCACTTCTCTGGCTTGGAGACCTCACTCACGGTCACACTCCCTGTGCATAATCCCTAACTTTGTTCAGTCTGATACCTACACCTGGAAATCTCACTGCCTCTTTAAAGGGAATTCTTTTTCTGAGCACTTACTTTTTCTTTTTTATTTATTTATTTGTTTTTTAATTAATTTATTTTTGTTACAGATGTTTCTCCTTTTTCCCCCCATTGACACCCTCCTCCCCATCCCCCCTAATACTTTTTCTTTCTTATGCATTTCATTGCAAAAAATAAATCATGCCTGCTGAAGCAGAAAATCTCTTGCTTTAATAATTGTACTCTGTAAACACAGGTTAATGAAAAATGTATTGAACATTATAGTGAGAAATATATTCTTCCCAGAGCTAAGGGTTTAAAATTTAGATGAAAATGATGAGCGATGACAGAGATCCATATATGTGCAATCATGTAAGTGAACCTGTAAACTGTTGCATAGAATCTGGATAGAAAAAAACAAAGATTTGGTCTTTCAACATGTCCCACAATCCTTACGTAGGGAATTATCTCTGTTTTAAGTTATATACACAGAATAACCCCTCCCTGCAAAAAGAGCCTTCTCTTCTTCACCAAGACACCATTAATATCTTCTGAGAAGTAAACAGAAACCAGTGTTCAGAAATCAGCCCCAGTATAAGAAAGAAGTCATGGAGCACCAGGGAGATACAACCCTTTTAGTCCTATAGCTTGAAAACGAGACGCTCCAAACAGGGCAGAGTTCTCATGGGATGGACACACTCCCTTGCCAGCTGAAAGGCGATTTGTTCAGTGTCATAAGAGTTCCAGTCCACTTTGGTACTGGAAACTATTTCATAGTCCTCAACAAGGGAGTCCTCAGTCATTTACATCATACTACCTCCGTTTCCTTGGCGAGGGGCATGAACGTGATGCTCCTCCACACAGCTCAGAGCAACGCTGAGACACCATCAGAGGGGCTGGTTACAATGAGACCATTTCACTGCATTTTCGCATTTTTCATGGCAAAATAGGTCAAATACCAAAATATAAATAAGAAGTTCTGGCTCCAAAGAGTGGCATAAAACAACTTTTCAACCCTATTCTGGGAATATTTAAAAAAAAGAAATTCAGGGTAATTACCAGGTTTGATGTGTGTCACTTCTGGGCTGAGAGGGATTTTAGGTTTCAAAGAAATAAATTGTGTTTTACTGGGAGCTGGAAAAATAAAGAAACAAAATAATCAACAAATCAATATTTAGGCATTTCAAGGTCTAAAACTACAAATGGAAAACCTATACTATAAGTGGAATGGACCCATCACCTTGGAGATTTTGGAAATAGTCCATCAAAAGAGTATTTCACACAGCAGCATTTAATGGAAATACAGTGATAAATTTTCATCTGGTTCATTTCTAGAGTATATTTGACCTAACAGAAATAGCATTGCCACTAAACAGCTACACAAAGACAGTGATTTTAATCCACGCTTAAAAAAAAATAGTGTAATCATCTTGCACCCTTATTTATATTTCTCAGTTACATCTAAGTCTTTAAGCACCAGGAGGGAAACAAAAGACATGTTTTAAAATTAATATTTACTGATAGGTATAATGCTATGATCTGCAGCAGAAAAAAATTCTACTAATTCCAGGCTGGTCATTTTTCCAAATGTAATCTGAAGTTGACCTTGAAGGCCTTATGCAAAAAAAAAAAAAAAAAAAAAAAAAAAATATGGAGAACTATGTGTAAGACCCAACTTCAAATACAAAAATTGGATAGAAGATGAGAAAGAAGCAGTGGTTTAACCACTGTCCAAGGCATAGGATGATGTGTAATTCTGTGTTCAGATCCCTTACTCCAGGGTCAGCTATCCAGAACCATGAAAGCCACAGAGTCAATGTACTACATGAGATATTCAGTATTGTTGCAATGAGCCCATTAGAGTACTGACTGAGACATTACACGCAAGCCGGGGTCCTGGGTTTCCCATGGTGAAATGAAGTAACACATCCTCTAAGGGACATATCATTACCCAGGGTTGTCCATGTAGGTTCAGGGCTTTTAAAAAGTTTAGATGCAGTTGTTCCAGGACTTTTGGTTCTTTCTGGTGATGGGAAGGAAAAGAGATATTAAGATACCCTAGAGACAATAAAAGATATCCTCCAAAGAAGAACTGAATGACCTTGTTAAAATCTTGCCATATTTAGTAGTCAGTGTTTATAAAGTATGCAGTGAGTAAAAGTTTTGGAAAATAATTTTCAAACTCAGTCATAATAGTATAGACTAAAAAAAAAACCCACTGTATTTATATGACAACAGACTAAGCAAAATCCAGTTGTTCAGTATGATTCTGAGTGTGTTATTTGACAGTGAGGAAGATCACCTCCAGGCTCATCAGCTACACCTCGACCACCCAAATTCTGTGCCCTACAATGTCCTGTTTCCCGCTCCTTTTTCCTCTGCCCAGATCCTACACATATTTTGAGGCTTGCATCCTCAACCCTTACTTTCTTTTTCTGACCTTCTACATGAGTATTAGGTGTCTCACAAGTGGATTATATAACCTTATGTTGCTCTGTCGTTGTTTATGATGTATTATCTTTTTAAGATTTTAAGCAATTGGAAAGCTGGAATCATGTCCTTCCATCTCATCCACTGCCCCGGGGAGAAACTGAAAACACAGTAGCCACAAAAAAACAAGTACTGTCAGCCTAATAAATGCTTCAACAGAGATGGCACACCAAGAAGAAGAATTACACTACATATCTCACTCTGTCATGCTGTGATAGTGGGACTTGTTTCTAGGTTTATACCAAAATTCGCTTTAAAGAACATCACTTACATCATCTTGAATGAAAGCCTACTAGAAATGATTGATTCTTGTAATTTTGCATCATTAATTACTCATCTTCAGCTAACTTCAAAATTTGTCAAGAAACTTGAACCTATAGAATCATGTCACTTATTGTTATGGCAAGGAGATGGATATTATCTATTTGGAATCGAATATCCTGAAAGGTTAAAGAGACATTTATTTACCGGGTTTGGTTCTTGGCGGTTTGGGCCTGAGGCGTCGTTTAGGTGTAGGAGGGACAGATGTAGTTGGCAGGGAAGCTGAAAGATGTAAGATAGCTTTCATAAATGATGTCCGTCAGGCTGTAAGTATACACTTGTAAACTCCTGGAGTGCAAGAACTGCTTTCTGTTGCTTTGCATCCCTAGAATGCCCAGCCCTGTGCTTTGTTCACAGCAGGTGCTGACTGGGCCAAAGGAATTACATCTCTGAGTGAGAACTGAAGGCACATTGTTCACTGTCTTGCACAGTGAGCACCTTTAAAGAATTTAGGAACACATGGTACAATTAAGAACTCAAAAGATGATATACCAAACAGGGAGAAGCACAGATAAAAGATTTGGGATTTACAGAATAGAAAGTTCAGAACTTTAATTCTATAGCACTTTACTAACCTCACCAGGTTAGTAATAAATGTCATTATTCCAATAATTTGCTATTATAAAATGTAGGTTGTGTTACCTTTCTTTTGCCCATTTTTCTTCATCATGTCCAGGACTGGAAAGCCCACTTTGGGCTCTTTATACTTAGACTACTTTGAGAAAAAGTCTCTGACTTAGTGGTACCTGAATGTGCTAATTAGAAGGAACTATATTTTAAAATAATTATCATCTATAATTTTATTTTCTGGTTGGCAAATTTGAAAGTATAGCAAAAATGTAATTCTTCACAATACCTAGACAACTTCATGGTAAGAATGAAGGGAAATGTTTACGATGGAAAATATTCTGAAAAGGACAATATGATTGATTTTTTGGGTCACTTTAACTATTCTTTCAAAGCAAACAACTATACAAATGTCACTAGTTACCAGGTGTTGTCTGTTGCATTTCAGGGCTGGTAATGATGTCCAGTTTTTGAGGAACAAATGGTGTTTCACTTGGAGCTGAAAACACAAACACCCCATCCCACCAAGTAATTCCAGTTAAAATGAGGTATTTTAAGAGTTTTAACATGCTTTTAGCTGGTGTTACAAAGCACATGCTACAAGTACATGATTAAGGATGAAAATGCATGTAGTCTTGAAAGCTGATGGATGAAATAATAATGTAAAATGGGGAAAAGGTCAGAGTGATAATTGTTCAGTAGCTGACTCCAGGCACTCAGTGACACAGGCCACAAGCACATGAGATGGAATGATACGGTGATGAAAGTGTCCATGCAGTTTTCATTCCTTTAGGGATGGAAAAAATATCATCTATTACAGTACAAAGAAAAAAAAAAAAGAGAGAGAACAAAATGGAACATAAGATGCCTGCATTATAGGAAAAAATATATATATATATTCAGAAATAGGAAAGAATAAATGATTAGATGTGATGGAAAGAAATGGTCACTTGGAAGAAAGGCATTCACATGGATTTTTCTTTTGATGGAAAACAAAGAATGATTTTTCTGTTAGAAACATTACCCAGTGTTGCCCTTGGCTGTTCAAGAGTTCTAGAAGTTTTAGGTGGGATAGAATCCAGAAATGGATCCCTTGTTGCTGTTGGAATAAATGTCAACATTTATAAAAGCAGTAGAAGGCCCCAGGAATAAAACACAAATTTATGAGTAATAAATTATATCTCATATAGGGAAAAAATATCAAGAACACTCGAGAGATTTCTGACCAACACTTTTAAATGAGCGATTCATTAGAATTTGAAGATGAGCTCACTTTAAAAATATACATACTTTAACCATCAGAAATCATGACAAAACAGTGTCTCATATATTCAACTTATTTTCAACTGGTTTTTCTGGCTTCTACTCTCTGTTTCTTAACTACTAGTTGAACCCACATTTAGCATTCTATTTCTTTCTTTCTTTTTTAAAAATTTTCTGCTGTTTAAAATTATTCACCTTTATTTACCACGACACAAATAATGCTGAGATAAAGCTACACATACAGAAAATATCAGACATATACGCGTGTCTGGCAGAGACCAGTGTTATTCACTTTGAATCTTCTGCAGGGCCAAGTTTAGTAGGTGCTTAATAAACACGTGCTAAAAGGAACTACTGGACTGAGTTAAATTCACTGTAGCTGCATCAGGAAGTGAAGGTGAAAAATGAAACACAACTGAACTTCTGTAGACAAATGAAGTTCTATAGCAGGATTTCTCACCTCAGCACTATTGACATTTAGGGCTGGATAATTCTTTGTTGTAGGAGCCTGTCCTTTGTACTGTAGGGTTTTAGCAGCATCCCTGGCCTCTACTCACAGGATGCGTCAGTAGCTATGACAATCAAAAATGTCTCTAGACATTTCCAAATACCCTTCAGGGTAGAGGAGAGAAAAATCTCCGCCACTGGAGAACCACTGCTCTAGAGAAAACTCTCTAGGATTCTAAAACCTCTTTAGAATGATTCTGAACAATAAAGCGATAGGCCATCATCTTACTTGGCCTCAGCAGCAACCAAACCCATCTGCATCTCCCACCTGTGCAGAGGTTTACGGATGGATGTAAACAAATAATCGCTCAATGGGAGGCGAGGGCAGAACTCACCTCCCTGACACAGATTGTTATTTCTTTTGCTGCAGAACTCTGGAGAGTGCAATTATTTAGCAAGAATTAAAGCAAGAACTAGTCAGAAAACCTGGAATCCAAGGAAAGAATTGAGAGGTTGGGTATACCTGTGTGGGGCTCTGATATTTCAGGCTCATCTGACGTCGCAGTGCGTGAGAAAACATCATAAGTTGCTTTAAAGAAAAAGGCAAAACAAAAGAGATGTTAATTTTGATTGACAAGATTTCATGACATATTTTAATGCTGGTCTTGTCACTGATGTGTAAGCAGTCACTAAGACTTGCCTCCAGTCCCTCTTGCCCTGAACAAAGGTCTTTATACAGCACACGCTGACCCTGGGCTCTGGGGCCAAGTGAGCACAGTGCTATATATTTACAACCCACTGGTGCCAGCTCCGAGTCAGAGAGCTTCCAAGAACATAAACATAAACGAAGTCAGATGGGAGAGATTTCCAAAGAAGGAAACAGCATTCCCATAGAGACTCTTCCCACAAATCTGCTGCTTAGTCTTCCTGCTTAGTAAAAGTTAACGTCATGCTAGCTTAACATGCGGACAGCACTTTACAGTTTTCACATCACTGTATCGTATATACGCTTATTTCACCCTCTTCACATCCCTGAGAAACAGGTGAGGTAGACTTGACCCCCCCTCTATAGATAAAGGAGTATTATCTCCATTTCCTAAGTGCTGCAGTTGAGATTCCCAGCGGTGAAGACATTTGCCAGTAGTCCCACACTGGGACCGTCAAGTCAGCGTATTTTTCACTGCATCCAGACTGCCAGGAACGGCAGAGCTAAGACCAGTCCTCTTCCTTTTCATGTTTCCTCCTGCCACTTTACTTGGAGGAGGTCTTCTCTGTTCCTCCATGAAGCTATGAACCCTTCTATAATCTAGGTGGATTTAAAGATAACATTTATATTGTACATGAAACAAAGAAAGCAGAGTGACCTTTAAAAAAAAGGGTTTTAAAACAAGGATACTTTTCAAGTTCACATCAGAGTTGAATCTGCAAGCAAAAACAGCACCAAAATAAAAATGTTCTCTCATCTGCACCAAGAGCTGTCACTCTGAGAAGGGCAGGTGTGCAGAAGCTTGACTTGTTGGGGCGGATGTCACTTTCCTTGCCCATTCAAAATGGCTCTATGGAAATAAACTAGGGAGGAGGGGCGAGCTCACAAAGAAGTTCACTCATGGGGGTCACCTGTAATTCAGTGACAGTGTAATGACTTGAACCGCCACTAGTAAGAAAGATGCTACCAGACCCTGTGACACACTCTGATATGCAGATAGGACAGTTTATATTGTACTACATACTGAAGAGGCAGGAAATACATCCCAACTTGTGAAGGTGAGTCGACTGCTTTGCAAAATCTTCAAAAAACAGTAAGAATGCTATGAGTTAAAAGGTGCAAATATTCTGAGCGTGAATCCATTATGTTGTGATGTAAAGTCTTCTTTAGCCTAGCTACACTTTTAAAGGGTCAGAGAAGAAAGATGAATCTTTTGACAGAAATGCTGGCCGTTGCTGATCTTAGTCTTGTTTTATGCCAATTGTATGGAACCATCGGAGTCTGCTCTCTCTACTCCTAACAAATCAAGAAAATGCAACCAACTCTTATTTCACCCTCTCATACTAGAAAAGAAATTATGAATTAATAGCTTGACTTATTTATATTGTTACTTTTGAAAAATGCCACAACTGTCTTAATGTTATCCTAAGTCCCACATTTTCTTATCTAGTGACACTGGACCACTTTTCTTATATTCTGCAGTTTTGTCCGACAGGGTGATATTTATTCACCTGCCTTCTATTTCTTTTCCATATTTGCGATTTCCTTCTATTCTGGAGTTTCCACGCCTGGCTGCCATCTCTCCTCAGCATATCCTCAGAAGGATGTTGCTGGGGAAGGAAGCCCTCCTGCCATCCTTCTGGGACAACTCTGGCTCAGGTCTGGACGTTCTCAACTGTCAGCGACCTCTTACTTCCAAACATTTTCTCAAATTCACTTAAGATTAAAAGAACACATCTGCCAGCAGACTTGGTCCTTGGTGTCTCTATTTCTGGAGTTTCTGGGAGGTGAGTGGTGAAGAACAAGGTGCTGAAGCACACCAGCACCACTCGGTGGGAGTTCTGTGCTGTTTGGGCCGCCTCGAGCAGCGCACCGCCGCCTCCTCCCACTCGGGTTCAACAAGAGTTCGTTTGCCTCTGAAGTAATAGATGTCAAAGGAGAGGACAGCATCGAAATGCAGTTCTCTAAAAATCAACAGCTCCTGATTTCCTTACAAAACTCTTGTATATGTACGCCGATACCAGAGTCAATGCATGGAATGGTTAGGCTCCTCTGGTTTTTCAAAGGCTATGAAACGGATAAATAGCTAGGTATTAGGGGTGAACCCTTCTATTTTTTAGACACTCTATGTGCTGTCATGCACTATTGTTCAGAGGCAAATATCTTGTCACCAAGGTTTACTTAGTGGATGAAATGCTCCAGCTATTTGGCATTGCGCACTCTCTCTCACCTAGCATTCACAGAACATAAAGGAGACCAAAAGTTGGAGGAGAAATCTAAAGTCATTTATAATTTTTTTCTATATTGATTTTAGAGAGAGAGGAAGGGAGAGGGAGAGAGATAGAGCCATCAATGAGAGAGAACATTGATAGGCCTCCTCCTGCATGCCCCCCACTGGGGATCGGGCCCACAACCTGGGCACGTGCCCTGACCGGGAATTGAACTGGTGACCTCTTGGTGCAGGGGTTGACGCCCAACCACTGAACCACACCAGCCAGGCATAATGTTGTTTAAATAGGTAGTTCAACCCAAAGGTTATAAAGAGCAATATTAGTTTCTTTCAAAAAGCAGTAATGACATGATCATGATAACTAAATTTTACTTTTACATTTTTCAGATAAAAAATATTATAATATGAAATAAGCCACACTACCATTTACTCATTTGCTCACAACTTCCTAAAACCACATTGTTAAATTGTGTTTTGTTGTTTGTACATTTTTACTTAAAAAAAAATATTCAATGCAAATTCCATAATAAAAATGCTCTGATCTTGCCCTGGCTGGTTTGGCTCAGCGGTTAGAGCATCGGCCCACGGACCAGAGAGTCCCAGATTCAGTTTCTGTTAGGTGCACGTACATCAGTTGCGGTTCATCCCGGCCCCGGTTGGGGTCATGTGGGTGGCAGCCAGTCTATGTGTCTCTCGATAACACCGATGTTTCTCTCTCTCTCTTCCTCCCTCTCTCCCTCCCGCTCTATCTGAAGATAAGTGCAAAAGTGTCCTCGGGTGAGGATAAAAAAAGCTCTGATCTTGCTCTGGAAACATATCATGGCACACAGACAAGGTATTTCCAGTGATCAAGAATTTATCCATTTATTCTATTCAAATACCATGAATATTAATAACTATCTGAAAGATTGCTTTTTAAATTTTTTTTTCTTCTTTATTGATTTTAGAGAGAGAGGAAGGAAGGAGAGAGAAAGATAGAAACATCGATGAGCGAGAACATCGATTGGCCACCTCCTGTACATACCCCACTGGGGATTGGACCCACAACCTGGGCATGTGCCCTGACTGGGAATCAAAGTGGTGACCTCTTGGTGCCTGGCAAGATTGCCATTTGTAAACATACATTCTTAGATGAAAGACTTCAGCAGGACAGAAACTGTGACTGTCATGCATGCTCATTATAAACTCCAAGGTTATTTCCCCAAAGCCTGGTACAAAGCGGAGACTAGAAAGAATTAATGTACAAGATGCCCGTAACAATGAACAAGTAACAATGAGTTTGACAGTTGGCTAGTTTATGCTCTTAGTAAATTAAATGAGAATAATGAACAGGTCCTTTAATTATTCTATGATTACACATACATGTTCATACAAATCTTTCTCTACTACAAAATTATGTGCCATGTCTGTGTGGCCATCACCTGCCATGGAAATGGAATCCTAAAAACATATATGAAGAGGCAATGGGAAAATACAAGTGCTATCAATAAATAGCTGGACAAGAAAAGCATTTATAAACACCACACACAGAGTTCTCAGTACCATTTAAATAAATAAATAATGCTTTCTTCAGTTCATGGGAAAATAAAATACCTTTTGGTTAACCCTGAAATTTGAGAAAATATTGCCTGCAAAAAAAAAAAATGCTCATGAAGTAAAATCAAAGGCTGAGGTTATAAATCTCTAAGAGGCCACAGTAAATCTGTAAACCATCTGCTACACTTGAATTCTATTTTTCTGCTCTCAAAGCATCAACACCACCACTCATTCTGACTTTTTCTCCTCTCTAGGGCTTAATCCAGTTGGGTGGGCCAGATCTCTGCTAATCAACACCTCACAGGGGGGCAATGAGGTCCAAACATGGAGTTCAACCTCTTTTCACCACCCTGAGCAAACCCACTGGGCCCAAGCCTTCCACCCAGTACAGGACTCCTCAGCACGCTGACCAGTTCAGCTTTCCAGTCTGTAAAGAATTGATAGAGTTAAAGTGCATACAGTACTGAAAGAATTAAACACCGAAAATAATTGGTGATAAACTCTCAAAGGCAGCTCCCTTTAATGGAGTCTAATGAAAAGACGGAGGTCTACCATCCTCAGTTCCAACTGTCAAGGGAAGTCTCTAAAGATAACCATTTATTGTCCAAGGGGAAATAATTTCGCCAGATGTCACTATCTTAGTCACAGTACAATTGGAGGGACAAATCAGTTTGTCTGAACACCCCGGGGGAAGAACAGGCAGGAGAATTTTCTTTAAAAAAAAAAAAAAATTAATGACCGGGCAGGGCCAGGGGTAGGGGCAGGGCCAGGGCGGGCGAAATGGGGAGGGAGAGAAGGAAAGGGGGCGGGTGAAAGCCCAGAGGGGGAGTCAGGCAGGAGAATTTTCTGAAGATAAAAATAAACACATTGAGTCATCCTAACTTAAATAAAGAAACCATTTTCTTTATTTTATTTGGGCTTTTAAATCCCTCCTGGTACTGCCCTGGCCAGTTTGGCTCAGTGGTTATAGCATCAGCCCAAGGACCAAAGAGTCTCAGGGCACGTACCTCAGTCGTAGTTTGTCCCAGGCCCTGGTTGGGGTCGTGCAGAGGCAACCAATTGACGTCTCAATGTCTCTCTCTCTCTCTCTCTCTCTCTCTCTCTCTCTCTCTCTCTCTCTGTCTTCCCCCCAAGCCCCTGCCTTCTATCTGAAGATAACTGGGAAAAAATTTTTCTTGGGTGAGGATTTAAAAAAAAAAATCCATCCTGGTACTAAATGATGGTCTTTTAAGAGAATGATCAAGTAAATTAAGAGGCTTAACACTGATGGGATTATCAAGCCAGAAACAGAAAGTTGACTTCCATCCGCCCCCTCAAACCATATAGGGGTTTAGAAATCATGCTTATACCCCATCTGGGGGATGATAATACACGACACTTATGCTACTTCTCCCAACTCTGGAGTCCACAGAAAACACCAAGTTGGTCACGGTATCATTTTGCTCCCGAGCCTAGGCGGGGCCTGAGCCCAGTTTATACAATAAACAGCACGGCCGAGCGATACAATTTACCAGCTGTGTCGTGGGGTTAATAGGACATCAGGCCATTCCCATGGGGTGCAAGGCTCATGTCCTTTCCATTCTCATTAACAATTTTTATACAGATGAAATGAAGACCCAAGAATTATTTGTTATGCTCATATGTATACAAGCTTAAGAGTCTTTTTCTCTTCTCTATTCTTTTTTCTTTGTATTAGTTAAATAAGTTATTATTGTTATTATTATTAAGCATCTATAGCAATTCAGGAAATCTGGGGTGGTGGGAAGGGAGTGTATTCAATGCAACAGTCCACTGCAGTAAGAAAACGGTAACAGGGCACCCCTTATGTACTGTGATTTAGATTAAGTGACTCACTCATTATTTCTAAGACATAACAACCCAATGAAAAAAAATATATATATTATTTCCCTTTAATAGATGGGAAAACTGAGGATCTAAGAGGTTAAACCACTTGTCTCCAGCCACATAGACAGTTAATAGTTGAGCAGTTTATTAATGCAGCTCTGTCTCATCCTATAGCTCACAAATCAGTGATCACATTCACAGTGAGAATAAACTTCATGGACTGGCCAGCCTTTCTTGCAGTCTACTTGCTCTTTCTTAAAAATCTAGAAGGTACCCGGCTCTGATAAAAACATTTGATTTACTCTGTTGTACTAGTCTGTGAAAATTTCAAAGCAAGCTATATGACATTATTTCACTTTTAACATGGAGTGCTTTGTTGGAGATTCAAAAAGAAATGAATGGGGATCTAGATTTTGCTCTTCTACCTATTCAAAGGCAAGTCTCTCACATATCTTCTTAAGATAAAAGAAAATAACTCTCTTTGTTTCCAGAAACTTCTGAAAGATCAATATGATGGTATAAATATGACTCTTTGAATCTCTTAGTAGAAAACTGCTATGTATATACAAAATTATATTATTCCAGTGAAGAAGTAATCCAGCAAGTACATGTACATACATGCAATACACAACTCATCAGGGTGGGGGTGGGGGCGAAGGTACTGAGAGCTTTTCTGTAATTCACTCTGCAATAACACAGAAATCATAGTCAACTGGCCACCTTCCAATAGAACATAAGACCAATTCTACTTATCATCAGAAAGATTGACTTTTCTGAATGACTGTCACATGCATTTCTATAGGTATTTCTAAAATGTGGCCAACTTTCTTTTAATACAGACTATAAATAAGTTGGCATTCTGGCATGTAATTATAGAGCAGGTTTTTGTAATTACCTTTCTATACTTTAAGGAGAATTGGACTTGCCAAGAGAATAAAAATCAATCAATCTTACTTAAATGTGCTTTAGAGAAAGTTTAATACAAAATACAATTCAAATAATGAGATCACAAAATGCAGCACTAATGAATGATTAGGGCAAATAGGCTGAAAGTGGAGAAGAATACACTTGATGACTATATTTCTCAGATTTCCTGGAATATTCCAAATTCTAAATACCCTGTTCCACTCTTGTCATAACTACTGAAATGACCCAGGGATTTCAATATTTAGCATGCAAGTTAGAATTTCCACATAGCTTTTATATCCAAAAGTAATACAGAAATCCTTTGGAGAGCACACATTCTGATGATTTGATACAGAATATGAAGTAAATGTGGAAAACAAATCCAGTAAATGCTGAAGCAAAATTACTTTTACAAATGGTATTGATAAATCACGTTTAATGGCTGATAAAGGGAAAAGCAGCCCCTGGCGTCCAGTGCTAGCCTGGCACCCACAGCGAGGCTTGGTGTTCTGCTGAATGAATATCAACAATGAGAAAGAACATTAATATCAGACAAGGCCACTTGGTGACTAAGATGGATGGAGGCAAAAACAAGAGCCTCTCCAATGGTGTGGAACAAAAGATAAAACACAAAATGACTGTCCCACAGTCTGGCTAATATGACTAACTGCTGCTTCCTTACCAATCACAACTTTAGCTTCACTCTGTTCTTCTTGTCTTCTCATTAAGAATTATCAAGAATATATATGCATAGCCCATAGTCCCAGACAACAGTGTGGTGAAGGCCAGGGAGGGGGCTGGGAGGAGGTGGGCAAAAAGGGGGATATATGGGGAACATTTGTAATAGTGTCAACACTAAAAAAATAAATGAACAAGCTATTTATAATTAAATTAATTATGTATAAGATAGACAAATAAGAATTATTAAGATATTGAATCACAGAACTATTCCACTTCTGACAGCATCCTATCCAGAGCAAAGCTTCACTTCCTTGGACCTTCCCCAGCATCACCTAACACAAGACCGAGTCCTACAATAAGTCCTTTCCAACACAGTCTTACTAAAAGTTCCCACAGTCTCTCATGGCATGTATTTTCCATTGTTGCAATGAGTAAATAAATCTAACTTCGTTTAAATATAGATATTCCTGGTGGTCTTTGGGTGAAGGGAGTTGACATAATAAATATAGATGCATTGTATCTTAACAGAAAAAAACAAAATATGTTAATTTTGCTATAATAATATAACTAATACCAGCTAAGTATATCATTTCTTCAAAGGATATAACAACCAAAAATGGGATCAATGGTTTTATGGACCAGCATGCAAGTACTATCTCTACGTCTTTCTCTTCTTAATTCTCAAAACAGTTGCATTTAAAAACCATGTCAGTAACTAGAAATTAAAATAATAACATACATACATTGAAACTAAATAGGAAATAGATACTTAGTACATGTACAAATTCACACAAAATCAATCACAAGAACAAGAAAGGCTGAAATCAATGAAAGAATAGCATGGCTATATCAACCCTTTAAATCACAAATAATGCATGTGATAAATTTTAATTTGAAATTTACTGTTAGGAAGATGCCACAGAACCCTTATACAAGAGTTAGATGCAAGTATTGTGTGCATTAGCAAAACCAAGAGGTAACAATCACCCACTCTGAGAACCAATCTTATATTGATTTGAGACCTCTTGTCCTACAATTAACCACATTTGGTGATTCTTGTGTGTACCATGTGAAATATTACAGACTCCAGTGATAAGGTAGTGCTTCTCAAACTTTATGTTCATACAGATCACCTGGAGATCTTGTTAAAAGCAGATCCTTCCTCAGTAGGTCTGGAGCAGATCCCCAGATTCTGCCTTTTCAACTAACTCCCCAGTGATGCCAACATCACTGGTCCAAGGATCACACTAAGTAGCAGAGATGTACCATTAAATGTTGCAAGGGCAGGGGAGGAGTTCCTGGGGCTAATGCTCATGCCTGCACTCATTGCATACTGAATTATTACAGTCCATGACAAGCCCTAACACTTCATCGGGACAAGGTTGGCGGTTGACAGTTGGAAGTTCTCTGGCGGCCTCAAGTTGCCCTGGCAGTAGTGAGGTGGCTGAACAATAAAACTGCTTCCTGCTGCATTAGCCATTATTTATATTCCAAAAGGGCAAAAGCAGAACATTCCTTTTCTGAAATTAAAGGCAAAAAGAACTCTGCCTTTAATGGGATTTCTAATCTCATCTATCTTTGTCTCTTTGTTACTCGACAAACTGTACTTCCCAACATATTCTCTCTACTCCCGATATTTAGTTCGATTCAGGCTTTATATATAATTCATGCCCTAGGCATTAAAACTCCATATGGTTTCCTTGAGGTTTTGGTCATTTTGCTCTTGAATAATCAAAAACACCAAAAAAACTTGAGGATGCTCACGGGAAACCTTGGGGGACCCTGCGTGTCCTATGTTACAACCCAGAAGCTAAGAGATGAAAGGAACCTAAGAGTCCATCTAGTCCAGTGAGCCCCCGAAGTGCTTAGTTTGAGAGATGTGATGCTCCCCGAGGACATGGGAGTCAGGCCAGCCTGCCACGTGTAGCAGATGAACCATCACAGACGCCCTTGGACTAAATGCTGCTCCATGGTCACAGTGCAGCTGTGCCTGTGTGATAGCTAGTGGAACCAGAGGCTCAGTACAAACTTGACCCAGGACCCAGAATTTGGATTCAGGTGACCTGGAATGCTAAATATATTTTTGCATACACGTTAAGTAATTGCACTAAAGTTTCTGGGTCAGTGACTAGAGGAACTATGGCTTAGAAAGACCAAGATTGAAGATTCTCTGGATTGATTGACAACTATAGCTAACTTTCAAGTGTTTTCCCACTTGAGAAAACTAGAGGAGATTATAATGATAGACAAGCTTACTTTATCTGATATATCCTTGTATCTTTTGCTGAGATCTGAACCCATATAGATATCAGAGAAAAAATAATTTGACTAAGATGTATGTATCCAAAGGCTCATTCTCATCCTTTCTCAAACCAGTACTCTGTTGAACTCTTTACTGGAGAATTCCACAAAATGTTGGTTATATAACTTTATTACCTGAACTTCTAACTACATTATCTACTATATTACATGTGCTCAAAAAAAAAAAAAAAAAAAAATCACAACTAGAAGCTACACAAAAAATTAAAACACAAACAAGACAAAAATTATAGAAGTAATTACACTGGTTTCTGAGGTTTTCTTATAATTCTCATATGCTTAACACCTATCCTCTTTAGCTGACTGCTAAATGTCAAAGGAAAGGTACATAGGAGAAAATTTTTTAATTGAGAAAAATCTATTTTAAAAAAAGGAGAGCTATCTCCCTTATTCAGTTTTAGTGGTGGAACACAAGAATTCTCAGAAGAAAAAAAGCCAATCACCACAATTTACAAAAGAGCAAACGAACACCCAGAAAGTAGATAAAAATAGCTAAAGTGTACAGTTAACAGGAAAGACAGAACTGAAACCAAAGTCCAATATTTTTATTTTTATTTTTTTGCATTTATCTTCAGATAGAGTGGGAGGGAGAGTGGGAGGAAGAGAGAGAGAGAAACATTGATGTGAGAGAGACACATCGAGTGGCTGCCACCCACACGACCCCAACTTGGGTCGGGGACAAACTGCAACCGAGGTACGTGCCCTTAGCGGGAACTGAACCTGGGACTCTCTGGTCCGTGGGCCAATGCTCCAACCGCTGAGCCAAACTGGCCAGGACCCAAAGTCCATTATTAATGTCAAGACCTGTGGTCTTCCCTCTATATCACAATATGCTTACAGATTTTAGGACTTAGTAATAATATCTTGCATATAGTAGACTCTCAAATGTTCATTGTTGACAAATGTAGGGTATGGTTTGAGAGGCAATGAGAGGTACCTGCCCTGCCCATACTCAGCTAGACTTGCTGATTTCCACCTGCTGGCTCAGTTGCTCCTTGGTGAGTAAATCAAGGCTGACTTGAGGACACGTAAGGGCTGGGAAGTCTTTTAAAGTTGGACCCTGTATGCAATGTCCTATCACTGGCCCCTGGGCCCCAAGTTGTACAGCTCACTCCCAGGTACCTAGTACCACATTTGGCATATAAAAGGTGCTCAGTAAATAGCAATAACTGCCACTCGAAAAAAAAGGTTCATTGCTGAAAAAGCAAATATCTACCTGCAAGGGAAACCTTACATTCATACCATTCAAACAGACCCATGATGATGCTTCTTATTTTTGTTACTAAATTTTTGCTCTCATGTCACTAAAGAGATCTCTAGAAAATCAATGAGCCAATGCATAGTTCATCTTCTAGCCAAAGTTCTAAGTAGATGTCCAGATGTTAAAATACAGATTTTAAAACAAAGGCAAAAACATTTTCCTTTTGTACCGAGAAAACAAAATGAGATTCACTTAGTATCAAGAGTGAAATATAGCTCTACCATTTACTACAAAGTATACTGATAGTCAACTAAGAAACCTATAAAAGTAAAAACAAGAAGTTATTCAATACTGTTGTTTCAATCTATTTTTTTTTTTTTTTAAAGAATGCAATTACCAGTTTGAGGCGGTAGAACTTTGGAATCTTCAGATGTTTTAGTTATAGGCACAATCTGTGGCTTTTCACTTGAAGCTACAGCAAAAAGAAAGGGGATTTGTTTAAGACTTTTTGAGGAGGACAAAGAAACAGAAATAGGTTGATGGTATGGTTGACTACAGAATCCTGCAATGAAAAGCATATCCTGATCCAATCAAGAGTCATCATCTATCAAGAAGAAATTAATATGTACCCATCCTGAGAGCACTTGATTAGTGACTAGAGAGAGACCAAAGCTTGGGGTCATACTCTCAATGTTTCTGAGGACAGAAAACTAACTTAATGAGCTATGTGGAATTAACAGACTGATGATTGCTACTAAATTTATAAAAGATGCAATCTGACACAGAGGTATTTATTTTTGTTTTGTGTTACCAAACTAACCACTTGTTTGGCCAAGTGAATGGAATGCATCAGTTCACTGAGGTTTGCAGAGATAGGACCCAGTAAATGTGTCCTCCCAAATTAAGCGGTCACCACCCACATCTTAACACCAGATTTCAGGTGCCATTATTACCCAAGGTGCCCCCAGGTTTCTCAAAAGGGAAGGGTGTTTTTGCCTGAGGAAATTCTGGAAGTCTTTTCGGAGCTGTAAAGAAACACATAAGAAATGTTATGACTTGAGGTGCAAGTAACAGAGAAAAGATTTTACTAAAACAATAAACAAACACAGAAAGGCAAATTACGCATAAGTAAGGGGCTGTTAGCAGTATTTCTTAATCCTGTGTTTCAACATTGGATGATATAATAAAACTTCCTTTTCTATTTTTTAAATAATCAAGCCATTGTGTTTGAGAAGTTTGAGCTCTTCTTTTCATTTTTATTAAATTTGTTTCCTAACTTCTTCAGCTATGTGTATGTGTGCTCTTAGACATATTTCATTTAGATGCCAATCAAGCACCGAACATATCTGAACTAGAAAATGTCCATCTACTAGCTTTTAAAAATAGAATTTTAGTGACTACATGGCTTTATATTTAAGCTCACCCGCACCAACTTTTGATATTGTGCTCATAAAGAAATTTGAAGAATTCTAAGAAACAGTCTGCATAAATATTATAAAAATATCTTCTCTGTGAAGAGAAATTGAGTGAAAGGTATTTAGAGAAACCATAGAAAATAATTTATTCAGTGACAGAATGATTTTTAATTAAAAGAATCAAATATAACAAAAATATGACCACCAAAAAGAAAAACAACCGAAGGATTTGTTGTAGAGAGAGAGACTCTTTGGGACTCTAAATTATAAAATAAAGACTTTATAACATTTACAAAACTTGGTATTGGGGAGCTTATTATTTTATAAGCCAGGTGTCCCTTCTTTCTTGTGAGGAGATAAATTTGAATAAATTAGCCTAAGGACATCTTTCAAGCATTCGTAACTTTTCCAAGGTAATAATAAAATGCAGTGTTTAAAAATGTTTACCTAGAGTGCTGAGTGGTAATTCAAACCTAGGTATTAGAATAGTTTGCAATCTTTCCGGGGTCTTTTCGCTGAGAACTACAATAAAGAAGAATTCGGTTAGCAAGTGTGTGAATCGGGATTTGATGCTGTGGCTTCGCCACGATCGTGTGATGCATGCCCAAACGGAGCGTGCACCAGGCAGCTGAGGCCTTCCATGGACAGAGCTGGCTTTCCCTGGCAAAGGCTGACGTAGCTGTTCAAATCTGATGGCACACTTTCAAAGGGCCGTGGTGAGGCACGATGATCAACGTCACAAGTACGGCACGAAATACATGCTGCTCCTTTTCTTCAGAAGACAACGAAGCAAGTAAGAGCTTCTGGGGCCAAGAAGCAGCTAACAGGCGTGACGTGAAATTCTTATTAGAAAGCATGACACTTTTGGGGATTCTCCTCATATTTAGTACACACAAGACTCGGAAAAGCCAACAAAAACAGAAAGCACAGACATAGTCAAGACTTCCAGGTTTCCCCACCTCTCCAAGCCTACTGGGTTAAAAGGCTGGCACTCTGTTTTTCTGTACATCCCAGGAGTCTGGCGAAAGGGGGTGCAGTTAGCACCTAGCATCCAGAGCTGCCTAGAATATCATTCACCAGGATCAAGGCAGGTTGTTAACTCTTTAATGAGATTGGTCCAAGACAGAGGAAGATTACTTCCAGGAAGGAGGTAAGAGATGGGGGGAAAGGTAAGGTATTGGGTTACTTTTTTCTGAGTGCTGGGAGGGTTTTGTTTGTTTGTTTTAGAAAAAAAAACTTCTTAGAATTACCCAGTGTTGTTTCTGAAATGTCTAATGCACTAGACACAGTGGATTTAGTGGTTCTTGGAACTGAGTCAGGAGTCACTGGAAGGTAAAAAAGACAACTTTACAAATTAAGATAAAGTTATGAAACCACCAAAGACCATAAGATACTTGTTGCCCTTTGGAATTAATAACTGACACATAGCTCAAAGCTTATTGCTTTTCAACTTCCTATGTTAAGGACTTCATCTGACATTGCTCCCAACCTTTCCTTTCTGAGTCTGGTCCACTTTCCATGTGCTACAAAAAGCACACTGGCCTCCATGAAAGCACTTATCAGATTAATCATAATTTTTTATTTGACTTCCTTTTTCTTTCTCTTTATCTTCAGGGCTTAGCACAATGTCTGGGGTATAATAAGCCAGCACATGATAAATGTTTATTAAACAAATTAATGGGCAAATAAAACAATGACCCAGAGCAAAAGGTTTATTTAGAACTATTACATTATATGATTTCTCTCTTTCAAACTGCAGTCAAAGGTTGAAATTCTGATAAGGCTTCGAATGCTCAGCCACAAGGGTGTTCTAAGTGCTAGATCAAAGGCAAAGGCAACCTCAGCTAAATCATTTTCAAGAAATAAGAACCAGGATCACTGAGATCTGGAGTGAATTGAGAGCTAGACAATTCCAGAATTTTTGCAGGGTAAGGACTTGTGATAACACAATAACACTGAATAATAAGTTATGATGTTTAAGTGTTTCTGAAGTAGAAAATTGTGAGGAAGATTTGGAAGAGAACTAAGAAATCTGTAGACTCTCCCATGAGATAATGTGCCAAGAGAAGAAAGTATAATTGGGTAGAATCTTTGGGGCAGAAAAGAAGTTGTAGGCATCCACTGGGTCATGCCTATGTTTTTATTGGTATTGAACAATTATATTGAAATCAGAAAACTACCTAGGAATTTCATTCAAATAGATTATTTTAGCTTCTTAAATAGCTTCTACCTCTGCCCGACTCCCATGAAGGTGAGGGATGGAAGGTCCATCTCTCTCCTTTAGGCAGAACCACATCCTTCTTGCTTTGTCAGAAATATCCCTACTTGAACTAGTTTCTTGAAATCATGTTATTTTATTTCTCCTCCAGTCTTTATATTCTCTGGACCAGTTACGAGTCCAAGAGTTTAGTACGAGGTAAACATCATTAATATTTCAATTTATAGCAATTTTATGGATTAAAAATTTTACTTTAGATTGGAGTTACTTTGCTAAATGTGGATTTGGGGAAATGCCTGCCAGCTGTTTGCTTCACGGAGTCCTGGATGAGGGGGTATTGCTCTGGAAAAAACTCTGTAGTTCAGGGAATACTGTGTCCTCAGTGGGCTGAACTTGGGCAGTTCATTCATAGAAGAAATGCTGAATGTTTGTTAGTAATAGCTGATAAACTGTGGGGAAGACACATACCACATTTATTCTTTAAAAGGATTTTTACTAAACTATTATACACTGTCTATATTAGGAGTGTTAATCTTCCAAAGATATTGTTGCTAAATGATATAGATCTCAGGCTATGGATTTGTGAAGGATATTGGCCTTTTGCTCAACTGACCACTTGTGAAAGTGAGAAATGAAAAGTGGTCTCATGTCTTCACATAAAGGAAAGACCAAAGCCAGGTATTACATTTTAGTATAAAAATATTTGAGAATGATGAGGTAACAACTTTCAGAAAGAGTGAAAAATACAATTTCATATTATATATCAGGTATATGAATAAATAGTTCATTTTGCATCTGTTGTTCTTCCAAACATTAGGTTAAGGACCTAGAATCACCTATCATTTTGTGCTTTTGATTAAAATGAATTTCCTACTGGCTCTTCACTGAAAAGAAGTACAAGATTGTCAATCATTTACTATTTGAAAAAATATTACTTATTTTCTTCAAGTTAACAACGCAGGGATCTCATTACCTGTTACAGGCTGTGCTGGGATTTTTTCTACCTTTGGTGTTTTAGATTCAGCTGGTAATGCCAAGGTTTCATTCTTAGCTTAAAAAAAAAAAAAAAAAAAGTCAGAGAACACACACAGTGTCCAAATATAATTCACTCAAAACATAATCACGTAACAGACTATTTTCAGAAATGTATTCTGCTCGTACCCCTTCCCACAAGGCAGGCAGTCAACAAATTTACTGTGCATGTGTAGCAGGGATTAGCATGAATAGATGGCAGTCTTCAGAATCCCTTCTTATTAACCCTCAGTAATTCTTTAAGATCTAAGTTGACATTGGAATGAAGAAAAAAATCACCACCCAATACTTGGATAACAAGTCGTTCTGATTCATAGAGTTTCTGGAAGGCATACATTGCATTGCAAATACACAATGGAACTTTATATTCAAGTACTCCTAATTTAAAAAAAAAAATCAATGAATAGAAAATTTCCATTATTATTCATGGTAAAACATGTAATAGATTCAGACACTGAAATTTTAGAAAAGCACAAATAACACACATGGGAAACTAAATTATTTGAAAATATTTGTGGCCAAAAAATACCAACAGTAATTTATTTGAGCCACATGTTAACAAAGACCTTTTGTTTTGGTCGTGGTGGGTATTCAGTATAAAGATTAAAATAGATTTTTTCCCCCTCTTCAGACAACTATTCAGGAAACTTCCTTCTAAATTTAGGTATTCTTTTTCAAAGAAAGTATATTTCTATACCAGAGTTTCCCCATGATGAAGATATTCCCCATTTTAAAAATGCACCAAGGTTTAACTTGATTTAGTTATTTCGTACACTAAGTCGGTGACCTACTTGTAATATTTTGAAACAGTCCAGTGGCATGAAATGATTTATTCATCTTTGAGATACCCTGATCATGTCTCCTTGAACTGATTATAATCAGATGGGAAATTTTAGAGCCCTAAGGCTGTACAGGAAATTCTTGGGTTTCTCAATTCTGGTGCTATTGACATTTTGGGCTGGATAATTTTTTGTTGGGGGGCCTTTCCTATGTTGCAGGATGTTTAGTAGTACCTCTGGCCTCTATCCACTGGATTGCACTAGCCCGTCCTTAGTTGTGGCAACCAAAAATATCTCCAGACATTGCCCAGTTTCCCCTGGGGGACAAAAGTGCTCTCCGTTGAGAACTATTGATCTAACCTGTTCTCTCTCAAGTTCTTTGAGGATGCCAACTTTGTAACCTCCCTTTGTAGTTCACATCACTGCTGTCAAGACCATTTTCTTCTTTTCAGTTGACATGAGCAGAAAATATTTACTTGTGATGGAGGCAGTTATAAAGTCATCCCTTTCACAATGTTAATTAAAAGACAATCAATTTTTAATCTGTATTATAGAAGTGTTCAATAGATTCCTATATAGAGCAAATTATTTTCAGGAGTGATTTAAAATGCTAGAAATAGGTATCACAAATGCTACCTACTGGCCATATCATATCTAATAGCCCCGTGTGTGTTTTGGATTCACGTGCACATGAAATTGCACAGCATGTGTGCACATGTTTAATGCCATTATTCAAATTAATTTAGAAGGGCATAAAGAGAGGGGACTCTATTTCTGGGAAAACTGAAAACAGAGAGCCAGTATAATTTTATGAAAAATTCTATTTTGAAATTTTCTAAATTTGATTAACCTTTTTTCCTGCCTTTTTTTGTAGTCACAGTTTTTGTTTAGAACTACTGTGATTGTTGACACAGGAAAACCCACTCAGATTACAAATTTTTATGAGCAAGCTCTGGTTCTGTTATTTTCAGCATGTACATAGGAAGGTGTTTATTTTTATTTTTCAGATGTAAGATTATACAGTTTTTCTTTACTGGTCTCTACTTCTGCAGTGTCCTCTGACCCTTTAGGGCACGTTGGCTAGTCCTCTTCTTCCCGTGTAATATCTGTGTTCTTGGTGGTTGCCTGGCTGACTAGGACTATTTATTTACTTACTAATTAGTTTTACCCTCCAGATCCTAGACTTTCATGCAATGCTCTAAATTGCTTTGCTTTAGCTTCTTATATTCTAAACATGCCATTAGCTGTCAATCACCTAGCCTAAAACTAGGCTGAAAAAGAAGGAAAAAGGGTAAACAACCTTCCTAAGAGAGAACTGTATCGTTTACACATTACAAATTCCTTACAAAGGCATATTGCATTCTAAATATTGTATTTCAGGATCTGAGAAATTGGTAGATGGAGCAATATTGAAATGGGGGAGGGGGGGAGTTAAGTTTCCTACCCACCCCAAGCATCCACCTACACTCTCTGTCCCAGTGCAGTCTCGGCAATCGCAGAGCACAATGCCATCAGATGACTAAAACCCAGGAAATTCCTTTTCCTCTCTGATTCTTCTGCACCTTTTCCCAACACTGCTGTTTCCTTTATTTTTGGCAGGCTAAGTCTTGACTTGGGCAAACCCTTTGTATATCCCTAGGAGATGTGGGTGTGAGACTAGCTTTCTTGTTTATTTCTCTCATTATCCATACCATGTGTTCTTAGAACAAAAGCCAGCAATTTCTTGATGTCCCATGATGGGACCTGCTGGAATGAGGATATTATTTTTAGGATTTACCCCATCAAAGATTGGACTTTTCTGAATTGTGGTGATAAATAACTCCAGGAAAGTTTATTTCTTCCTCGGTAGTATGAATTGTTTATGTTCACATTAAAAATAAAATAAAATACAGTCCAGCTGGTGTGGCTCAGTGGTTGAGTATCGACACATTCACCAAGAGGTCGCCGGTTCAATTTCCGGTCAGGCCATGCCCAGGTTGTGGGCCCAATCCCCAGTGGGGGGCATGCAAGAGGTAGCCAATCGATGTTTTCTCTCATCGATGTTTCTATCTCTCCCTCCTTCTCCCTTTCTCTCTAAAATCGATAAAGGAAAAAAAATTTTTTAAATAAATAAATAAAATATAGTAAATTTAAAATGTAAATTTTTAAATATAGTCTGTTAAGATGTTACAGTTGATGAATTTACTGAACATTTTCAAATATACTGGCTATCAATCTCTTCAATGTGTAAAGATGTTGCCAGTGTTAAATTTGACAGGCGTTTCCCCAGAAATACAAATTAAAAGAGATATTTAACTATTTGCATACAATTTTCTCTATTAAAATCACAATCCTTAAGGTTTTGTGAATTATATCAGAAAAACAAAATAAAAAACAAAAACAAAATATCCACTGTTTAATCTCTGAATTCAAGAAAACAAAACACCTGAATTGGTATTAAGGTAGCATGTGGAACTTTGCAAAAAGAAACCAAAAACAACAAAAACAAAAACTAAAAAACAAAACCAGGGAACTATCACTCAAGACTAGTACTAGGGAATAAAACATCTTCTAATTCAAAACTGACAGCAGTGGACTGGGAGAAAAATCTGCTCATTTTCAGCCTTCTTCACATATCCTGGATTTTGTAGTTCTGATAGGCCAGGGAGCAGTCAATAAGAGACTTCTTTTTTTCTCTTTCCAATCAAGTGTTTCCTAGGGGCGGGGCAAGGCAATAGTAGGCTCCAGACAGAGAACAGGTGAGTGTGAAAGTCCTGAGCTCGGATTCCCAAACAGGTTCCCTTAGGGCCTTTCATTTGGAAGCTTCCTGGCTTTTAGCGCAGCAAGCAGATGTAGAGCGAGTCACAGGGTTTTACAGTAAAAGGGAGGTGATCAAGTCTGATATACAAATCAAGTATTTGAAGCTTAGAGTCAAAGGTAACTCACTAGTACTATTAGCTGTGAATATTTTACAGTAAAAATGTAAGGACTGTACAAAATCAAATATTTATTAGCAAATATTTTCACATCTTAAGGAAATGGTGATGCATAAGCTTTGGGCTCCATTTATTTATTTATTTATTTATTTATTTATTTATTTATTTATTTATTTATTTTTATTTTTTCTCGAAAATTATAAGTGTAATAGTCCTAGTCAGTGTTCTTCTACCCACTTGAGGCTTTGCTCCTCCTTCTTCCAGGAAGTTCTTAAAATTAATAACACCCAAGGAGAATTTAAGAGTCCTCACCTTTTAAAACAGTTACAGTCTAATTGCATACTGTCAGAAAAGCAAACAGGCTAGGTCTCCATTCAACAAGGGAAAAATAAGTCTGAGGTCCCAGTATGGGCAGGTCCTGTGTCTGTGTAACTCACCATGATAGGCCCCAGCAACTCGCTATCTGGCACAAAGTAATGCTTAATAAGTATTTATTCATTAAATGTTACCAGACAGGGGCTTGGACCTCTGTTTTTGTGTCCATACAATGTGAAGATTCAATTATGCAAGTGCTGAAACTCAGCTGGTGCCTACTTTAGGGAAAATATTCTGCATTGTTAAGTCTTGTTCAATTTCTATCACATTACTCCATCTCCTTCCATATTTATCAATAGCCCAAGACATTCTCCAGAAACTTTAGAGGGGTAGTTCTCAAAGTATGGTTCCCAGACCAGCAGCAGCAGTATGACCTACTAGTAAGAAATGCAAATTCTCAGGCCCCACCTCAGACTTACTGAATCAGTGACTCTGGGGGTGAGCCCAGCAGTCTGTGTGTTCACAAGCCCTCCAGGCTGTTTGATGCTTGATCAAGTCTGATATCCTCTGCTACATAGAGAATTCAAACTGATTTGAATTCTCAGCCCAGTGACCACCACAATTATTTCCTGGCTCCTTTTAATTTTTTTTCCCTTTACTAATTTTAGAGAGAGAGGAAGGGAGAGGGAGAGAGAGATAGAAACATCAATGAGAGAGAACATTGATTGGTTGCCTCCTGCATACCCCCCACTGGGGATTTGGCCCACAACTTGGGCATGTGCCCTGATCAAGAATCGAACTGACCACCTCTTGGTGCATGGGTCAATGCTCAACCACTGAGCCATACCGGCCGGGTTCCCTGGGCTCCTTTTAAAAGGCTTTGCTGTGGTTTTCCCCCCAATTGTTATGTTTTATGTTTTTTTATTTTTACTTTTATTTTATTTTTATTGTTTAAAGTATTACAGATGTTCCCCTTTTATCCCCATTGACCCCCTCCTTCCTGCTCCCACCCACTTCCTGCTTTCCCCAACCTAATGTCTGTGTCCATTGGTTGTGCATATATGCATATAAGTTCTGTGGTTGATCTCTTCCCAGACCTCCAACCCCCCATCCCTCTGAGGTTTGTTAGTCTATTCCCCACTTCCATGACTCTGGCTCTTTTTTGGTCAACAGCTTATTTTGTTCATTATGTTCCACAAATAAGTGATATCACATGGTACTTGTCTTTCTCTGACTGGCTTATTTCATTTAACATAATACTCTCCAGGTCCCTCCATGTCATCTCAAAGGGTAAGAGATCTCTCCTTCTTACAGCTGCATAGTATTCCATTATGTAAATGTACCATAGGTTTCTTTATCCACTCATCTATTGATGGACACTTGAGCTGTTTCCAGATCTTAGCTATTGTAAATAGTGCTGCTATGAATATAGGGGCACATATATTGTTTCTCATTGGTGTTTCAGGCTTCTTAGGATATATTCCAAGAAGTGAGATCACTGGGTCAAATGGCAGTTCCATTTTTAATTTTTTGAGGAAACACCATATTGTTTTCCATAGTGTGTTTTGTTTTTTAAACACTGAAATCATATCAGGTTATTTCTAGAAGTAGGAAGCAGTAGCAATCTCAAATAAATAATAATGCTAACAGCCCTGACCTTTACATCTGTTCTTATAGAAAGTATCTAGTGGTCCCTTCATAGTATACTAAGTGTAATTTATAACAATTACTCTATTTGAAAATTATACCTATATAAATGTGTACATTTTGGATCATTTAATAAATGTTCATTCTTCTTTTATAAATGTACATCTATTTAATATTTTTATGTAAAATAACTATTTTTCTATAGAATTTGATTTAATAACTTTCTTTGCCCCTTACTCTTTTTTTTCCAATTTTTTAATTGCAGTAAAATATACATAAGAAAGTTTATGATTGTTACCATTTTTAAATGTAAAGCTCAGTAGTATTAAATATATTCATAATGTTGTGCAACCATCACCACCATCTCCAGAACTTTTATTATCTTATAAAACTGAAACTCTGAACCATTAAACACTAACTCCTTATTCTCCTCCCTCCAGTCCCTAGTAACCATCATTTATAGTGTATTGGTCTTTTTGTAATTGGCTTACTTTGTTTAGTATAATGCCCTCAAATATAATGTCCATCAATATTGTAGCATATGTCAGAATTTCCTTCCTTTTAAAGGCTGAATAATATTCCATTGTACGTATAAGCCACATTCTGCTAATCCATTCATCAGACACCTGAGTTGCTTCCATGTTTCAGCTGCTGTGAATAACACTACTACTAACATGAGTGCACAGATATCTCTTTGAGAATTCTTTTCTATTCTTTTGGTTACACACCTAGAAGTGGAATTGCTGGATCCTATGGTGATTCTATTTTTAATTTTTTGAGGAGTGGTGATACTGTTTCCATAGCAGCTATACTATTTTACATTCCCATTAACAGTACATATGCCTGCAACTTTCTTTTACTTTGAAATCCCAAATGGCTCATTTTCTAGATTCCTTGGATATTCTAAGAATATCAGTGCTAGTCTTCAGTCACTGAAAAGTTCAATCATAGCATTTTGCTGCTTACCTAATTGTGTCTTGATTGCATCTGAAATCTCAAACATTATGGATGTAGGAAGTTTCACAGTGGTTTCATTAAGACCAGGAATAACAAGGTGGACTGCAAGGAAACAGAAGATGAGAGGAAGAAAAGGCATCATGACATAAAATAAAGCTCAGAGTATCAGATATTAGTAAATATGAAGTTTAGCACTTATTTTGCTTAGTCAACTTTAACCCAAACTTTAAAATGTTGGAAAAAATATGACAGTACCTTTTAAACAGACTTTTTCATACTCAGAACCGAACTACTCAAATACTCTGGCTTTTAATCTATGGACTCAAAAATTGTAAAATGGCTGCTTAAGATGCATGGTGAACAAAGAATACCATTATTATTAATAATTTTTAAAAGAGAAGTTCAGCCTGGCTGGTGTGGCTCAGTGGATTGAGCATTATCCCATGCACTGAGAGGTCCCAGTTTGATTCCCAGTCAGGGCACATGCCCAGGTTTTGGGCTTGATCCCCCGTAGAGGGTGGGGGTAGGGTGTGCAGGAGGCAGCTGATCGATATATCTCTCTCACATCAATGTTTCTATCTCAAATATTCCCTCATAACAGCAACAACCTGTGGGATAGGTAGGATGGGCACCATCATTCCCACTAGCCATGGGCTAGAGTTGTTTCTCTAACACATAATGATAGAGGTACCATTTCTTGGCTACTAGCCTGGAATAAACACAGTCAGGGTCCTAAACGTTGAAAGGAAATGAAGCAACATCAATTTAACAGATCTACTCACAGTGCAAAATTCCATAAAGGCTCTATTAAAAAAATAGCCTTTCTTAATCTAGGTAGAGAGTTCAAGACTCACCCAGTATTGTTCCTCCAATGGGATGCTTATCTGGGGACTTAGTTGAAGCCCTGTGAGTAACATTCTGAATCACTGTTGAAATACGAAAAGATAATAGTGGGTGGAAGAATAGTCAGAAAGAAATAAGAAGCTAATAATGTCAAGTCATCTCCACTGAAGAAGCCCTGATCTAACTTTTCAATTAATAGAAAGGAACTCATTGGGTTGATTACACAGCTAACATAAGGACTAGAAGGCAGCATCTTACCTTAACACCAATGCCTATAAGTAATGAAAGGCTATTACTCTATCACAGTGTTCTATTCTAATGAATTGAACATTTCCTTTCTGATAGCCAACCCTGCAGCATACCTAAGTTGAAGAACTAGAGCAAAAAGAGGCAATGAACTAATAAGTAAGTTAGAAAACGCATATTCTCAAAGCAAAGAATCATTGCATAATTCCAGTACTAATTGACCCTGCTTTGAGAGTACACTTGGGACATGATTTTTTTTTTAAATGAAGAATAATTTTAAGTGTACAATATCTTTTACTAAGAAACTTTCTGGATATAATAAAGCCAGTTCAATAATTTGAAAAACTGAAAGTCAAAACAAAAACAACTGGATGATGAAATGAAATAAGACATAATTCTTAAAGCCTGGATATCTTAATGTTCCCTAAAGTGACCACTAAATCATAGTTTTCATTTCATGAATCCAAAGATCCTATTAACAATTTTCTTCATGTATGCTAACCTAACCCTAAACTAAACCACACATATTTAACGGGCTTTTAAAAATTGAATACTTATGATTGCTCTGTCCCTGATTGTTCAACCAATGTGACTTGCCATGACTTGGCTTATTGGTACAAGAGTCAAAATTACCTAACTTCTAATTTACTAGACCATACTGATTTCTTCAAACTTCTTCTGAAAAACAATAATCAGAAAAGTTGAGAAAAATGTATGATGCTATATTATCTGAACTTAAAAAGTATATTAAAAATAGTTCTAAATACATATCCAGAGCAGACTCATGAAAATTACCTTGCTTGATGATGGTTATTGGAATCAGCTTCCTTGGGACATATGCTGGCTGAAAAGAGAGAAAGAGAATCAGCTTCTGAGTTAGTGCTAATTTTCCAAAATAATAAATCAAAGATCTGGAAGTAGCCCTTTCTTGTCATCAATGAAGTCTCCCATGACACTGGTTTAATAGTTTCTGGAAAGATCTTTAGTACATATATATCTGCCTCTACTTTATTGGACTTGCTTTTTTTTCCCCCCATAAAAGTCCAAAGATTTGACAGAAGTAATTTCTTCAGAACTCCCATTAGTTTACTTAGAAACTGCAATGGAAAGAAACTAAATCTTCTGGATTGAATACTAGATTATTTTCATTTCATTTCCTATGTGACCTAGTCAGATTCTGTCTTGACATTTCCTCTCAAATAGATCTTAAGCTACATATTATCTTTCTAAACCAAACAACATAAATCGAGTGTACCCGATTGCTTCTGCTGCCACTACCCACAACACAGCCACCAAGAGCCCCCGATACCACACATTTCCTTGCCCAGGAAGGTAGAGCTGGGAATCAGATCCAGACATTTCTACTTCCAAAGTCTGTACTCTTAACCATTCTGTACATATTTATGCACAGGGACCTCAGGGTTAGAAGGGCAGTTCTCAGGACACTGCATTTCCCCCTCTCCCAAATTGTCTTGGATGTCCCACGGGAAGTTTTAAAGTCATGGAGCTACATGAACTAGGGACAGGTAAAATGTGAACTTTAAAGGGAAATTATCACCAGATATAACTGGAGCCAAGGATAAGACAGCCAAGGGAGAGATGTGGGAATGGGATAACAGAAAGGCAGCAAATTATATAGAGAAGAATTAGATAAAGAGGTAAGCATGACATCGTTTCTTGATGCTTGATCTAAAGTACATACATAATACAGGAACTCTACCTACCAAATCTGTTGATAATTCAGGATGTGCTAATTGAGCTACTTACAACTTAATTGTGAGCAAAAGAGACTAACATGTTACCATTTTAATAAATGACATTCCCATAATAAAGAAGGGCCCCAATACCAAGCTACTGTTGGCTATTTTTCTTCTTGTATTAAGGTCTTTATGTTTAAAAATAAATAAACAGAAGTTTACTATGATCAGATTATTGTTAAAAAGGATTGTCTATACCTATTGACCCAGTGCTATAGACTGAATGCTGTGCCCCCCCCCATTCATATGTTAAAACTTAATCCCCAACGTGATGGCATTCAGAGGTGGGGCATTTGAGAAGTGATTAGATCATAAGGGTGGAACCCTCATAAATGGAATTAGTGCCCTTATAAAAAAGACCCTAGAGAGCTCCCTCCACCCTTCTACCATGTGAAGACACAGCAAGAGGATGGCTGGCTGTGAACCAGAGAGTGAGCTCTCACCAAACACCAAATCTTTCAGCGCCTTGGCTTGGATTTCCCAAGCTCCAGAACTGTGAGAAATAAATGTTTACTTGTTTAAGCCACTCAGTCTATGGTATTTTTGTTACGGTAGCCCTAATGGATTAAGATGCCCACCAACCTAACCTAAAGAAATAATCAAAGATACAAATAATCTTTTATGTGTAAGGGTGTTTATTCCCCAATGTGAAACAACCTCATTATCCAAAAGCAGAGGTTTTATTAAATAAATATGGTTCAAACTTTTGCCATCTATTTAATAAAGTAGAAAAATATGCATAATATAAATACAAAGGATACAAATTTATATCCACAAAATAATCTAATTTTATAACAAATATGTATAGACAAAAGGCCAGAGGAAAATAAATCATAGTTTCTTTCAATAGTAGTTATTTTTTTATTTTTATTTATTTTATCCTCACCCGAGGATATTTTTGCATTTATCTTCAGATAGAGTGGAAGGGAGAGAGGTAGGGAGAGAGAGAAACATCAATGTGAGAGAGACACATCGACTGGCTGCCACCCACACGAGCCCAATCGGGGCCGGGGACAAACTGCAACCGAGGTACATGCCCTTAGCGGGAACTGAACCTGGGACTCTCTGGTCCGTGGGCCGATGCTCTAACCGCTGAGCCAAACTGGCCAGGGCAATAGTAGTTATTTTTATAAACTGATATTAATTTTATTTTGTATACCTTTCTCTATTTTCCAAATTCCTTACATGAAGGAATTACATTTATAATTGCAGAAAGTTATTTTAATCCACAGTCTGTTCAGCTCCTACATATGTTTCTGTACTGCATAGCTCATCACTATTGGTAAAGAGAGAATGCTATAAATATAATTTGTACATGATTTTTCCCAGGCAAGGGGAGGGGGAAAGTAGGAATAGAAGCATAACCTTCAGCAGGAAAGAAAAAAAATCTCAACTTTGACGTTGCACTGGCAGGATTTCTTTCATCTTTTTCATGAGAAATTTAAATATGAACATTTGCACACAGAGCCTTCTCCAGAGAGGGACAGTCAGCCCATGGCACTGCCTTACTTCCACCTGTCCTGCTCCAGCAAAAGGGTTGACAGTCTATGGCCTCTGCCACTTCTCAGAATGTGAAATGCCTGCGGTGGCAACCTCCAGTCCCATGGGAGCCACTTGTCAGAGGACCCACACCCTCTTCACAGGTGCTAACAGTGGTTTTTTAGAGCTGTGACTCCAGTTCAAAAGATTTCTGAATGCTTTGTTTTACTGAATTTAGTGCCCGTTTTGCTACATGAAGTTTTTCAGAGACACATCACATAATAGCAGAAAGGCCTATATGTTGTCGTGTTGAGCCTTTGAATCGCAATATCCTAATTTTCGGTTCTTTTCCTGTGATTTGTTTTAAAAAAACAATTTTTTGACAAGGACAAATGGAAAACAGTTCACTCTTCACATTAATGGAACAAAGTTTCTCTTCAAGTTCTTACTTGAATACAGACCCATGTTCTACTAAGACGATGGCAAGACTATATGTACAATATGTACTGCCAAAAAACTCAGGAAATTATTTAGCTGCAGAATCCCATTCTCCCTTCTTTTTAGACCTATAATTACTCTCTTGCTTAATCTGCAACCCAAACATGCACCAATACTGGCCTAAGGAGAAGTGGCTGCCTCTCTGTAAGCAGGTTTTTAAAGGGATCAGGAAAGTCCCTATGTGTCTAGGTTGAAGGCTCTAAAATTCCCAAGAAGACATCCATACTGTGAATCCTTTCCCTGTGTTTTCTTATAAAAGTGTAGGGAAATGTTTGTTACCTGGAGTCACTGGGAAGTGAAATATTGTGATAATTTCCAAGTTAACAGTGTTTAACCAATTACAACTCAATTTTAATTGAACTGTTTCAGGTACAGTGTTTTTTAAAGAAAGGTACCTGCAATCTGTCCCTGCCAACCCAGACTTGCTGTTATGAGCATCTATCAATGTGTATAATAGGAATCTCAGTGCAGCTGGGGTGGGGGTGGGGAGCAGCTGCCCGGTTTAGATGCCCTCAGTGGAATGTTGATGTCTACGGACACCACCCTGGTATCAGTTTTCTTTCTTAGGTCATTTCCTTTCTGACTCTCTTCTCTGCAGCTTGCTGGCCCCCATTCCTGCTGCAAACCTCCATCATTTCTTCCTCCCTTAGCACTCATCCTTCCATTCAGCAAGTATTTTTTAAGCCTTTACTATATACCAGGAAGTAAGCATATTTTCTTCCTGCTCTATGAGATGCATTATTTTATATTTTTCTGAGTTTCAACACACTCCGTCCCTTGAGAACCCAGGTTGTACTACGTCTTGAGCAGGGTGACTGGTTAAGGGGATTCACTTTTACCATTTTCTGGGAACGCTGTGACTGAGCATCCAGGTGGTGAGATTCACCAACAGAGAGATGGCTGTAGAAATGGTAAAAGGCAACGCTGGGATGACCAACTCAGCTTTTTAGTCCCGATCCGGGAAAGCCTAGCGTGTCCAGAAATAACCACAGCAGCAGTCACCACGCAGGATGAGGGACTGCCAATCCACCCTACATTATACTAACTTCCTCCTGGTACTATTTTGAAAATTAGCTTCAATAAAAGTAGTGCTGATGCTGGGATGCTATTCTTTGCAGGTTATTCTTTACGGGTTTATCCATTTGGTATTGTGGTGTCAGAATATTCGCTATAGATTTGACTTTATGTTCATGCTCTGAGATAAGGAGGAGCTGTCCATGTGGAGAGTGGCTAAGGGTTGCTCAAAATCAAATTTCAATGACTCAAGAGCCAAACCACATGAGAAGAACTTGGACATGTTACATTCTGGTTTTCATTCATTTTGGGGATGTTCTCATGAAAGTTACGAAACTTACTGATTCAATCTAACATCTGGTTAAAAGTTCATCTAACATTCTACTTGTGAAAGTCTTATTTCTGATAAACTAGGGAGGAATCAGACATACACCTTTGGTGATATCATTGGCCTAAATATAAATTTTTCAAGTTTCTGTTTAGGACAATTGCTAAGAATGGAAGGACACCAGATGTATTTACTGTACACAATCTTAAGGTGTAGGTGGGGATCATATGGTATTTCTCCCTATTCACTTCACTTGTCTGATAACTGTTATACTTTCAGATTGGCACTATGTCTATTTTTGCCAATAATACACGTGGCTTTTAAAAAAGATGGGTGGGTCTCTGATGGAAAAAATTAAGAGAGAAAATAGAGGTCATATGCCCAACTGGTGTGACTCGGTTGAGTGTCATTCCATGCACCAAGAGGTCTCGGGTTCAATTCCCAGTCAGGGCACATGCCCAGGTTTCAGGCTTGATCCCCAGTAGAGGGCGTGGAGGAGGCAGCCAATCGATGTTTCTCTCTTATCAATATTCCTCTCTAAAAATCAATAAAAATATATTCAAAAATTAATAAAAATATCATATTTTAGGGGAATACAGATTCCAAGGAGATTTGGATTAATTAAATTTATATTTTAAAATCTCAGTTAATAAATGCTACATACTTCAACACTGATTGTTCAGTGAACTAGTAAGATAACTAAGTTTTTTTAAACTATAGAGACAATGTATTAAAGTTAGGTCTTTCTAGCCATCTTTTTAAGTTTTTTTCAATATAAAAAATGCTAATAACAGGGAAAGGTGGGGGGGATGGGGGACATCCACAATACTCTCAGTAATTAAAAAAATACCTAATAGTAAACATCTAATAGTAAGCATTTAACCTTCATAAAAAGAATGTTCTAAATTCTCAACATGGACAAAGCAGCATAATTATTATGAAAAATGTGTTTTTTCTTCAATTACATGAATCTCAAGTGATACGATTTATGTTGAAAGAATCATATTTTTGTTTACATATACACCTTTTCTCTGATTTTTCTAGAGGTATAAGCAGGAGTAATATTGAAAGTATTTTACAACTGGCAGAACAAAGTCCAAAAGTATTTTACAACTGACCAAACAGAAGAGACCCCTGCTACATGGCCCTGGCACAGTGGACTGGGGCATGCCAGCAGAACCAGTCCTTACATACATGGATGATAGTACATGATGTAACATATGCTTAAGATGGGGACTGTATTCAACATTTAAATTTTTTATACTTAATTCTTTTATTGTAAGTAATTAAAATTGCATTAAATCATTTCCCCAAGCCACACACATGAATGCTATGATCATTCACTACTTTGGAGAAACAATGGAATATTGTAATAAAAACGTATGCTTTGGAGCTCAAAATATCTATCAACATTCAATTTTTTTTAACCTAAATTGTATTTATCTTTTAAGAATGGTTAGCCTGAAGCTCAGACTATTTTTTTTTTCATTTCAAATCTCTCTTTTTAGAAGGTGTTAAGGAGTTTTTGCTGCATATAAGTTTTACGTATAAGCATGTATATATGAATAAAAACATTTTTTAATGTGTATTTTAATTTAATATTTCTTGAAATACTGCTGTTTAAGATCAGCCTTAGGGAAGAGATGGGTAGTATTTGGATTGACATCGACTTTATTTGGATTAAAATATTCCTCTAAAGTATCAAATCAGTTTTTAGAATCAATTCTAAGTGGCCACATGAGATAGTCAGGGCTGTCCCAAGTGGTTTCTTTTGAACTTTCCTGTGTTCCTGAGCTGCCCACCAGCACAGACGGCAACTGGTGAAACATTCTTCTGCTCTCCAGAATGTAACAATGAAGAAAGCCTCACAGAGAAGCCTTAAAATATCTTTTCAATTCACTCGGGTTTTCCTTTGGAAATAACCAAGAGTTTCAATCCACATCTGATCAAAGCTGGCTGGGGGGTACTCCACCTCACAGCTTGAAGTGATAAACTCTCTGGCTCTGTGTCGCAGAGGCAGGACTTTCTTCCTGGCTCTTCTTGTCATGGCTATTGTGATGTGAAAAAGAAATTAAGTTCTTTGGGAGTAAAACCCTAATCATCTTTCCCAATTTTGCTGGGTAACTCAACCTAAATGAAATATTCTGCCAAAAAAAACACAGATTTTTGGAATATGATCAGATGACATAATTGAGTCACATGGAAGATAAAGCATGACAGCCAAGAGGCTGGGAGATAAGAAATGCTTGCTAGGAAACCATTCACAACAAGACTGAGGATTGTTCTAGAAGAGAATCCCTGTGATTGGATTTAAGAGAGACAAAGCCAAAGGGACCTTATGGCACAAATCAGTGCTCGGTACTAGGCCAATTGGTCAATAATTTGGGGGAAATGTATAACCTAATTAATATAGAACCTTACTACATGCAGCAGAATAAAATCAAACCCACACAGTTTAGAGTTTAATTATTACAAAATCAAACCACTTATAAAACTAAAAAGGGGGAAAATATTTATCTGCTCTCTGGATAGGGAAGGGCTTTCTAGAATATAATGTAATTAAAGATATGACAAGAGAAAAGACAAATAATTTGATTAAGCAAATTTCAAGATATGACTACTTCAAAAATTCTCATAAACAAAGTTAATAACAAATATGAGAATAATATTTCTAGATGATATTACAAAGGGTTGATGTTTTTTAATCTATGTCTTTAAACTATTCAGTAAAAACACCATGAGATGCCCAATAAACAAGAGCCAAGATAAAGGTCATTAAATGAAAATGGCTAATAAAAAAGTGGAGAGAGCACTGCTTTATCAGCAATCAGAGAAAAAGTAATTAAAAAAACATTTTACGCTATTACATTAGCTAGAAATTTAGTGATGGAAATACATAATGATAATAATCGGGTACTATAGCAAGATAACTCTGATACATTGCTGGCAAGATAGTAAATTGGTGTAAACTTTCTGGAAAGAAATTTGACCATACATATTAAGAAGTTCAAAAAGTATTACATATCTAAACTGTTAACTTCTATTCTAAGACTCTATTGTAAGGAAATGATCAGAAATGTTAACAAAGACTTATGATCATAAATGTTCACTATAACATCACTTACAATTAAAAAACCATTAGAAATAACTTAAATGCTCACAAAGTGGAAACTGATTGGGTAGGTGAAAGCATATTTAGATAATGTAACACACAGCAATTAAAATTATGTATATGATGAGAATTTAATGACATGAAATATGCTCTGTCATATTTTGGCTAAGTGAAAAAAGTGAGATATTACATATATAGCATGATTTTAATTTTATAATGAAAATATGTTTAGAGACAAAAAAGAGAGAAGTTTTAACAGTAGACCGTAAATGGTTTTATAGGAGTCATTTGACAGTGTTAAAGGCAATTTTGTTAATATTTCTTTTTGCATTTTATACATTCTAAATCTTTAAATATTAATTAGACAATTAAGAAAAAATTAAAGTTTAAGAAAGAAAAAAGAAAGGAGGAAGGAAAGAAAGAAAGAGTAAGCAAAAGAGAGACAGAAAAGGAAAACAAGGAAGGGAGGGAGGAAAATGAAAGAAAGAAAGGAAAGAAAAATAAAAAAAGATTCATGGCTTGGGAATGTATCTGCAGTCTCCTTTTTTATATTATTATTTGAAATACATCAAAATACTTTGCTGGGCAATCATAATAACCTGATAATCACAATAAGATAATTCCCCAATACGCACACTTTTCTGCCAATTCAAACCACAGAAACATTCACCTTAGCAAGATTATATCTCTATCAGTTCTATTTTATTCAAACCCATTTTCTGTCACTGAAAAGAATTCAGCATTTTTAAAAAATTCCAATTGGATAGGTACTACCTTTTCCCGCCACGGGGATACATGATCAATGGAGTATTCTGTGGACTATTTAATTGGACATAAAAAGATATTCATCCATATACATCATGCACACATTCAATAGAGCTTTGCAACCATGAATAGTTTTGCATGTTCACCTGACTGGCGGATTTTTCCCTAGCTGAATACTTCCAATACCTAGGCACCAAATTGAGGACCAAATCCCCCTCTTCTCACCAAAGTGCCTCCTCTGTCTGCTCAGTGACATAACGTCCTTCACTTTGTAATTGGACATGTGACTTAAAATGCAAACATCTGTGTGATGGTCATAACAATGGCTTACAGTTATAGCAGGTAGTACATAACTGTTAGGATACTTCCTGAGAACAGATTTTGAAAGGTGAAGGGAAAGAGAACAAGGGACCGAGTTTCTGAAGTGAGAGAGAAAAAGGTGTCTAGCTGGGGGGAAATGCCTGGCACATACAATATACAAACACTTACTGCACTAAATAGAGGCTGGGCACATTAAAAACACAAACCAATTGCTTTATCGTTTTGGAAAGGGTTGGCTCTTATGAGGAGGAAGTGTGAGAAAACAGAGGAAAGATTTGAACAGTAGCAATGTAAGTAGAGCGTGTACCAATTTGCCCTTGAAACGTTATAGTATAAAACAATCCACAGAAGATAATAAGCATGATCTCAAAATATCTGGAGTACTGAAGTACCAGAGTAACTATATTCAATATCAAACTTTTAGATCTTTAAACAAATTAAAGATGATCTTGTCTTATATATCCACCTCTGTTTTCTGAAAAACAAACTAATTCCTAAAATGTTAAGTACTTTTTACCTAACGCCCATACGTAGCTAATCAGTTGATCCGCTCTCAGCACCTAATAATAGGACTATTTCCTTGCTTAAATAAAACTACAATGCAAACACAATTTTTAAAAAACATTCTTGAAAATAACTTGGTACATACCACTGTGTTTACTTGGTCATAGGTACTTTGAATTTTCCCATTTACTTTGTTTATACCTGACAAAAACAAGGGGAAAATGACATTATTTTCATTTTTCTAATTCCTAAATCACTTCTTAATGATCATTGTGAAAACAATGACAACTGCTCTCTCTAACGCGAGCATATTATTTTATTTACTATCATTTTAAACACTGTTTCCAATAAAGTTTTTGAATGAAGGGATAACAGGAAGAAAGCCCAGGGGCCCCTAAAGTCTTTTTATGTTAACTTCTACTGGTGCAGCTTTTCATCTGCACATCTACACACATTATTTGTTTTTGGCTAAGTTGGTGTTCATCGGTCAGGGATTTAAAATACTGCAATGACCAATGAACTGTTATCAATGGACGTATCAATTATGAGTATCTTTTTTTAAAAAAAAAACAGCACTCGTTATAAAAAGAAGCATTCTGAAATATCAGTACTCAACAAATTTTACTTTTGTGTTTTCTCAAATACCAGAAGATGGGAATTAACTCATCTCATATTATACAACTAATACATTATTAAAAATTTGATCATTAGGAGGAAAAGAAAATGTACAGAAAGCTTACTAAGAAAGTTCCTGGTACTTACTTCCAACAATAGTCTTGTGATTGAAAATCTTACTCCAAATTCCACCTTCTACATTGTCTTTCACTCCGAATTCATAAACCGTGTTGGGCTTTAGATTTTCTACAATTGTTTCAGTGGCTGGACAGAGTTGAAAAATCCATTTCTTTTCCTTATCCTTTTCTCTATAGCGAATTGTATAAAATCTGTTGAAAACCCAAAATATGATGCTTTAAAATCACAGGGAGATTCACAATGTTTTGGTTTTTTTTTTTTCAAGTTTCTTAATACATCACAGACTCTTATCTACTCCAAAGCCTACATTCAATATTAGCTTCTGTTTCAATTTTTAAAAAATTTGTAGAGAACATTAAAAAATACCTTAATACGTGCTGAAGTTTTTAATTTCTAATTGCAAGCTGGGGGACGGACTGTGCAGCAGCACAGTTACGGTCTGACAGAACGCAGATTTCTCAGTTCTATTATTGCTACTTTGCAAAATTAAAGTTGGGAAACACCAGATGTTCATTTTTTTCCAGTTATACATAGAACTGAACATAAGCATACTTTTACGGATGCTTAATGTTGTAGTTTCATAACTGTATGGATTCAAGCCTTTCACCCCAAGAAAGCTGCAATAGAGGTACTATCATTCAATTTTGTAAGCCTGAAACTCTAAGATGCAACCAGGACTGCATTTCAAGGGTGAAATTTTCTTACTATTATAAACAAAAAATGAAGACCAATAGCCAAGCTAAGGGTACAAATGAGAAAAATCAAACAATGTAAATTCAAGATCACTGTTACATATTTGCTTATGGCTTCATAATATTTCAGATATATATAATGAAAATCTCCACCACTATTTTTTGCACCTTTATCATATGCTAGATTTTACATATATTATCCTCTTTAATTGTCACAAAAACATCTTAAGTGGTAGAAATTATTAATCCCGTTTTACAAATGTGAAAACAGAGTTTTGGAAAGATCAATGAACTTGCCCATTGTCACCCAGGTAGTGACTTTTACTAATGGCAATGGCAGAACCAGAATACACAGAAAGACTCCTCTGGCTCTGCTCTGAACATCCTCACTAAGAGGGGCAGCAGATCAGGAAAGGGGACTTCATCACAACTGTATACAGTAATGAGAATGAATGAACTAGAGCTACATATATCAATATGAATAGATGTAACAAACAATAAATTGAATGAAAATTACAAAATGATGCATATAGTTTCATGTCATTTAAGTAAATATCAAAACACACAAACAAAATATGTTACCATATATTATTCTTGGCATTGTAGAGAGACAACATTTATGATAGTGCTTTGGCTCTCAGTGAGCAGGTAGGAAGATAAATGGGATCAAAGGTAGAACAATTAAACTTTATCTGCTTTTTATTTTATTTTTTCTTTTTCTTTTTAAATAAACATTCTAATAGAATAAAATGATAGCTATCACCTTGGCCAGTGGTGAGAGCAACAGCCCACACACTGAAGGGTCTTGGGTTCAATTCCTGGTCAAGGGCACATACCTGAGTTGCAGGTTCAATCCCCAGCCCCAGTCAGGGCACACGTAGGAGATAACCAATCGATGTGTCTCTCTCACATTGATGTTTCTCTCCCCCACCAGCCTCCATCCCTCCCTTCCATTTTTTCTAAAAAAAAAAAAAAAATCAATGGAAAAATATCCTCAGGTGAGGATTAACAACCACCACCAAAAAAATGATAGCTGTCGTGCTCACTGCGGCAGAACATATACTAAAGTTGGAACAATACAGAGAAGATTAGCATGGCCCCTGTTCAAGGATGACATGCAAATTCGTGAAGCATTCCATATTTTTTTAAATAATAAAAAATAAAGAAAAAAAATGATAGCTGTCATGCATGATGATGGAAAAATAGATGTTTGTCGTACTTATAAAATTTTCTCTCTAAGATGCAAATTAAAACAACTATGAGGTATCACCTCACACCTGTCAGAATGGCCGCCATCAACAAATCATCAAACAACAAGTGTTGGCGAGGGTGTGGAGAAAAGGGGACTCTAGTACACTGCTGGTGGGAATGCAGACTGGTGCAGCCACTGTGGAAAACACTATGGTGTTACCTCAAAAAATTAAAAATTGAATTGCCATTTGACCCAGTGATCCCACTTCTAGGAATATACCCTAAGAAGCCTGAAACACCAATCAGAAAAAATACATGTACCCCCATGTTCATAGCAGCACTATTTACAATAGCTAAGATCTGGAAACAGCCCAAGTGTCCATCAGTGGATGAATGGATAAAAAAGCAGTGGTACATATACACAATGGAGTACTATGCAGCTGTAAGAAAGAAAGATCTCTTATCCTTTGAGACGACATGGAGGGACCTGGAGAGTATTATCCTAAGCGAAACAAGCCAAGCAGAGAAAGACAAATATCACATGATCTCACTTATTTGTGGAATATAATGAACATAACAGTCTGAGGAACAGGGTAGACCCAGAGACGTGGAAGTAGGGTACAGACTGACAACCCTCAGAAGAGGGGGTGGGGGGGAGGGAAGAGATAAACCACAGAACTTATATGCATGTATGCAAAACTGATGGACATGGACAACAATGCTGGGGATGGGGCGGGGGGGGGGGATGGGGAGGAGGGTGTCAACGGGGGAAAAAGGAGAAACATCTGTAGCAAAAACAAATTAATAAAAAAAATTTTTTTCTCTCAAAAATTTAGTATTTCTCCTCCACTTCCCATCCCAGCAAAATTAAATGGACAAAGATTCAGGTTAATTACTTTTATGCAAAGCTTTTAAAAAAAAAATCACTCACTCATGCTAAAAATGTTCATGGATGAAAAAGGAGTTCTATGGAAAGTAACCTCACAGCGTGATCTGATTATAAATTCTCAGCTGGGTATGGCCAGTGTGGCTCAGTGGTTGAGTGTCGACCCAGGAACCAAGAGGTTACCACTTTGATTCCTGGTCAGGGCACATGCCCAGGTGTGGGCCCGATCCCCAGTGGGGGGCATGCAGGAGGCGGCCAATGGATGTTCTCTCTCATCGATGTTTCTATCTCTCTCTCCCTCTCCCTTCCTCTCTCTCTAAAATCAATAAAGGAAAAAAAAAATTCTCAACTGGGCGGGTTATCGTGGGTAGTCACAGACCAGGCATATAACATTTTAGTAAAAGGTTTCTCTTTGCCTGAAGCAAGCCTTGACCATTTTTTTCTGCGCTTTTAGGTTCACACACCTTAGAAATAAGCCATAACCACCCTCAAGACAGCACATAATTTTGTTAACTAGTCTGTAATCTAATCCCCACTTTGCTTTCTCCTACCTCTATGTAATCTTTCTTACTTTTTTGTTCCCTAATTCCAAGTGCATAAAAGAAACTTCAAAACTGTCATCCTTGGGAGCATCTGAGATCTTGTTTCCCAGCAGCAATCATCAGTTTTGGCTCAAATAAACTCTTATAACAATTCTCTACAGGTTTGGATGTTTCTTACGTTGACACATTTATTGTGTACCCTCTTAACGCCAGGCACAAATTCTTGATGATACAAAAACAATTACCCAGATTCTCTGGAAACAAGGGCCAGGACTGACTACATAATTGTTGGGGCTCATTGCAAAATGAAAATGATTAAGAATTTTAAGACAGTGACAGTAGAACATGAGACCAAGCGTGGGCACTTGTAAGTGGGGGTTCTGCAACTGCGCGGTGTGCTTGCCCGTGAACTCAGCAGAGCGTTTACTGTTCAATAAGTGCTCAGAGAGGACATGTGTTTGTATATTCAACCTACTTTTCTACGAGTCACAAACTACTGAACTGCTTGAAATTATTCATTAGCGTGCTTCTTTCTAGTAAAAGCTGCTCCCCAGGCTCCACGTCCCCATTCCAAAGCAGCAAAAAGCAGAATGAGTGAAGGGGGCTGTTCCAGCCAAAATACGAACTGCTGCTAGAGAAAAACGTTACAGAATACTGATCTTCTGTGTGCTGTGAGTTGAATCATCAACAGTGGTTTAAAAACACATTTCCATTTATTTTTTATTTTTATTATTATTATTTTTTTGTTAATCCTCACCCAAGAATATTTTTTTCCATTGATATTCAGAGAGAGTGGAAGGGAGGAAGGAAAGGGAGAGAGAGAGAGAAATATTGATGTGAGAGAGACACATCGATTGGTTGCCTCCCACATGACCCCGACTGGGGCTGGGGATCGAACCTGCAACCCAGGTATACGTGCCCTTGACTGGGAACCAAATACATTTTGGTGCACAGGCCAATGCTCTAACCACTAAGCAACCCCGGCCAAGGCTAAAAAACAATTTGTTGACAAGTTTGATGCATGGGATTGTTGTTTTTCCCTGCCCTGGCTATGACGGGACTTTAGAGAAATGTGAAGTTGAAATCAGAGTAGATAGGCTACCACCATTATAAATCTCTAGTTTGGATACATTTCTGACTCCTGAACTGCCTGCATGATCCAAGGGGCCCAGTGCTAACAGACTGCTAACGGCCAGATTCCAGGGGTCCCAATAAGCTTGATTTTATGTCATCTTCCTAGGAGTAAAATGGGACAGAAATGTTCTATCCTAACAGCTTACCTACATGTTATAAAAACAAAACAAAACAAACCCAGCCTGTAAATTTTTCTATTTTGATCACAAAGCCTTTGAAATACCCTCTCTTGTATTAAGTTTCTCAGGAAAAATAAATGTACAAGCAGCTAGCCCTCTCCTCTGCGTCTGTCAGCTTGCTGTCCTTGTCAACATTGGTTTACTTGATAATTGTATAATATAGGCAAGTTTGAAATTTCAAAAGAGATAGTACACAAAACTACGTATCTGTAAAGTTTCCTTGATTTTAAAGCAAAATGTAGGTCTTATGATAATAAACAATGCTGTACAGCCTAGCACACAGTAGGTTCTCCATAAATATTCCTGCAGTGAATAGAATGGATACTTAGGTGCTCATAGGATCATTCTAAAATTAGAATGTAACTGCTCTAAATGGCCAGTGATTCAATCACCAAAAGATACTGGTTTAAACAAGTAGATCTACAATTAATATTTTGCAGTGGTCAGTGTATAAGGTTTTACTTACCAAAACTCACTATTCCTATAGAATCAGTGCAAACTGAAGGAAAATACAATTAATGTCTACATTGTACATTTGCAGAGGGCTTAAGATTTTTCCCCTTGTTAATCCATACAATAAACTCTGAAGTGAGTAGAGCAAGAATTACTATGGAAGAAAAGGAGAGGCTGAGAAATGTCTAAAATCTGTTAACCAGTGAGAGAGCCAGACAAATGATTAATACCTTGAGTATTGCATTGGACTGTCTTTCTACTGAGGTGCTTGGCAAAAGGAGATGGTAAAATACAGGTACAATGATCCAGAATGGAAGAAGAGTAAAAGGAGTCAGAATTCCTTTGAGCATTATTTAAGGCTTTTTATCTTTTGTTTCATTGTGTATTTACTATAACATATAGTCACAGACTTCCCATTACTGTCTGAGGACACCCAGGATCTAATGTTGATTGCATCTTTTCTGTGGATGATTAAATTTAGGTACAAATGCATGGAGAAGCAACAAGCCAATTAAAAATACAGGTAGCAGCCTGTGAATGTCATCAAAGAAGACCTCTGGAGAGCCTGCCTCTAGCAATTTGGATTTTAAAAACATAATCTCATTCTAATTAAGGAGTAGAAAACTGTTGAAGGCAGTCTTCAGTTCAGCTGGCATTATTCTGTGCTTTTATGTCCTCGACAGTTTCAAGACGGACAATAATTGTTATTATAGCTTAAAGAAATCCACAGCTCCTCAAAATGCTGTGGAGAAGGCAGGGGTGGCCTGGCTGCTAACTGGCAGCACGACCTCGGGGGAGTCTCTTCGCCCACATATATAGATTTTCTCCATTGAAAAAGAAGGGGGATGGAACTAGAGACCTTTGAGATTGTTTCTGTTTCTAAAAATTTATTCAGACATTCTAATCTAATAAAATACAAAGGCAGAACGTGTTCTACAGGGTAGAAACCTCAGAGGTAAAAATTCCATAAACAAAATTTGTGATGTAGCTGGCAGTGAATGGTACTAAGTGGAAATGTGGAAAAATGTCAAAATATAGTCTTTCTACAAACTAGCCTGGCTTGATGCCCATGGCTGGCCATCTATGGCTTTCCATATTTTTCAGCAATGTTTTTATTTGATATGTAATCAACTACTATTATATTTCCTAAAACACCTATTCCACACATTTTTTGCTCTCTTCACATCAAAGTACACTTCCTGTAACCCCTACAGCAGTTCTCAACCTGTGGGTCGCCTAAGACATAACAGTAGCAAAATTACAGTTATGAAGTAGTAACAAAAATAATTTTATGGTTGGGGGTCGCTACAACATGAGGAACTGTATTAAAGGGTCGCAGCATTAGGAAGGTTGAGAACCACTGTGACTACTGATATAAATTCCGTCCTCACTCCCTTCCTCTCAGAGTGTCTCTCTCCCCCTCATTCTCTCCTTGTCCCTCTGACTCCAGGGTTCTCCCTTCTTCTGAAAATTAAATGACTTGGTAATTTTATTTCATGTCCTTATTCCATCTGCTCTCCAACCATTCTCTTGATCCTTCAAGACCTTTCTTCGAGTGTAAACGATGTTGTAATATTTTCTATTGTATCCAAATAAAAATAAAACTGATTCTGGCTTCTTACCACTGCTGCTATCTTTTAACACAAAATTTCTTTCTTTCTTTTTTTTTTTTTATTAATTTATTTTTGTTACAGATGTTTCTCCTTTTTTCCCCATTGACACCCTCCTCCCCATCCCCAGCTTTGTTGTCCATGTCCATCAGTTATGTATACATGCGTATAAGTTCTGTGGTTTATCTCTTCCCTCCCCCCCACCCCCTCTTCTGAGGGGTGTCAGTCTATACCCTACTTCCACATCTCTGGGTCTACCCTGTTCCTCAGACTGTTATGTTCATTATATTCCACAAATAAGTGAGATCATGTGATATTTGTCTTTCTCTGCTTGGCTTGTTTCGCTTAGGATAATACTCTCCAGGTCCCTCCATGTCGTCTCAAAGGATAAGAGATCTTTCTTTCTTACAGCTGCATAGTACTCCATTGTGTATATGTACCACAGCTTTTTTATCCATTCATCCACTGATGGACACTTGGGCTGTTTCCAGATCTTAGCTATTGTAAATAGTACTGCTATGAACATGGGGGTACATGTATTCTTCCTGGTTGGTGTTTCAGGCTTTTTAGGGTATATTCCTAGGAGTGGGATCACTGGGTCAAATGGTAATTCAATTTTTAATTTTTTGAGGTAATGCCATAGTGTTTTCCACAGTGGCTGCACCAGTCTGCATTCCCACCAGCAGTGTACTAGAGTCCCCTTTTCTCCACACCCTCGCCAACACTTGTTTGATGATTTGTTGATGGCGGCCATTCTGACAGGTGTGAAGTGATACCTCATTGTTGTTTAAATTTGCATCTCTCTGATGATTAGTGATGTTGAGCATTTCTTCACATGCCTCTTGGCCATTTGTATGTCCTGTTTGGAGAGGTGTCTATTTAGTTCCTCTGCCCATTTTTTAATTGGGTTCTTTGTCTTCCTTTTGTTGAGTTGTATGAGCACTCTATATATTTTGGAGATTAACCCCTTATCTGATGTATCATTGGCAATTATGCTCTCCCATAGAGTGGGTTCCCTATCTGTTTTGATGGTTGTTTTCTTTTGCTGTGCAGAAGCTTTAGAGTTTGATGTAGTCCCATGTGTTCATTTTTTCCTTTGTTTCTGTTGCCTTAGGTGATGTATCAGTGAAGATTTTGCTGCGTATGATGTCCGAAATTTTGTTGCCTACATTTTCTTCCAGGATTTTTATGGATTCATGAGTCACATTTAAGTCTTTTATCCATTTTGAGTTTATTCTTGTGTATGGTGTAAGTTGATGGTCTAGTTTCATTTTTTTTGCATGTAGCTGTCCAATTTTCCCAACACCATTTATTAAAGAGGCTGTCTTTACTCCATTGTATGCTCTTGCCGCCTTTGTCAAATATTAATTGAGCACAATGTCTTGGGTCAATTTCCGGATTCTCTGTTCTGTTCCACTGGTCTATATGCCTGTTCTTGTGCCAGTACCAGGCTGTTTTGATTACAGTAGCTTTGTAATATAACCTGATATCCGGTATTGTGATCCCACCTACTTTGTCCTTCTTTTTCAAGATTGCTGTGGCTATTTGGGGTCTTTTTTGGTTCCATATGAACTTTTGAAATATTTGTTCTAGTTCTGTGAAATATGTCACTGATATTTTGATGGGGATTGCATTGAATCTATAGATTGCTTTGGGTAATATGGACATTTTAATGATGTTAATTCTTCCAATCCATGAACAAGGTATGTGCTTCCACTTTTTTATATCTTCCTCTATTTCTTTTTTCAATGTCCTGTAGTTTTCTGCAAATAGGTCCTTTACTTCTTTGGTTAAGTTTATTCCTAGGTATCTTAATATTTTTTCCGTGATGGTAAATGGAATTGTTTTTTTAGTTTCTCTTTCTGTGAGTTCATCATTGGTGTATAAGAATGTCGTTGATTTCTTGACGTTAATTTTGTATCCTGCTACTTTGCCAAATTCATTTATTAAGTCTAGTAAATTTTTGATGGAGTCTTTAGGGTTTTCTATATATAATATCATGTCGTCTGCGAATAATGACAGTTTCACTTCCTCCTTTCCAATTTGGATTCCTTTTATTTTCTCTTCATGTCTGACTGCTGTGGCTAAGACTTCCAGTACTATGTTAAATAAGAGTGGCGAAAGTGGGCATCCCTGTCTTGTTCCTGTTCTTAAGGGAAATGTTTTTAGTTTTTGCCCATTGAGTATGATGTTGGCTGTAGGTCTTTCATATATGGCCTTTATTATATCAAGATATGATCCCTCTATTCCCAAATTGCTGAGCGTTTTTATCAGAAATGGGTGCTGGACTTTGTCGAATGCTTTTTCAGCGTCCATTGATATGATCATGTGGTTTCTATCTTTCATTTTGTTTATGTGGTGTATCACATTTATTGATTTGCGAATATTGAACCAGACTTGCATCCCTGGGATGAATCCCACTTGGTCATGGTGAATAATTTTTTTGATGTATTGCTGGATTCAATTTGCTAGTATTTTGTTCAGGATTTTGGCATCTACGTTCATCAGGGATATTGGCCCGTAGTTTTCTTTCTTTGTAGTGTCTTTTTCTGGTTTTGGAATTAGAATTATGCTGGCTTCATAAAAGGAGTTTGGAAGTCTTCCTTCTTCTTGAATTTTTAGAAATAATTTGAGGAGAATGGGTGTTAGTTCTTCTTTGAATGTTCGGTAAAACTCCCCCGTGAAGCCATCCGGGCCTGGGCTTTTGTTTGCTGGGAGAGTCTTGATTACATCTTCAATTTCCTTAGCTGTTATTGGTCTGTTCAAGTTTTCTATCTCTTCCCAGTCCAGTTTTGGGAGACTATGTGTTTCTAGAAATTTGTCCATTTCACTTAGATTGTCGAATTTGTTGCCATATAAATGTTCATAGTATTTGCTAACAATCCTTTGTATTTCTATGGTGTCAGTTGTTACTTCTCCTCTTTCATTTCTGATTTTGTGTATTTGGGTTCTCTCTCTTTGTTTCTTGGTGAGTCTAGCTAAGGGTCCATCAATCTTGTTTATCTTTTCAAAAAACCAGCTGTTTCATTGATCCTTTGAATTGTTTTTCTGGTCTCTATGTCATTTATTTCTGCTCTGATCTTTACTATTTCCTTCCTTCTACTTGCTCTGGGGTTTTCTTTTTGTTTGCTTTCTAGTTCTTTAAGTTGTGAGGTTAGATAGTCTATTAGAAATTTTTCTTGTTTCTTGAGGTAGGCCTGGAGTGCTATGAACTTCCCTCTCAGAACTGCTTTTGCTGCATCCCATAGATTTTGTGTTGGTGTGTGTTCATCTTCATTGGTTTCCAGGAAGTTTTTAATTTCTTCCTTGATCTCCTTGGTAACCCATTCATTGTTTAATAACATGCTATTTAGCCTCCATGTGTTCATATGTCTTTGCATGTTCTTGTTGCAATTGATTTCTAGTTTCATGCCATTGTGATCTGAGAAGATGTTCGATATGATTTCAATCTTCTTGAACTTGTAGAGACTTTGTTTGTGTCCTAACATGTGGTGTATCTTTGAGAATGTCCCATGTGCACTTGAGAAGAATGTGAATTCTGTAGTTTTGGGGTGTAATTCTCTGTAAATATCTATTAAATCCATTTGGTCTAGTGCTTTGTTTAGAGTCTCTGTTTCTTTGTTAATTTTTTGTCTAGAGGATCTATCCAGTGATGTCAGCGGGGTGTTGAAGTCCCCTGCTATGACTGTATTGCTGTCGATTTCTCCTTTGAAGTCCTCCAGAAGATTTTTAATATATTTTGGTGCTCCTATATTGGGTGCATATATGTTTACCAAGATCATATCTTCCTGTTGGATAGATCCTTTCAATATTATGTAGTGACCTTCTTTGTCTCTAGTTATGGCTTTCATTTTGAAATCTATTTTATCCGATATGAGTATTGCTACCCCAGCTTTTTTTTCTTTTCCATTTGCTTGGAAGATTTTTTTCCATCCCTTCACTTTCAGCCTATGTGAGTCTTTTGTTGTGAGGTGGGTCTCTTGTAAACAACATATATATGGGTCATGCTTTCTTATCCAATCCGCTACTCTGTGTCTTTTTATCGGAGCATTCAATCCATTTACATTTAAGGTGATTATTGATATCTACTTATTTATTGCCATTTTTAACACAAAATTTCTTGAAAGTAACCTACTGTCTTCTATTTTCTTACCACTCATAATGCCTAAACCTGTTTGCAATGTGGTATCTGACTCTTTAGAACAGTAAAACCTTAAATCCAATGACTTAATCCTCCAAGAATTTCATAACTACCTTAAAATCTACCCATCTACTTTCTCAAACTGTTCTAATTCCTTTTTAAAAAAAAATAAACCTTACCCGAGGATATTTTTCCACTGATCTTCAGATAGAGTGGGAGGGAGGAAGAGAGGGGGAGAGAGAGAAACATCGATGGGAGAGGGACACATCAACTGGTTGCCTCCCGCAAGACCAGGGCCGGGGACAAACGGCAACTGAGGTACGTGCCCTTGACTGGAATCAAACCCGAGACTCATTGGTCCGCAGGCCAACACTCTACCCACTGAGCCAAACCGGCTAGGGCCTCTTTTAATTCCTCTTGATTTCAGGTTTCTTCTCCCCTCATGTCCAATCAATTTTCAAGCCCAGTTATTTTTCCTGCAGGATTCCTCTTGCACTTGTCTCTTTTCTATTCCTAAGTAGCTTTTCAGGGCCCAAATTAGGTCCTTATTATCTTTGAACTCTTGCAATAATTTTCAAACTGGTCAACCATTTCCAAAATCTCCTTTTTGTTATTACCTACTGCTGGCTGACTTAAGCTCAACAAAAAGAAGTTTCTAGTAATTTTAGTGCTATCTAAAATGGAATAGCTTTTCTGAAGTGGTAATTATAATATAACATTATGTTATGAATAATTATAACAAGGCAAACAATATAAAAAACATTAAGACTAGCAGAAAATACAGTAAGTACCATTTATTGAGTGCTCACTACGTGCCAGACACTATGTTAACATAGCCACATTTTACGGTGTCAATTCATTAAATCTGACAACTCTGTGAGATATTACTATTATTACCCCCATTTTACAGATGAGAACACCAAGACTTAAAGCATTTAAGTAACCTGTCAAAGGCTACTTAGTTTATAATAGAACAGAATTTTACTTAGGTTAATCTGACCAGAATGTGTACCCTCAACATTCATGCTGTTACCATCGCTGGAGATACTCACTGCGGACTCTGGATGGGAGATATTGCAGAGAGCGTTCTAGGGCTGAAAGGACTGGCTAGATGATTTTTAAGGCTTGTTCTTGACATTCCATTTGTTTATTAGTTCATATGTGTGTTGAGACCTACTATTGTAAAACAATATCTCTTCCATCTCTTTGTGAGATGGAAGATGAATGGGACATCATGTATAACTTGGAAAATGAGTTCATGGTGCAGTGAGGGAGGCAGATGAATGTATGAATATAATTAAAGAAGGCAGGATGGAAAGCAGAGAGTGTTGAGGGTGGCTGGGTGTAGCACCTTGCCTGAACTTGTAAACTGGACAGGCTGCCTTTTAAACCCCATCCTGGTGATTTAAAGAAAAACATCCTACTCAGGTCCAGAGTAGGCCAGGTTCAAAGCTCATGTCAGGAGCAAGATTCTCATATCCCTTGAGATAGATTCTTAAAGAAATTCTATGCTTTCTTTCATCAGGCAGTGGGGAGCTGGTGGAGATTCTTCAGCAGGTGAATGAAGGTGAGCAGTGATGAAGGAAGCTAGATTTATCAGTAGTGGAAGCATTAGAGAGAAACCAGAGGGAAGAATCTCAATAGGCTGTAGTCCAGATATGAGATAACAAAGCAACGAATCATAGAAGGAACAGAATCAACAGGGGAAAAAAGGAACAGATCAAAGTCCTATTTCTATGAAAGAATTGATGAGACTACACTCCTTATAGGATATACGTACCAAGAAAAGTGCAAATAAAAATCAAAACTGAATTTTCAAACTTGACAAGAGAGAAGTTAAAGTGATGGAAAAAGTATAAAAAATATGAATTTAGTTTGATTTTGAGGTGCTGGCCACCATTACCTTTTTAACCTAATGAAAATATTCCATGGACAACTAAAAATTTGGTCTTAGAATTTTGGAAATGGGTCAAGTCTGAGGTTCAGCATTGGAAATCATTTACGTCTTTACCATCCCTGCTGTTCTCTGTAGAACAGCCACTCGGTGATTCCTGGGAGCTTTTAGAAAGGCAGAATCTCAGGCTCTTCCTCAGGCCTGTGAATCAGAAGCTGCATTTTAACAAGGTCTCCTAAATTATTTACATGCACATCGAAGTCTGAGAAGCACTGTTCTCCATGTAGGTGGCAGTTAAAGGCAGGGCCTAGATGAGATAAGGAGGATACACAGATGAGAAATCCAAGGATAGAACGCTAGACCATATTTGGGAAGTAAGACAACAAGTAAGAGAGGAGAAAGAAGGTAAGAGAAAAATTGAAATAAAAAGATGAGAGAAAGAAAGAGTTCAAGAATGGATGACGGCCAACAGAGAGGTTAAAAAGAGAAGATTCTACTGGATTTAGCAATTAACTGATCACTGATGACCACAAAGAGACGTTTCAGTGAATGGTTGAGAGGGATGGAAGCCAGTGAAAGGGAATAAAGTCTGTACGGGTGGTACAGAAATCAGGAATATGCGAGCAGATCACTTGAAGAAGTTTTGCAATTAAGAGAAGAGATTAGAAAGTAGCTGGGCAGACATAACAGGATCCGCAGAAGATTTTGTTTTCAGGTAGGGAACTCAAGCACGCTGCCAGCAAAAGGCAGGGCACCAGGGCAGCGAAGGGCAAATGTAGAAGAGAAAGGCTTACAGAACGTGGAGGGGACGCGATGATGAGCACTGTCTGGAGTCAAATTGTGTCCCTTGGAAAGAAGAGAAAGAGAGGTAAAGATAAATTTGGGCTGAAGAAAGAGTAAGCCGATGGTGGATACTCTAAATTTCCTCAGCATTGCAGAAGCCAGGGTGGATCGGGGTAGGAAAGAGCCAGGGAAAGCAGCCAGGACACTATTTCCATGATCCGGGGTGAGGTTAGGAGTGCCTGGATTGGAATCATTGGCGTGGTAATAGAGAAATAAGTGATAAAGATTCGTATATGCATACTTCTCAAAGACAAGACCAAATATAACTTGGGGGTTCATTAGTCATAGGAGATGAAAAATAAAAATGAGTAAAGTCTCAAATTAGGGTGAGTGGAAGAATTCTGATACTTCAGAAAGTAAGAAAAGTGAGGTGCTATGTCAAGAAAGAAAGTATGAGTTCATTGTTGTCATGTTAAGTTTCAAGTAATGGGAAGACATAGAAGTAAAAATGCTGACATTTCACTGTTTATTATTCAGCATGCATTTACTGAAGGCCTACTATGTACCAGATGCTGGGCCCAGGAACTGGCGAGATAATGGTGGGTAAGTTACATATGATCTGTCCTCACAGAATTTAAAACTTTATGTGGCAAGACAAATGGGTAACAAGGCATGGGGCTCATTCAGGTAAGAATGCACAAACATTGAAAATACGCGCTTCTTAAAGCCTTGGTGAGGTGGGAAGAGTCAAGAGCCTGCTCTGGACCAGCTGAAAAGGAGGCCCTCATTCTGCATTATGAGTAAATAAATACAGTATAAAAGTGTTAGAATGATATCTAAACGAATCACAGAACTTTAATAAATTGGCAAAGAAGAGAGAACTAAAGCAATCTTAAATGACTTGAGTTGGAAACATGGGAAGGAAAAAATACGCTATTAATGGTGAAATAAATTTTGGTTAAAAACATGTTTTACTCTTCATCTGGGCCAATTTGGAAAGCTTTATTTAGGCCTTAGATTTATCGAGGACAAGTATAACGTTCTTCCATTCAAAATCCATTAAGAATAAAAACTGTAAATTAAGCACATCTATTCTCCACTGTGAACTCAGGAAAGGATTTAAAAACAGGGAGACCCATATGGACCTTATGAACAGAAACATGTCCCACAAAGACTAAATCAACATTTCATCAATATTTCCAAGTTTAAAACAAACAAACTAAAACAAAAAACAGGGTTTTTTCTCACTGGAAACTTACTACACAGAGCTTTGACACAGGAAGTCCAAAATCAAAGTAAAAAGCAAAAACTTCTCTAATAAATTATTTGCATTTGTTTAAGATAAATGGGGCTATCCAACTAGCCAATGTGAAATGATGAAACGATCTTTTTTTTTTTTTTTTTAAAGAATCAGAGACTCTACACAGGGGGCCAAATATTAGAGTTCAATGGATTAAAATAACATCAGTTGGTGCTTCTGTGGCTAGCCAAGGGCATTCTGATTTCAATGGTTATGTAAGAAGATACTCTGGAAGGAAAACTTCAGCTGTATTAACCTTCCAATTTTTGAGAAGCAATCATTTCCTATAGCTATTATTGCTTATTCTAACCTACTACATTAGGCTAAATTCTAAAAACATCTGTATGATCATGTGAGAGTGAGTTTGTCCAAGTCTGCTTCTAATTACACTCATTTAGATTTGTTCTGGTAGATTTATTTGGCTGCTTATACTGAGTACAGTATTTCCAGAGCTTTTAAATAGGGACTGCAATTTTTTCTCAAATACCACGAAGACTAAAATGTCAGCTCTTTATTAACTGTACCAGCTGGGGAGAAAGGAGGCATAGGTAAGTACATGTCACAAATACTTCAAGTGCCTCTTTTGAGCCATCACTATTTAATTCTTCCCTTTTAGTCCTGTCCTAACAGTTCCCCATTTCTGTCAGGGATGCCTTGATTCTCTCACTCACTCAAATGTAAAAGCTTGCAAGAATCTTGACATGCTATTATTTAATTTTTAAAGAAACTTGATTCTAAATGGCATTATTTATTTTAAATATTGTGATTCGACAGGCATGAGTGCATCTATTTGATGAGAAGAGCAGAGCCAGGCTGTGTGAGTCAGGGCTGGGGTGAGGTGCACGGCTGGTCTAAGTAACTGGGGCCTGTAGCCAACTGCCTTGATTCAAATCCGAGCTCCACTGAGCCGTCTGCTCCTCTACCTTCTCCACATTCGGAATCTGCTTATGCTGTCAGATCATAACAGCGATCAATTAGCAGTCATTAGATCAATTCTTTCATGGAAGGGTCAGTAGGACCAGGTGAAATTGAAGGAAAGGCTTGAGGACAGAGGAGGAAATCATGTCCAAATTATGCTATATGAATTTGCAGTTACTGAACCTCAAGGATGTATCAAGCAAGTTGAATGACCATTAAAATCAACTGCATTTTGCTACAAGTGTACCAAATTTTTCTTTCTTTCTCTCTCTCTCTCTCTTTCCTTCCTTCCTTCCCTCCCTCTTTAGTTCTCTCCCTCCCCCTCTTTGCCTTTCTTTTTAAATAAGAGATTAAGACAATTACTTTTAAAAAGAAAGCAATTTATAGATGTTTATTTTCTCAGCATTGGCACCCTGTACCAATCCACTAGAAACTGGAATTATCACAAAAAAGCATGTTCTTTCAAGAGTCCATTTTCCAAACAAAATAAGTATGGGTTTAGTAGTGGGTGAAATTAAAAAAAAAAATTCAGATTCTTTGAAACATCTCAAAATTATTTTTCAAAAATTTGGTTTTGGCAATATCTTCTACATGCCTTTTCCCCAAAATTTCCCCTTCAGAACTGCGGAATGGACATGTGAAGGGAAATTTAATTCTTTCTTAGTCTAGATTTCCTAATCAAAGTCATATGAAAGGTACTTTTGAGGACTTATAAACACTTTTAAAGGTCTTTCTTTTTAGTTCAATTTAGACAAATAAAAACAAGCACTATGTACATTGATATTTGGCCAAAAAGTGCATGAAAACGTGCTCAATACCATAGTACCTGAGAAATGCATATCAAAATGGTAACGAGATATGACTACACTAGAATAACTAAAATGAAAAATACCAACAATATGAAATGCTGGTGAGAATGTGGACCAACCTGAACCCTTCATATGTTGCTTGTGGGAGTGTAAATGGAAAAGTTAGGCCACAACAAAACAAAACATTAAATATACATCTTTCCGATAAACCAACAACCTTTCCCACTTTTAACAGTCTTTCTTGAGCCTCATCCTCCGAGCTTTTGTTCCACTTCTCACTGATACTCCCCATTTGCTATAGGGCATAGTCTCCCTTGTAGTTTATTCTTTGTTAAGAAAATACACTTGTATATGTTTGTATTCAGGTAGGTGATAACTCCCTTAAGTTATCACCTTAGGTCTTTGCATTCCCCTTACACCCAGAATAGGCTGGACAGCTAAGAGGTGATCTGTAAAGGTTGATGCTCCTAACAGTTACACATTCTTCTAAAGCATGTGCACATACTATCAAAGCAAGCACTAATTTTCAGATGAAACACAAAGTCTACCATTATGATGAATTACCTGTCATTGGGACAGTGACTCGGCAATGTCCAGTCATGGTGTGGGTTAATGAGGAAACCCCAGGACAGGAAGACGGAGCTTGGTGTCAGAGTGCCAACCACCAGCTGGAGAGGTTTGCGAGAGCGAGTTTTGCCTATGGAGGGAACATACAGGTTAATTCCGGTAACATTTAGTGTATTTTCATGATTGGGGTAAATGCATAAAGATGACTTGGTAAGATGATAAAGAGTGTGAAAGTATCAAGTTTTCTTTCTTTTTATATAATGCACAAATATTACTAATTCTTTGACAATGAATTTAAGAATGAATCAAATGAAATATTCCTTTTTGATATTTATGTGCGTATATGTGTATGTGTGTATATAGTCATAAATGTGTAATATATGCAAATAAACTACATTCAACTATGTTTTGTTTTTATTTTCTTGTGAGTCAGGGATGAATAAGGAGGTCTTGGCTATTACCAGTGAAATAAATAAACACACACACATTTACATATACATATACACACTGTACTCACCTATACATATGTGTGTGTATGTATAATATATATACACGCGTGCGCGTGCACACACACACACACACACACACACACACACAACTTACTCCATTTCTTTTACTGACAAAAATAAACACACATTTCTTTTTTTTTCTGGGGCTGTGAATTAGTGTGAAATAACGTTTAAGAAGGAAAAAGAAAGCTTAGCATCTAGATTGTAGGTAGGAATAACAGGAAGCACAGTTGTTCTGATGGGACTAAGCAGCCATGGGCAATGCCTAGAGTGATGCTCATAAATCACTGTAGATTCTTTTCAAGTATATAGGGGGCAAATATTTGCATTTTCAAAAATATGTGAAACTGTAAGAATGAAAACAGAGTAAAAGGGACAATCCTCAACCATGGAAACCAACACTGGCTCAATAAAAAAAAAATCAGAGTGCATAAAATAAAAAAATCCAACAGCAGACCTTATAAAACTACACAGAGCTAACATAAAACACATGTAGCTTGTATTCCCACTGGATTCCCCTTTCATTTCATGAGACTATGGGTGTTGTATTTGCTCTAGGAGAAAGGTGTGCTATCTTAATCTAATGCAGTGGGAAGCAGTGGTTAGGCAGGTACCCCTTGCACGAGCTTAGTGAAGGTTAGCAGAACCCAACGCCCTTCAAAATCGTGCCATATGTTGCTTCTACTAGATTTAAGTTCTACAAATTATTATTCCAGTGAAAAACTTTCTGAACCCAGAAAATATATAACCTAGTGATGATAAATTGCCTCACTGTAACATAGCTGAATTTTTAAAAGATATTTGAAATAATTTTCAATGATAGTTATCATTTCTACTTGGTTGCAAACATGCATTTTTACTTCTCTGTAAAATTTTCCACATCCACCCATCATAGTACCTTGTATGTGATTAAAAGGATCCAAGTCTGGCCGCCAAGCAGGGCAGATTAGAATCTGAGATGAGGGTAGGGGCACGTATAGTTTGAAAAAGCCCTGGGGTGATTCTGGTATGTCTTTTCCCACCCCTGAGTTGATTTTCACTAATGTAATACTAATGTAATCTTATTTTACAGATAAATATAGGTCCAGAGAAGTTTCAAGGGTGACCAACATCACACAAAAAGCAAGGTCAAGACTCAAATCTAGGTCTCCTGCATTGTAATCTAATTTTCTTTTTACTACATTATTGGTTTAGCTCACAACATATGAATAGAAGGCCACCTAGAGAGTAAAGATACATTTTTCTCTCACAAGGCAACCTATACTACATAACCACCAAATAATTATTTCACTAAGTTTGGATTTTAATATAAAATCATTAAATAATTAAAATTTAATTTTAATCATTAAAATTAAAATGAATGAAAGCGAATCCATTAGTCATTATATCATTCTCAAATGCAGAGAACAAAAACAAAAAGTATATCCGTTGCCTGAAAGGAAAGGTGGGGTATTACATCCTGAGCAAGATGAAACAATTTCCTGCACTGGTCATCACAAAGTGAAAAATAACTTCTAAGGCCAGTGTCATAGAAGCTCCAAAATGAAATGAAGTTATAAGGTGTTATTAAGGTGCAATCACTGTCCTGACTTTCCTTATATATTTTTGTATATTTTATGATCGTATTTGCATTGAGGAACAGTTCAATGACTAGGAAGCCAGAATCCCATGGAACCAGACTCATGCTTCTTGATTTTATTGTTAAATATTTTGAAAAAGTGTCTTGAAATATCGTGAGTATATTTATTCTGAAGAGTATGGAAAGCTGCCTGGACAACTATGATTAACAAGTTGTAGGGAGTGATTGAAATTTTCCTTGGGCTTTGGATAACATAAAAGGTCAGGGAAAGGAATGCGTATTTTTGAAAATGCTTGACCATTTATTGCTTCTCTTAAAAGAAGTGAAAAACAACAGAAGGAGGGGAGGAGAGGGGAGAGGATTGTGGCAACTGATTTATGCTAACCAGGCTTGGCTGATAAATCTAGAAGACAGAACACACAGCTGCCAAGGGCCCCTTTGCTGGGTATATCTAAAGACCTGCAATCTCCCCACCCATTTCATACCTTAAGAAAGATGTAACAAAAACAAAACAAAAAAGATCCTTTTTGTGTGTGGCACCCAGTGTACCATAAAAGATACGTATGATTAGGAAATAATTATTTTGAGAACAGTTCACATTAGAAAACAAGATCAACTCTCTCTACAGAGTTAGGAAGGTGTGGTGTCAGGTGGGAAATCACATTCACAGCTCTGCTGGTCCTTCCTTAGAGCAATGGCCAGCTCATTTGGTCTGAGAAGAAACTTCAGTAGTGAAACTGGGGCAGCTTCAAGGAGGATTTGAATCTTCCTTCAGTCATGTGGAAATGTTTCTACTCATTTATGCACATGGTGTTGATGTTCCTATTTCAAAACCTCCTCACCTGGGCAGATGGGTGACGCGTTGCTGCTTCATGAAAAGGGTCCTTCTATCTCTGACTGAATAAAAGCTAAGTTCTGATCCATTTAATTCAACACATATCAATGAGCTATGCTTTTGAAACGTAAACCATCTCCTTCTGCCAAGGCTAGAATCAAAATTTGCCTTCAAAATTTGAAGGTCACAACAGCAGGCATGAGTTCACACATTTCAAAATGACAGAGGAACAGGGACAACTCTCAGTGACCACCTGCTGTGTGCCAGACCCTATCCAAGGTGTGGCATATCCAGGAACTCATTTAATTCTCACAATGACCTAATTATACAGCAGAAAGGAGGCACAGAGAGGTTACTAGTTTGCCTAAAGCCCCGCAGTTTGTATGTGGGGGTACTAGGACAGGATCCTGAGAAGTCATAGCCACCACCAGGCTATGCTACTAATCTGTTGACCCCAAGCCTGCTGTGCATGTTTCATCTTCTAATCTACATTCTTCTTCTTTTTTTTTTAATGTTTTTATTGATTATTTAGAGAGAGAGGAAGGGAGAGAAAGATAGAAACATCAATGTGAGAGATACATTGATTGGCTGCCTCCTGCACCCCCCCACCCTGGGGATGGAGCCCAAAACCCAGGCATGTGCCCTGACCAGGAATTGAACGGGGACCTCTTGGTCCATGGGACGATGCTCAATCCACTGAGTCACACCAGCTGGGCTAATCTACATTCTTAAGGCACTGGGTCTCCATGGGTAGAAAAGAGATGAAAAGCCATAGATTAGAGTTCATTAAAAAAAAAAAAATGAACGAAAAAATACCTGAACATGACTTCTTTTGACTTGGTGGAGGAGCAGGTCGCACGACGATGAGATATTTAGGCTCCGCATCTGGAAATAATAGTAACTTTATTAATGAAATTCTTTGAGAACGAGCAGCATTTGCCACAGCACGCCCATGTCCTGACTCAGCGTTCCCGACTTTAGTCATCATAACCACAGTGGATGAGAGGACCCAGGAATTCGGAAAGTTAATACCTTCTAAACAGTTCAGTTCAGTTCAGTTTATAAAGTGAAAATTAAATTCAGATTTTCAAAACCAAATGGACAGGGTTAGGGGATAGGTCTTAAAAGAATCTCACTAGACATGGATTTCATGTCACTTCTTCATTAATCCTTTCCTCCGCAAGGAGATTCTTAAATAATCAGATCACATCTACTCTGTTATCCTGTTCTTCACAGAGGGTCAGTCAGCCTGATGCTAAAATCAGAGAAAGAAACCCCTATTGGCTTAAGACACATGGTCATGTCACCTGTTGTATGATCTGAAATTGCTCACTTTTGTGAAGATACATTTATAATGCCCTATTATTTTTATCCCATTGCATAATTTCTCAGCCAGTTCTCATATCAAACAAATAATTTTTATGAACAATTTTTAAACAAACTCACAATTTTAGGTTGCTATAATATTCATCTAAAATATGCCAAGGGAAAATAGAGAATCTCTTTTTAAAATATTTAGGTTTTAAATAAAATGATGTTTAAATAATCAGTATGTGCTAACTCAATCATGAGCTAATAATTTATTAAATGATCTTTTTAAAATTGATGTTTCCGAGATGAATGGTTGGTTTCAATACATACAATAGGACAAACACACTTTGGACATGCTGAACAGCATTTCATCAGCAGCTCCACTGAATTAACTAATTGATGGGTATTATCTACAACACTTCTTTAGTAACTTTGGATCCTGAAACTCATTCTACTCCAAGTTTCATTCAGATGCTCACCCCTACTTGCTCAGGCAGATCTCACATTTGTATTGTTTTCATTCTGGGTTCAAACAGCTCCCCTCCGTGAGTTTGCAACACGAGCCTTCTCTGCCCAAGGCTTATAGAGCTGACCTCATCCTCGGGCAAAGGCCACCTGGCAATTCAACCGCCTTTAATGAGTCCAGCCTTTGTCTTTTTCTGGACATCTCACAGCCCTATTTGCTGTAACCTACTGGGTAATTACCACAGCATAAAGCACACCAGGGACCTCCTTGAACTGATTCAGAGCTTTGCCTGTTTATTGTGTAGTTGCCTCATGGTCACAACACAGATAAAGGAGCATTCATTGTGTTTCAGATCCCAAGTGTTGGACAGCATATCTTGCTCTGTGAAGCTTATATTGGGAATGTTCTTAACCTAAATCAAGTTTCCTAGTAGGAATACAATAGCCATTTCCCAATTTTATTTGGGATATAAAGTGATAGAGGTATTTAGAAACTACCATGTATTGAGTATGTTCTATGTGCAGGATACTTGTTAAGCACTTTACATTCATAACTTAGTTACTCCTCATGGCAATCCTACCTGACACATCTTATCATCACCCTGATTTGTAGATGAGATCACTGCGGCAGACACAGCTTCACGGGCATGCAACATGTACAGCTGCACCGAGTCCCAAGCCCAAAAGGGTCCCAAGCTTGGTCTAATAACCTGCTGTTACCATCTTGAAATTCTTCATACTTTTGTCTTTGACTTTGTGTTTTGCAAGGGACGTTGGATAGGACAATGGAGTGTGCGTGTGAGCAGAGGAGATGGGAACAATATGCATGTCTGCAGTTCTTCCCATTCACATACAGCACTGAGATGCCCCATTAGCCAGCATGTCAAAGGATCCATGCTTGCCTGGGAGCTCAGCAAGACTCGAAGGCAGGGGACACTGGCAGCTCTGTGAGGCCAACTTCCCATTTGAACCAGAACTTGGTTCGATGCAGAAAGAAGGCAATGATATTTAACAAACACAAATGACCAAGGAATCTTATTATATTCTTTCTTCTTCATGTTACTTCTTGTATTCACCAACTACTACATGCTGAACATGATGATGTAGAAGCGATAGTCAGAGCAACCCCTAGTTCCTTTTCTTTTCAGTTCTTCTATACTCATAAGCAAGTCAAAGGCAGAGTATTGTTAGAATGTGCACATATTGAGAAATGAAGTGAAAAGTTGAGTTAGTTTTGCACACTTCCACTATTCTGGTAAGAAAAAAATACATATACATGTATGAACTACAAAATGCAAATTGTGTAACATCAGTGATCCTATTTAGGAGTTAAAAGCTCCTACATTTGCACATAAAACTAGCATTGCACAATATACTGATAAATGGTAAAATTCATGCTGATAAAAAAAAATATTTGTTTACCTAGATGACATTAAGTAGCAAATAAAATAACACTATGACAAGTTGAGAGAGAAACTCTGGAAGAAAAGGGAAAACTTTGTATTTTAGTTCCTTTAATGGCATTTTTTTTTCCCTGCCTTTTGAACCAGGGACCCTCCATTTTTATTTTGCACTCAGCTCTATAAATTATGTTGCTATCTTAATCTAGTCCTCAAAATGCCCTTTCATTAAAACTCTGGAATTCACTTCTAGAAAACAAAGCTAAATCCCTATTTTTCTTACATTGTTCTCATTGTGACCAAGCCTCTTAGAGCTAGCCTTTTATTTCCTTCCTGATACACATTAACTCAACTATGCCTCAGTGGTTTTTAAGAAAAGACCTGAAATACTAGAAAAATAACATGCATGATCCAAGACATACAAGCAATTTAAAAGTAATTTTTGTTATGATCACAGTCATTTTGCATAAAGCAAAGGCCGTTGCAGCCAGTTGCAGATTGAAACAGATGTTGGGATCTGGGTGCGTTCGCTAGCTCTCTCCGCTCATTAGAAACTCTCAACCTGCATGTATTTCAGCAGCTTTACTCTTGATCGGTAACACAGACACAGAAAAATCAAACAACTGAAAGAGAAGGTTTCTATTTCTGTTCTGAGTTACTAAATTCTTTGTGGATTTGTAGCAACCTGGAAATATATACACAACAGTAGCCTGATCAGAAATTCTGGCAACATATGCCAAAATACACAATTTTTTCATTTAAAGAATGTGTTGACAAAAATGTCAATTTAAGAAAATTGGTGTGAAATGCAGTTACGAAATTCTTTGTGGATTTTTAGCAACCTGGAAATATACACAATGGTAGTCTGATCAGAATTCTGGCAACACATGCCAAAATACACACTTTTTTCACTTAAAGAATGTGTTAACTAAAATGTTAATTTAAGAAAATTCATGTGTCAAACAACAAGTGTTGGCGAGGGTGTGGAGAAAAGGGGACTCTAGTACACTGCTGGTGGGAATGCAGACTGGTGCAGCCACTGTGGAAAACACTATGGTGTTACCTCGAAAAATTAAAAATGGAATTGCCATTTGACCCAGTGATCCCACTTCTAGGAATATACCCTAAGAAGCCTGAAACACTAATCAGAAAGAATATATGTACCCCCATGTTCATAGCAGCGCTATTTACAATAGCTAAGATCTGGAAACAGCCCAAGTGTCCATCAGTAGATGAATGGATAAAAAAGCTGTGGTACATATACACAATGGAGTACTATGCAGCTTTAAGAAAGAAAAATCTCTTATCCTTTGAGATGACATGGAGGGACCTGGAGAGTATTATCCTAAACGAAACAAGCCAAGTAGAGAAAGACAAGTGTCACATGATCTCACTTATCTGTGGAATATAATGAACATAACAGTCTGAGGAACAGGGTAGACCCAGAGATGTGGAAGTAGGGTACAGACTGACAACCTTCAGAAGAGGGGGTGGGGGGGAGGGAAGAGATAAACCACAGAACTTATACGCATGTATACATAACTGATGGACATGGACAACAAAGCTGGGGATGGGGTGGGGGGGGATGGGGAGGAGGGTATCAATGGGGAAAAAAGGAGAAATATCTGTAACAAAAATAAATTAATAATAATAATAATAATTTTTAAAAAAAGAAAATTCATGTGGAATGCAGCTACCTTACCAAACTTCCCATTCCTAATAGTTAAGCCTATACAATGTTTCAGACTACTTAAATCTACTCTGCTTAATAGTTTCTTTGCCCTGTACCAAGAAGTCGCTGATTCCCAGTGAGGGCACATGCCCAGGTTGTGGGCCAAACCCCCAGTGGAGGGCATGCAGGAGGCGGCTAATTGATGTTCTCTCTCATGGATGTTTCTATCTCTCTCCTTCTCCCTTCCTCTGTCTCTAAAAATAAATAATAAATAAAGAAAAAAAAATTTAAGTTTCTATGCCCTATGGTGGAACATAGAGACAATTTACTGTCTAAGGAAATCTACTATTGAAATCCTTTATAAGGTACTAGAGATTTTGATGATATAAATAATCCTCCCATAATTGCTCTGTTTGACAAATCCCAAATCTCTCCTTTTTATTAGAGGTCATCTGCCTTGCAAGCAGCTCTGCTTTTGAATGCTGTCATAGTGAGGTTTGTTTCTGCCACGTAAATTCCCATAAAATAAACAGAAAATAAGCCAGGATGATCCTAAAGGATATCAGGTAAGGAACATGAAAAAACAATTTATTTACCCTGTCATCTTTTTTCACAATTTGGTTTCACGTCAAACTAAATTTCTGAGCGTAAGAGCATGGACTCTGGAAGCTGGCAAGTCCTGCTCAGCTACAAAGTGAAGTGCTTAACATCTGTGCACCTTAGCATTCTCATCTGCAAAATGGAAGAAATCATAGTACAGCCACATGGGGTTCCTAGCGATGAGTAGCCTACAACAGTGCCTAACACACAGAACATTGCTAAAGTAATTTTAGCTATTATGATGTGCATTTCTTTTGTTGTTGTTAATCCTCATCCTAGGACATTTTCCCATTGATTTTTAGATAGAGTGGAAGGGAGGGAGGGAGAGTGTGAGAGAAACATCAATGTGAGAGAGACACATAGATTGGTTGCCTTCCACATGACCCAACCAGGGCTGCGGATGAAACCTGCAAAGGTTTGTGTCCTTGACTGGAATAGAACCTGTGAACCACTGAGCAAAACTGGCCAGGGCGGGATGATGATTTCTTGAAAGCAGAAGTTTGTGCCTTAAGAGGTCCTGAGGACATATTAAAAGTAAGGACAATGTTCCAAAACTTTTGTTTTTTAAAGCAAGTATCAGATTGCAAAATCCAAAAATTTCATAGAGAAGAAAATTATAGACCATGCTGATGAATATTCTCTCCTTGATTCCTAATCCCTTCTTCTGAGCTCTTTTTCAACTAGGCCCTGACTGTTGGGTTTCTGTGTTCATCTCAGCACTGGCCGGTTTTAGGGAGAATCCTGCTTAAATGGTTTGGTCAGAAGTCCCCATCCTCCATAGCTCATCACCATTGATATCTGATCAGGTTCCTGATCCTTCACCATCCCTCAGGAGGTATCCAATCACCCTGGCCCTCCTTCAGCAAGAATCCTTTTAGGTCAGTTTAATCAGAATTCCCCTTACACTTGATGTTTCCTCTTAGTAATTTTTCATCCACTGATTTCCCCCCAACCCTGTTCCTTGGTTATAAATCTCCACTTTTCCTTGTTGTATTTGGAGTAGAGCCCATCTCTCTCCTTGACTGCAGGACCCCACGGCAGTGGCCCCTATACTATCGAGGTAGTTCCCCCTTGAATAAAGTCTTACTGTTTTTTTACAAATGTCACTGAATAATTTTTTCTTTAACAATACTCATAAACATCAATGCAAAATATCCTAGAAAATGTAAGCAGAATCTGGCAGCAAATAGTACAACAATGCATTACGGCCAAATCTAGTTTATTCCTGAAATGTAACATAAGGAAGAAAACAATATTTTCTATTTCCACAGATGCTTAAAGGGCATTTGACAAAAGTCATTACCAGTTCTTAATAAGAATTCAATGAACTACTTCCTTAATATGATAAAATATATCTTAAAACATCTGAACCATCTTTATTAAATATACAGGATCCTACACATACATTTCTGTTGAGTAACTCTCCTTGACTTAATCAGAACATTCAACTATCGTTGTTTTATTGCTGTATTTTTTAAAAATATGTTTGTTTGTTTTTAATTTAAGAGAGAAGAAGGGAGAAGGAGAGAAAGATAGAAACATTGATGAGAGAGAAACATCAATTGGTTGCCTCCTGCACACCTCCCACTGGGGATCAAGCCCACAACTTAGCATGTGCCTTGACTGAGAATCGAACCGGCAACCTGTTGGTGCATGGGTTGAAGCTCAACCCCTGAACCACACCAGCTGGGCTTATTACTATATTTTTTAAATGTTACACTATGATTCTATTTTTGTAACCTGCTCCAGCTTTTCTACTGAGTAGCTAGGACAAGGATTAGGCAAACAAACAAAGAATTATGCAACCAACTATCCTATGTGTTCTTTTACACCACTGATGTGGGATGAAGCAGTGGGTTGCGAGAATTAATGGAACATTTACCCATAAGGCCAGTCTTACCAGAATAGTGAGTTAGAACAAACTTGCTCTAGAAGGCCCCGGACGTAAGTTCCTACAATCATTTCCCTCTTTGAAGTACCTCCTCACTTGACTGAATAGCTTGTCCTCTTCAATCCTATTTTCGCTTGTCCTCAGAGAGGATCACAAAAGCAACCATTTGCAACTTAGTGTGAATGGATTCGTGTTAACTCAGCATCTGCCCTCATGATCAGTTCTATTTTAATTACATAAGAACAGCATCTTCCTCTACCAAATACACACAGGGCATCACAACAAATGGGAAGAACCTTTTGTCCTAGTGCCCTTCCGAATTCCTTTCCTCTGTCCCCGAACCGTAAGGTGTGGAGAGCTCACTTTCTCCATAAGCTAAAGACGCTGGCTGGCAAACGTCTGTGAGAGACTAGATCTTGCTGTCATTGCCTGACACTTTCCAGTAAGGTTGAGAAAGTGACAGCTTCAAAACTGGCAAAGAGGCCAGTGATCTGGAAGAAATCCCAGTGGAACAGTGTCTCCAAAATGCTGTGTCACCAATGATCTTGCTGGCACAGAGGTGACGTGGTTGGAATCAAGGCTCTCTGAGCCAAAAGGCAAAGCAGAAGAGTTGAGCTCCCAAGGTGAAGAATACTGAACAGTAATTTCACTTTTCTTTTGCTTATTTTCCTTTTGTTTTTGTTTTGTTTTGAAGTAATAGATATCTTCCTCCCCCAAACCCCAAATCCTAGGCTAACCATATGAAAACTATCAGACAAAACTAAAGTGAAGGATATTCTGCAAAATACCTACCCAGGACTCCTCCAGACTGTTAAGGCATCAAAAACAAGGGAAGTCTGAGGAACTGACAGTCTACAGGAGCCCCAGGAGACATGACAATGTAATGTGGTGTCCTGGCAGGGACCCTGGGTCAGATTAGGCGAAAATGAAGGAAATCAAATGAAGTGTGGCCTTTAGTTGATAATGTATCAATGTTGGTTCGTTAGCTGTGGCAAATGTAATGTATTAACACAAGATGTTGAGAATAGCAGAAACTGGACGTAAAGCACACAGGAATTATTTGGACTACACTTGCAACCTTTCTTCTCTAAATTTATTCTAGCATGAAGAGTTTATTAAAACATATCTTTCCTCAGCCAGTGTGGCTCAGTGGATTGAGCATCGTCCCGGATCGATTCCTGGTCAGGGCACATGCCTGGGTTTCGGGCTCAATCCCCAGTAGGGGGCGTGCAGGAGGCAGCCAATTGATGTTTCTCTCTCATATCGCTGTTTCTATCTCTCTCTCCCTTAAAAAAAAAATCAATAAAAAAGAAACATATTTTTAAAAATAAATATCATTTTACAAAAAGAAAAGATAATATAAAAATTTATGTATCTATGACTCAAAGGGAGCTCTTTCAAGAAGTATAAAATAAAGGCCCTAAGGGATGCAAAAGCAGGGTCATTAATCAGCAACTTCATTCTTTCTTCATCTTAGATAAAGTAGTGGTGTGATTTACAGTTAATGGTGCCTTAGAATCTGATGAAATAAGGTAGCTGTTTTTATTATTAGAAGCACATCACAAGACTCCTAAGAAGTTAAGAAGAAAATCACCGACAAAACCTGCACAAAAAGTCAGTGGCCATAGAAATTTCCAGAAAGAAATACTATCTATTTTTCTTTGCATCTGCAAGTGTTCACCTGCCAACCTTAGCTGTACTCTGACCTGAGTGGGTACAATCCAAGTTTAAGGATTCCCTGTAGCTTTCACATTTGGCAGACAGCTCCTGTGCTGTATTTCATCAACACTAACACTGAGTAACATCTGTTTGAAAAGACCCTTGAAAAGCCTCCTTGTGTTTTAAGCTCAGGCAGAGAGTTCCACTCATCCAATAGTCAGTTCTGAGTGTGGCCGTGGAGGGGGTAAGCCAGCAGAGCTCCAGCGGGCCCCTGGTTCTGCCTTCTGTCCAGCTGCCCGCGGCCCGCTGCAGACACCAGCTCCCTTCCAGCTGGGCCACAAAGGAGTGAGGGAAGCCTCACGGGCAAGAGGTGCACAGTCTGGTGGTGGTGGTGGTGGTGGGGGGGGGGTTGAAGTGTAAAAAGATAGTAAAACGCTACTTTTCTATTCACTTTTTGAAAGCCACATCAGTAATTCTAAATTTCAGGAGAATAACCAATCTTGCTGCCCACTCATAGCACCCATTCTCACATTCCAGTGACAAATAATAACTAATTGACACAACAGCACATCAGTTTCAGTGACGGGTTCACATGAGAACACGTCCACATCCACTCTGAAGCCCAGTGACTGGAAATGAGAACTCAGATACTGTTGATGCAAGGGAGGCATCCCTCCAGACAGGTATGCCGACAAAAACTCGCCACAACATATAATAATGAAGTGGCCCTACAGTAATTACATAGTCAAAAACTGGAAGAGACGCCACTGTTGGTCTTGACCAACTCAGAAACATCCCTGCCTGATGACTTTTCTGGAAGTTTGGTGTCCCTTCTGGAAAAATACTGATGGGGCATTTTTCTAGACCATTGGGAGAATTCCGCTGTCTGCTTAGACATGTGTTAAGTCAAAGCTTTGCAAAGTTTCATGGTGGCAGAAGTCCAAAGGGAAGGCACAGTCACAAGTAATATCAGTACTGCACTAAGTTTACTATGTTTACTAAGTTTGTGAATATAAACCTTTAATAATTAATAAATCACTTCAATTACTAGCATGTTGCCCTTAGTTGTACATAAAAATGCATGTCTATAGAATTATGAATCTTCACAGACTAATACATGACCTCCACCTTTGAGAGTGTTTCTAAGCCCCTGGAGGAAGATGTGGTGGGCTGAGGATCACGCTGAATCTGGCCCAGACTCCGCTGATATCTGTGCCAGTAAATATCGTAATTGCACAATAAATATTTTCTGAAAGAATAAATGAATCTGTTCCTCTATCCTTTTTTTCCCCCCCCGCCTGGGGCTAGAATAAAAATAAAGAGTGAGGCTTTGCAGAAAGAAAGGAAAAAATGATTGGGGATTTGGGAAATAGCAAATGAAAGCAAATGCTCTGTTTGAAAAGCTAATAAACTTGAACCACTGAGTTTGTCCTTGATAAGCTACCTGTAGAACTGGGTTTTTCTCTTTGAAGTTTTTTCTTATAAAAGGTATGTGGTTTTGTGTGTAAGAATAATCCTTACCCCTGTTACACCCCAAAATAATAATATAAAGGAAATTCTACACTGTTCAGTAGTTATTTCCATTAAAAGTTATAAAAACAATTGAAAATGAACCAACACCCATTTGGACAGAACATTCTGCTAGGCTGTCGGCCTCCAAGAGAGTCCTGGCTTCTCTCAGCCTCTGAGAGGCAGCCTGCAGACCCTGGCCCCCAAGAAGGCTGGGGCAATACAGAGATTAAATGGTCTTTAGAGGCACAGCCACCCCATACCACAGAGCAGCTACTAATGCAAAAATGAGTAGAAGCATCACCACTGGTGGGATTCCAGAGTGTCCAGCCATAGACATGTTCTGCAGGAAGCTTACAGCTTCTGTTGGTATGTATGTTACAAGAGGACTTGTTCACAGATGTTTGAAATTGATGACAGCAGGGAGAAGCAGCCCCTCATCTCCATGCTGCAGAGTGAGTGGACCCTCTGAATGCGAAGAGGACTCGGCTTTGACAGGAAGACAGGAGGTGGGGAAGGAAGGGGGGAAGGAAGAGGTCGGAGGGGGAAGAGGGCTTTTCCTAAACCCAGTAATGTGCACACCCAGAGGCTCTGCTACGCTCCTTCACTCTCCACAGATTACAAAAGTGGTCTGGAAGGAAAGGTGAATCCTTTTTCCAAACAGAGGGGCATTTCAAAGACACATTCCACTGAGGAAGACATTACCGGAAACGTTTTCTGTGTTTTGCTCTCGTTTTGGGGAGGCAGGGGAGCACTGCGATGGGAAACACTTCACCTGGTGCTGACTGCATACTTCGCAGGCCTCATCAAGGCAAAAATCTAAAGGAGGGACCCCTATTTTTATAAACAGGGGGAAAGTGACACTAAAGACACTAAAATACAAAATGTTTCCTTTCTTTCACAGTCTCTGTCTAGACCCGTCATGGTATTTATTGGCTATTTAACGTTGAGCCCTGCAGGAGCATGCAGACCCTCACCCACCCCATCCTCTACCCTCACCTACCCCATCCTCCTTACCCTGCCTGCCGCACTGCAGGTGACCCTCTCCCATCAGCTGCAACCTCAATATCAAAGCACCTTAACACCCACCCCACCCTCCAGGGTGCAAAAGCCAACCTCCCCCTCCCACAGGCCTGCCATCCCAACCCAGAGACATCAAGAGACTGCAGCCTCTGCGCTGGGCTGCACTGTGTACTTTAATAAGGGTGCAAGAGAGGTTTTCATTGGCAAAGTCACCCCTGAATGCACTGTGTCACTGCCAGGCCATGCAGGAATGGTTGCCACCACATCCTGTCAGATGTCACCATGGTGTGGGGCCAGGGTACTTACCCGACCCTCCCTGCATCCACACCAAGTCCCCGCTGAAGGTGGAGGTGACAGTGGCTGTTGAGTGGGGTGAGGAGAAGAAGGGCCAGCAGCAGGGGTGCCAGGAGACCAGGTGCTGAGAACCAAACTAGGTGTAGGGGTGAGAGGCCAAGACACCAGAGCCCAGGAGCCAAGCCCTCAGCACTCCCCCCACTGTCCCATTCAACCCCACTGACAAAATCAAACTGAAATGTAAAATTAATAAGAATTTCAAGACAGTGACAGTAAATCATTAAACTTCAAATTCAGGGCCCTTCTGAGTGCACTGGTCACATGCCCAAGAAGCCAGCTCTGACCTACCCATCCATCCCAATCCCTGCATACCCAACACCTGTGCTGTACCAGGTAGCTCTTTGTTTGGAGACAAACTCTGTCCCTAACACTGTAAACAAATACTATTTAACAACCTATTTCTCTTTCCCGTACCCCACAGCCAATACACATCTTTTCCTAATTTGTAGACCTGTGAGGTATTAATTGTCTACTGCCTGTAGGTTTTTTTCCTTGCCTGTCTTTTATATGTGCAACCCACAGAGAAACTGAGTGTAGGGTGTTGTCTGTGACCTGGTTTAAGGTTTGGCAAGGGGTTTTTTTTTGAAGGACAGCCTGGAAACACATTTTCCAGTGAGTTCATCACTTGGTTCATATTATCTCTACAGGAAACACTATTGAAAAGTCAGTCAAATAATAAAACTAGGTCACAGGAGCAATCAGATGGTAAGCCAAAGCCTTCAGATTATCAAGGCTTTTGCTTTCTTAAATGCTCGTTAGTGCTACCACGTAGGGCTGAGGCAGCAGGAATCATCCCCACAGAGACGAGTTTTTACACAGGGCTCACAGGTGACAGAACCTATATGCCTTGGGGAAAGCACTGAGACATGGTGGCCATATGCACTGATCTGAAGCCCGCCTGCCACTTGTAGATTTCTTATTTGGGGGGTATTTACTGTCTTCTTTGGGAAGAAGTTACTAATAGTACCTGCACTAAAGGGCTGCTGTGAGGATTTAGTGAACTGTTTCTACAAAGCCCCTGGCCTAGCATAGCACATTGTAGGCACTCAACATCAAATCATCAGCTAACAGATTGGTGAAAGTTCCACTGGAGCATTTGTTGAGCAGCTACTATGTGCCCAGCCTGGTGAATGGAACACATCAGAGGCAAACCTGTGGCAAACTCTTCTTGATTCTGTCACTCCCTTCTCATTGAGGAGTGTCCTTGGTGGCCAGAGAAAAGGTTGGGCTATTGGCTTGGAATCAGAAGAAGAAAGACCTGGGACCATACTAAGAATTCAAGGCTTTCTCCCATAGGTAGATTGGGCATACCATTTTCTCTACTAAACTGAGATGCTTTTGAGAGAAAGGGGAACACTATTAATAATTATGCCAGAACAACAGGTGTAAACCATAACAGTGCCTGAGAATAATTTTTTTCTGTAGATTTTTCACTCCAGGTAAATATTTGTTATTTTGTTGACTGGGAGCCTTTCCCAGTAAACGTCCCATCAGACTCTGGGTAGTTAGCTCCTACATCCACAGACCTACTGACTGTGGACACTAGGGAAGGGGAGACTCAGGTCAGGTCCTGAGGAGCCCATGATTTAGCTGGTGAGACATGACACAGATAAAAACAAATGAACAACAAAACAAAAACAATTATGTAGGCTTGGGGGTTTCATGGATGAACAAAATGTAACCTTGAGGTATGCATTCTTGTGACCTAGCCAGCCAAGGATCAAAGTATGCGTGTGAATAGATAAGGTTTTCCTGGAGGGTTGGAACACCACCCTGTCTGAACTGAATGTATTTAGTATGTGTGAAGAGATAAGGTTTGCATGTCAATGGGCTGGGAAGAGACAATGGGTGATAAGCCCAGGCATGAATGGATTTGTTTTGTTATATCTCCTTTGATGTTTCTCTGCTGAAAAAAGCAAGAGACAGGAAATATACTGGGTTTGGCTGTATGGTGAGCAGAGACGCTATCTCAAGGAAATAATTACCTAAAACACCATGTAACCTGGGAACCACTTTGCAAATAAATTGGGCTACATTTAGAGATCTGGAGCATTTGCTCCCTTGCGATGCTACTCCTCACTGCAAGCAGCATCTGCTTGTAGTTCACTGCGTTGCGACGACCCCCTGCAGGCCGAGAGAGTGGGCACAATTAGAAAACAATTCAAAACAGAAAATAACAAATGCTGGCCTTCACAGCAGCTCTTCAGGTATGATCAGTGTGTTCTAGGAAGCATCACGTGTCCAGGTTAAGTGAAACGTTTAAGGATATAATATATGGACAATTAGAAAATGAGGATTTGATTGTATTTCTTGGTTTTGATATATGCCTTAAAAAGTTCATAATAAATAGAGATGGTGGTAGAAGGGGTAGAGGAGAATAAGTTTTGGGGACACAGTAAGTGCCTTATATATTTTAACTCATTTAAACCTAAAAAATAAATGAAAGTATAAAGTCTAAGTATTGTCTTCACATCTCTTCCAGATAACCCTCTAATTCTCGAATTTATCCTCCTCTGGGCAGCTGTTTTTCCATTTAAGACCCTTCTTAATAGCAAGCCTCTTGCAATGAATCTGGGACAAAGTATATTTCTGGCCCATAACAAAAGGGCCATAAGCTATTTGGGAGACCCTTTTAAATATAATTAAGAATAAAGTTAAAAAAGTTAAATTTTGGTCTTAGTGCAATACATTTGAAAAAATTATTATGCTTTATATTGAAATATTCTAAATTAGTTTTATTCTGATTAGTTTTATTGTATTTCCAGGGAAAGATAGACTTGGAGACCGTTTGTTTCATGAGGTCAGGAAGACCATAAAAACATGATAGTTGAATCCAATAGAAAACACAGACCTTTGAAAAGATGCTATCTTTATCAAAACATGGTGAATGGTCATGTAATATCAAACAAGGTGTAAACTCACGATGACTTGTTTAAGTGATGGCACAGCATTTGTTGAGACATTGATAACCACTGTGCCGATTTCTTTAAAAATCCCTTTTGAAGTTTAAGTTCTGCTAAAGTTTGCACCTTGGAGAAAAGTCAAGTGATTCTGAGATTCCTATTTTTTAATGAAAAACTTGGATTAATCTTGAAGATTTAAAGCCAAATACTTCCCAAGTGGTAAAACCATTTCCAGAGAAAAAACTAAGAGATGACATTTTGAAAATAGCCTTAAACAAAAGAGAAAAACACATCTTAAATATGACCCACGGCTGTTTCAGACTTCCCGGGTCTCTCCCTCACCTCCCTCCCATGAATTCATTTATTGTGCTTCTAAATTAATGACAACACTGGAGGTTAAAAAAAGAAGAAGAAGAAGAAGAAGAAGAAGAAGAAGAAGAAGAAGAAGAAGAAGAAGAAAGAAATCGCAGGCCTCTAGGGCCATTAGCTCTCAGGAGTTTTCTTTTGAGATGGAGTGTGGAAGCAGGCAGGACACACCAAAATAAACATAAACAGCAATTTATTAAGAAGTATGATAAAGATAAATGCTCAGCCTCTAGGATATTCATGGAGGGGGTAATAATGTTGCCTGCCAAGAAATGGCCTTGCGAAGAACAGAGGTACACCTGACGGATGGGCAGCTCATAATACGGACGGTAGTGTGGGTGGAAGAGGCACCATAAGTACTTGCCACGTTTTAACTCATTTAAACCTTAGTGAGTTAGGAAAGCCAATGCCTCCTTCCATAATATATGGACTTTTTTTTTTTTTTCCCCTATTTACTATTTAAGGGACATTATTGAAGCAACAGATCAGTGGCTTGTGTGTACTTTCGATTGTTCAAGAACAGATAAAATTTCCTAAATTTTGAGAGACGGTAGAGTACATTGTTTCATGGTTCAGGTTCTAGAGCCAGGCTTGCTGGGTTCAAGCTCTGGACCAGCTATTTACTAGCTGAGTCACTTTAGAAAGTTTACTTGAACTGTCGGAGCTTCGGTTTCCTCATCCGTAAAAGGGCACTAACCCGCAGGACCTCCCTGCGCAGCTGTCATCTCCCATCCGCTTTGGGGCTGTCCTGGAGTTACTGCTGGCTGCCATCTTGCTCTCTCCTCACAGCCTCTTGCTAAGTCTCTAAGGATTTGCCAGGAAAGAGAGGGCTTGAGCAGGTTCCAGCGGCTGGCACTGTATCTTTCCCCTGCTCCCTTTTTACTAGTTATTTTTCAGCTTAATAACTTTTTTTATACAGTTCCTCAATTCTTTATTTCAACCTCTTCTTCCAGCTATTTTTCTTCAATGAGTCCACCACGACCTTCCTTGTGGCACTTACTGCAATAAATATTCACTTCCTTTTTGTCATTAAGGTGATATTTATCCTTCAGTGGAACAAATAATAACAATCTCCATTATTGCATATTTTATCCCACTTCTATGAAAATAAACAGAGCATTTTTGTGACAGAGACAGAGAAGTTCTGAGTTGCAATGATGAAAGAAGAAAAATTGTTCGTACTCTTGCTTTCTATACAATGAAAAAATTAAGAATAAAATTTGTAAGGGGTATTAATAATCTATAGGAAGGTAAATTGCATAAAATTATAAGCATAGAACTTATATTTATTCACATATAAATAAACTTTATTCAAAATCATTTAACAATCTATTTTTCCCCATGAAATAAAAATAGTGAGAAACCAGAATAAGAAACTGATGATTACCTTTTGGCCTGAACTTGCCGAGATAAAAATGGCCAGCAGTTAAGTAAAGAAAACAGTGTTGTGCTCTTATTTAGATCTCTTTATAAGACAGGTAAAAATTTTCACTCTATTCTTACTAAAAACTGCTTTATTCGAGTGAAACAGAGATTGGAAAAGTAAAATCTAGAGCTGCCAAGCCCTTCCGACTGTTATCTTTTCTTAAAGCTATGTATTTTGAGAATTCACCTGTTTCCCCTTCGGTGGCCACAGCTGTGGAACTGTAAGAGGCACCTGAAAACTCTATTCAAGGGCACCAAACAGGAACCCCCTCATAATTACAAGATGATCATGACTACGGGAGAGAGGTGTGTGCCCACCAAAGGTTCTGGTCACAGTCGGATTTTGTTACTTCTTTTGTTTCTTAATCTGTTTTTGGAGATGTCCCTTCCAAGAAAACATTTCTTACGTGCAATGGAAAGACGAGTATGGGCACTTCCCTTCAGTAACCGACAACTCAGCTGAAACAATCTACTATAATTTTACTGACACCCGCCTCCAAAAAACAAAGGAAACAGAAGCAAAACCACAGGACTACCACTTACACCAAGGTTTTTCAACCTAGCATGAGAATCTTAGAGCCGACCAGAACTTCAGTGGTGATTTCGCCCGTTCGTTATTAGCAACTGAGAAAAGCAAAGCTCAGAGAGTTGAGGTCAATTCTCCAAGATCACTCAGCTCATTATAATAACTGACAAAATGTATAAGACATTCCTCCTCAGTGCTAGGGTTTATATTAGCTGCCTTATACAATTGACGCATAGCTCCCACAACACTCTTGAAAGATTGTTCTCTATTTTATTCATGAGAAAAATGAAACCCGGAGAAGTTCGCCTTACCCAGAACTACTCCAGAGTAAGCAGCCGTGTTGAATTTAAGCCCGGGGCTGTCTGACTGAAAAGGACACAGGTGTTCTTTCCCCACATCATTCTGCCTCGCTGGGGAGAGGTGGCTCTTTCCTAGAATGCAGATGTTAGCACTCTGGTCCAGGCTGTTTCCAGTGCTGAGAGTCTACGGGCTATTGGTATCATGTTCTCCTCTAGCGCAGGGACCATGGTAGGGCTACAGGCAGCAGGGCGACCGGGAGAGGGGCTGAGCGGCCTGTGGCTGAGAGTGAGCTTTACTAGGGCCGCGAGTGTAAGGATTAGCAGCTGTGAGAACCTGAGAGTTCAGAGATCTGCCCTCTTACATCCTTTTGGAGTCCTAACATCTTGTGGGAAGACAAATTCTTTAGTCAGACTTCATGGTAGTGATAAATATATATGGTTTTTTTTTTTTTTTTTATGTAAGCTTTTCTTGCAGTAAACATACAAAAATAACTCCTACATAATTGATGGACTGGAATGCTTTCCTTCCCAGGTGACATGGATTAAAGTATTTTCAGATGTCAAGATAACCTCATCGTGTGACTATAAAGATTCAAAGTAAAAAAATTCTCATTTTTACTTTATTGGATACTTTTAAAATTACCAACAGCTGTACATAAAAGCAAAAACTGGATGTGTAAACCAGAAATGAGAACATGTATGAGACGGGTAATCTAGCAGATCTATTACATGTGAATCATGTATCACCTCATTCCAAGATTCTCACAGCCATTAATATTTATTAATAGTCACCTTGGAAAATACTACTTTTTCTACTGTTCCAATTACTCTACTAAAATTTTAGTAAAAGATTTTTACATTAGTAAAATTTTTTTTACAGACATTTCATATGAATCTTATTTTCTAAAATAGCAAAAGGGAATATTTTGTGTTTGTTTTACTTTTACATGTAACAGCAGCATGTGACTTTTGGAAATGCCTCTGTTAATACTATTTAGATAGAGACAAATAGATATTAAATGTAGAAATACTTATAAATGATTTAGAAGGAGTATTAGTCCACAGATCATTAAATGCTAATTTGAATGTTTCTGAATGATCAACAGCTTCTCACTTCAATGGTGAGATCTACACACCCCAAGCAAGGGAAATGTGTCAGCTGATGTGGACTTTGTATTTGTTTTGAAAATGAGAATAAGTTACTATGGGTATACTTCAGTGCAACTGAACAAACACTGCTATCCTACTACAGAAGAAAATAAGAGGAGGGCCTACAAGTGATGCTTTTTTTCCATTTAAAAAACCCACAAAAATTACTTGCTCTTGTATAGCACATTGCACTCAAGAGATTTCAACTCATCACTTACGACCATGAATTCACTTATATGCCCACAGCACATCTGTGAAAAACAGACTTTATTACGGTTTTACAGATGAATAGAATTGAGAAGGATTCCCAGTAAACTGGTGGCAGGAAGAGAATAGAATAGAGACACTAATTTCAAACATATAGTTTGTGGCAGGCAGAATAATAGCTCGTACTCTAATTCCCAAAAGCTGTGAATATGGTAGGTTACATGAAAGGAGAATTAAGACTGCAGATGGAATTAAGGTTGTTAATCAGCTGACCTTAAAATAGGGAGAGCACGCTGGCTTATTCAGGTGGGCTCAGTATAATCACAGGGATCCTTAAAAAGTGAAAGGGGAGGCAGAAGAGATCAGAGTGATGTGATAGAACTGCCTGACCCACTGTTGTTGGTTTTGAAGGTAGAAGAGGAATACTGGAAAAAGCAAGGAGACAGATTCTCCCTTCAGGGCGTCCAGAAGGAATGCAGCTCTGCCCATCCCTTGATTTTAGCCCAGTGAGACCCATATTGAACTTTTTTTTTTTTTTTATCCTCACCTGAGGACATTTTTGCATTTATCTTCAGATAGAGGAGGAGGGAGAGAGGGAGGAAGAGAGAGAGAGAAACAGCGATGTGAGAGAGACACATCGACTGGTTGCCATCCACATGACCCCAACCAGGGCCAGGGACAAACTGCAACTGAGGTACATGCTCTTAGCGGGAACCAAACCCGGGACTCTCTGGTCCACAGGCCAATGCTCTAACTGCTGAGCCAAACCAGCCAGGGTCATATTGAACTTCTGAGCTAAAGAACTGTAAGATAATAAGTCTGTGATATTTTAAGCCACCAAGTTTGGTAACTTACTACAGCAACAATAGAAAACTAGGAGATAGCTGCTAATCAATTAAATGCAATTAATACAAACACAATAATTAAGAAAGACAATAATCAATCTGAGTAACCAAAGAATAACATTTAACCTGGAAATGCAAGTCCATTTTCAAGTAGTAAAAGCAGAAGCACACAGATTCCTTGGCATAAAGAAAGGTGGGGAAGGAAATATGTAAGAGGAATGTTTTTTTCTTTCACTAGAATACTACTAGAAGACAAAGGAGATTAATAAGAAGAACATATTGATCTAAAGGATGAGGTAAGAGTTCTTAAAAGGCTATTTGAAAATTATTCCAGAAGAAGTTTGGGAATCTTTGTCCCTAGAGATCTTTAAGATACATAGTGATCTATTTATTTTTATCTACCGTGCATGGCTTAGATATGTACTTGCCTGATGACAAGGGCCTAGATTACACAATCTCTCATGGCCTCCTCCAGCCTAACTACTTTACACCGACTTGAGTCTATTTAATTCAGTGTCACAAATACGTAGTTATTGCCTCTCTACTCATTGTAAATCATTCTGCTATAAATAATCAGAGAATCAGACATAAATTTTGACTTCAATAAGTTCATAGCTTAATAGTGAACCAAGGTGAACAACCAATCATATTCAAGCTAGACAACGAGAAGAATCATAACAGCTGCATAAGTGACATAATGATTAAAACCCATTAAATATAAAAACAATTAATGCATTCTTATTGATCATAAAACACATACACAGTATCATTAGTCACCATGGAAATTAGCAGGGCACCAAATGATTGCAATGAGAATTTATCCTGCCTTTCCTAAAACATTATTAAGAAAAATAAAGTAAATGAAAGTTCTTCTTTATTGTAGAATTTCAGCTAAACAATACAGAAGAAATGATAAAATTAGATTCCATCTAGACTATATCTACAACGTAAAATTGCCATTTTACAACCCCAGTTTAAAATAATGGATCTGGACAATGATCACCAATAGATGCTAAGCCATTAGGCAAAATTTGATGGTGGATTTTATAATGGAGAGATCAGGCTGAGACCACCTAGACACACCAAACAGTCTTAACATCACTAAGGGTGATATCAACCATCATGCACCTCTTTTGTGAGTTGCAAGGAAATATATAGTACCAGCTATAAAGTATTATTTCCCCCCAAAAGCTGAATCCAAATCTAATGCAACCTCCAAATCTAAATATCTTTTCACAGGAAATACAGGGATCAAGGAGCAAGTTCAAAAATATGGAATGGAAGCAAAGAGTTAAATATAGAATGTGGACCAGATGTATATAACCCAATATCTCCAGAAAATCAATGACATTTAAAAAAGGGAAGTGAAAGAGGATTGTTACAGAATAAAAGAAATTTAAGAGACATAACATCCAAATGTAACATGTAGACCTTGTTTGGATCCTAACTCAAACAGAAAGAAAGAGAGCAAGAGAGAGAGAGAGAAAGAAAGAGAAAAAGAGGAAAGAAGGAGGGAGGGCGGGAAGGAAGGAAGGAAGGGAGGGAGGGAGGGAGGGAGGAAGGAAGGAAGGAAGGAAGGAAGGAAGGAAGGAAGGAAGGAAGGAAGGAAGAAAAAAATACAACTCTAAGAAGGCAGTTAGGCTTTTTTTTTAATCTTTTTTTAAAAAAAATGTTTTTATTGATTATTTTTTTAGAGAGAGAGAGAGAAACATCGATGTAAGAAAGAAACATCCATCAGCTGCCTCCTGCACGTCCCCTACTGGGGATCGAGCCTGCAAACTGGGCATGTGCCCTGACTGGGAATCCAACCAGGACCTCTCAGTCCATGGGACAATGCTCAATCCACTGAGCCACAGCGGCCGGGTGACAAGCATTTTAAAGATCAGCAGAGAAATTTAAATATGGACCAGGTAGAAAATATTATAGAATTATTATTATAATGTGGTAAAGGCATGGCATTAAAAATATTTTTTATCTGTTAGAAATGCATACTGAATTGTTCATAGATTTAAAAATATGATATCCAGTTGTGACAGGATAGTAAGAAGCTAGGAAAATTCCTTGACAATTGGAATAAGGGAAACTGAGACAAAATAACTAAACAAAGCCAAACAGTTTGAGCAGTTTACAGCCAGCTAATGAATCACAAGATCTTATCTTCTCTAACCACAGCCAGCTAATGAATCACAAGATTTCATCTACTCTAATCAAGGACACTTAGGAGAAAATGGTTTACACATGCCAGACCATCTGGGGGCAGACCAGCCTAGGTCCCAGTCCCTCTTCAATGACATTCTTTGAAAATGAAACTTACCAGATAATAACCCTGACCCCTCTATACCCACACTTTGACGATTCAACATACTGAAGGACACACCTGGAAAGCTAATGGATATTCTGTTAAGACCTTCCCCTGAGAACTACCCTAGGATTCCCACCAGATAAAGAAAGATAAAAAGCCTCAAAACAAAGGACCCACAGCACACTTGCTTGAGCACACCCATGCCTTGTATCTCTGCTCTTTTTCTCCTAAACTCTAAGAGACCCCATGAGACTTGTAACCAGGGGAGCTTCGGGCAGCGGCAGCTCATCCCAGGCGAACCCCTTGAATGTTTTTCCAAGGCCCCTTTTTTCTCTGACTTCCCAGTGAGCTAACAGCAACTCTACCTTGGCTCATTTCTTTTCTGACTTGTATTGGGAAATCTTTCCTGCATGAAGCCAAGAACACACACTACCAGCCCGCCTGAGGCAGACCTGCTCCTGGACTAGTCCTTGTCCTATAACACAATTATGCTTTAAAATACTCAAGTAATATAATGTGTGTGAAGAATACATGGGGAAGGGGTGAGATGGCTGAAGCCTAAGGAAGTCCCATCTGCTTGCTCCAAACACAGGACCAGACCGGAGGCTAAACTACAGAGCATTTAACTTGAAAAACCACCTGAAAATAGCTGACTGGAAATATTGTGAACAAGGAGGCTGTGGAGAGGAGAGGGAAGGAGACGGCAAAGTAGGTGAGTGAACTCGCCCACCTGTGCGGGAGACTTGGAAGACAGAGGGAAGGTGCAGGCAGTGCCAGCTCCAGCCCCCTGGGAAAGGGGAAACTCAGCACCACATAGGGATCCCCAAAGGAGAGCAGCAGAGAAGGGAAGGGGAGCACACGTGGTGCCTGGGGAAAGAGCCCCTTTCCTCCCCACCTCGAGCTAAGAGGAGGCCGCCCACCCCGGGAACAGCTCTGAGCTGAAGATCAGATCGGCACCCCGGCAGCAGTGCCTGACACACTGGGGAATCGGATATCTGACTGACTGAGAGGAAACCCCTGCCCTGCGGAACAGTGAACAGCAAACAGCATAGGGCAGGAAATCTGCACCCCAGTGGCAGTGCCTGACTGCTGGGGAGTCGGACCTCTGGCTGGGAGGGAGCCTGAGTAGAACCCCTGCCCTGTGGAGCAGCGAACAGTGCAGGGCAGGAAATCTGCACCCCAGCAGCAGGGACTAACACTCAAACGTCTGGCCAGGTGGGAGCCTGGGCAGTAGCCCTGCCCAGGGCAAGCTGGCCTTGCTGAAAGATCAAAGAGCCAAGCAGAGCATTTCTTTCTTTTTTCTTTTCATTACACTTTTTTTCTATTCTCACCTGTGTGGGGTAGGGCACCAGCAACCCAGGCAGAACTGAGTCATTGGAAAAAGAGGGAGAGACTGCCTGCCTCTCCTGTAAGCTACAGGCGCCACCCCCAAAACAAATCTGAGTAAACCACCCTGACTGGACCTGATACCCCACAGAGCCTAGTGCTATGGGAGGAAGGGAAAGCAACCCAGAACAAATACATTCAAGTGGCTAGCCCTGAAGGTGACCCAGCCTCTGGGCAGGGTAGCCCAGCTCATAGGACTACCCTGGGACCACGCTCTGCAGGGCTCCTACCAGGAGGCCAAGGACACGGTAGGGACAGTGATTTACATTGGCCTACACCAGAGATCTGCCCAAGAGGACAAGGACACACATCCAAGGGGCCAGATGCAGCTCCTATGGAGAAAAATCAAGGGGATCTGCTCCATAAAGAGCAGATCCAAAGTCTTTTTTTCTGTTATTGTTGTGGCGGTTATGGTGTGGGTTTTTATTTTTTTATTCAATTGTTTTTTTCTTTTCCCATTTTCTACGTTTCTATTCTATATTTTATTCAAATTAGCATTGCTACCTTCTAAAATTATCATTATTATTTCAGTTATTATTTTCTACCTTTTATTTTTCATACTTACCCTATTTCTGGTCTCTGCCTTCTTTGCTTTCATATTCTTACTTTTTTCCCCCCCTCTCCTAACCCTTTTGGTCTCATGCTTTCTAGTATTCTTTTTGTGTATGTGTGTGTATGTGTTTTCTGGTTGTTTGTTTGTCCTTTAAGCTTTTCACTGAAGCTGGTGCTTCTACAATGTAGATGCTGATAACTGTTCAAGGTACCCTTTGGTTTGTTCTGCTGTTGCCTTGCTCTCTTTACTTTCATATACACTTTTTTCTCCAACTCTTTTAAGTCGTTCAGTCTTATGTCTTCTAGGATTGTTCATTGTGTGTGCTTGGGTGTGAGTGTGTGTGTTTTCAGTTTGCTTGTCTTTTAATCGTATTGGTGAGCCTGGGGCTTGTATCATTGGTTCAAGCTGATGTTTTTTCTTTTTTTAGTCTGGTTGTGCATTGCCTTCTTTACTTTAATTTTATTTTATCTCATTTTCTTTTTCTTTTTCTTTTTTCCTCTTCTAATTCTTTTGATCTCACAACTCCTAGTGTTCCTTGTGTGGGTGTGAGTGATATTTTGATTGTCTGTGTGTCTTTCAATCTTTTTGTTGAGATGGTTACTTCTGTTATTGTAGAGGTGGATATTTGGGGGTGGGTATCTTTTTGTTTGGTCTGGTTGCTTTATTTTGTCCTGTCAACACCTATATAAAGGTTGGTGAGACACAGTCAACAGGGCCAGGGTTGTGACTCATAGTTAACAACCCCGAGGACTGAGCCCACCCACAAACGAACAACAGCAATCAAGACCCAAATTCAACAGGAGAGCCCTGGCTGGTTTTGCTCAGTGGTTAGAGCATCGGCCTGTGGACCAGAGAGTCCTGGGTTTGGTTCCCGCTAAGGGCATGTACCTTGGTTGCAGTTTGTCCCCGGCCCCGGTTGGTGTCGTGTGGGTGGCAACCACTCAATGTGTCTCTTTCACATGGATGTTTCTCTCTCTCTCTTCCTCCCTCTCTCCCTCCCGCTCTATCTGAAGATAAATGCAAAAATGTCCTTGGGTGAGGATAAAAAAAAAAAAAAAAAGAAACAAATTCAACAGGAGAGCCCACATGACCCACACAAGGGTCTATCCTAGAGCACCCAACTCAGAAGATAAAGGAGACTACTCTATTGGGTCCCACAAGAAGGCCACCACACCAAGACTGGGAGCCATAGCAGTCTTATCTGATACACACTGACCTGCCTACATGGCCAAACATGCCTCACCTGTTCCCAAACTACCAGACTAATAAAATGGGGAGACAAAGAAACAAGCCTCAAATGAAAGAAAAGGAGGAATCACCAGAAAAGGAACTACATGAAATAGAGGCAAGCAATTTGTCAGATAAAGAATTCAAAGCAATGGTTTTAAGGGTGCTCAAACAACTTAGAACTACAAGAAACTCAATGAGAACTACACCAGCATTAAACAAACAAACAAACAAACAAATAAATAAATAAATAAAAGAGGTAGAAGTTATGAATAAAAATCAAGTGGAAATGAAGAATGACATAGCAAATATAAAAAATACCTTGGGCCCTGGCCAGTTTGGCTCAGCAGTTAGAACATCAGCCTACAGACCAAAGACTCATGGGTTCAATTCCAGTCAAGGGTACATACCTTGGCTGCGGTTCAGTCCCCGGCCCTGGTTGGGGTCATGAAGGAGGCAACCAATCTATGTGTCTCTCTCATCAATGTTTCTCTCTCTCTCTCTCCCCCCACTCTATCTGAAGATAAATGGAAAAGTATCCTCAGGTGAGGATTAAAAAAACCCCCAAACCTTCAATAGTAGATTAGAAGAAGCTGAAGACTGAATCAGTGAGTTAGAAGACAAGGCAGAAAAAATCACCCAAATAGAGTAGCAAATGGAAAAAAAAATTTTAAAGCAGGAGGAAACTTTAAGAGAGCTTTGGGACAATTTGAAACATAACAATATTCACATCATGGGGTACCAGAAGGAGAAGAATCAGAAAAAGGAGTAGAGGACCTGTTTGAAGAAATAATCACAGAAAAGATCCCTAACTTGGTGAAGGAAAAAGTCACACAAGTCCAGGAAACATAGAGAGTCCTAATCAAGATGAGCCCCAAAAGAACCACACCTAGACACATCATAATTAAAATGGCAAACATTAAACACAAGGAAAGAATCCTAAAGGCAGCAAGAGAGAGACAGAAAGTTACCTACAAGGGAGCTCCTATTAGATTGTCAGCTGATTTCTCAACAGAAACACATCAGGCCAGAAAGGAGTGGAATGAGGTATACAAAGTAATGCATAGCAAGGGTCTGAATCTAAGACTACTCTATCCAGCAAGGCTATCGTTCAAAATCAAAGGTGAAATAAAGAGTTTCACAGACAAAAAAAAAAAAAAAAAAAAAGGCTAAAGGAATTTACTACCACCAAACCAGCACTGCAAGAAATGCTAAAGGGACTGTTGTAAGAAGAAGAAATAAAGAAAGAAAGAAAGAAAGAGAGATGAGAGAGAGAGAGAGAGAGAGAGAGAGAGAGAGAGAAACATAGGCATAAAGAATAAAAATGACAACAAACAAGTACCTATAAATAATAACCTTAAATGTAAATAGCTTGAATGCTTCAATCAAAACACATAGGGTAGCTGATTGGATAAGAAAACATGACCCATATATATGATGTCTACAAGGGACCCACCTCAGAACAAAAGACACACACAGTATGAAAGTGAAGGGATGGAAAAAAAAATTTCCAGGCAAATGGAAATGAAAACACATCTGGTGTAGCAATGCTCATATTTGACAAGACAGACTTCAAAACGAGGGCCATAGTAAGAGACAAAGATGGTCACTACAAATATTAAAAGGATCAATTCAACAAGGGGATATAACTCTGCTGAACATATATGCACTGAATATAGAAGTGCCAAAATACATTAAAAAACTTCTGGAAGACTTCAAGGGAGAGACTGACAGCAATACAATCATAGTGGGGGACTTAAACACCCCTCTGACACCACTGGATAGATCTTCTAGACAAAAAATTAATAAGGAAACAGAGACCTAAACAATGCACTAGATCAGCTGGATTTAATTGACATTTACAGAATATTTCACTCCAAAGCTGCAGAATATACATTCTTCTCAAGTGTATATGGGACATTATCAAAGAGACCACATATTAGGACTCAAACTAAGTCTCTACAAGTTCAAGAAGATTGAAATCATATCAAGTATCTACTCAGATCACAATGGCATGAAATTAGAAATTAATTGCAATAAAAACACTCAAAAACATTCAAACACATGGAGGCTAAATAGTATGTTACTAAACAATGAATGGGTTACCAAGGAGATCAAGGAAGAAATAAAAAATTTCCTGGAAATCAATGAAAATGAACACACAACAACACAAAATCTATGAGACACAGCAAAAGCAGTCCTGAGAGGGAAGTTCAGAGAATTACAGGCCTACCTGAAGAAACAAGAAAAACTTCTAATAGGCTATGTAACCCTACAATTTAAAGAACTAGAAAGTAAATACAAAGAAAAATCCAGAACAAGTAGAAGGAAAGAAATAGTAAAGGTCAGAGCAGAAATAAATGACAGAGAGACTAAAAACACAATTCAAAACATCAATAAACAAAGAGTTAGGTCTTTGAAAAGATAAATAAGCTTGATGAACATTTAGCCAGACTCACCAAGAAACAATGAGAGAGGACCCAAATAAACAAAATCAGAAACAAAAGAGGAGAAAGAACAACTGACACCACAGAAATACAAAGGAGTATTAGAAAATATTATGAATAATTATATGCCAACAAACTGGACAACCTAGGTGAAATGGATAAATTTCTAGAATCACATAGTTTCCCAATACTGAACCAGAAAGAGTCAGAAAACATGAACAGACCATAACAACTAAGGAAATTGAAGCTGTAATCAATAAACCCCCAGCAAACAAAAGCCCAGGTCTGGAAGGCTTCACAGGGGAGTTTTACTGAACATTCAAAGAAGAACTAACACTCATTCTGCTCAAACTATTGCAGAAAAGTCAAGAGGAAGGAAGACTTCCAAGCTCTTTCTATGAGGCCAGCATAATCCTAATTCCAAAACCAGATAAAGACACTACAAAGAAAGAAAACTACAGGCCAATATCCCTGATGAACATAAATGCCAAAATCCTCAACAAAATATTAGCAAATTGGATCCAGCAATACATCAAAAAATATTCACCATGACCAAGTGGGATTAATCCTAGGGATGCAAAGCTGATACAATATTTGCAAATCAATAAGTGTGATACAACATATAAACAAAATGAAAGATAAAAATCATATGATCATATTAATAGATGCTGAAAAAGCATTTGACAAAATCCACTACCTATTTCTGATAAAAACAGTCAGCAATGTGGAAATAGAGGGATCATATCTCAATATAATAAAGGCCATATATGAAAAACTTATAGCCAACATCATACTCAATGGGCAAAAACTAAAAGCATTTCCCTTAAGAACAGGAACAAGACAGGGATGCCCACTTTTGCCACTCTTATTCAACATAGTACTAGAAGTCTTAGCCACAGCAATTAGACAAGAAGGAAAAATAAAATGTATCCAAATTGGAAAGGAGGAAGCAAAACTGTCATTATTCACAAATGACATGATATTGTACATAGAAAACTCTGAAGACTCCATCAAAAATCTACTAGATTTAATAAATGAATTTGGCAAAATAGCAAAATACAAAATTAACATCCAGAAATCAATGGCTTTCTTATACACCAATAATGAGCACTCAGAAAGGGAAACTAAAAAAGAAAAATCCCTGTTACCATTGCAACAATGAAAATAAGATACCTAGGAATAAACTTAACCAAGGAGGTAAAAGACCTGTTCTCAGAAAACTACAGGACTTTGAAAAAAGAAATAGAGGAACATATAAAAAAGTGTAAACATATACCATGTTCATGGATTAGAAGAATCAACATCATTAAAATGTCCATACTACCCAAAGCAATCTATAGATTCAATGCAATCCTTATTAAAGTACCAACAGCACATTTCACAGATCTAGAAAAAATACTCCAAAAGTTTATATGGGACCAAAAAGACCCCAAATAGCCACAGCAATCTTGAAAAAGAAGAACAAAGTGGGAAGGATCACAATACCAGAAAGCAAGTTATACTACAAAGCCATTGTAATGAAAACAGCCTGGTACTAGCACAAGAACAGGCATATAGATCAATGGAACAGAACAGAGAACCCAGAAACCAACCCAAGACAGTATGCACAATTAATATTCAACAAAGGAGGCAAGAGGATACAATGGAGAAAAGACAGTCTCTTCAATAAATAGTGTTGGGAAAATTGGACAGCTATATGCAAAAATATGAAACTAGACCACCAACTTACACCATACACAAGAATAAACTCAAAATGGATAAAAGACTTAAATACAACTTGTGAAACCATAAAAATCCTAGAAGAAAATGTAGGCAGAAAAACCTCAGGTATCATACATAGCGGAATTTTCACTGATACATCGCCTAGGGCAAGAGAAAAAAAGGAAAAAATTAATAAATTGGACTACATCAAACTAAAAAGTTTCTGTACTGCAAAAGAAACCAGCATCAAAATGAAAAGGGAACACATTCTCTGGGAGAACCTATTTGCCAATGATACATTGGATAAGGGGTTAATATCCAAAATATACAGAGTGCTCATACTACTCAACAAAAGGAAGTCAAACAATCCATTTAAAAAATGGGTAGAGGAACTGAATAGACATTTCTCCAAACAGGACATACAAATGGCCAGGAGACATAGGAAAAAATGCTCAACATCTCTAATCATCAGAGAGATGCAAATTAAAATGAATATGAAATATCACCTCACACCTGTCAGAATGGCGGCCCTCAACAAATCATCAAACAACAAGTGCTGGCGAGGGTGTGGAGAAAAGGGGACTCTAGTACACTGCTGGTGGGAATGCAGACTGGTGCAGCCACTATGGAAAACAATATGGTGTTTCCTCAAAAAATTAAAATTGAACTGCCATTGACCCAGTGATCCCACTTCTAGGAGTATATCCTAAGAAGCCTGAAACACCAATCAGAAAGAATATATGTACCCCTATGTTCATAGCAGCACTATTTACAATAGCTAAGATCTGGAAACAGCCCAAGTGTCCATCAATAGATGAGTGGATAGAAAAGCTGTGGTACATATACACAATGGAATACTATGCAGCTAGCTGTAAGAGAGAAAGATCTCTCACCCTTTGAGATGATATGGAGGGACCTGGAAAGTATTATGTTGAGCAAAATAAGCCAGTCAGAAAGACAAGTATCACTTGATCTCACTTGTTTATGGAACATCATGAACAAAATAAGCTGTCGATCAAAATAGATCCAGAGTCATGGAAGTAGGGAACAGACTGACAAACCTCAGAGGAATGGGGAGTGGGAGGGGTGGGAAGAGATAAACAAAAGAACTTATAGGCATTTATGCACAACTAATGGAAACAGACATTAGGTTGGAGAAAGTAGGAGAGGGTGGGAGCAGGGAGGATGGGGGAAAAAGAGAGACATCTGTAATACTTTCAACAATAAAAAATTAATTAATTAAAAATAATAATAAATTTTTTAAAAAAGAATATATGGAACAAGATTAGCAAAAAAGTGATATGTATTCAAGTTGCATGATGAGACAAGAGGGTCATTATAATATTCTCTCCCCTTAGGTTTGAACTTTCCATAATTAAATTTTTTAAAGGATGAAAGCAATAGTAAAGAAATAAAAGGGTACATAGTCCATTTGATTATCCCTCATCATTGAACTAGTGAACCACCACAAATAAACTGTTACTTCTAATGCTCATTAAATGAAGGAGCAGTGGATCTGCTTTTGTTTGTGTGGAGTTAAGTATACAGTGTCCAGTCACTTTTTATAGCAAGGAGTGAATGTGGCGGTGGAACACTTGCAAAACTGCAAATTTCTTATGGTTCATATAGTGAAGGTTAGTGTCATTACATTTGTCCAAAGTTCCTAATTCTCAATTTTTGGGTAATTGTAATTTGTTTGCTTTAAAGTGATTATGTATGTAAAATCTAGTCTAGATAGTTATCAACAATGTTGCTCTCTTGTCAGATGTGAGACTTCTCTATGAGAAGCAAGGGGTGCAGGACAAAACAGATTCATCTTCACATTCCGGGCATATATGAGTAATTGCCAGAGCTGATCTACAGTTGTTAAAGTTACAGGGTTAAATATCGAAAGTTCATGGAAAGGCTCGTTAGCAATAATCCTAGTAGTGGAACAAAACATGAATCTCAGACTGTTGAGAAGCCTTTGAAGGCATTCATAATAGATGATCTTGCTTTTAAAAACTTACTCTCAAAAAAGGTCTTATTTGCAAATAACTTTTCTGAAAAAGACTTGAAGGTGCCCAAAATGTAATCCTCCAAATTACATTTGATGTGATTAAAAACATTTTCAAAGAAATGTTAAACTTTATAATACATACAAAATCTCTAATCTTTTTATCTGAAATACTATAAAATTTTCAAATTGTAACACATTTTTTTAAAAGGTAGCTTCTCATGAAAAGACACTCGGAAAGCTATAGTTGTTATTTTTCCACCAGAAGAAAGTAGACACAGGGGGTGGGGGAATTAATCCAGATAACTATATTACAGAGATTTAAACCAGGCATTTCAGCTTATTTTTTCCCTATGAAATTTAATTATGTGCTCAGGGATTGTAGATATAATGGCAATGAAATTGCTTATTTCTGGAGTACATGCAGAATATGCATTTTATATATATAATTTTTCAAACTATAAGAGGACACTTATTAGAAAATCACAGAGGTAGAAGTAGTTTGTAGAAGAAATGGGCTTAGGAAACAACTTATAGAGGCAAAGAAAGAGCCCTTGGAGCTTAGAAGTGAGGAAGGTTAAGGCAACACGCCTGGGGGGATGGGGACGGGCGCCACATTGCATATTTTTTGATGTAAGAAATTGCGTTATGGATAATAATTATGAAGAGGATTTGTAACTCTGGCATTTGAGTCAGCTAAGGATGTAGAAGAAATGGTGCTTGCCTTCAAGATTTATGGATCACGTAACACCCGTTACCTTTACCTCTCCTTCCCAGGCCTGTGCGCCAAGCATCTTACCGACTACAGCCTCGGTGAATTTCCCGTCCGAGGGAAGAGGGAAGTACTGATTTGGTGATAAATTGCTGCCATATCCCAGGAGAAAACCTTCCAGTTTTACGTTAGGATTTGGACGCAGGAACTTTAAGAGGATCGAGTCACTTGTGGTATTGATGTGGACCTTCAGGCTTGGCCTTTTACCTAAAGACGGGGAATGAAAAAATAGGCGGCTGTTACTTTACCTCCCAGCACAATTTTGGAGCAAAGCTTAGTTGTTATGAGAAAGCATGTTATCTACTTAGTTACTCAATATCACTACACACCCACCTGAATAGAGAACATACAGGTAATTTTGAGATCACAGACAACAGATTTTATAACACATAAATCAATCTAGAATACAAAGTAAAATTATAGGGTTTACCATTTGGTAATTTGTCACTGAGCAAGTAGATGGGATTTCAGGCTGCTTTGGCTGTCCACAATTGGTCAGAACCTCCATTTTATACATACTGTCTGGGAATGATGACAAGGTCTGTGGTTGGTAAATTAAATTACTGCACGTGGAGAACCCGAAGCTTCCTCTGTGCTGCTCTTTGGCTGCATTCCACAGGACTTAGTAATTAACAGAGTTGGAGAGGGAGGGAGGTGGGAGGAGCTCGGCTTAGGGGTAACTGAGATGGTAGAATAGGGAATTCCGAAAGGCAAATGTTGAGGAGAAAAATGCTTAGTTCTATTTGGAGCTCACTGGAACAGTGAGACAATTACATGGAGGTGGCCAACAGTGAATCCAATATCTAAGTGTGATACTCAGGAGCGGGGTATTGATCCAGCTGGATGTCATTCATTTGTAAAGGATCATTGGATGAATTTTCTCAGAAAGACTGTACAGAGTGAGGAGAGAAATCTTAATTAAGTTTTTAAAGCATTTTAAAATTTTATTTATTTACTTATTTTAGAAGGAGCGAAGAAGGGAGGGAGGGAGGGGGTGGAGAGAGAAAGTGACAGAGAGAGAAAGTAAGAGAAACAATGATCCATTGTTCTTCTTATTTATGCATTCACTAGTTGGTTCTTGTATATGCCCTGACAGGGGATCGAACCCGCAACCTTGGAATATTGGGATGACACTCTAACCAACTGAGCTACTCACCCAGGGCTGGCTTTTTTTTTTTTTTTTTACTATGCAGGCAACAGGGGCTGATAATCACAATAACCAGTGGTCTTGACCAAGCAGTGAGAAAACAATATTGTCCTTTGTCTTTGGAGCCAGAAGGAGCTGAGTTCAAATTCCAGGTCTTGCACATACTTATGAGTGTGGCCTCTGGCTACTCACTGAGCAGGCTAAGCCTTGGTTTCCCTTTACTAATTCGCAAATTATGGATAATGAATAACAATGTCTACTTTAACAGGATGTCCACGAGGATTAATGCGAATGACGTCATCTCTGAGGTGGCACATGGTAATTCCTCAAGAATTGGTTACTCGTTCAGGTCCATTCAGCACCCTTTAGCCAAAATTCAGAAATCCAAAAATGGTTTGTAAGGTTCTTGTAACTTCACATCAAACTAATTTGGTAACAAACCCAATCTGAACTGTCATAAGGCCTCTTGATGTTTCATAATCTCATTGAATAGTCAGCGTAAGTATTCACATGTTTAATTGTAAAAATATTAATGAGTTTAATTAGGGAGTGTTGGTCAAGACTCCACTGAAGAGACTACTTAATATATGCGTTAGGCATTTTAGTACATATCTAAAATCCAAATGTTTTCTGAATTCAAAAACATGCTTTGAGACAACATGGAGAGTATTATGCTAAGCGAAATAAGCCAGTCAGAGAAAGACAAGTATCTCATGATCTCACTTATACATGGAACCTAAATGAACAAAATAAGCTGACAAACAAAATATATCTAGAGACATAGAAGCAGGGAACAGACTGACAAACCTCTGAGGGACACAGAAAGAGACAAACCAAAGAACTTATATGCATATATGCATAACACAGACAACCGTGTGGTGAAGGCAGGGAGGGGTGGGAGCAGGGAGGAGGAGGTCAATGGGGGAAAAAAGAGGGACATCTGTAATACTTTCAACAACAAAGATACATTTTTTTACAGTTTATATCTTCTTTTTTAATCTTTATTGTTGACTGCATTATAGATATCCCCCCCTTTTTTCACCTATTGACCCTCATAAAGATACATTTTTAAAAAACATACACAAAAGTTTTTTAAAAACAAAAACATGTCTGTCTCCAAGTTTTAGATAAAAGATTGTGGACCTCAATTACTTACTTTCTTTATTCCATACGGATTTCGTGTTTTTAAAATATTTTACCTAATTGGAAAATTGCATTTACTAATTTAATGCAATTACTCACATTCTATTCCTCATTAATAAAAGACTTATATATACCAATCAGGACCTCTGAACAGCATGGGCTTGCCAAAGTCATCATACTAAATTTATACTACTCCAGTCAAAATCAACCTGGACCATTTCAATATAGCTACACAAAAGGATTCTATTAGGCCTCTGAAAATATGAAAACAGCCCCTTCTTAGATACCAGATTGTGTGAACCACTTTCTTACCTCAGCAGCTAGTAATACTACTTCTAGACACCTGCATAGTACTTTGTACTTCCCAAGAATTTGACGTAATTTCTATGAACTTGATTATCAGATAGCTATTCCTACATTTGTAGCAAAATTGAAGCCCAGAGATTTTGGGTGACTTAAATAAAGTCTGAAGAAGACTTATCTAGTCCAGTTCATCTAATCCAATTCTCTTGTAGCAGCATGAACAGCTAATCTGAGGACAGACACACTTCTGTCACTCTGCAGGTCAAGTTTTGACTCTGGATCTCAGGTTCTCACTAGGCTGGACTGCTCTTGTTTTTATTGAGAACTTTGTTACTACCCAATAGAGTAAGGAGTGGCCAGCCCTCAGACCGTAGCACTTAAGTTGATGTTAACTTCTGATGGTTTGTCCTAACTTCATTCGCTTTTGATGAAGTGTTTTATACTTCAGATATAACAGATTTTGTCCATGCCAATTTTTTCCTTCTTAGTTGTGTGCCTAAATTAACCTTAGAGTTACTCCATCCTACTCAATAGAGGGAACAAATATAAGTCAAGCACATAGTCTGCTACCTTAGAAAGTTATCAGCTCTCACAATAAATCAAAACACAGCCAGCCTGTTTCCAACACCTTGTAAGGAATCTTAGTGTACTTAGGCTGCACGCATGTTTGACTAAAAGCCAGGAGTCATAGCATCATCACGTTAGACCTTTGCTCATAAATTTTGGCATGATGTACCACATTTTTACTCCCCTTGGCAAGTGGAAAGGATGGCTAGACCAAGTGAGAAAAAATAAGAAAAAGGCTGTAAGCAGAATCACTGACCAACAGAAATGGAAGTGTTCTCACTTCCTCTGCACAGGAATTTTCATGACTCCAGTCTTTCCCTTTTCCTAATAATCTATATAAACAAATACATCAACATCATGTGTCTTTTTAAATGAATTGTCAGCTTCCCTACTCAACCCAAAATTCCAATTCATACTACTTACTAGAGCTAAACTTTTAAAGGTCTTATAAAAGAGAAACATACACAGACAAATCTTACCTCAAAACAACAACGTCATCAACTTAATATTTTGAGACTATCATCCCAATTCCTTATTTGGAACTAGGCACTCAAATCCCTTCATCATCTACTTCTTCTCTTATAACTTATAACATCTCAACTTATCTTAATTTTTTTTGACTAGTATAATTTTCTCACATTCTGTGGTATATACTTGTCCCTGGCCCTATCCCTATGCTCACATTGTCATCTGGATGGTTACCTCTATCTTAGGCTTGCTTCTCTCCACCCCTTTGCTCACCCAGTGATTACCCCATTAATTCTTTCAGTGCTCAGCAAAAAGATTAAGCAAGTTTTCCATTTTGAGTATTTAGAATATCATTAAACTTTATACTCTTGGACAATTTTCCCAATATTTTAGGGTATATCTGTGTATCCTATAATAATTTTTAATCTTTGATAAATTTATCATCATTCTGAGTAATTCTGGTTTAATGGTTTGAAACACTAGATCATGTAATGTCAGTTATCTTTCAACAGTTAGTATGAAGACCTTTAGTGAATGACTTAGAGATTATAGGAAAATAATACAACAAGACACAAGCATAACTAGGAGGACATTTATAAGTAAAATGGCATATTTGTCATCCAGAAATCCCCAGGAGTACAGAGAAACAAGAGTATCAGAAACAAAGCATATGCCAACCAAGAGTGAGAGAAAATAAAGAATGTAAACATTTCAAGAAAGCAACCCTAGTATGGCTGAGAAAAAAAGACTGCACATTGGAATACTGGATCTATGACCATTGTTTCTAATCCTCTCTCTGCAACATCCTAGGGTATCTCTAAATATTTCAAAGGGTGTTGTGAAATTCTATAAGAAAAAAAATAGCCTTTCAAAACAAAATTAACATTAATCCCCTTTTCATTTTCAAAAGTAAATACATGCACTGTGACATTAAAAACAGTGAGGAAAGAAGTGAGGTTAGAAAATCAGACAAAAGGTAGACCCTGTAAGTTCATAGAACTCTCTGTATCAACCCGAGGAAGCAGGTTGCTGTGGCTGTAGGCTCAGGTGCTGAGTAGACGTTTACTGTTGGTCCCAGAGTTCTGAGTGGCTGTGGTCAGTTTCAATAAAGCTCTGCTAAGACACAAAGCACAAGCACATGGTTCTTAAACCAGCTCAACTCCCACAGCCATCCAGGCACGATCTGTGAGAAAGGAATTACCATTATAGCCCTTTCAGTAGGAGGAATTCTTTCATGTCTAATCTCTGAAAGTTTTCTTATATGTTCCAAAATATTTCAGAAAGTCTAAATTGTTGATATGAAGTTGGTCAAGTTGATAAAATCCCTTTAAGAGAAAAACTGCAAAATACTAAAGCTCTCCTATAAAAAATATATTTTAGCATAGCTGCAATAATCAGCGTACATGCCCTCAATGTTGTAAAACACTAAGGAAGAAATTAGAACTACTCTAAATAGCAAGCTTCAGAATAAACCAGATCAGCATTAATTTTCATAAGATGTTAAGTAAAAGAATAGCCAATAATACTGATATCAATGAAATAAAAATACTCAATTGTTTCAGGATTTTAAAAATAAACATGATTCTTACTCATAGTATGTTTCTCTTTTTTTGCGCACACATTATTTATAGTGCCAACCTCTATATTTGTTCAGTCACTTATGTAATGATACAAAATCAAAATTTCTAAGATATCAAAATAATTAATTCCCATCAGTTCAGATATGACATATGAAGCATAGATTTTTAAAAACTGATAAATTAAATTAGATCAAATTTCAAAAGTGTTGAACTTCAAAAATCTAATGAGAAAAATAGAAGCCAATCTATAGATTGGGAGAAAATATTTGTAATACATATATCAATTAAAGAACTTGTATCTATAATATTTAAAATATTCTTTCTATTCAGTAAGAAGACAACACATTTAAGAAAAAAGGAAAGAGGATTCAAATAGATTTTCCACTAAAGAAGATATATGATAGCCAACAAGCAAATGAAAAGATGCTCAAACATCAAGGTTGTCAGATGTTTTCTGTAAGAGGTCAAATAGTAAATATTATAGGATTTGCAGCCCAGAGGTTCTCTACCCCAACTACTCAACTCTGCCATTATAGCACAAAAGCAGCTATAGACATCATGTAAACAAACACATGTGTCTGTGTTCCAATAAAACTATATTTATAAAAATAGGCATCTGGATTTAGCTACCAGGTCATAATTTACAAACTCTTGGTCGACACCATTAGTTTTCAGGAAATGCAAGTTAAAACCATAAGGATATACCACACAAATAAGAATAGCTAAAATTAAAAGGACTGTCAAATGTTAGGCAGGATTTGGAACAGGTGGAGTTCTTTTGAGTGTGAATGTTAAATGGGAGAGCCACTTGTGGAAATTGTTGGGCAGTTACCCATCATTTTCGTTCCTAGATATATACCCAGGAGAAATAAAAACAGAGTCTATGCAAAGACTTCTATACACATATTCAAAGCAGCACAAAACTCAAAACAACCCAAATGTCCATCAACAGTTGAATGAATAAACAAAATTATAACTTATCCATACAATTGGATATGACTCAGCAATAAAACAGAACAAATTACTTGGGTAATTTAATGTGGTTGAATCTCTTGTCTGGCATACTGTCATGGGCCATGACCTTCCTCATCTCTGTAACCAACGTATACAGACTCTCCTTCTGATGGAAGGTCATTCAAATATCTTGCTGTTGCAGCACTGGTGAGAGTAGTTTTAATACTGCCTGACATTATTCTTTGCCATTCAACAAAAGGCATAGATATAACATCAGCAAATCCTTTCAGGCATTGTTATGCTCTAAGAACTGACAATTCTAAGTTTCCAGTGTATTCTATGTTCTTACACAGTATATTGCAAGCAGAAAACATTTCAATGCCTTATGGTCACAGCAGCTTATTAAGGAGCTATCAAGATAATACATCTCAAGTTCAAGTATTAATTAGGGCAATTACTGTCTGACAACATATTCAAAGGCTTCCAAAAATCATAGATGATCACATAGATTGTATTTAATTAACCTGTAATGCTAAGCTACATAAAGCATAATTTTAACATAGAACGTGGCAATAATTTAACATTTGCTTTAATTCCTAGGCAATCAAAAAGGGATCATGTAACATAGGCATGGTGCTCAAATCTCTCCCTGTCCTGGCTCTCTGATCCCAGGAAAGGTGTTAGAAGGAAAAAGAAAACCATACAGAGTTTCAGTAATTTTCCTGTGACCGACACAGGGTGAAAGGAGTGGCCAAAGACAACTAGCCATGTATCTTCAGTGTTCCTGATCCTTAAACACAAATGTGTAGTCTGTAATCTACAGCATGACTTTTTCGTACCAATAACAACTTGAAAGCCAGTGATACAAGAGAAATTTTCCCATAGCAGAAAAAGCATGGCAACTGCAATTAAATATTTTAAAGAGAATGAAAATTAAATGTTGCTATTAATTAAATATTAGGTATTATAAAAACTACTTCCACCAGTGCTAAAATGGCAAGATGTTTGAATAAACCCTCCAATGGAAAAAGAGTCTGTTTAAGATGGTTATGGAGATGAGGAAAATCACGACTCATTTTATAGAGAAGATAGGTAGAAGGAATTAAATTGCTTTGGTGGTGGTGGTAAGTGTATGCAGAATTGTAATTAAAAGCACTCACAGAGTAATTACTACATAAATCCTTTTAAAATTTCAGATTCTTATATTCCACCTTATCAATCACATATACCTCATGGCACCCTAGCTCTCTGGATCTCCAGGCAAGAATTCTTTCTCAAAATTTCATAGATTGTCTATTATTCTCTTCCCAACTCTTTGGGAATGGAGTTTTACCAAGGCCCAAAAGAGAACTTCTGAGAGCTTGCAAAAAACTAGTGTGCAGTGAGCATGAAGTAGCTCTACATACAGCATGCCTTCCAGAAACAGAGATGCACTAACCATTGTTTAAGTCGCACAGTGCAAAGCTCTAAGTGACACCATTGAAACCATCTTTTATTTATGGCTCCACACAGGAGCCACATTCACAAAGACCATGCAGAAATAACTGCTACTTACAAAATTGGGATTTGGTAGGATAACCACCCTGAAATTCTCTGATCTCTTCCCATAGCCCTCATGCTCCCACCCACTCTGCCTTTCTTACTTCAGGACGTTCTACCTTTTGGCCTTGATTCTGCTGTCACTGGTAATGAGGGATATGGGTGGTAGGAGGTCTGGTGTAAGGAGGATAGAAAATTTCTACAAAACTTTGGACACTGTGCTCCCTGATTTACAAATGAAATTACTTCACCAAATATGTACAATTCATATGATGAATCAAGGATCTAAATAAGAACAATAAAGGAAAAGAGATTGTAGGCATTTGAGAAATGGTGAATTAAGAACACACAATGCGCCCTGGCTGGTTTGGCTCAGTGGTTGGAGCATCAGCCTGCGGACCAGAGAGTCCCAGGTTCAGTTCCCGCTAGGGGGATGTACCAAAAAAAAAAAAGAACACACAATGCAATATACAGAAGATATATTATAGAATTAGAATTATACACTTGAAACCTATATAATCTTATTAACCAATGTCATCTCAATAAATTTAATAAAATTAAAAATATATACCCACAAAAAAAAGAGCACACAGCTTTAGAGGTGCACAGAAGGCACCCCTTTTCGTGTTTTTTAAATACAAATCTGAAAATATAAGAAAAAAATCCTGATTAAACTAATATAGACATATCAAAGCAAGATGTTTATAAATCTAAAGAAAAATGGCATATCTTTAAAAAGTACAGGAAAAAAAAAACTGGTAAAAGTCCCATAACCCACATGAACAGCTGCCAGAGCCAGGGAATGGGGACCTTTAAATAAACTCAGAACTTAACTTGAGACATACATGACCAGTGTTAGCAAGAAGCTCCAGCTACAGTGTCCCATGACCTCCTCTGCAGCACAAGCAGAACAGCACCCCCCCCCCCCCCCATGCTCTTGTGGAGAGTCTGCCAGCTGGAGGACACGTTCCCATGTGCAACCTGTGCTTAGAGCTCAGGAAACAGACGATCCCAGCTCACCTGGAGAGCTCCCCTCATAGAGCCACACCCGAACACTTCCCATGGGGCCATAGCCCCAGGAGTCAACTAAATTTTCATTAGGACATTATAGTCACCAAACAGAGTATATTTGCTATTGAATTTAGAAAGAAAGGCTGTTTTGCCAAAAATCTGAGGAAGAAAATGTTTTCCTCCTAATGGGGCACTTTATATGTTTGCCCAACTGTCTGAATAAGTGAGTTCCATTTTAGCCAAAACAACCAGTTTCCACCTTGGTCAGAATTCCCAATGCCCTGGCTCCTCAGGCCAATACTTCACGGGCTGGTGGCTTTGCATAACTGAAGAGACTGACTGAATCTGACAGTGTTGACATTTCAGCACCACTTAGCAAGAGCAGTGACTACATACCTACTTTGTGACCCCACCATAGCCAGCAGCAAAATTACTTTTCATAGGCTACCTTTTACATGGACAGCCTCTCATTTTTTAAGGAGAAATCTCATCCTGAGACTTACACAGCTGTCACTTGCACACACTCCCTTGATCTAATTCTCCCCAAATTATTCCTTAAAGTCTGGAGCATGATGAGCTTTCTTTGGGGGAGGGGGGCAGAGAATGAGAGGGGCAACTACATGCAATCAATGACCATAACGAAAGAGGAACAGGGACATGGTTAACTTCAAACAACAAAATCTAAATAAAATCTAGATTTGCTTTGGGGGCTTTATATTTTTATTCATCTGCTTTTCACTTTATCTATTCATTCACTATTAGGCACCAACAATTAGTGATACCAATTCAAATATGACCTGTCTGATCACAAAGATTTTGCATGCTAGTAGTAAATTAGGCGGATGAGTAAATTAGCTATTTCAGTGCAACAAGATTTGTACAGCTGGTACAAAGTGGCTAAAATTGAGGGGCTCTAAATCTGACAGAAGAGGTGGAAAGAAAAAATGTACAAAAAAAGTATCCCTGTACCTTTGTTAAACTAGTCTCAAAAATAGTTTTTATTCCACAAGTATACCGCAAATGCAGGTAGGGAAGTAGACCTCAAAGTCTATTTTGTAATACTCTGTCCGTACTGTTTTAGATCACTGGTATATTCTTAGTAATTATTATTTTTTAATAGTTGTAAAAGAAGAAGAAGAACTCAAACAGGCTAAGGGATTTAACAAAATTCATCCCTTCTTTTTGTTCTTTCTCTGCTTGATTTTCATGAAAATCCTGGGGTAGATTTGCTTACATTCTCCTGCTGTTTAAAGTAAGGAGTGATGGCAATAGGTGCTCCTTGTGGAAGGGGGGAGAGTCTCCACGACAGGGTTCTTAAAGAGTGTCCCAGTTAGAGCATCAGCATCACCTGGAAACTTGCTGAACTTACAAATTCTCAGACCCCTCTCCAAACCTCTTGAATCGGAAATCTGGGGCGGGGGCAGCAATCTGTATTTTAACAAGTTGTCTGGGTAATTCTGAGGTATATTCAAGTTTGAGTGCCATTACTCTCTGCAAATTCAGTGCATCAAGAATAAAATTAATGGGCCCAATATCTTTTCAAAGAGATTTACAGATATGCAATGCAATAAATAAATAAAAAGGACCTCACCTACAATACTGTTAGATTTCCTATCATCAGCAATTTATATGTATTTTGGTCTGTGAACAAATTCTGTGAATTACGGTTTTCTAGAATTATAATTTCTGGAGACACATTAAGTTAAAATGTTATAAATGTTTGGAAAGTTCCTCTGACTTCTAGCACCAGTTGTGTGTCTTTAAATCTAAGCAAACTGCTTAGCAGTGGTTCTCAACCTTCCTAATGCCATGACCCTTTAATACAGTTCTTCATGTTGTGGTGACCCCCAACCATAAAATTATTTTCATTGCTACTTCATAACTGTAATTTTGCTACTGTTATGTCTTCGGCGACCCCTGTGAAAGGGTCGTTCAACACCCAAAGGGGTTGCGACCCACAGGTTTAGAACTGCTGCCTTAGAGACTTACAAGATGAGTTAACATTTTATTATAAAAAATATCAAACATACAGAAGAGTTAAAAGAATTGTGCAGTATACATCCATAGAGCTACACTGAGAGCCAATGATTAATATCTTACTATACGTTTTTTATTACATACTTATCCAACTCGCTATCCCTCTGTCCATCAATTCATCATATTTTTAATAAATTTCAAAGTAAGTTGCACTTCAGTATTCTTTATTCCCAAACATTTCAGCATGCATATCATTCACTAGAGTTAAATATTTATATTTTCTTTTGAAATAAATTTATATATAATGAAATATATACATCATAACTACACATTGCTTATTTTTTCCAAATGCCATATATCTATGAACCCAAAACTCCAGATTTAGAAAGTTATCATCAATCTAGATGATTTCCTCATGTCTCTTCTCAGTCCTTTTCCTCCCAGAAACTATTGTTCTGATTTTTACTAGATTAGTTTAGCCTGTTCTAGACTTCAATTAAATAGAACCGTACAATATGTACCATTTTATTTATTTATTTATTTATTTTTAATTTTTTTTTTTCCTTTTTTGATTTTAGAGAGAGAGGAAGTGGGAGGGAGAGAGAGATAGAAACACTGATGAGAAAGAACATCAACTGGCCGCCTCCTGCACGCCCCCCGCTGGAGATTTGGCCCACATCCTGGGCATGTGTCCTGACTGGGAATCAAACCAGTGACCTCTTGTTGCATGGGTCGACGCTCAACCACTGAGCCACACTGGCCAGACAGTATGTACTCTTTTAGGTAAAACTTGCACTCAACATAGCGTTTTGGAGATTTATCAATTTTACTGCATGAATAAGTAGTTTTTGTTATTTTCACTGTGCAGTATTCAGCTAATTATTAAAACCAACATTTATATCTTCCAGTGTCTTCACAAAGTATCAACCCCTGTTGATTTACTAACTTTTTAACATGCTGATTACATTTTAATAAAAGTTTATCTTAGTACAAGGGTGAACATATATATATTCATTCCAGATATTTATTTACATTATGCTATTTACCAGGCAAACAAAACTATAAACTCTTCTATTTATAATAAATGCTTAATTATAAGACAAATAAATGTTTACTAGTAAATGCAGACAAAACTATATAATGGTTTCACCTTCACTGGAAGGCTAAGTAAGTACTAGTCACTGATACTCAAATAATCTGACATCTTTCCCTCTCACTCCCAGCTAATGGGGCACCAGGCACAAGTGAGCCTCTTTTGACAGCAAAGTGTGATATTGACTTTCTCATCTAAGAGTGATTTTCACTAAGAAGAAAGTGGGTAAGTTTAAATATGTGTCATAAAAAAATTTTATCCTGATAATCTCAAAATGATCCATTATTAAAAAACAGAAAATCTATCATTCTGATTAATATCACTCTATTTGGTCAATTTCCCCAAAGGACCAATATTCTTTTTTCTTTTCATCTCTCATTAACTCCAATTCGGGTACACAGTAAACTCCATTGACCAAATAAAAGTCAAATTTAATCAAAGCGGTTCTTTTTTTTTTAATCTTCACCCAATGATATTTTTACATTTATCTTCAGACAGAGTGGGAGAGAGAGATAGAGAGAAACATCGATGTGAGAGAGACACATTGATTGGTTGCCACCCGCACGACCCCAACTGGGGCCGGGGACAAACCGCAAACGAGGTACGTGCCCTTGGCCAGAATCGAACCCAACTCTTTGGTCCGCAGGCCGACGCTCTAACCACTGAGCCAAACCAGCCAGGGCCAAAGCGCTTCTTTATAGGACAAAGCAGAAAATGTACAATTTTCTCCAGCACTAGAAGAAATCCTACATATACAAGATTAAATATTCCCATTGTGAAAATGTTGCTCCAGGGAGCAAATTGGAAATACTCCTGATAAAAGTAAAAAATGTGCCATCTTATAAAAAACTGTCCATCAGTAACAAAACTTTCTTAAAGCAGGCATTTATTTATTTATTTATTTATTTATTTATTTATTTATTTATTTATTTATTTTGCAGTCTCACAAATAAAAATGTGGAACTGAAACAATGGCTTTATCCACTATCACTGTTTAGATATTTGGAAGCATCAAAAAGCCCCTAGAGGAAAATGACTGAACCACCCTGAGACCATGATCGTGTGGCCTCAGATAATAAGGCAGAGTGGGTTGCGCACAAGACGTAGGAAGCTCCAGGAAGGGCCACTCGCTAACAACCCCACAGTGGGGCATTTTAATATGTTGTGGAAGAAACAGAAGGGGTCCTGGCATCAACTCTGCCTTTCTCTGTGTTTGGCCTAGGTCAGCTATCCTCTCTAAGGCTCATTTTCCTCCTCTGTAGAATGAATTGTGGAATCCCCAATACATTCTCCATCTCATGTTTAAGGACATCTCTAACACATCTAGACAAAATACTATCTTCCTATACAAATGCAGAAAATAAACCAGAAAGTAAATTTGTTTCTAGAAACACTAACCTAGTAATTTCCAGATAATGTTTATATTTCACAGGAGTCCCAAATCGCACCTCAAATGTGAAAGAGAACACCTGTTTTCATGGGGACATGGAAAGAACGCGACTGCCACATGTAATTTTTAACAGCTTTCATGAGGTATAATCACACACCATAAAATATACCCACTATAAGTATATAGTTCAATAATTTTTAGCAAACTTCTAGAATTTACTAAATCTACCATCCAGTTTGAGAACATTCTCATCACTCTAAAACATTCCCCTGTCCCCATTTATAGTCAATCCCTGCTCCCACCCTGGTGCCAGGCAACCACTGGTGTGCTTTCTGCTTTTCTCGTAGTTTAATATAAATGAATTCATGCAACAGGTAGTCATTTGTGTCTGGTTTCTTTCACTTAGCATAATGTTTGTAAAATTCATCCATCTATGTTTTATCGCTAGTTTTTTCTTTTGATTTGTCCGATAGCATTTTAATTTATGGATCATATTGTGTTTATCCAACTTTCTCAGCTGATGGATACTTGCATTGTTTCCAGTTTGGGGTTATTATGAAAAATGCTATTATGAATAATGCTACAAGTCTTTGTATGGACATATATTTTCATTTTTCATAGGTAAATACCTAGGTATAAAATATCTGGGTAATATGGTAACTTCATGTTTAACTTTCTAAGAAACTGAAAACTTTTCAATTTTTATATTAATATTTAAGATTATGAATATTACTCTTGCGTGAGGACACCAAATTGTGATCATCCAGACAATGAGCTACATTGTTTTGTCACTATCACTAAATATATGTTGTATAATAAAATTAATCATTTTGAATCCTAGGATTTCTATCTTTAGTGGTTAATGAAGACAAGACCACATCTTGCTCCAAGAATTATTTTAAAGTAAAATAACTCCAGTTTATCCAGAATGCAAGAAATAAGCTCTCTACCAAACAGTGCAATGATCATTGACATTCTTAGCAATGACTATGACACGGGATACATTACTAAGGTGTCTTCTCAATCTCTAGTCATTTCAGTTTAAAAAATATTTTAGCCTATAAAAATGTTAAAATTTACCAGAGACTCACTTTATTACTACTTATACTTAATGTTAAAGTGAAATTTGATGTAAAGTTTGAACTTGCGAACCAAATGCCTTAGCTGGGTTCTTCTGACTATGTAAATAAATAGCTATCCATAGTGACTTGGGATTTATTGCTATTTTGATAATATTTTTCACATATTCTTTTTCAATGAATTGCAATCCAAACAGACTTAAAACACTTTGAATGCCTGAAATGTTTTTTTAATATTAATAAAATATTAAAATTCCTGATCATGCACATATCTCATATGTATATATCTCATTATTAACTTCTCTGATGGTTGCAATTAATGTAGCATTTGAACTTTTCTAGGAAAAGAAAGCCAAAATGGGTTGATATCATTGCCTACCGGTCTGACATTATCAAAATTTCCCAGCCTGCATGGTGGATATGATTCAAGCTTAAGACTAGGTCCTTAAAATGAAATTTTATAACATTTATAAAATGTTAGCAAAATCTAAATAAACTATTTGGGGGAGGGAATATCTTCTTGACTTAAAATTGCAGAAATAAGAAGGAAGTGGTCCTCATAACTCTTTTTTATGTGACAAAGTTAGTTTTGTTTTTTTTTTTTTCCTTTTTCTTATATTTAGAACTTAGGAGATGTGATCAATTTCCCACATTCCATTCCAAATTCTAAAGCAGGAAATGAAGGAACAAGATTGTCTTGAGTATTCTAAGTACTATTTTGGGGAAATTGTCTCTTAGATGCTGAAATAGTGAGTAATTATATTTCCACTGGTCACACCATTTCCCAGTGTGGAAGGAACTAATTTAAGCTATAAGGAAAGCAGAGGAAGAGAGGCCAGAAGTAACAAGGAACCAAAGTCAGTTAAAGCTGAAATAGTAATCTGTAAGGTAACAGAAGCTATCATAAAGCCGAGAAAAAAGATAAAGTACACAGAGACAAGGCAGCTATTGGTAGCACAAAATAGACACAAGGGAATTCTGGAGTGAAAATCCGAGGTTCCATTGCTGAGGTGCCCAGACCTTCCCCAGCACCACAACTCTGTGACCTGAGGAGGCGACAGATCTTAATGATGGGTAGGAATTAGTCAGCCCAAGTGTCAATGTGCATATGGGGTGAGGACAGAGAGCAGGAACAGCATTGGCAGGCAGCTGGAATAGTATGAGCAACAGTGCAGAGGGAAGTAACGGGTGCACTTAGAGACCCTGGAGGTTGGTATGGCTGGGATGGAATGGGGCAAGGGGTGTGCAATGAGGCTTCAGAGGACAAATGGGCCCCTACAGACCACATTAAAAGATCTATCACTGTGCCAAAAGCAAACCTAAATTATTTTCCCCTGCTAACTACACACACACACACATTTCTGAGAAATGAATAATACGAAATTTGAATCTTCTACAGTTATAAAGAACATCCATCCACATGATAGGAATCTTGCCTCACGTGCCCTCAGCAACAAGCAGTTCAAGTAAAATGCTCAGAGCCAAGATTTTTTCTTGTAGGGAAAAAAAAATGCTATTTTTAAATAAACACCAAAGATATTTCACAAATAGATTACAGTTGAAAAGGAATTCAAACAATACAGGTCTTCCTGCAAACATTATTGCTATTAAAATCAGTTGTTATTATAACCAAATCAGCTAGCTTTACTTGTGAAACAAGTATATAAAGGTTTGTTTTTCTTTAAAAATTCAATTGTTATTAATTCCATTCTTTAGCCAAAAGTTAAAAGAAAATAAAGCAATCGGCTATAATTGACTCTACCAGCAAGGACAGCCTGAGGATTATGCTGCTTATATCTTATAATCTGTCTTCCCCAAATGACTCCTTTATTGCCCAGCTTAGCCCAGGTTGGCAGCACAACTCCTATTCCTCTTCCTAGCACAGTTCATCTCCCTTTCCACCCCACCCCAATAATAGTACATTCATTTACTTTTTAACTTTAAAAGTATGCAAATAATACACATTTATTTTAATAACAAAATTTAAGAGTTGCAAAAGAGACCAAATTTGTTTTTTAAATTACCTATTATCTAATACACAGAGAGGTCTTCTGTAAAGATCTTTTATATGTCCTTTTAGATATTTTTTCCTGATTACGATATACATGATAGCTCACAAAAATAGAATTACAGTCTAAGTACTATTTTATAACCTGCACTTCTGACCCCATATCACCTCAGGAGTCAGCAGAGTTTATCATTTCAATAACTTCATAACTTAATTTGTTTTGATAAAATTTGGTATTCATTTTAGAGATGAGGGCTTGATTTTACAAAGGTTGTATAATTAGTTTGAGCCCAGTTTTTCATCACATTTGAGATCTGTCTTGTTGAATCCACATGGCAATTGTATAAACTCACTGTATTGTTTGTGAGATTATTGTGAACATTTTTGGCTATGGGATGCTAATTTCCATGTCTTGAGATTATTTCCATGTCTTAGAAGTGGTGCTTAAGGAAGGGAGGACTGCATAGTGGGAAGACACAGGGCTGGAGCCAGAAAACCTATGTTCAAGTCCCAAGTTTCATGATAATTGACTCGGTGTCTGAAGGTCACATTCTCCCCTACAAAGTAGGAGTGATCACACATAGCTCTCCTCTCAGAGATGCTGGTAGGACTAAATGAAATCATTTATGAAAAGCAGTTTCTAAACTGTGCAACTCAGCGATAGTTGTTATTGATATGACCTTTTTCATGGGTTCCTTTCAATTGAGTGTACTTGGAATTTTTAAAGTTCCTTGCCTTTCAACCAAATATTCATTCTATAAATATAGATGTAGTGTCTATGTGATCGCTACACAAAAACACTGACCCTGGCACAGAGAGGATGTTCAATAAATATTTTTCAAATGAATGAACAACCACATACAACGTTTTTCTTAAATGAGAACTATTGTGCCTGATAGGAATTAATGCTAAGATGAGCAAATAAGTCTCCTCAAAGAAAATGTTATAATATTGGAAGATCTAGACTCATGAGAGTTATTACTCAATACACTCAATAGTCTACATAGAAGAGTAAGCCACAGCTGAGGTAGCTCAGAGGAACACTAACAAATTAGAAATGGGCAAGTCAGGAAGGTATCACAGAAGTGGCCTCAAAGCTGGGTCTTGAATGGCAAGAAGGACTTGTCCAGAGAAGGAAGATTTTTCAGACTGAGGAAAAGTAAAGGTGATGTCTGTGATAACCTATTCTACGAGGCTTTGTGTAAAGCATAAGCTATCAGTATCTTCTGTTGTTCAAAATGATCTTTCCATCCTCTCTCTAATTTAAAATTAATATCAAACAAAAACATCTGATGCCATTTCATCTTGTTCCCACACATTCTTCTGAGCGAGGAGTTATTTATTTCTAAGGGGTCTGAACATCAAATAATACATACACTTAATGTCTGCGCTGTCCACCCTGTTCCAGGCACCTCGCAGTAATCATTCACAGAAACATGATGTCGTTTCATGGAGCTGAGACGTGTGGCCGTGGGCCGTGACGCTCAGGCCAGCTAATGAAACTCCACCGACTGAGGATGAAGAGACACATCTCAGTCCTCTCTAATGAGCAATGATGGACTAATTCTTGAATTTACCTACTATAACAACTGTTCATGGGAGAGCAGCAAAAAAAAAAATCTGTGATTTGCCACACTAGCATTAGGACAATTTCAATGGTTTTAATGATTCTAGAACTATCTGAGACAAGTGTAATGCAGATTGGAGAATTCCATGTTTTAGACATTTAAGTTCCCATCTCCAAAACTTCTCTATAGCATTTAACACCTTTGACCTTTAACACACTTTAATGGATGTTTTCACATGTGGACCCACCTTGGTTTTACTCTGTGACACTATGGTATTCTGGATCTCATATTTAAAGAACACTTCTCCAGCCCAGCCAGTGTGGCTCAGTGGTTGAGTTTTGACCCATGCACCAAGAGGTTGCCAGTTCAATTCCCAGTCAGGGCACATGCCCAGATTGTGGGCCAAATCCCCAATTGGGGGCATGCAGGAGGCGGCCAATCGATGTTCTCTCTCATTGATGTTTCTACCTCTCCCTCTCCCTTCCTCTCTCTATCTCTAACATTAATAAAGAAACAAACAAACAAACAAACAAAAAAACACTTCTCCATACCTCTCCCTTACTTTTCTTGTTCTTCTGTCCCTCATAACTTGGTAGTTCAGGAAGGTTCAATCTTCTGCTCCTAGAGAATTCCTTTACACTCAAGTCTTCAATAATAACTTAGCTGTTAACTACTAAGTATCTTGGCTTACTCTGAAACCTGCACCTCTATGTCTGAATGTTCAGCTTTAGTCTTCCAGACTTCTTGAACCACTGACATTGTCACTGATGACAGCAAAACCCAACCATCACAGTCTTCTTCAAACACCAATTTACTTCTTTGCCTTTCTTACCTCCTTCTTCTGCCATAGTCCCAGACACCTGAGTCACCCTTGCAGAGTCGTCTTTCATACCTAACTATAAATCTGGCATCCAACAGAAAATTCCAAATGCAAAGATGCCTATGACTTTGCTTCACAATCATCCTGGGGCTTTGGAGTGGTGGTTCTCTTCTGAAAAGCTAAATTTAAGGGGAAAGTGACTTTTCCTCTTTTCCTTCTTTCTACTTAACCTTGCCCACTTCAGTGCAGGTCATAGCAGAGCCCAATAATTTTGTTATAACTACAGAGTCTCTTATGAACAAACCACATATAGATTATGGTTTGATATCATCTAAATTATGTGAACTGGGTTGTAAATGAATCAGTTTCGAGCAATTCCTATTTTACCCTCTTTCCTAGCCTTTTTCAATAAAATCGCTGTTTATTGTTTCTAATTCATTCTATTTGTATACTAATGAATAAAATGCCAGCTCTTCCTATTAGTATTCTGGTCTCTGAGGGAAAGAGGCATTTTTGTCTCTGGTCTACAAATAAATCCCTTAAGTTTTGGTCAAAACTGCCACTCTTCCAGTTCAATTCATCTTTTAAAAAATGATTTTAAGGAGTAGCTCATGAATAGGGAGTTATCTCAGACACTGAGGCTATAAAGACAAAACTGTCTCAACCTTGACTTGCCGATTTTCGCCTATGCAGTCTACATAAACTTGGCATGCTATCTGTCCTTTTATTTCTGTAAAATCCACGTAGTTCCCTGAGCTGCTTACTTGCTCTAACTTTTTCCTTCTCTCTCTCTTTTTATTTTCAGCTTCTGAAACCTCATCCTGCATCCTCTCGATGTCATCTTTGATTCTTTTTTTCACTCTTCAAATACAGTTCTCCGCAATCCGCATGAAGGATGGCCTCACTTCCTTTAGGGCAGTGGTTCTCAACCTTCCTAATGCCGCGACCCTTTAATACAGTTCCTCAAGTTGTGGTGACCCCCAACCATAAAATTATTTTCGTTGCTACTTCATAACTGTAATTTTGCTACTGTTATGTCTTAGGCGACCCCTGTGAAAGGGTCATTTGACCCCCAAGGGGGTCGCGACCCCAGGTTGAGAACCGCTGCTTTAGGGGGATGGGGCCATGGGTCTTCTGGGCCTGATAATACCCATAGACCTAGCCAGAAAAGACTGTCTTACTCATTGTTATAATCATCAAACTCATCATCTCTCCAATCTATCCTTCTTAATATTTTCAGGTTAATAATCACACAATCCTGCTTTATTGTGTTACCTCTTCCCCCTTCCACCTCTAGCACCAAAACAGTAGATGACTGCCGAATGCTCACCGCATAAAGGTCAAAATAAGGCTATCCTCACAGATGGAAAAGGAAATAAACTACTACAAAATAATGGTGCAGGCACAGGTGAAATAGTACATATGAAAAAATGAGTAAGACATTTCCAACCCTTGTACCGCTGGAATGAGGACTGCTGATGTCTAAGTGTTAACTCTAACACATGATAAGGGCTGCATCCAGGGACTACATTTGCAAAGGAAGAAAAGGAGTTTTCTGAGGCAAGAAGGAATGTACTTTTAGGAACACTTCTCAGAGGAAGTAATACTATTTCTTTGACTTTGAGAAAATGACCAGACAGTTGGAGAGACTATTGTTATACAAAGTACTGTTTGTCATTTATTGAATTTAGAGGGATTAGAGATTACTCTCCAGGAAAAGACTCATGAGGAAGTTGGAACTTCAGCTGAGCCTTGAAAGTAAAAGTCAAATGAAGAGCATTTCAGGTGGAAAATGGTAGAAGCAGAAACTCATGTTGAACCACACACCCTGAACCTAGTTAACAAAAAAAATAGGCCGCTTTGGTTGAAATGGAAGGATCATGTTCATAGTTCCTTGGAATGTCAGAGCTGGAAGGGATTGGAAAGTAATTGTGTCAGTCTCTCTCTCATAATGGCACTAGACAAATACATTGGGCCAGACTGTGGATTGGCTTTTAGGATGAACTGAGAACCTTTTGCCCCCTAACACCAGTTCATCTAACAAAGGCCCAGCTGCAGCAATCCTAGGCACAGCATTTCTGGTTTCCACCAGAATATTTTCCTCTCAGATATGGCATTTAGGAATATACATGAGATATCTTCCTTTTAGAAATAATTCAGTGGCATCTGAAGACTTACTGTTATTTTCTAATGAGGCATAATAACCCAAAACTTGGAATCAGCAATACAAACAGGAAGCATTAACTTCAGGCCAAAAAGGCAACAACTCTGATTTTTTGGCAAAATTATACAAAGGCTGAAGAGGGCTGGGAATTATGAAATCTTGGAATTACCCTTTGAATAGAATTTCACTGGCTAACCATTAGCCACAGAATCACTTTTAATCAATTTAAGAATTCTTTCAATTTACTTGCTGTCCCTAACTTCCCTCAATACATTTATTTTTAGAATGGCCATTCCCTGGGAGCCTCTATTCATTTCTTATTCCTTTCTTCTGTCCTTCACTGTTATAATTTAAATATGAATTGTGCAACGAAATGGCAACAAACTGACTCTGATAAACTATTATAGGTATTTTACAGTATGTGTTAGTCACTCATTTAAAAAATATGTGGGATGAGACAAAACAAGGTGCAGACAGTTGCATGGGCCTTTACATTATACATAGACAGTCTTAAATAATCTGCACTAGATAATCTTAGCACAAAATTTTATCTATGTAGGGGCTAGATATTAATCTGCATTAGTAGTCAAGGGATGAAGAACCCTTTTCCTCCACAATTCTGGGCCCCAATTAAAGTGCCAGATAAATTAGCATATAAATCCACAAGACTCAAAAGCACACAATGAAGTGCTTACTGGCAGCTTTTATTTTTATCGAAAAGGCACGTTTCCACCAATCCTGGGACAAAAGTAAAATGTGTTTGTCATTCATTTTTTAACTTGGGTTTTATTTTTCACAGAATCTTACAGCTTGGCCAGCAAGGGACTAGGCAGAGAAACCAGGACATATCTTCCTCATAAACTCAGCAAAAGCTCTTTATAACCACAGAGCAATCAACACGCATGTCATTGGGCAGAGAGAAATGGTGGTTTGGATGCTGACAATCCCGGTTACATATTTCTAGCTCAAAGAGCTTGCTGTCTGCCCAGGAAAACAACAGATTCTGCCCAAGAAAGAAACAGGTCCTATTCCTGACACACACTCCGCACCACACTCAGTGTGTCAGAGGAGTGTCGCAACAGCATCATCTGAGTGGGGCAGGGCACAGGGCTGGCCCTAGAGGCTCCCCTTCCCTGAAGATGAATAAACTTTCTGAAAATGAAGATAAATTTTGTCATGAGCGACATCCGGATTGAGTCCCTTTACAACATGTTCACTGTGTGACCTCTGCCCCACCTTCTGTAAATGATATTAGAAGATTTCCATTACAGTTAGCAACTTATTGGGAACCACATTAGATATTTGACCTATGTATTTCTGTTCTTCATAAGATTTTAAATTAGATGATTATCTGCTTAAATCCTATATTATTTTGACAATTAAAAAAATTTCAATAGGGGAAAAAAGGAGGGACATCTGTAATACTTTCAACAATAAAGATAAATTTTAAAATTTTCCATTTCACAGACATCTAATTGTAAGTACACAATAGCAATAACAACAATATTGAGTAACTGTATTGACAATACTTTACACGTGGATGAGTCTTTTGCGTCTATTGATAAACCTGTAGGAAGAGTAGATTTTTTTTTCAAATTATTATAGAAATTAAATTATTCATTCATTCATTCATTCATTCATTCATTCATTCATTCATTTAACAAACATTTATTGAGCATTTGGAATATGTCAGGTTCTCTTCTATGAGCTGACAATATGGCTGTGAACAAAACAAACTAAAAGCCATGTTTTCATTCTAGTGAGAAGAGACAGACAAATAATAAGACACATGGTATGTCAGACGATGGGGCAGATACCACTGCTGTTTCTTGGTATTTGATTCTCTTCTTAAAACCTATTAGAAAGTCAAGCAGAGATACTAAGTAGGGACTTGGATAAATAGGTCTGAAGCTGAGGGGTGTGGTCAGGGCTGGAGATAGAAATGTTGGGTTTATTAGTGTTTAGATGATATTTAAAGTCATTAGACTAGATGAGATCACAAGGGAATGAGAGGAGAGAAAAAAGATCCAAGGACTCAGTACTGGCACACTCCGATTTAAGAGATTGGTGAGATGAGGATGAATCAGCAAAGGAGACTGAGGAGCAGCCAGTGAGAAATGAGGGACACCAGACACATGAAAAGGCAGAAACCAAGAGATGTCAATTACTTGTCAAGGGAGAATCAAACTTCAACTGTGACCTTGGGTCTGTGCTCACACCTCACTCGTGCAGGAAGACTATGCTGGGGCTCAGCATAACTGCATATCATTTTTCGTGGAATGTCTCAAAAAAATTGGCCAAATTGAGAAACATGTGGCTGGTGCTACAAACAGTAAACTGACTAAGAAATGAAACAGAACAGAGGAGAGTTTATATGAGTGAAAGAGAGAGGCAAAGCAGTGGTTGGAACAAGCATTTTCTTTGCAGCCTCATTCCACTTAGAGAAAATGTACTTTGAGGATATACTTTACAGCAGTGTTTTCATCCAGGGCGATTTTACCATCTGAAAAATGTACTCTCATGTACTATATATATAGAAAACTAATGAAAGGAGTATGCATACCTATAGTTTAAAAAAAAGAACATAGTATAACAGTGTTCCCAAACTTCTCTAAAACATCAAATTTGTGATTTCCACTTAGGATTTAGAAAGGTGGGGAAAAAAAAATCACTCCCACCCTACAATAATCAAAAAAGAGCACCCAAGCAATCTTCAAATTTGCAGGCTTTCTTAAATTAAAAAGCTGAGACTGCAGGGAAACTTAGAATCTAAGAGAAGAGCACAACCAAGGAGACATGTCAGTGGATGTCACGGGAGCTACTAAGAAGAATCTCTTTGAAAATTTTAGCTAATTCCCAGTGGCCTCGTGTGGAATCTCATGAGAATACAGAATCCCTGGGAACTTCAGACACAAGGAGAATTTGTACCCACTTGTGGGTTTTTCTCCATGAAACTCATTGTTACTGGAAAGACTGGAAACAGCAAGAGTCACGAGAAAGCCTCCTTGGTGGTGCAAGCCTGGGGAAACAGCAGCCACTGTGGAAGGTCAAAAAGCACCACCCAGTCCGGCCAGTGTGGTTCACTGGTTGAACGTCAACCCATGCACCAAGAGGTCGCCGGTTTGATTCCCAGTTAGGGCACAGGCCCAGGTTGTGGGCCCAATCCCCAGGGGGGGGCATGCAGGAGGTGGCCAATCGATGTTCTTTTTCATTAATGTTTCTATCTCTCTCTCCCTCTCTTTTCCTCTCTCTCTAAAATCAATAAAGAAAAAACATTAAAAAAAAAAAAAAAAAGCACCACCCAGATCCTTCTCTCCTACCTTTCCCACGAACACAAGCCTAGCCCCTGATGGGGGCAGGGGGGAGGGGCATGACAGCCTTGATGCCCTAGAACATAGGTGAAGAGCCACCTGGAGCTGGGAGAAGGGAATAGAAATACATATTTTATCCCAGGGGAAGGGCAGAAACACCTCCTAGGCTCAGACCTTTAGAGAAGGAAGCAGGATCACTGAGAACACTCCACTCCTAAGACCCAGGGAAAGGTGCCTTCCTAAGACTGAGTCTGGATCAGAACAACAGAGTAAACACTCCCAAGTCCCCTAGCAACAGGCTAACAAACACTGCACAACAAGTAATAGCAGCTTTATGGCAAGAGAGCGTCAAGAGCATGGAGAGCAATCTCTGCAATGTAGGCCCAAAAGGAAGACATTAAGAAATACCCTCTGATAAGTCATCTCCAACTTCACAAGGCAGTACTAGAGGAGTTTGAAGCCTGTAGTACACTGGAGTAACTATGGCAAACAACAAATCCAGTTCAGCTCAAGACCTAATTGTCTCAACCTAAAGGCTGAACAAAAGAAAATGTATCCTAATTTTCAGGTATAAAACTATTTTCCTCTCTTTTGTCCTACAAAGATGCTAGGTTTAAAACAAACAAACAAAAGATTGAGATGCATAAAGAAGAAGGAAAACAAACACTGTCAGAAGACAAAGTAATCTATAGAACCAGACTTTGATATGGCACAGATGTAACAGAACATTTATAACTATGATAAGTATGCTTAAGACTCTAGTGGAAAAGATGGACAGTATGTATGATCAGAAGATAATTTCAAAAGAGAAAAAAGTATAAGAATGAATCATATTGAGATATCAGAAATGAAAAACATGGTAATAGACAAATAAATAGAGTGACATTTTTAAAAAGTAGAACATCTAAGAGGGACAATAGGAACCAGTTCAACATGCATATAGTTAGAAAGTCAGAAGAAGAGAAAGAGAACTGAACAGGAGAAATATCTGAAGTGATAAATAGTTGAAATTTTTCTAAATCAATAATGGGCACAAACCCACAAATTCAAGAAGCTTAAAAACCATCAAATAGAATACAAACAATAGCTAGACATATCATTTTCAAACTGCTGAAACTAAAAGACAAAACATGAAAGGCCACCAGGGCAAAAGCACACAGTACATACTGAAGAACAAAGTATATTAAATGGTAAAGGAACTTTGTAGAGTAATTAGGTTATGGACCTTAAAGTAGGGAGATTCTCATGGATTACCAAAATAAGCCCAACCTAACCACACACTCCTTAAAAGCAAAGAGATCTCTCTGGCTGGAAGCAGGATATATGAGGCAGAAGGAGAAATCAGAGGGATAGAAATCATGTGAAGGACTCAAGCCATGGTTGCTGACTTTGAAGATGAAGGAAGGGGGCCACAGGATAAGAAATATGGGTAGCCCCTAGAAGCTGAGATTAATTCTTAGCCAATATCCAGCAAGGAAACAGGTGCATCAGTCCTAAAACCATTTGAAACTTAATTCCACCAAAACACTGAAAGAGCCTGAAAGTGTATTCTCTCCAAGAGCCTCCAGGCCACACCCACAGCCCACACCATCCAACACCTATATGTCTCCAAAGACCTGGAGCAGAGAAACCAGCCATGCCCACCCAGACTTCTCACCTACAGAGCTATAAGATATTGTGGTAACTTATAGCAGCAAGATAAAGCAAATATAATCTCTTTTCGTCAGTCCACTCAAAGGCAGTGTTGATAAACAGCAAGGCTTAGCAAAGACAGCCCTAGCACCAACTATTCAATGTAATAAGGAAGCAAAGAAGGAATCATTTAGGTCCCATTTTCAGGCACTGAAAGACTCTACCCAGTGAAATATACCTCACTCCAGCTGCCCACCATCATGCTTGAATTTCTAGTTTTGAATTACAGAGTCAGTCTTAGAGATAGAAGTTTCCTGTGTTGATAACAAATAGAAGATGAGCAAGGCAGGGTCTTTCCCAAGGCTCAGGTATAAATCACACATATAGGAAGTGATAGTTCACAGTTAGATGGGGTGAGGTTGGCAGCATTGAGGACTATTTAAGGAAGAGAGAGGAGAAGAGCAATGGTGGCATGAGAGGGATGCTTGGAAACAACAGTAGGCCTAGTTGAACCCAGATTCAGATATTATTGTCATTATTATGATGCAAAGGTCAAATTCTCCTTTTGCAGAATTTTAAGTGATTACAAACTAAGAACTTTCTGTTTAAGACATTCTCACACAAATCAGCCTTAAAATTACCATCAATACATCTGTTCTACCTCTAGATCACTAAGAATCCCAGACTCTAATCACAACCTCTTCTCCTTGCGTTTTAAACTACTTTCACTACAATCATTCTTAGACATCATTTAAAAATTGCCTTCACAGACACCTTTACTGTCTCTCAAACCAGCAGCCTCTTCCATGGTGCATCATTAAATTTTCAGCATTGCAAGTATATTCTCGTCAAGCCCCAAACTGCTTAGGCCACTTGTTGCCCTCATCACATCCTTCTGGTGATATCTTGATCCTGACTGAACCCAACAGTCTGCTTTCATGGCACCTGCCTAAGTAGCAAACTCGGCTAGAGAACATCACACAGCAGGGTAGACGGCATCATTATGAAGTCATGGTCACTGCTCTCTACTGGACTCTCATTCCTCTGGCCAGGTTATTTTCCCCCTCTCCCTGATGATCACACAAACTTTCAGTCCTTTCCTCCAACCCCTGTTTCTTCACTCAGCAGACCATCTCTTGACAAGAAAATTGGAACCACTAGACAAGAACAACTTCAAATTCCCACTTCTTCTAAGCCCACAAACCTGCCTATATCAGCACCCATTTCTTTCTTCTTTTGCATAATAGGCATTATCTTTCCCCTTATTTAAAGATAATTCCTCAACCTATACTCTACATCTTATCCATTCTCACTTTTGTCAGGAAAATTACACAATTCAATCTATTTCTTTGAACTTGATCTTTAACAGTTAAAATATGCAAATCTTTCTCATCTTAAAATCAACAGCAACAGCCCTGGCCTGTGTTGCCCAGTGGTTAGAGCATTGCCCTGTGGACCAAAGGGTCCCTCTCATATCGATGTTTCTCTCTCTCTCCCCTCCCTCCCTCCCTTCCACGCCATCTAAAAATCAATGGAAAAAATATCCTTGGGTGAGGATTAACAAGAACAACAAAATAAATCAACAGCAACTAACAATTTTCTGTTCCCTTTATAAGGAGCTTAGAAGTCACCACTCACCCTAATAACAAGTGAAAAGTTGACCAGATTGAGAAATTATCAGTTCTCCTTGGATACGTAAGAGAGGGCAGGACACAGGGCACGTGAATACAGGAGTCATGGCTTACCAGAGCAGAGTCTTACAAGCAGGAACTTCTAGAGGCCTAGTGTGGACAATTCAGAGTTTAAAACTCCAAAGGGATCAAAGGGGAGGCCCCACAATTTTGTGAGATTTATCTCCTGGAGCACAACCAGGTTCCAACAGAAGATACTGGAGAAAAAACCCCTCATGCTTCAGGCAGAAGAGGAAAAGGAACCATTTTGAAATATCCCAGAGTACTCTCTTCTTCTAATAAAGCCTGTCCTCCAGGGAAACTATTAACCAGAGCCCAAACAGCTAAGGTATTATCAGAATTTAAATGATCTGGGGAAGAGAAATACTCAACGCTAGCCCCTCTAGCCATTCTGTCCCACCTAAGTGGAGAAACAAAAACGTGAGAAACACTTGTGAAGTTCGCAGTCCAGAAGCATGGACTCACTAAAGACTGTGTCCCTAATCAAAGGGCTATAGAATTCTTCTCCTTCCCACACATATCACCACATTACTAAGGCCTATTGACAGCAGTTCCTTTCACATGTGCAGCTATTAAGAAAAAAATTACATGGAATACTAAAAGAAAAAAACACAATTTGAAAAGACAGAGCAAGCATCAGAACCAGACATGGCAGGGATGTTGGAACTATCTGAATATAAATTTAAAACAACTATGATTAATACACTTAGGACTCTCGTGGATGAAGTAGACAGATAGGCAACGTGAAGAAAGAGACAGCCATACTAACAGAAAACCAAAAAGAAATACTAGCGATAAGAAAAACACAGACAGATACAAAACAGATAACAGAAATGAAAAATGTATTTGACTTTTTAATAAGCGTATTAGCAGACTGGCCATGACTGAAGAATCTCTGTGCCAGAGGATGTACCAATAGAAAACTCTCAAACTGAAAAGCAAAGAGAATAAAGACTGAAAAAAAAACACAGAACAGAATATTCAAAGATAGTGGGACAATTGCAAAAGGTGTAACATGCACAGAAGGGAGGACCAGAAAGAGAAAGGAACAGAAGAAATATTTGAAGCAATAATGAGTGTGTCCTGGCCAGTGTGGCCCAGTTGGTTGGAGTGTCATCCTGTACACCCAAGAGGTGGCTGGTTTGATTCCAGGTCAGGGCACATATCCAGTTAGGTTTGAGACCCAGTCAGGGTGCATATGGGTGGCAACCGATTGATGTTTCTCTCTCACATTGATGTTCCTCTCTCTTCCTCTCTTTCAAATCAATAAATAATAATGATGAGTGAGAATTTCCCCCAAATTAATGTCAGACACCAAACAACAGATCCATAAACTCAGAAAACACCAAGTAAGATAAAAATGAAATAAAATAAAAACAAAAACTTGTACTTAGGCATATTATTTTCAAGTTAAATAAAATAATAAAATAAAATATCTAAAGTGTTGGGAAAAAAACAAAACAACAACAAAAAAGAAAACACCCCACCAACCTAAAATTCTGTGCTCTGCAAATTATTCTTGAAATGTGAAGGTAAAATAAAAACTTTCTCAGACAAACAAAAATGTATGTCTACATAAAGAAAGAGAGAGCACCATATAAGGAATAGTGAAGGTAAAATAAAGTGTTATTCTTATTCTTAATTGACCTAACAGATAATAGTTTGTTTAAAATGTGATAGGCACCCTGGCCGGTTTGGCTCAGTGGTTGGATCTTCGGCCCATGGACTGAAGGGTTTCGGGTTCAATTTTGGGTTCAATTCCCGGTCGAGGGCACATGCCTGGGTTTCTTGTTTGAACCCCAGCCCTGATTGGGGTCATGCGGGAGGCAACCAGTCGATGTGTCTCTCTTGCATCAATGTTTTTCTCTCTCTCTCCCCCCCTCCCCCCCTTCCACTCCATCTCTATCTAAAAATGAATGGGAAAATATCCTCAGATGAGGATTAACAAAAAATAAAAATAAATAAATAAATAAAATGGACTAGGCCATTAGACAGGCATGAGCAGAGCAAGGACGATGGGTCAGGTAGAGAGGGTCACCAGGGCAGAAAGCTCCGGTGCCTAGCAATGGGCAAAACTGGGAAAACAAGAACCTCGCCCCCAGGGCAACCTTTCCTCCCCTAGAATATCGCTTGCATGAGGTTTGGAAGCCCTGACATTTCATATTGCTGGTCATGCAGTTTAGAGCCCCTAACTTTTCCTCTCTGAAGATAACATCTAGGCCTCAGTTATGTTTCAGCTCCAGGCCCAGAAAAGCAGCAAAACCAGACAAGTGATACTGTGGATGCCTCAGGACCAGCTGCATTGACTAATGACCCCCTGCCCTGGTGCCGACCAATCTGCGGAGACCAGGACCCTGAAAAAGCACATCTGGACCCTCCCCTGAGACCTCCCCTAAGATTCCTGCCTTCCAGAGATAAATACCCTCAACACAAAGGACCCAGCCCACGCTCTTCCCCAGAGGATCTGCCCACACCATTCCCTTCCCCTCTTCTTCCACTGAGGGATCCCATGAGACTTGAAACCAGGGGAGCAGTGGGAAGCAGCAGCTTGTCCTGGGCTAACCCCCTGAACCTGCCTCCAAGGCCCCCTTTTCTCTGACTCCCAGTGAGCCAAAGCAGCCCAGCCTGGGCTCTCCTGTTGCTTCTTCTATGCTAAGCCCTTCCTTGTTTCACTGTCCTGAGTGTGCTTTTGCTGCAGCCAATAATTTCTTGCTTGCTTTGCTACACTTTGTCTCTTGATTGAAATCTTTCCTTCAAGAAGACAAGAACCAAGATCTGGTCATCTCACTGGTAACAACAATAGTAATAACAACAATGCATTTGATTATGTATTCTTATGTATATCACATATATATATTATTTATATATATGAAATGTAAGAGAGGAATTAGGATTATTAGGTTATTATAAGGTACTTGTACTACCTATGAAGTGATATAGTGTTATTTGAAAGTAGGCTTGGATTAGTTGTAAGTGTATATTGCAAACCACTAAAATAAAGGTATAATGATATGCTAAAAAAAAAAAAAAAAAAAAAGCAGAGAAAATGGAATCATGCAAAATATGCAATTAAAATAACACACAGCAGAAAAAGAAGACCAAAATAGGAACAAAGAGCAGAGAAAACAAGTAGAACTATGCAACAAATATGGTAGATAAAATTCAACTATACTAAATAATCACTTTGAATGTCAATGGTCTAAATGAATCAATTAAAAGAGATTACCACAACGGATCAAGAAATAAGAACTAACTATATGTGTCTACAAGAAGCCTACTTCAAATATAAAGATACATATAGATTAAAAGTATATGAATAGAGAAAGATATACCATGCTAAGAGCAATCAAAAGACAGCAGAAGTAGCTATATTAACTTCAGACAGAGCAGACATCAAAGCAAGGAAAGATATCAGTGATAAATAGATAAAGGTGTCAATTCTTCAAGAAGACATAACAATCCTAACCATATGTATGCCTAATAATAGAGGTTCAAACTACATGAGGCAAAAACTGATCGAATGGCAACGAGAACCAGGTGAATTCATTACCATAGTTGGAGACTTCAACACCCCTCTATTTGAAATGGACAGATCCAATAGACAGAAAACTAGTATTGACATAGTTGAACTTAACAACACCATCAATCAACTGGGTATAATTGACATATATTGACTACTGCATTCAATAAGATCAGAATACACATTGTTCTCAAGCTTACATGGAAAATTCGACAAGATAGATTACATTTTAGATCACAAAACACACCTTAACAAATTTAAAGAAATAGAAATATACAATTTCTTCTTTCAGATCATATGGAATAAAACTAAAAATCAATTACAGAAAGATAAATGGAAAAATCTCAGAATACACAGATCTTAAAAAATACACTTCTAAATAACACATGGGTCAAAGAAGAAATACCAAGTGAAATTAAAAAATACTTTCAACTAAAGGAAGATGAAAACATAACTTATCAAAATTTTGGTATGTAGCAAAAGTGGTAGTTATAGGGAAATTTATAAATTGACTGCATATATTAGAAGAGAATAGTTAAAATTAATAATCTAAGTGTTCACCTTAGTAAACTAGAAAAAAAAAGAGCAAATTAAATCCAAAGTAAAAAGAAGAAGAGAAATAATAAAAATTATAGCAGAAATCAATGAAATTGAAAACCAAAAAAATAAATAAAACCAAAAGCTGGGGTTTTTGTTGTTGTTGTTTGGCTTTTTAATTTATTGTTGAAAGTATTACAGATGTCCTCCCTTCTCTCTCCCACTGACCCCCTCCTCCCGGGTCCCACCTAGCTCCCACCCCTTCACCACACTATTGTCTGTGTCCATTGGTTATGCATATAAGTTCTTTGGTTTATCTCTTTCCGCCACCCTCCCTTCCCTCTGAGATTTGTCAGTCTGTTCCCCACTTTCATGTGTCTGGAATCTATTTTGTTCATCAGCTTATTTTGTTCATTATATTCCACAAATAAGTGAGATCATGTGATACCTGTTTTCATCTGACTGGCTTATTTCACTTAGCATAATACTCTCCAGGTCCCTCCATGTCGTCTCAAAAGGTAAGAGATCTTTCTTTCTTACAGCTGTTTAGTATTGCATTGTATAAATGTACCACAGCCATATATATATATATTATTGATTTTTTAGAGAGAAAAGGAGAGAGAGATAGAAATATCAATGTGAGAGAGATACACCAGTCCTATCAGTCCATAGGATGATATTCAATCCACTGAGCCACACTGGCCGGGCATATCACAGCTTTTTATCCACTTATCTACTGATGGACACTTGGGCTGGTTCTAGATCTTAGCTATTGTAAATAATGCTGCTATGAACATAGGGGTGCACATATCTTTCTGATTGGTGTTTTGGACTTCTTAGGATGTATTCCTAGCAGTGGGATCACTGGGTCAAATGGCAGTTCCATTTTTAATTTTTTGAGGAAACACCATAGTGGCTGTACCAGTCGGCATTCCCACCAGCAGTGTACCAGAGTACCCTTTTCTCCACATCCTTGCCAGCACTTGTTGTTTGATGATTTGTTGATGGCGGCCATTCTGGCAGGTGTGAAGTGATACCTCATAGTTGTTTTAATTTGCATCTCTCTGATGATGCATCCACAACATTTTTATTTCCTCCAACTATCTGCTCAGAATAAGTGCCTCTCCTGAGGAGCTCTGAATCTCACTCTTTTCCTTACTTGGGTAACTCTTACCCATTCTTCAGACTTGGTTTGAGAGTTTCTTCCTTATGGAAGACTTACTTCCCTGATACTGCAGCCTAGATTTTGTTTTTGTGTTTCAAGTTCTTCTTCATGAATAATATTCATCTGTTTATTCATTCAGTGTATAATTAACATCTTTTACCTACTGGAATGTAAGCTATATAAAAAGCACAACTGTCTATTTTTGTTCACTTTAGTAGCCCAATGCCTGGGTACTAGCATATAAAAAGCACACAATAGCTCAGAAATGTCAATTAACTGGATACCATCCACCCAAGGTTTTGGGGCTGGAGTTTCTTTCTTTCTTTCCTGTTAACTAGTTATATATTTTATGAGAAAAGGTTGAGACATGTAAATCATTTTAAAAGGTTATTAGTTTGTGGCAATCTTCCACATGGTTGGTCCTAGGGGGAAAAGACTTGTACAGTCAAACCTTGGTTTTCAAACACCTCCCATCTTGAACAATTCGGTTCTCAACCAACTTGTTCGAAGTAAAAATGTCTCCATTGTTGAACAACTCTTTCATGCTGATACATCAGCATGACAAAAGTTTCTCTCAGGCCATAAACAAAAGAGAGAATGTCAATCAGTTTACCTCTAAACCTTGCATTGTTAACATCTCAGAAAATTGTGCTGTGAATATTTTTGTGGATTTCTTTTTTGCTTTTTTTGCTGGCAACATGGACAATTAGCACAATTTTAAAACATAAAGAGGCCATCAAGAGTGCTAATGTTGCTAAGGGTGTGAAAAAAACAATGATCACAGGCCATTGAAGAGGAAGAAAAACTGTTATTGATTTGGACAAATGAAAAGCAGTTAGCAGGTGACAACATTTCAGAGGCAGCGATATATGAGAAAGCAAAGACGCTGCATACTGACTTGCTGAAAGACACCCCTGGAACCAGTGTTGAAACTGATTTGTTTAAGGCTAGTAGGTGGTGGTCGGATAAATTTAAGAAAAGAAGTGTTTGTTTATAGATTAAACAGTACATTAAACATATACTATATATAATAAAGGTTAAGCAGGGAATCATGTGGGGGTCTAGAATGAATTAATTCCATTTATATTATTTCCAATGGGAAAAAATAATTTGGTTTTTGAACAAATCACTTCTTGAACAACCTTCCAGAACAAATTAAGTTCAAGGGCCGTGGTTCCTCTATGTAGACAACAGGTTAGCGTTCTCGAATCTCCAACTTCAGCACATTTACCCCCACTTGTGGTTTTTGCCAGCTTCTCTATCCTCACTGATTGTACCAGCCTCTCTTCTTTAAAGCTCTGGCTGGATAATTATCATGCTGGAAAGATCGGAAGAGCTCATTCCTATTAAGATGGAAAAGACTGATAAAAAATGAAGGTGATTCTTACGGCATGGTAAATGTTCATGTCGGTAAGGGAAAACAAACTGCATCATCTAAGTTTCAACAGTATGAGCACAGTGATCAGAGGTAATCTGCAGGTGGGAGCCTTCTTCCTGGTCATTTCCAGCTTGTTCCTGTGCTCACCTCTGCTCCCACTCATATGCCAGCCCTTTTCAATGAGAATAGAAAGCCAAACCTCAGCCATCTGAACTAGCGGAATCATGAGTCTAAGGTAAATCCACACCAGGGGTCCATGACCATAACTCATTTCAGGCCCCAGCTTTCTCAAGCCCCAACAATATCTCCTGCTTCAAGGCCTAATTCAGAAACTTTCATGGATATTGTGACAGAATTCTGGGCAGTTCAAACCATCAAGCACTCTAATTTCTTTAAATAGCAGAGTTCGTGAAAGAAATAAAACTCTGTGGTTTTAGCAAATGTCCTTCAAAATGGCCAATTACTGCTGGACAAAAATACATCCTAGTAGAGTTGCTACCAAAGACATGAAAACATGAGAAGCATGTATTGTTTGAATGAAGTAAAAGAAAATAGCACAGAAAGTATTTGACTCACCATCAGAAGAATGGGTATTAGTGAGGAGAGGACAGTTTAGGTATCATTCATTAAAAAAAATTTTTTTTTTTTAGAAACTTTGTATGCCAGGCACTGTTCTGGGTGCTCTTGGGAATGGAACCATGGCTTGTTAGTAGTGGAAGAGCCTTGGTGATCTAACAAATGATGTCAATAAAGGCCAGATTGGTGAAATGACTTTGCCAAAACACTACAGCTGGGAATAAAAAAAAGTCCCTGTCCTCATGCTCAATTTTTTATTTATTGATTGATTGATGCGAGAGCGAGTGAGAGAGAGAGAGAGAGAGAGAGAGAGAGAGAGAGAGAGAAACATCAGTCCATTGTTCCACCCATCCATGCACCCACTGGTTGATTCATGCATGTGCCCTGACCAGGGATCCAACCCACAACCTTGGTGTATCGGGATGACGCTCTCACCAACTGAGCTACCTGGCCAGGGCCTCAACATGCTCAATTTCACGTACTAAATCATTCTTTTTTTAAAAAAATGTTTTTTCTTTATTGACTTGAGAGAGAGAGAAAGGGAAAGGGAGAGAGATAGAAACATCAATGAGAGAGAACATTGATTGGCCGCCTCCAGCATGCCCCCCACTGGGGATTTGGTCCACAACCTGGGCATGTGCCCTGACCAGGAATCAAACTGGGGACCTCTTGGTGCATGGGTGGACACTCAACCACTGAGCCACACGGGCTGGACCAAAATCATTCTTAAAAATGATAAATACTACCATTATTACAGAGTGTCTGAAATGTATGTACATGCCTCTGTCATACCCAAAGCCAAAAATGGGCTGAAAAAAGTCCATGAACCAGGTCTAGTTTTGTGACTAGCTAAGTTTTCTTCCCAAATTAATCCTAAAGGAGCTACATGAAAGCAGGATCACCTTCATAATTCTGAGACTGCTTCCATTCTTCAACCTAAAGTGGTCACATTGGATCCTCAACTCTAATTTTTTCCATTGTGCACAGCTGTTGTGTCACCATGACTTCATGTGTGAAATATGAGGGCAGACAAGAGATCCGCTATAAATAAACCCAGCCTCTCTAACTTGATCATTTAGAACACTGGGTGAGACCTTCATCCACCAGGGTAGCTATTGCCAACTTCTCTCTGATGAAGGGAAGCCAGTGAGGCAATGCTCTCTCTTAATTTCATGCTCTAAAGAGCATACTGTGGCCCATGAGCCAAATTCAGTTTGCCACCTGTTTTTGTAAAAACAGCAGAGTTGAATAAGACAAATACTGCATGGCTCACCTAAAGTATTTACTATCTGATTTTTTTAATCCTCATCTGAGCATATGTTTACTGATTTTAGAGAGGGAGGAAGAGAAAGAGAGACATTAACTGGTTGTCTCCCATATGTGCCGCAGACGGGGATCAAACATGCAATCTAGATATCTGGGAATCGAATCCCCAACCTTTTGGTATACAGGCTGATGCCCCAACCAACTGAGCCACCCGGACAGGGCCTATCTGATCTTTTACTGAAAAAGTCTGTTGACCCCTGCTCTAAAGTGAAATAATTAAACAACAAAAATAAGCAGATTCTTCATTATTACAAAAGTAAATTGCAAATTAAAAGTTAAGATGATTTGTTAAATACAGTTATTTACTTAGCTAAACCTATGAAACTACAGCACAGATCAAGCATTAGGAATTTTATGAATGTAATGACTTAAATACACCTCACATAGAAAAGATTGATCCGTCACACATAGAAAAGATTGATGCGGGGATCCTCTTCTTTCAAGACAAAAGGTGTTATTTCAGATGTGAGGCTTGGTGGCTTTGTTTTCATGATTACCTCCCTAGAAGACCATATGCTATGTATCTATATCCACCTTACCCCCATCCCTGCCTTGATGAGTACAAGGTCTTGCACTAAGGAACTCAAATGTTGTTGTAAGTGCAATGAATGTTTACACTCTAGAATTTGTAAGGCTATTTATTCCCCCAATACTGAAGATAACTCAGGTATGAAAAAGTTACCTTGGCAGACCTAGTTTTGTCCTTGACTTGACTAGGAGTGTTGTCATAGTTAATTGACTTAAAGCTTCTAAATCTCAATTTTCTCATCTGTGAAGGTAAAGGCTTGAACTGTATGTCCTCTTGGGTTTTGGGCTCTGAACTCCATGGCTAGTAAACGTAAATCCCATTTGATTGCCATCAATTCCAAGGGGCAGATCCAGCTTCTATTGCATTAGAATTTTGCTAAGTCAAATATTATTTGAAATTGATTCTGCCTCAGATATGCTGGGCCTCTCAACCTTTTGGTGCACCAATATGATAAAGAAAAATTTAACCTGTGGATATACAACAAAAATAATTAATTCCAATTTTATGGTGATGTACTCACGTCTCTATGCAATTTTCTGATTTCAATCATTACAAAAATTGCTCAATTAGGTGGAATGATTACAACTAGCCCAACAGTTAAATTTTATTATATTAGTCTGGACTAAAAATGACTCAATGAACATTTTATGAAAGGTAAAAGTTTATTCTGCAATTAGCCAAGAGTTTTCAATTTAGCCTAGTCTTCATAAAATATACATCCACACATAAAACAAATAAACAAACAAAAACTGTAGCTATCTAGGTTAGTAGCCACGTAGCTTTTTGAAATCTACTAAAAATGAAATTAGGAAGGGGTTAATTATCAGATGGTTGAGGCTGGTATCAAAACAGGGCTTTATTGTACTGGAAGACACAGGCAGGGACTGCCATGGGTGACCTTGGGGAGTTCTAGTACAGCAATCTGACCATACCTGACCCAGATTCTGGATATGACTGAAATTACTTCCAGCCTATTATTCTGTTAGTATATGCTACAAAGCTTTGAATCTCAGAAGCCTGTTTTTAAAAATCCTGAATGATACATTTCAGAGTTCTTAAAATATAATTTGCTGTTTTAAAAGGATAATACAGGTTATCCTTTGAATGTGACTTTCTCCTTCAGACATAAGCTTTATGCATAATTCCTTTGGGGACTTGTTAAGCTTTTTCAAACACACAGGAGGAGTAATCTATTTATTCTCAGTTCATCAGCAGGGTCAACGTTGCCTCATTTTACGCAGATCTAGTGTCTGACACAAAGGGCGGGGAGGCATAGACATGGTCTAAATGATGCAAATCATGAAGCAAGACAGTCACAGACCTGAGTGAGAGCCAGACAAATGGTCCACACATGCAGCCTGCCATGAGGCAATTCTTACTGTGCTCTCATAGCATGAGCCTTCCTGAATTTCAGAGACAGAAAGGAGTTCAGAGATTGTAAAACACACTCTTCGTTTTAAAGCAGGGATAACTGAGCTTAGGTGGCTGATACAGAGCTCTAGAGCTAACCAGTGGCATTGCTGGAATTGGAACTCTCCAGTCTACCCATCATCCCCGTACTATGCACCCCATGCTGCCCCATGAAGAGAGAGCAAAAGCCAATTACTTAAGGGATGGGTATACCAATAAACATGGCCAGTAGCAGGTCCTTAACTCTGGATTTTATTATAAACTTGAAAAAATTATTCCTCAACCACAAACATTTATGATAAATGCAAGATGCTCAGAAGAGCATCTTGTCCCTAAAAATGTGTATTTGAAAATGAAGGTAAAGACACTCTAGGATCTTCAAATTTCAAGGCATAGCTCAGAACAGATGGAAAAGAAGATCTATGTCATCAGAAGAAAAAAACAACATGCTCTTTTGAAAAGAAGAATGGATTTTGCTGGAAAGGAGTCAGGGTGGAGTAGGAAGACTCCACATCTGAGGGTGTTAACTCATTTTTGTAAACCATCTGCCAAGAGTCAGAGGAAATCCCCAATAATCTCAGCAGAGGCAAGATTTTTTTTCAAAGATTTGAGTAAAAATGCATTCTGTACTTCTTTTTCTGCTCATGTAACGATAGCCTCAAACAAAAAGCTATTTTATAAATATCATTCAAAGGAAATCATTAGTCAATTGTTTTTATTTTAAAACTTCCTATTATATAAAGAATTACTGCATTTCTTCCAACAGAGTACTCCCATGGGGGTATTCTCACAAGTGCAGATCTAGTCGAATCTTGGCCATTCTCTCAAGTCTTGCTACAGCCCTAATTCCCTCGCAGCCACATGCCTGGATGGCCAACGGCCTCTGCATCTGTTCAGGTCTATGTTATAAAAAAGGTAAAAGGCACTCTTAGCCATACCCATTCACCTATAGTGCCTGGGCTATTGAAGGTGATTAACAAGTATTTGTTGAATGAATTCCTAATTATTTGAAGCAGAAACTAGGCTTCTTATACCATAACAATGCTCAGTGGCAAAATCAGAAACATCAATTGGCTTTGAAATGTGTTGGGTGTTGCTCCTTTCAAAGTGGAGTGTCCAGGTGGACATCTGCAGAAATAGCTACGGTCCCTTCCAAAGTAAACGCACTAAATTATATGACCAAGCACATGAAGCCCAATGCCCAGGAACCGACTTGCAGAGTAGAGTCACATTTAGAGACATGGACCCAGACTGGGATTTTGGGTCTTACCCTTGCCCCTCTCAAACATTCAAAAGAACCTAAGAACTTGGAGCACAACAACTTCCATCAAATTTGCTTATTCTCACCACTCTAGAGAGTCTCCAAACTTTCACATGACTGGACCTCTTATATCTGGGCCATCCAGGTGCTGCTGCTTGGCCCCTCTTCTCTCTCCTCAGGGCTGAGGGCCCATGAGCTCCTGGTGTGTTACAACCTCCCTTCCAGAACCAACCCTAAGAGCAGCTCTTCAGTGTGTGCTGAAAGCTTTCCTTTATACCTGCAGCACCATTCTCCCCCTCCTTAGAGAGTGGGGGAGGTGGAAGAATAGGAGTGGACCAAGGAGGACAGGGAGGGCTCTGCAGCCCCATCTATCAGTAAGTGCTGCTCCATCTCTGTCTGAATGAAATGAAGTGGCCCATCACAGGTGCTCATGTCACGTGCTTCATGCCGAGTTTTTTTTGTTTTGTTTTGTTTTTAAAAATCCCAATTAAAACTATATTACTCCAAGGAGTTCATTAAGCAAAAAGATCTTCAAGCTGTTTTCTTGGTAATTATAACTGCTTCAAGAAATGTTTGTGGCTGCTGATACCATTTTCTGGATTAAATATACATCCTTCTCCCAACACCTCTTGCAAGTTCCCTGCAAACATTTGTGTTACAGTCAGGACTTTCTGCTGTGAAGACATTACTTGGTGCCTCTTCCAGGACCCACTAGACATGTAAACAAAATAGGTTGACAGTTATTTGGAAGAGTTGAGTGACACAATGAGGGCTCTTATGCTTTAACAAAATTTTCCCCACAAACCCTACTTGGTTTGAAGTCTTCCCATTGGAGAAGATAGATCTGATTCTCTTGTATTAAGGCTTTATTCATACAAGTATCCTTAGATAAAAGAAAAATCTCTCAGAGAAAGAAGCCATTTAGCTGTTACCAGCCGTAACACTTTACTATGAATGAGAATACCAGATTATTTTCAAAGAGTAGGCTAGCAGGAATGGGGCATTGACTAGGGCAACTTTAATAGAGAGTAGTGATGGGATAGTCGGGAACTAAAGCATTAAAAAGAGAAGGCAATTCTAGAGTGGGACAATATAAGTCTTTACATATTGGTCTCCAGAGAGGAGAACATTGAGAATGTGGTTGGGCCCCCAAGGTAAAAGGCACTTCCACTTTTGCATTTATACTTATCACGCATTCTGGGTCCCCTGTCCGCCCCCCCCACCAAATGATCACAAATGCCTTACAGAGGATATAGATACAAATTAAAATAACTGCAAGTATAAAGTTTGATATATGGTAGATGTTTAATAGATGTTGATGGAAGTTGAACCTCATTTGTCTGCTCATTAAAGTATTTATCTTTCTTCATCTCAACAGAACCACAGGTTTCTTCAATGAATGGATTGAGAATGAGGGTCATCAAAAGTAGATTTTAAAAATGGAAATTAAAACAGAAAGGAGGTGTTAGGGTTCTTGCCAGTCAAATCAACGTGCACTTTGTCAGGGAAGGAATCACAGAAATGTGGGCTGAGAAGGGTCTGCCTTCCAAAAAAGGGGGTAGAAAGGAGGGCGGCTGAAGATCCTTCCCTGAAGCACGGGATTCCCATCAACATTTCTGCAACCTGCTCATTTCACCTCAGTAGCATGATGCCTGAATTTATTTAGAGTTTCCTTGATTTAATAAAGCTAACATTGCCATTAAAACCACCTCGGTATATTTTAGAAAATAAAACGTACACCATAGAACTTAATGTAAGCAAAATCAAACTTCATGTGAACAAATTCTGTCTGTACTAAAAGGAATGTACAAATAAACTGGTGATTGCAAATATTTATAAAGTACCTTTCACATGTAAAAACTACTCTCTGGGCCAAGAAGAGAAATGATGGATGATCACTTAGTCTTAAAAGGGATCCTACAGCAGCTGCAAATGTGCACAAAGGCACTCAGTTTCCCCAAGCCCTCACCCACCTTAAAACAATCAAACAATACAGTCATTATTTTTGCAAGTCAGGGCTCTTCAATATGATGTTATCTTCATATGTTAATGCATATTTTTTAAAGGCAAATAAGCAGTTCCATTAGGCTCTCTGGTTTTCCTGTTCTGCTTATGTTGTTCCGAGGCCCAGCGAGTGAGGCATTGAGATTTTTTTCCCTAATGAATGTTAGATTTCTTAGCCCCTGGCTGGAGAAAACACCCATAAACAATAACAGCGTCACCATGTTCTTTCACATAAACAACATGCATGATCCACCCTGTGGAACAGGAGTAGCAAATACAATCAATCATCATTATGAACAGATTTCATATCTGTGAATGTGCCTACTTGCTAAAATGTGTTGGTCACCCCAAAGTCAATACTCGCAGCACTTCTGCGGTCACTCGTGGACATGCACAGAGTGGCAAAAAGCTTGAATTGCTCGATGTGCACATTCCCAGCTGAGGTGGGAAATGGCGACATTCTGCCTCTGTTTCAGCTCTCAGGCTATATATGTCCTTTGCTGGGTCTGTTTAGTGCCACGTTTTCCCATTTTTGTTCTTTTTCTTGATGATTTTACTGTTTAAAGTGGCCGCCAAGTGTAGTGCTAATGTGCCGAGTAGGGGTCATAAGCACAAGAAGGCTGCGGTGTGCCTTCTGGAGAAAATACGTGTGTTAGATCAGCTCTGCTCAGTTATGAACTATCGCGCTGCTGACTATGAGTGCAGCGTTAATGAATCAACAACATACATTAAATAGGTGTCTTTAAACAGAAACATATCAAAAACAACATTATGTATTGATTGGTTGACAAAAATATTGTGACCAGAGGCTCTCAGTACCCTAACCCTCTATTTCCCCTAGAAATAACGGTTCACCTGGTAGTTGCTAATTTTGTGTCTGCAAGAACATTATAGAACATCACTACTGCGAGTAATGATGACTCATGAATAGAAGATATAGGGAGAGAAAGAGATAAGACAACTTTATTGAATGTTCTCTGTGTGCCAGGCAAATGTACCTGATTTCCATATTTTAGCTTATCTAACTAATAAGAAATCAGTGTAGATTTTAGCAAATTAATTTACCCATTATATTTTAGAAAAGATTATTATTTCTAAGAAAATTGATCTCATATTTTTTTAAAGAATGATGCCTAACAAGTGTGGGCCAGTCTCTGAAGAGTAAAAGTATGGATTCAAATCTTATCTGACTCATTCCTGTTAAAACAGTTAAAAATTAAACAAAAACCAACAGACTGACAATACCAAGTATGGCAAGAATGTGGAGCAACTGAAATCTTTATACTTTGTTATAATAAAAACGTGCTATAGACACTTCCAAAAGAGTTTGGCATTTCTTATGAAATTAAACATGCACTTTATATATGACAAAGCATCTCACTCCTAGATATTTAGCCAAAAGAAATAAAAAAATATGCTCACACAAAAACCTGCAAGGAAATGTTTATAGCAGTTTTACTTATAATTGCTCCAAACTAGAAACAGCCCAAATATCCATCAACTTGTAGATGAGTAAACAAATTGTGGTATAGCCATATAGGAATCCTACTCAACCAATTAAAAAAAAAATACCTGCAACAACACGAACGTATCACAAAAGCACTGCGCTAAGTGAAAAAGGCCAGACTCCCCCCTCCACCCCTGCCAAAAAAAAAAAAAAAGGCTACATAACATATGCTTCTATTATAGGATATTCTATAAAGGGAAAAACTAAAGAAACAGAAATCAGATCCGTGGTTGCCAGGAGCTGGTGCAGGGAGAGGGGTTTGCTACAAAGGAACACAGTAGAATTTTCTGTGGTGATGGAAATGTGGCCATTTGATTGAAACGGACAAAATACAAAATTTTGTAAGATTGGATGAAACAAGGAGTAGACAAATAAGAACACAGACATCTTTTATAGTATGTTCAAATATAAAAGGAAAGATTTAAAAATGTTATTTGTTGCTTATCCTCCTAGATTAAGCTACAATTACAGAATAGTATTTAATAATTAGCTAAAGTAATGTTAAAATAAGTCACATTTAGCTTTAGGGTGCATCTTTTTACATTTCCCAAGAGAGGGGCACTCTGGAAAGTCAAACCTGCCCGAGATGCTGTTTGAAGTCCTCTCTAAGAGAAAATAGGCAAGTTGTTCATAAACAGTCTAGGCAAAAAATTTCTTCTGTTTGATTAGAAGTTAGTCACTTTTAATACATTGATCTGACGATTATCAAATAATTCAATGTATTAAAAATAGTATAGAGAATTTCTTAAAGAATATGTTGCAGTTATTTTAGAAAAAAGAGAAATAGGATATTGAGAAAGTAAAAACTGTTTACATTTGAATGTAAATAAAAGCTTTTAATCATTGGAAGTTGCTTCCTTATTTTGTTATGTTGCATTAAACAATAAAACGTTTGTAAGCAAGATGACAAAATTGAATCTAATAGCAATACACCCTTTTAATGAAGTTTGAGGTGCAAAGTCACTTAGGAGTGAGCCCCACTGCTGTCTTGGAGGAGAAGGGCTGGTGAGGATAAAGGGGTCCTCCACTTCTGAGGACAGAGTGGGAAAGGATTCTAAAATAGTTCATCTCCAGTCACAGGTGCGATTTTTCTAGTGGTATGCCTCCTGTTTGGATGATAGTTTCAGATCTGACTCAAGTTTTTGCCTTCCCTGACTTTTTGGGTTTTTTTTTTTTTGGCCACAGCATCCTTCACAAATAGACTGCTTCAAAAGCATTAATGCTTTGCTTGCTTAATTAACTGTATCCATCAATAGTGAATAAAGGAGTGGTCAAAACTGAGCTGTGTTTACTAATAAAATAGTCCTGCCTTGGCAACTATAAGATGCTCTGGGGAAGTCAAGTCCATGGTGCCTTGAATCTTCATGAAAGCAAAAGACCACATGTAGCTTTGTGAATCTCTGAATGATGATACATATTAGCAAAAAAGATGAGATCTAGACAGAATTTGGTCTGGGAAGAAGGGCTAAGCAGGAAGACTTCTTGTTCCTTGTGACCTAGATCATCCAATTGACCCAGATATTGACTGGTCAATGAATTGATCAACTAGATGGAACTGCTTACTCAATTTTATGTTTTGTTACATGCTTTGTTAATAAGGTCTTAGTAACAGATGTAAGAGTATGTGATTTTTCTTTGTAATAATTTTATATAGAATGGTATATTTAAAGGGAGCAAATGAATTGTTTGAAGCACTACAAGCATCCATTAATGAATGACACTATAGGTCAAATACAGTTAAAGCATCTTTAATGTTCTGAAAGAGCCCTACTTTACAAACATACTTTCTGTGTCTTCAAAATTATCTTCATATTTTTTATAAATTCTGGTTGAAGTTAAAAAAATTTGCTCAACCTCCATAGATAGCACATATAAAGAAAGTCCCTACATTTAAAAAAATAAACACTTGTTTTTAATTTTGCAGGATGGCAGAGAAGGCCCTCTTCAAAGCCCTCCCACTCTTCCAAGCAAAATAAATCTTTTTTCTCTATGCTCCAACTCAGCTTTATTCATTCCTCAGTCATAGCCATTATTACATTGTATTATGCTGTTTAGTTCATCTATTCCTTTTATTAGGATATAAACTCCACTGGGACAGTAACCATTTTTCTTCTTTATATGTTTATTCCTCCTATTACAATGTTAGGTACTTATAAAATGATTTTTTTTTTTCTATAAGAGATAAGAAGTTTCACAAAGACCTACCCTGGAGATATAATTACATCTCCATGGCATAAACTTCAGCATGAGGTCAAAGCTAACTGAGGCCAAGGAATTGAGAGTCTGGCCTGATCCAAATTTGTGCCAGGAGGCCCATTAGTTCCTCAGAGGAATTCTGTGATGTAGGTCAGCTACAGTGTGGATCTTGGATCTGATTCTCTTTAAACTATCTTGGACACAAGTTGACTCTCCTATATGATAGCAGGACCAATACAGACTCACCCTTGGCCTAAGGCTGGTCCTGAAATGTCCTCTGGAATGAAGGATAAGACCATTTATCAAGGCCTTAGAAAACATGGTCCTCAAGCTGCTCCACTTCCCATTGATTACTTTAAAAAGATATTTGTTCACATAGTTTTCCAATCACTCTAATTGGCATTTATGTTTGTTTTCTGGTAATCCTGGAAAAAGTAAATGATTCAAAAATTCTTCAGAATTTAGTTCCACTTATCTTTTGCCTATAGGTAAAACTACATGTCTAAAGTCATATGCCAATATGATCATAAATATAATCATAAATAAGATTATCTGTATTTCTCATTCTATTTTTTTATTAATTAATTTATTTTTGTTACAGATGTTTCTCCTTTATCCTCCTCTCATTCTATTTTTACTCCACTTAAATTAGTCCTTTAAATTGCAATAAATAGACAGCAAACACACTCTGTGTATTAATTACCCATTATTACATAATAAATTAACTCTAAGTTCAGTAACTTAAACAATAGTGAGTATTTATTAGCCACACGGTTGCTGTGGATCAGGAAGGAACTTGGAAACAGCATGGCTAGGTAGTTATAACTCAGAATCTCTTATGAAATTGCAGTCAAGATATTGGCCAGGGTTGCAGTCATCTGAAGGCTTGACTGGGGTTGGAGGATGCATTTCCAGGATGGCTCACTCATATGGGTAACAAGTTTGTGCTGGCTATGGACAGGAAGTCTTAGTCCTCATCACATGGACCTCTCCACAGTACCTCTTGAGTGTTCTCATGACATGGCGGCTGGCTTTGTCCATTGAGTGATCCAAAAGAAAGAGAAAGATGTGAACTTTTATGACTTTTTTGACCTAGTCTCAGAAATCATACATCTTCACTTCACTTCTTCTATACTCCAATGGATACACAGGCCAGCCATGATCCAATGTATGAGGAGACTACAAGGGTATGAATACCAAGGGGTGAGGGTCATTGAGGGTCATCTTGGATATACTTCCACATTTCAATTTTATGCAACACATCAAAATCAATTACATAAGATAAACTATGTTTGCACCTCAGTTATGAAGTTTGAGGTTTTTCATGAACAATCTCAAAGCCCTCTGTGCATGTTTCATGCATTATGTAATAATCCCTCAAACCACTCACCCAGTGCATCCCAATTCTAACTCAGTAAAAGGCGTCTGTCTAGACGTGGTGTTCTGAACTTTTATTAGCTTTTAGACTACTTTGAGAATCTCAGTACTGAAGCACCAATACACCTGAAAAATGTATATATCTATAAGTGGACTACTTGACATACAACTTCTAGAGTTTTTATGGACTTCTGGAGATAAGAAAAGAAACTTCAACCTGCAAGCTACACACACAATGTTTTCAGCTGTCTGCCAAATATAAATGTCATAGCTAATGTTCCACAATAGACTGAAGTCCAGTATTAGCTGAAGGGCTGGCAACCAGTCTATGTAAGTTAAAATAACAGAACTTTTATGTGAAGTATCAAATTCATCTTTAGTTTCAGAGTTGTATTTTTCTTGATTGACTAGGTGAATTAAACTGATCATACTTTATAGTGGACTTTCTTGAATTTGGGTTACAATAAACAGATACTTCAGGCTTATCTTAGACATTAACTTTAACATATATATATACACACACAGAGAATGGCTCTAATATGTCAAAATGTCACCAAAACCTTCCAGCCCCAATTTTAAATATCACTCACCACCAAATAAGGCTACATTAACAGTGAATGCTGCTCAGGACTACAGCTAGTTACGGGAAAAGATGTTTCGAAGTATTAAGGCAGACAGAAGTTTGTCACAAGACCTAGGGCTCTCACTAGCTCAAGCTAAGCCTTTTTCTACAGACATGTATCATATACTGAACAATGAAAAGCACAGGTTCTTCCAGTTTATAGAACTATAGTAAGTTAACTCAGTTTCTCTCAACTGCTTTCTTCCAATTAGTGCCCCAGCTTGGTACTAGTTATATAAAAAGACCAGTGTTATTTCTCCATATATAGTTAATCTCATCAGAATCATCAATGATAGTGGTTGAACATGCAGATGACCAGACCTACTAAAGCAGAATCTTGTATGAGTCTAGTAAGTGTGGGCAGGGTGAAGGGTGGAGATGGGGGTAGTGGGGTTCTGCATAGTTAACAGATTCACTAAGTTAGTGGTTTTCAAAATGTGGTCCCAGGACCAGCAGCACCAGCAGCACCGGCATCACTTGTGAGAAATGCAAACTCTCTGGACCACCCCACCTCTGATCTACTGAATCAGAAGCTCTGGGGATGTGTCCCAGCATTCTGAGTTTTAACAAGCCCTCCAGATGAATCTGATGCTCTGTCAAGCTTGAGGATGATTACCCTTTGTGATTCCTTGCTCCTCAATATAGTTGGAGAATTACTATCTCCAGGTTTGTTAAACAGCTGCATCTCAATGAAACAAAACAAAAGGTTTCTTTTCCAGTTACCATCTAATCACTGTCCACAGCCAGGCCCTGTGGATGGATGGGTTGCAAGTGCTATCAAGGAAGAAAGGTAGGTGGGAGGAAGACTTTAGATTCAAAGCAGGTAAATGAGTGTACATGCTTCTCCCCTATAACAAAACGCAACAAAAAAATTTCTCACAAAATAAGGACATCCCTAGAAAGAGATAGCCCTAAAAGGATCTTCACTCTGTTAATGCTTATCCCTTAATGCCTTTTAAATGATTTTATAACATAATTTATAGGAAGTTTATTTAGTTTTAATGTCTGTGGTCCTTTTGTGGCTTATGAACCGCTGGCCATGAAAAAGAATGTTTGAAATGGATATTTCTGGGATACCACAAAAATCTTATAGATGACAAGTGAGCCACGGGTTATGACAACTGGAAAACAAAGTAAATACAGTAAATACTTCTTGTCTTAATTTTCTGACATAAGTAAAAACAGATGCTCGTATTAACTGGCTGATTAAGAATTAAGTGTTATATAATGCAATTCAGTGGACAATTTTAGGAGATTATAAAGCTAAATGGTGTTTTTTGTAAACAGTTGATAAAGGCACCTGAAAGTATTTGAAAAAGTACTGACATGTGGAAAAATTATGAATGTGGGGTTTCTTGCCGAGACTATATGGAGAAGGAATTTTAACTAACCTAGAGTATAAAGTATTGTTACTTTTAAAATTTTCTTTTATTAAAATTTCTTTTAAAATTATAGTTGACATACAATTTATATTAGTTTCAGGTGTACAACATAGTGATTAGACATTTATATACCTTACAAAGGGATCACCACAATAAGTCTAGTATCCACCTGCCACCATACATAGTTATTACAATATTATTGACTATATTTCCTGTGCTCTACTTTACAACCCTTTGACTAATTTTTAAGTGATTCAAGGATATTTTTTATTAGTCATTCTGGTGATTCAGTTGTAATATCAATATTTAAATTTGAGTTATTTCCTGGTTGGTGTGGCTCAGTGGATTGAGCGTCATCCCATGGACTGAGAGGTCCTGGTTTGATTTACGGTCAGGGCACATGCCCAGGTTTTGGGCTCGATCCCTGGTAGAGGGCATGCAGGAGGCAGCCAATCAATGTTTCTCTCTCACGTCGATGTTTCTATCTCTCTCTCCCTTCTTCTCTCTCTAAAACGTCAATAAAAACATATTTTTAAAAAATAAAATCTGAATTGCTGTTTCCCAAACAGGATAAGAAAAATAATTACTTTCTCCGGTGAAAGACTTTATAAAGAGTTTTGCAACTAGATTATTCTACATATGAGCAAATCTAGTGATGCCAGCATGTTGATCAATCTAAAATCAATGATGCATCACACCCAATTTAATCCATTTCTAGAACTCTTATCTGTTTCATATTTATTTATTTTTTATTTATAGTATAAGGAGAACCAGCACAATGCAAAATGGCACACATGTATAAATATATATATATATTTTTTTTTTCACTAGTTGTTATTACTGTTAGTATGGTTGAAAATGTCTAATCAGCTGATAGAATACATAGTTTCTATGGCAGATATCGTGGAATCTTCCAAACACAGAACTTTGAAAGGCTATGAAAGCAGAAAAGAGGAGGGCCGTAGAGAAAGAGTGAGAGGAAAATTTGGAAGTCATCTGTTGAGTGCAGCAGAAATCGGAGGCTGGTATGTTAAAATGGTGTCAGATGCCTGCAACTGTGATTCAGTCGCCAATTAGAGGATCAGATTTCACGGGGACATTTGACACAGAAATTTGGTTTCATGGAAATATTGGCTACCAGTCAAATGAAGAGAAACATGGCTTTTGAACTAAAGATTCAACTCAATGAGCCACTAGAAAACTGAAAAATTCTTTGCAAGTTCTTCAAAATATCAAATTCCCACAGCAACAAAGGAATAAAAATCCAGGAGCAAATAGTAAAGTGACCTAACAAAATAACACTGTAATATCTGGTTTTCATCACACATATGTTCTTGCCACACTGCAAGGGACACAGTAACTTATGCCATATTCAAAGCCATTTAAGAATGAACTATAATGTTAATACATAGACATGGCTTGTCCAATATGATACACACAAAGCTTATCAGGTGAATGTAGATTTGTGTTTCTTGCAAACCTGCTGATGTCAAGATAAATGAGCGAGAAACCATGATATGTTCAATCAAGTAGAACATTTAGCATGACATAGAAACACCCACTCCTGCTTTGAAAAAATAAAATAATAAAGTGTGCATTGTCTTCCAAAGGAATGATTTCTGCTGTGTCCAAACAGATGAAGAGTCAGCTGAAAGGCAAGAACAAAGGCCAAAGTAGCCAGCAGCAGAGGCTGGGGTGGGAGCCAAGAGAAAGTCCTGAGGACTCCAATGGTGTTGAGAGAAGGGGCAAAGAGAAAAGGAGGGGAGTAGGAGGGAAATTGAGAGAGGAGGAGGCTGATGGGAAAGGAGGGTTAGGAATAAAAAGAAGTAGGAAGGGAAAAAGAATCTCAACGAGTCACCTGATCAGATCAACCCAGGACCTGTGAATCAGCCAGACAGACCGCAGCCGGCATCCAGGGGAAAGTCAAGTGCACAGAACTGCATCCCAAGAATATGTGGCGGGAAAAAAATGACCAAAGACCACGACTCATATTCCCAAATCTTTCACAATAAAAGGTAAATCTGCTCTGAACAGGACCTTCCAAAACCCTGTGGGGAGAGTTGGACTGGGAATAGGAGCAGAATGCTGATAGCAAGAATTACGATTCAAAAGCCCATAGTGCCATGGCTCTCTCCTCAGTCCCTGTGCCACTGTGAGGCTGACACAGCACAGGCCCAGACACAGCAGACGTGAACACGTGGCAACAGCGTTTTTTCAGCCCAGTATCTTTTCCGAAGTGTCCAGGAGACTAGAGCACCGAGGAGATCCCCTAGCTGCCAGGATCACTTCAGAAGTTATATAAATGTCTAACCACTATACTGGACACCTGAAACTAACATCATATTGAATGTCAAATGTAATTGAAGAATAAAAAATAATTAGAGAAAAATATATCTGGTCCTCACATCTCCTATTCCTTAGGTTAAGAAAGTTACTACCAAAAAAATCCATTAAAGTCACCCTGATTATTATTTATTAGTGGAGGCTAAAAAAAGAACTGTTATTTTTATTATTCCCCTTTTTCAAGGAAGAAGATCTGCTGTTGAGAGAGGTCAGGGCATGTGCCCAGGCTCACATTCACTCCTGGGCTTTACCTGCTAGCCCCTATTGCTATGATCCAGTATTTATTTTTCCAATTCACAATGAAACTACAGATTAGCGTAACCTCCATGGGAGAACATCTAATTCTAGTGAAAATGTTGAGTACACAGGGAATCATTCTGTGACAACAGGATCAGTCGGGTATTTCAAGAGGATGAGCTAGGACAGGAAGGGAGGGACTATTCTTCAGATTCTCTGACACCTTGTCCTGAACTTCCTGGCTGGAGAGATGGCTTTAACTCCAGTTGGGAAAGTGAAAGGAGAAGGAAACGCTGTCCTGTATCCCCTGCCAGCATATCAGTAACAGGACTGAATTCCAGAGTTCCCTGCCAGCATGACTGGCAGCCGCCCAAACCCCTCCTTCAAGGGCAGAATCTGCTGCTCTTGGAGAAGGAAAGCCTGTTGGGTCTCGCACGCCCACATGCTGCTCAGTGTACTCACAGCAGGGCCCCTGGAAAACCAGAATGTTTTCTTATCAGCTAACAGAACGGAAAAATCAAAGGATGGCATTTAAGGAGAAAGGAAATCTGGAACTCCGCTTTGGCAATTTGTGGGAAGCAAAGCACCCCAAGCTATGTCCTGGCAAGAGTCCGCTCTCCACTCGGGGAGGAGAGACCGGTCGCTGTATTGGAGACACAGAGGGATATGTTTCAGATGAGAAACCATCCTACGTGCTCACAAATTCTCCCTCACATAAAACAGAGAGAAGATGAGCTGGAATGTATGTAGTAAAATGCACAACTAAAGAAACCATTTCCAAAGGCAATTCAAATAATCTGGACCTTCTGAATAGGGAACTTTATTGAACATTTGCTTAACTCCTGTGTTTTGCATTGAGTGGTATCACGGGGTGCTTTGTTTTTCATAACATATTATATGAATTCATTTTTCATAGATAGATATATAACTTAAAGCTAGTGCGTGGCAATACAATGGGATAGCTTAACTCCTGCAAATTTTGGTCGAAGAATTAAGACACCAATAGTTTTATCTAAAAGAAAATGACTTTTATGTGGTCAAGTAGTTTTAAATAAAACTAATTTCAACCTCATTGAAGGCAGGCAATGTCTTACTCATCTTGGTAATCCTAATATGATAATTTTAAATATGTTTTTATTTATTTTTTAGAGAGAGAGAAAGGGAGAGAGAGATAGAAACACTGATGTGAGAGAGAAACATTGATTAGCTGCTTCCTGCACGCCCCCCACCAGGGATCAGCCTGCAACTTGGGCATGTGCTCTGACCAGGAATCGAACCAGGACCTCTCAGTCCATGGGACGATGCTCAGTCCACTGAGCCACTCCAGCTGGGCCTGATACGATAATTTTATTTTAATGTTAATTGAATGACAGAAGGAACAAATGTAAGTCTAGTCCTGAAAAACAAAATCTGCCATAGTTTTTAGATCTGGCTTCTGAGATTTTGTAAAAATAAAGATTGACACTTTTAACACCAAAAACAAATGTTACTCTCAATCATAAATATTTCTTTATTTTCTACAGCTTGAGAAGGAATTCTCAAAATTTTTTCAAATAATGCTTTAAAATCCTAGAACAAAGCAGCAAAAAATAAGTAAAAATCACCTTTAAATTAATATTAAAACTTAAATAGCAAAATAATTTACTTGCAACTTTCAGATTTTACCCTGCATTCATCCAAAATGATTTATCCTGGGATAGATGTTACAGTATTTGTACTTACAGCTAAACTTATTTTTAAATATGTTTAAAAATAAATGACAGGTAAAGCTTGAGCTGGACCTCAATTTTCTCTAAAATTAATTTATAATCTGACCAGATGGTGCTTGGAGTGGGTGGTTTCAATCTGGTTTTCTTTCTTTTTTTTTAAATTTTTTAATTTTTTAAATTGATTTTAGAGAGAGAGGAAGGGAGAGGGAGAGAAATATCGATGAAAAAGAACATCAGTTGGCCGCCTTCTGTATGCCCCCCACTGGGGATTGGGCCCACAACCTGGGCATGTGCCCTGACCAGGAATCGAACCCGCAGCCTCTTGGTGCATGGGTCGATGCTTAACCACTGAGACACACCGGCCGGGCAAGTCTAGTTTTCTTAGGTATGGGCTTGAGATATGTAGTCCATGACTGAAGAACGATAATGAACGTTCTGTAAAGGGGACACATCTTCTTCCTCCTTTTCAGACTTCCACAGAGAGGAACATTAGTTGACTTTATAGGGGGTGCTTGCTGTACCAAGAGGGCCTAAAAACCTCACACTAGCTTCAAGAATCCCATATTTCTATCAAAATCACTGGGAATACAAGTCAGGGTTTTGTTAGATCAGGGAAACCCACAACACACTAAAAATCTCACTGTAGAAGGTTCTTGGTGAGGAACCCAAGCTAACATGAGCAGTGGAGTATGTCCTGATCCAGTCTAGCTGTCCATAGAACTTTTACAAAGTGGCCTGAGACCTTGACGTTTACTATCCTTCTCACTGTGTACCTCCTCGGCCTTTGGGACCATCCCAACACAAGAAGAGACTGTGGGCTAGAGGGAAAATCCCACAGAGTATTCTATTATTAAAATTCTATAAGCTTCTGGGTGTCATGTTAAGAATATATTCTATGTATAAGCTAAATTTTGTGTTTTATTAACACCAAAAAGAATCTGAAAGAAACTCCTTTATCCTGTTGTCTCCATCACACTCACTGACAGAAGTATACTTTCTTCCTCCTAACATAAATTTAATTCCACCTTCTAGCAACTCCTTTATTTACTGGAAAAACCACTCACAAATGTTTCAGAAGAACATTTTTATGGGAACTGCACCATCAATTTCATAGGTGTTAATTGCTTCATATTTATAAATTTTGTTAAAGAAAATTTTTACTTTGTCTTTTATTTTCTCTTTTTATTTGAGAGATGGTGGTATCTGATTCTTAAAGTGAAAGGCAGGGTTTCTATTTGGAGGGAATTTAGTTTGTATATCTCTCTACATGAGATATCTCTCTCCATGCTTGATGTGCCACAGAGGAAATAAGCAGAGAAATCTAGGCATTGACTGGATTCTTTATTAATTTTATTGGGGTCTCGTTGGTTAATAAATTTATACAGATTTCAAGTGTATATTTCTACGATATGTAATCTGTATATTGCATTGTGTGCCTACCACCCAAAGTCAAATCTTCTTCTGTCACCATATATTTGACCCTCTTTACTCTTTACTAACCCACCCCACTTCCCTCTGGTAACCACCATACTGTTATCTGTGTCTATAAGTTTTTGTTTATTTTTCTTGTTTATTTGTTGTTTTCAGTTTTATATCCCACATATGAGTGAAATCATATGGTCCCTAACTTTTTTGTCTGATTTATTTTCCTTAGCATGATATTCTCAAGATCTATCCATGTTGTCGCAAATGGCAGCATTTCATCCTTTCTCATGGCAGAGGAGTATTCCATTGGACATATATGTACCACATTTTCTTTATCCAATTATATGTTGAAGGGCATTGGTTGTTTTCATATCTTGGCCACCATGAATAATGCTGCAATGAACATTGGGGTGCATATATCTTCATGAATAAATGAATGTTTTCAAATTTCTCAGGTAAATACCCAGAAGAGAGAGGTTGCTGGGTCAGATGGTATCCCTATCCTTAATTTTTTGAGGAGCTTCCATACTGTTTTCCATAGTGGTTGTACCAGTCTACATTCCCACCAGCAGTGAGTGAGGGTTTCTTTCTCTACAGCCACTCCAACCTTTGTTATGACTTGCCTTGTTGATAATAGCTAATCGAACAGGTGTGAGGTGGTATCTCATTGCAGTTTTGATTTGCATTTCCCTAATAGCTAGAGAAGTTGAGCATATTTTCATATATCTGTTGGCCATTTGTATGCCTTCTTGGGAAAAGTATCTGTTAAGGTCCTCTGCCCAATTTTTTAAAAAATTGTTGACAGTGTTATAGATATCTCCCATTTTCTCCCTTTTTGCCCCCTTCCACCCAATCCCCGCTCCACCCCAGGCCTTCCTCGTACTACTGTCTGTGTCCATGGGTTATGCATATATGCATATATGTTCTTAGGTTAATCTTTTTCTGTCCACCCCTTCCATGCCTCACCACTGAGATCTGTTATTCTGTTCTATGAATCCATACTGCTGGCCCTATTTTGTTCATCAGTTTATTTTGTTCATTAGATTCTACATATAAATGAGATCATGTAATATTTGTCTTTCTCTAACCAGCTCATTTTGCTTAGCATAATAGTCTCCAGGTCCATCCATTCCATCCATGCTATCTCAAAGGGTAAAAGCTCCTTTTTTTTTTTTTTTTTTTTTTTTTGGTTAATCCTCACCTGAGGATATTTTTCCACTGATTTTTTTTTTTTAGATAAAATGGAAGGAAGGAACTGGGGGTGGGGAAGAGAGAGAGAGAGAGAGAGAGAGAGAGAAACACATCGATTGGTTGCCTCCCGCATGACCCCAACCAGGGCTGGGGATCGAACCTGCAACCCAGGTATGTGCCCTTGACCGGGAATCCAACCCCAGACCCTTCAGTCTGCTGGCTGAGACTTCAACTGCTGAGCCAAACTAGCCAGGGCAAGAACTCCTTTTTTTTTTTTTTTAACAGCTGCATAGTGTTCCATTGTGTATATGTACCCCAGCTTTTTTATCTACTCATCTACTGATGGATACTTGGGCTGTTTCCAGATCTTAATTATTGTAAATGATGCTTCTATGAACATAGGGGTGCATATATTCTTTCAAATTGGTGTTTCAGGATTCTTAGGATATATTCCTAGAAGTGGGATCACTTGGTCAAATGGCAGTTCCATTTTAAATTTTTTGAGGAAACTTCATACTATTTTCCACAGTGGCTGCACCAGTCTGCATTCCCACCAGCAGTGCACTAGGGTTCCCTTTTCTCCACATCCTTGCCAGCACTTGTTTGTTGATTTATTGATGATAACTATTTTGGTAAGTGTGAGGTCATATCTCATTGCGGTTTTAATTTGCATCTCTCTGATGATTAGTGACACTGAGCAGTTTTTCACGTTTATTGGCCATCTGTATATCCTCTCCCCATTTTTCAATCAGATTGTTTGTTTGTTTGGTTTTGAGATCTCTATATATTTTGGATATTAACCCCTTGTTGGAGCTGTTGCTTGCAAATATCATCTCCCATTTGGTTGGTTGTCTTTCTGTTTTGTTGGTGGTTTCTTTTGCTGTGCAGAAGCTTTTTAGTTTGCAATAGTCCCATTCATTTATTTTTGCCTTTACTTCCCTTGCCTTTGGGGTCAAATTCATAAAATCCTAAGACCAAGGTGCATAAGTTTAGTACCTATGTTTTCTTCTATGTAATTTATTGTTTCAGGTATTATATTTAGGTCTTTGGTCCACTTTGAGTTAATTTTTGTATATAGAGACAAACAGTAGTCTAGTTTCATTATTTTGCATATGGCTTTCCAATTTTCCCAGTACCATTTATTGAAGAGGTTTTCTTTTCTTCATTGTGTGTTTTTGGCTCCTTTGTTGAAAATTATTTGCCCATAAACATGTGGGTTTATTTCTGGGCTCTCAATTTTTTTTTTTTTATCCTCACCCGAGGACATTTTTTTACATTTATCTTCAGATAGAGCGGGCGAGAGAGAGGGAGGAAGAGAGAGAGAGAGAAACATCAATATGAGAGAGATACATGGACTGGTTGCCACCCACACAACCCCAACCGGGGCCGGGGACGAACCACAACCAAGGTACGTGCCCTTAGTGGGAACCGAACCCGGGACTCTCTGGTCTGCGGGCCAACGCTCTAACCACTGAGCCAAACCGGCTAGGGCTGGGCTCTCAATTTTTTTACTGGATTCTTGCACACAGAAAATAAGACCCACATTGGATGCTTTTAACCTTGAGTCTTTGACTCTTAAGATATTTATCTCAATTCTCAGGGATTTCCTAGAATAAACTCCAACTATGGAGGGAGAAAAATTGGCTCACTTCTGTGGGAAGTAGGTGGGGTAGTAATGCTCCAACCAGTATATTCTCTGGAATTCGACATTCTGTATTCATAGTTCCACTGTATCACTTTCTAGCCATGTGACTTCAAGCAGCCACTGCCCATTTTGTTGTGGGTATTCTCTAAGATAACCGCTAATAATCCCCTCCTCCTGCATTCCCTTCCTGTGTAATCACCTTGTGTGACAGGACTTGTGAGTGGCTTGTAACGAATAGAATATGGTAAAGGACTTGGCCTGTCACTTCCATGATTGTGCTACATAAGATTATAATTTCCATCTTTCCTGTAGACTCATCTCAGCTCGTACACTTTGATGAAGCAAGTGGCCATAATAGGGAGGCCTGTGTGGCAAAGAATTTAGGTGGCCTCTGGTCAATGGCCGGTGCAGAAATGAGGCCCTCAAACCAACAGCTGTCAAGGAACTGCATTCTACCAACACCATAAGACTTGGAAGTGGCTCCTTTCCCAGTCAAGCCGTAGGATAAGACCCCAGTCTCAGCCAACACCTTTGCTGCAGCTTTGTGAGAGCCCTCGAAGGAGAGGACCCAACTAAGCCAGACTCAGACTCTTTTTTGTTGTTGTTGTTGTTAATCCTCACCTGAAGATATTTTTTTCCATTGATTTTTAGAAAGAGTGGAAGGGAGGGGATGAGGGGAAAAGAGAGAGAGAAATACCAACATGAGAGAGACACTTTGATTGGTTGCCTCCCAGATGCACCCCAGTGGGAATCTAACTTGCAACCCAGGTATGTGCCCTTGAATGGGAATTGAACCCATGACCCTTTCAGTGCATGGGCTGACATTTCAATCACTGAGCCACAACGGCCAGGGCCAGACTCAGACTCTTAACCCTCAGAAACTGTGAAATAATAAATGTGTTGTTTTAAGCTGCTAAACTTGTGGTAATTTGTTATTCAGCAATAACTAACATATTCCTTAGGCATAGTTCCTTATCTGTGAAATGGAGACAGTGATAATATATATTTCATAGACATAAGAATAAAATTAGATAGTTTATATGAACACTTAGCATTAAACACCATGCCTAATATACAATAATGTGGTTAATTATCATATTCTTTAAACATTATTTTAATAAGAGGTATGTATTTAAATCACTGTTTTTCTATTTTTAGCATGTTCCTTCTTTAGGTGATACTATTTATGTTTACATTTTTACTTTACTATTCTAGTAATCTCTCACATTAGATTATCCTACCTATTTTTTAATTTTACAGTTATTCTTAGATCACTTTTATTAAGTTCATCTACTTACTTTTCATATTCTTTCTTTTATACCTACTTTTATAAATGACAATCAGAGAACAGGTAAAAGGGGAATCTTTCTGAGGATGGTGACCCAGATGCAATGGTCGGTCACATCTCCTGAATGGAGATGTCATCAGACATCTCATTTTTGTCCTAGACACATCTTCTGTCAACTGACAGTAACTTACAAAAACATTTCAACTGTCTTTTCATTAATACAGTAAACTAGTAAATGTATAATGAACACAGGTCAACCTTATTTTTAAACCTTGGGTTCTAAACATGATAGTCTTAGTACCAAAACAAATTATACTTGATTAATTTTTACATTCCTAATACAAGTTTCTCTTATCGCAGGGGCTGGATCTCAGTGTTATCTGGTAGATGCTCAATAAATAGTGCTTGAATAGACACACAAATCAATAAAACTGCCAAGAAACTTTAGAGCTGTAAAAGATGCTAAAATAATTCTCTGTGGATTTGAACTTGTTTGTTTTCTTTTAGGAGTAGAACTATTTTGTTTTCCAGTATGCTCTTTAATACAGTCCCACCAATACATAAATATATATTACTCAAATAATAGCAGAACCCGTCCCAGTAGGATTATTTTCACTCTTCACTGTTTTCCTCCTCACCCACAACCTTCAGGCCCTAAGATGAAAGAAATCTTCTCTGGCCCCTCACGAGTATCAATCACCCCTTGGAGAAATGGAGTTGCCCTTTGGAGTGATACATTCTTGTTTTGTCAAAGTGAGGTTGGGAGGGCTCCATGGAGAGTGAGAGCCAGACCTCAGTTGAGTGGCTGGAAAAGTTTACAGAGCAAGATGTAGAAGCCCTTCTCTCCAAAGACAGCCTCCTATTGCCTCTGTGTGATCAATCTTGGGGAGTCAGGGTGGATCGAGACAAGGAATACAAAGTTGCAGTCTGTGTGGACTTCTTAGTCTTGGTTTCCCCTCTGAGGACTTAAACACCTACTGAGCTCTGGCCCCTGGGGTTGCTGGGGTCTGGGCCTGTACCTATCCGTGTTGGGAAGGCCCCTCACAGCTTAACCATCCTCCTTTGTCCCAACTCGGATTTGGGTGCCATATTCTCTTGTAATTCTCGATCCTCTGTCAGGACTGGGTTCTTCTGCTTGTTCTCAACGCTATTCGTACTTCTTCCAAATCAGATGATGGTCCCACTTTATTATAATTATGCCTATACATCCCTGTCTCTTCCATTTACTGGTCAACTTCCTGGAGACAGGTGCCAAACCATGTCTTCCCAGCCTCAGTTGCTCTGCATGGACATGGACTATCCCTTGAACAAGTTAACTATCTTTACATGGAGCAGGGAACTGATATTACATATAAATTAAGGGTATGGTCTTTGGCCACTTGCCGGCTGAGCGACTTTGGGCAAATCACTTAAACACTGAGGTGCATAATTTTATGCTCTATAAAATGAGATTAATGAAACACCTGCTTCATAGGAAAGTTTTGAGAATGTAGTTAGATTTTATACATTAAAAATATTTAGCCCTAAATTACCACAACCAATATGAGCTAAAAAAAAAAATGTTATCTATGATAATAATTATTATTATGAATAGCTATGAGAGTTATTATTATTATCATCTGCCCCTATGTGTTTTGTCCTTGGAGTCAGAGATTTCTACCTTGTCAGGTAAGAAACTGAGGCAAAGAGTCAGATGCGTCTTTCCTCCGTCAGATGCGTCTTTCCTCCGTCAGATGCGTCTTTCCTCCGTCAGATGCGTCTTTCCTCCGTCACCTGCCAGGAGTTGCTCCTAAGAGCCCCATGCCCTTGGCTCATCTGATTACACTTATATCTCAGATGCTCCTCTGTGGCCCTCCTCCCCTGTGCCTCAGGAGGACCGACAGAGTTGGCTAGAAATAGTAGCCTTTGCCTTCTGGCTGATTACACAGGATTTTCTGCAAAGAGGTGTGTCAAGCCCCTCAAATCTCATTATAAGGTTTCGTTGGCTCCCTTCACTATATAGTTTCTCTGTGGTTTTTATTTTAGCCTGTACTCCAGGAAAGAAAAAAAAAAGTTCTATGGTGCCAAGAACAAAGATTCCGAGAGTTAGCTAGAGCACAGGGCCTTCCAAAGGTGTGAAACGATGTGGTAATTCTCCTCTAAGGCTTGTGTGTTATAGCTTACTGCTCCGCCTGAAAAACAAGTTCAACAGGCTGTCTCCTGGAGGCTCCGGGAGGCCTCACCAATCTCCAGGGAAAAGGCACAGGTGCAGATTGCCACAGGCCATCAAACACTGTGTTGACAACGGTCAGGCTAAAATGCGGTAGAGGCCTTCTCTCATTGTAGAGCCACACGTATTCCCTCGCCCCACCTTTCTGCCAAGAACCTGTCACCACATTTTTTATCCTCCAAGAGATTCATCTGACAGTTTGGACACAAGACCATGTATTATTTGGTATGCATATTTTTTCAATGTTGACACACTTTTCTGTGACCCAATAATATTTATTGAATGAATTCTTGTTATATGTCAGACTCTTTACTAAAAAGCTTTGCACCTCTTAGCTCATTGGATCCTAAAATGCTATGTGATTATTAACATTATTCTCATTTTACAGATGAGAAAACTGAGATGTAGCAAAGGTAAATGATTTTCCAAAGAATAGAGTCATTAAGAAGTGGAGAGGAGAAGTCTATTAATAATAGTTTCTAACTTGAAGTATTTAAAAAGCAGCAAGGCTCTTCTAATTTATTTTCTATAGCCAAGTATGTGGCTAGATATGCAAATAGGCATAAGACATGCAACAAATAACTTATTATTAAAACATAATCTCTTTTTCCTATAAATAACCAAATATATATATATAACATTATATATATTATATATTATATTATATTATATTATATTATATTATATTATATTATATTATATTATATTATTTATTATATATCTCAAATAGAACACAATCCAATTCTGGTTCTGCCATCGGTGTGGGAAAGTTACTAAACCTCCCCTGTCCTTGGGTGTCTTCATTTGTAAAATACATGGTTACGCTAGGTCAGTAGTTATCAAATGTTGGCCTGTAATGTTCTTTAAGTCAGTGGTAAAATGAAAAAAAAACACCAATGAATATATTTGTATAAACTTATTTATTTATAAATATGTTAAACTTATTTATAAATATGTTAAAGTAGCTTGTTTTCATGAATAATGGGGATTCGTTTTTTCCCCCCTTTTGACATCCTTGCATGGTAAAATTCAACTATGCCCTACATAATAGGATCCTGATATTGAAAATATGTATGTATTTTTACTGGTTCATAAACCCAAAGGTCTGGGAACCACTAACTAAGTGATCACTAGTGTTCTTTCTAGCTCCAAAATTCTATCCTTTTCTTAAATCACAAATGACATTTAACTGACTCTAAAGTAGAAAGGAAGAGCCCGGCCGGTGTGGCTCAGTGACTGAGCACCAACCCATGAAACCAGAGATCGCCGGTTCGATTCCCAGTCAGGGCACATGCCCAGGTTGTGGGCCTGATCCCCAGTGGGGGGCATGCAGGAGGCGGCCAATCCATGTTCTCTCTCATCGATGTTTCTATCTCTCTCTCTTTCTCCTTTCCTCTCTCTCTAAAATCAATAAAGAAAAAAAAAGTTTAAAGTAGAAAGGAAGAAGAAAAGAAAAAGTGTTACCCCTTTTGTTCTTGTTTAGTTCAGCATTTCCCCAAATGTGTTCTGTTGAAAGGCAGCCCTGGCAAGATGTAGCTATTCCCCTAGAAAAGCATTCTTAGTCAAATGAGTTTGGGAAACAATAGGTTAAAAAAGTTGGACAGGTTTCTTACCTAAGAAGTTTCAGAACCTGTGATTCTCATGTTTACTGTGACTCCTAAAGCAGACAAAGCATGAGTGCCCCCCAAGTTACTGGTGGCGAGCAGATGCCTGCCCAACCCCCTTTTGAGGACAGCACACCTATTCCTGAAATACAATTTAAGCAAGGCAAATTCAGCTAAAAGAAAGTTCCCCAGTAGCTTTCACAATAAAGAAAAAATATAGCATCAGAGACAAGGAGACTTCCATTTGTATTATTATATTACCCAAACTACGGATATTTTCAAAAATTACAAAAGAGGCTTGGATAAAAATACTTCAGATTAAAGCACACTGGACTAAACAAAAGTTTTGTTGCAGTTTTGACAACTTTTTTTTTTTTTTAACCATAACAAATTAAAAAAAAATTGTGTCAACAGATTTGTATCCAGTGATGACAACATGATAATCGAAGCACTTGGAATTTGCAGAAATCTGCAGTGAGATTGTGGCTATCCTCCCTGCCCAGTGAACACAAGACAAAATAAAACCAAGGTAAAAACTGAGCTGAGGAAACCCTGGGATTCCTCTCAAGTGGTGTGTCCTCATTAAATACTTCAGCAGCAGGAACAATCAATTCTGAATGCTTGTGGCTCATAATGGACTTATCGAAACACTTCTACCATGATCAAAGAACAAAATTCCTGATAGAAGATAAAAATCTCATAGTGCGTACTCATTTTTATTTTTCTTTGCATAATTATCCCATTAGAGTTGAGAAGGTTTACTTTGCCTTTTTTTTTTTTTTTATCGCTTTTCATGTGATCATGTAAAATATCAACTAGTCAAACCCTTCAGCATTCACAAATTCTAGATTCAACTTTCACTTAACACACTGAGGAGAGAACAATTCTCACTTGGGACAAAGTATCCACATGGAGGACCTAGAAAGGAGCTTTCGGATATTCTGACATTAACAACCCTGCTTTCTGACTCTATACACACCAGGTTTTGGACAAGCCCGTGGCTCTGCATTACCTCCACTGCTTTCCACTATAACTGTATGGTAAGCTTCAGCCTGTTTTCCATAATCCTGCTGACTACAGCAGTCTGCAACCATAAAAAGCCTTCGCAGACCTGGAGTTGGCTTAGGAAAGTGCCTTTGCGGAAGAACAAAAAAAGTACATGTAACATTTACATTCAAAGACAGGAGAGAGGAAAGCTCTTGTTTAGGTGCTGATGGGCTCAAGAGATTGTTTTTAGGATCTAAATTTCAAAATCTTAATTTTCTTCTGATGACACTTGTAAACAAAACACCAACACTAAAATGAGAGCACTCTAGCCAGGAAAGGGGGGAGTGTCCTGTCCAGCAGGTCAAAACCTCGTCCGAACTCCACTGCAGAGACCTGTCTATGAATTAGCCATGACCCCATTGCCATGCCCAGGATCCTTAAACCTCTGAGGGAACAGGTATGCATGAGGTTTACACAAAAATTCAAGGTTTCAGAATTAGCCTCTTTAAAACCTTAAGATAGTACTGACTTGGTCTCTGGAAAAGGAGATAAAAACACCAAACAGCTCTTTTTAACAGACTACAATATCCATCTATACAATTTGATTTAATATACAAATACTGTAGTTTGAAACTATACCATCCAAGCTTCTGTGAACATCTGCTAAACCTAAGAAGAAGTTGGTTTTCATTTTTGCAATAAAGAAATTCAGTTGAAAAGTAAATAGCAGAGGGGGGAAAAAAGTAAGTTTCAGTAACTCCTTTACACATTTGAACTTGGACTCTCCACCCTATAACTCTATTCCCCCCATCTGGAAAAGCAGATCACATTTAACACCAACATTTAAACACAAGCATCTCTTAAAAATTATTTTTAAAACACAAAACATCAGAGCTACTTGCCTTTTGGCAATTTCTGTGCATTTCCCAGGGCTAGTGCAATACTTCCACAGAGGAGGAGACAGCCCACGCTGGGCAGCATGCTGCATTTGCAACCTCACACGGGGAGTGATGCTGGTGGGTGTCCCGCAACCCTGGAGCTGCATTTAAGTGGACTGTCTCCCGGTGACAGAGGCGGGCGGCTGCACTTAGCTGTGCCTGGGCTTACTCACAGGGGGTGGAGACAAAATGACATCACACCCTTTCTCACACACACCAAAAAGAAAAAAAAAAGGCACAACAGCAAAAACATATCATAACATTTCCTGCTAGGTTATAACTGTCTGTCTCTTCCCTCTGTGACATAAAAATCAAAATTATGGTCAATCTATATTTGTGAAAGAAAAAGCATTTAGGCAATTGTGAAACATTGTCTGAGCTATTTTTAAAAATCCAGAAAAGACATACTTAAAACCATCAGAACATTAGAAATATAAAATAAAACCTTATTAGGAAGAAAACTGTTTTTAATTATCTAGTACACAGTCCAATTCTTTTAAATGGGAGTAAACTCATAAAAATGCACTTTGAACCATTCCGAAGTTCCAATATTATGAGAAACATTGAAGAGTAAGTACTTGGCTACACAGCTATTCATTGTACAGAGATAGATGATAGATAGATAGATAGATAGATAGATAGATAGATAGATAGACAGACATACAGATATTCTATAGATATAGATGTAGAGATATAGTGAATGCACTGTCACTGATGATCTGCAGCTCTGGGCCATGTTCTGTAATAGTATCTTTACCCACATGATTGTAATGTTATCCTCAGACTGGCTATACAGAGATATGGTATTATCCCCACTTTACCAGTGAGAAAAGCAGGTTAAATGTCCTGACCAAGCCAGTGTATTCTGATGGTTAATAATTTAGATGGGCTTCAGAATAGAACTGACCAGAGTTTAAATGTGTGCCATGTGCCTTTGAACACATTTCTCCATCAATAGCTCATCAATGTCGCTTACTTTTCAGGGCTCACTTCCTGCCAGGCACTGATCTGATCAGTTCACATTTCCTAAAACATTTATTCCTCAAAATAGCCTACAAGGCAGTCGTTGTCATCACCTCCACTTTACAGGTAACAAGTACTGGGCACAGAGAGGTTAAGTGACAGGCACAAGGTCACAGTGCTGGTAAGCAACAAGAGCTGGCGTTTTAATCAGGCTATTTAACCCCCGAGGTTGCACTCTTAATTACTAAGCTTTAAATTCTAAAGTAGAGGTGACAGTACCAATTTCTACATCTGCTAACAGGATTTTTGGATAGTGCTTACCAGAGTACCTGGCCCACAGGAAGCATCTGATAGACCAATTAAGTAGAACTGTGATTCTAACCCGGGTGCTTGCACCTCCAGCGTTCATGTGTGTCCGATCTCCCCCTACAGCACGTCACCCCGAGCACAGGCTTTGCCGGATGGCTGGGTTAATAAAGCGCTTTAAATGTTGTCTGTACGTTTCCTTGACTCCGAAAACAGCCCGTTTCACGGGGTTGCTGTAGCGGAACCAAATATTGCTGGAGCTGAGGGCAATGCAATAACGCTGGTCAAACAAAGTTCTAGTCGAAAAAACTTACCAAAGAAAAAAGAAAAACTGAAGAGACAGCCCTGTCTTCCAAATAAAGCGTGAGAAGGCACATTGTTAAAGTCATTTAGAGCTGGCCCCGTCTAAGCTTTCACCATAGGAATGCTCTGGCACTGGCTACTGAGGGGACTGGGTTATTTAACAGGTCTTTTCATCTCTAATTTTTTACTTGACTAGGCAGCTCTCTCGAACCCAAGTTTGGACATTCATCCAGCTGGCACCGCTGATTCCACTTCCATATGCCCTCGCCATTCCGTTAAGCCAGGGAGGCACTGTGCTAGCAGAAATGACAGGTTTCTGAGGAGAAAAAGGAACCCAGCAGAAACACCGGAAAGGAGGCTGGTCCTTCATGGCAGTGCGAGGGGCTGGTCTCTGGGTTAGGTAATGGAATTAAGGAATCAGCCTCTGCTTGGCCTGCAGGCTGCATGAGCAATCATTATTTACAGTTTAAATCTGCCTGGGAGCTAATTAAATAAAGGCTAATCTCCGATTATTTTGTCAGATGAAGATGGTTTATTGCCTGAGCTCGTAGGACAATGAGCAGTCGGCAAAGACACTGACAGCGTTAGAGGCACGTCGGAGAGGATCGGACCACGTCAGAAGAGACATTTCACCTCTCAATGAACAAAAAGTTTCCTGACATGTCAGAGTCCCAACCCAAACAGGAGGTGGACAGACACTCCAGAACTGTAAGTGCCTTGCTACATGGAATAAAACTTCAGAGCTGTGGGCATGTGATCATTAGAGGATTTAAGGCCATTTTCAAGGAAGAATTACCTCTGACCATGGGCACATTGGAGATGAGGGCTGTGGAGTAATCCGTGCATCCCTGTGAGGTCTCTGTTGTCACGAGAAAATGCCAACACTAAGCCCTGGTTCAAATGTCACTTGGGTCTGTATTTATCTGGCAATACAGAAATGTAAAGCTCCATTACTTGTGAGACTGTAGAATATTGAATTAACCAACATCTGTTCAAAACCCTGTTTTACACATTTATTCAAATCCATACAATGCACAACCCCAAGAGTGAACAATATGTAAAATATAGATTCTGGATTATAACAATGTATCAATTTAGGCTCATTAATTATACCAAATGTATCACTCTGGTGGTGATGCTGATAATGGGGAGGGCAGAGGGTATAGAATTTATCTCTGCATGTGTGGGGTCAGGGTACATGGGAAATCTCTACCTTCTGCTCAATTTTGCTGTGAACCTAAAACTGCTGTTAAAATATGCATGTGTGTGTGTGTGTGTGTGTGTGTGTGTATTTTTAATCCTGTCGAGAACATTTAGGAAGACCTGCTGGAAAAACACCTAAAATATATGTGTATTGTCTGCATTCTGTGAAGGCAGGAACCATGCTTGTTTCTGCTTTGCGCTGTACCCAGTGCATATGATAAGAATGCATTAAGTATGATGAGTAAGTATCAAGTGAAGCAAAATTCGTCAGTTCCTCCAGATAGTCTAAAGGCTAGCATTGAATCAAGCCAGAGAAACCTAGAGTATGACTGGGCTGCACAGTTGTTGGGAGACAATTTTCCAAGGGTCCCTCCCATTTCTGTACATCTTATGAGAAGACGTAATGATTCCCTGTGCTCCAAACTATCTTTTCAAGAATGTTTGTATAGCATGCAGCCTTGGAAGATAGGAGTTTTTTCACTGCCCAGTGTAATAAAGGTAATGTTTCCCTCTGGAGCAAAGGGAACACATGTTCACTTCCTATTATCAAAGATGCAAGTTCCCTAAGCTCAGGGCTCCTTTCCTATAACACAACCCGTGACATGTGTAGGTGTCATCTATATCTCCTATGGGCACTGGGGCTCCTAGAGCTGGTACAAATGCTGATATTCAGGCTACTGCTATTGGTACAAGTAAATAAACAGCCCTTTGTCTTTGACCCAGAAATCTCGTGTCTCCTGCCAGCATCCATGTACTGCGCATGTTAGCTTGCACGTACAGTAAAATCTCAACCCTTCACAGTTCTTGACAATAGGATTGGCTCATTGCAAAATATTTTATTAGATAATCCTTGGTATAATGCCATCACCTACGTTCAAGTCCAGTATAAGAATCAGCCATGAAACTCTATTGTGCATAGAAAGAGTGTTGCTAGACATCGCTTATTAAATTACATAGTATCCTCTTTATAAAAACCCTGGAGAAAAAATTTTAACTGTTCTTTACCTGAAAAAAGATTGTAATTTTTTCTGAGCACAGTATTTGTTTTGTGACATCGTAACCAGGCTTCTCATTCTGTGTTGACTGCTAGAAAACCAGAGCCAAGCATGTCCCCGGCCCACACTAAGTGTACAGTTCTTTGTGGTGTGCATGTTTTGGCATCATGCCTGGCTTTATTTTCCATCACCACCCTTATTTCTTGCTTACTTTACTTGGAGTCTTAATTTATGTGGTTTTGTAAGTTGCTTTTTTCCCCCATAGAATAAGGTGAGGGATAAATAAACTCCACACACAGGAGTTACATAAAAAACGTGAGTCAAACTAAAAAGCTTCTGCACAGCAAAAGAAACCGTCAACAAAATGAAAAGGGAACCTACTGCATGGGAGAACATATTTGCTGATGATACACTTGATAAGGGGTTAATTTCCAAAAGTATATGAATAACTTATACAACTCGACACCAGGAAGACAAACAATCCAATTAAAAAATAGGCAAAGGACCTGAATAGACACTTCTCAAAGATGGCCAACAGACATGTGAAAAGATGTTCAATGTCACTAATCATCAGAGAGATGCAAATTAAAACCACAATGAGATATTACCTCACTCCTACCAGAATGGCTATCATCAATAAATCAACAAACAACAAGTACTGGAGAGGATGTGGAGAAAAGGGAACCCTAGCGCACTGCTGGTGGAAACGCAAATTGGTGCAGCCACTGTGGAAAACACTATGGAGAAAAATAAAATTTTTTTAATTAAAAAAAAAAAAATTTCCAGCCGGTGTGGCTCAGTGATTGAGCATCAACCCATGCACCAAGAGGAAGCTGGTTCGATTCCTGGTCAGGACACATACCCAGGTTGTTGGCCCAATCCCCAGTGGGGGGCATACAGGAGGGGCCAATCAATGTTCTCTCTCATTGATGTTTCTATTTCTCTCTCCTCCCTTCCTCTCTCTCTAAAATCAATAAAGAAAAAAATAAGTATGGAGATCTCTCAAAAAATTAAAAACAGAACTGCCTTTGACCCAGCCATCCCACTTCTGGGAATATGTCCTTAGAATCCTGAAACACCAATTTGAAAGAATGTTTGTACCCCTATGTTCATAGCAGCACTATTTACAATAGCCAAGATCTGGAAACAGCCCAAGTGCCCAACAGTAGATGAGTGAATAAAAAAATCTGTGGTACATTTACACAATGAAATATTATGTCGCCTTAAAAAACAAGGAACTTTTACCTTTTGCGACAGCATGGATGAATCTGGAGATTATTATGCTAAGTGAAATAAGCCAATCAGAGAAAGACAAATACCATATGCTCTCACTTACACATGGAATCTAATGAACAAAATAAACTGACGAACAAAGAGGCATGGATACATGGAACAGACTGACAGCTGTCATCGGGGAGAGAGGTGAAGAGATAAGCCAAAGAACATATGTGCATAACCCTTAGACATAGACAACAGGGAGGTGATGGCTAGAGGGAAGGGGGAGCGGGGACTGGGTGGAGGTGGGCAAAGCTGGGAGAAATGGGACATCTGTAATAGTGTGAACAATAAAAATAAAGTTAAAAAATACAAAATAAATAAAGCCACTGGAGCCTTCAAAAAGAAAAGTGTGTCAAATATGTGAAGTGAGAATCTGTGAACCTGTTCCCTGCTCTTTTTTTTTTTACACAACAGTAGACCCTGGTAGAATTTGGGTACAGTGATAGTATAGCATCATTTCTTCATATTTTTTCTCTTTGGGAAAGTAGGTAAAAGGCGGGAGGACATCCAGAACACTACTCTAAATAAGTGTCATATTTTTAAGCCATTGCACATTTGACTTTTTAAGTGTTCCATGTTAATTCCATTATTTCCAATGAGACTTCCACTAAAAATTTATAAATCTTTCAAAGCTTGGACGTAAATTCTGTGCAGTCATTGTGCCTATCAGTTCTCATTTTTTAGTCTGTCATATTTAGTCTCCTATTGCTAAAAGATTGAAAAAGGCTTATGTATCTACAGTGAATAATATGTAAAGATATGCTTGGGTTTTCTAAAAGATGCTAAGAAAAATAATTTTTATTATGACTCATATTTGAAAGGGAAAACACAATGTTCCATGTTTCCAGCCCAAATGTTATTTCTATAATTACTGTACTGAACGAGGCCCATGATCCAATTGGACACGTACCCTGCTCCAAGGGGGAACATTGGACCAGAGCATGAAGTTCTCCTCCGCTATGCTTTTTATACAGCACGGGGAGTACTGCCCCTTAAATGCCTAAGTGACGCTTGCAGATCATTCTTCAATTTGTCTAAAGGCATCTTGGCCTCTAGATTGTTGGCTTCATAACCTTGAGGTAATTAGCAACTTATGCTTATAAAAGAGTATATCGAATCCTTTCTTTCTGTTAGGCTGGAAACAAGCTTCTTTAAGACCTAAGTTATACATGTCTGAGCTGTGAGGCTTGCCTTCCTTGTTTTGTCTAAATTCTCCTCTCTTTGCTGAGGTGCCAGGCTTGTGCAGGTGCAGGGACAATCTCTTACCTAAGCTTCAAATAATGTACAAATTGAAGGAGTCAAGGGCTGAGTTGGAAATACAAGCTAATAAACCACAGAAGGAACTCTGAACAGGAGGATGTCAGAGGAGGGTCCTGAAAGTAGAGTTCAGCAGCAGGGAGCCTGAGAACATAGGAACACAAGGAGGCAGCAGGTGAGACAAGCAGGGGGTCCTGGGAATATCCCTAGAGGAGCTTTGGCCAGCAGGCTGACTTGACACATTACTGCATGTGGTATATGGGAGGCCTGATGTGTTTTAAAGTCTGGGATAGAATAGCCATGGTCATGCTCTCCTGAACAACAGAATCTAAATCTTTTTAGTTTATTATTTAATGGAAGTGACACTCCCTAGACACTTCCCAACTTCACCGCATTGTTTGGGAGTGTAACGACCACACTGCAAGCAGGGTTAATTAAATGCTTTAAAAATTCTGCAAAGATGGCCTGGCTGATGTGGCTCCATGGATTGAGCATCATCCCATACACCAAGAGGTCACCATTTAATTCCCAGGTTGTGGGCTCAATCCCCAGTAGGGGGTGTGTAGGAGGCAGCCAGTCAATTGTTTTTCTCTCTCTCTCTCCCTCTCCTTTCCCCTCTCTCTAAAAATCAATAAAAACATATTTTTTAAAATAACTGCAAAGATATCCAGAAAACCCAGCATATCTTTGCAAAAATATGGTTATCAGAGGGAAGGGGATAGGGGTGGGGTGAGTAAGGGGGGCCAAATATTTGGTGACACAAGATGATTTGACTTTGGGTGGTGGACATACAATGCAATATATAGATCATGTATCACAGAAATATACACATGAAACCTATAGGATCCTATTGATCAATGCCACCCCAATAAATTTAGTAAAAATAGAATAAAACATAAAATAAAAATACTGAAAAACTGAGATTGAGAATTACATCATTTAATAACATCTCTAATGAGAGAATACAAGATAAGAAAATGAAAAAGAAGGACCCTTTGTAGCAAATTTAGGGCATATCTCCCTAACAAGATAGGCATTTTTGGTCCTTTTTGGCTATAGCTACTGACTGAAATAAAGTATAGAACAGTATTCCAAAGGGAAGGACACATTCTAAATCTAATAAGAAAAATACACCCTGATACAAAAGGGAAAGATATAGTAAATGGGTCCAAGCTGACAATAATAAATTATTCTTAGAAAAATGAAAGCATACAATAGCTGAATAATTTTAGTATTTAAAGTAACAATAACAGCCCTGACCAGTTTGGCTTAGCAGTTAGAGCATCAGCCCGCGGACCAGAGAGACCCGGGTTCGGTTCCCACTAAGGGCACGTACCTTGGTTGCAGTTTGTCCACGCCCCGGTTGGGGTCGTGTGGGTGGCAGCCAGTTGATGTGTCTCTCTCACATCGATGTTTCTCTCTCTCTTCCTCCCTCTCTCCCTCCCGCTCCATCTGAAGATAAATGCAAAAATGTCCTCGGGTGAGGATAAAAAATAAAAATAAAAAAAACGAAAGTAACTATAACTGACAAGGACAAAATGCGTGAAAATTTAATATGTGAAGTTCTGTGTTTTGACTTTGTGATACCCTTTTTCTTCTCATCTCTATATCTACTCCAGTTTAAAATTTCATGTTTGGCCCTGGCCAGTGTGGCTCAGTTGGTTGGGTGTCCCGTGAACCAAAAGGTTGCCAGTTCTCCGGTCAGGTACACACCCAGGTGCGGGCTCCCAGGAGGCAGCAGATTGATTTTTTGCTTGCATCGATGTTTTTCTCTCTCTCTCTTCCGCTCCCTTACTCTCTCTAAAAATCATTAAAAGATCTTTCAAAACAAAACAAAAAAATTTGTGTTTGAAGTTAAGAAAAAATAATAATTTTATGAGATAATTAAATACTTTAAGGATATTACGAAATCAAGGTTGGGAATTACTTTGTGTAATCATGTCTCTAATGAAAGAATAAACAGAAATTTAAAAAATGAAAAGAAAGTATTTGCTTGATCTATACTTGTACTGTCCAAAATAGTAGTCATTAGCCACATGTGACTATTTAAATTTAAATTATTAAAACTAAAAATTCTGTTCCTCAATCACACTAGCCACATTTCAAGTGCTCTGTAATTCATACGTGCCTAGTGGTTACCACATCAAACAGTAGAGACAAAATATTCCATCATTGCAATTCTGATCTTGGCCGTATTAACTGGCATCCAACTCTACTAATAGAGAATGATCAACATTCATATTTTGAATGATGATTTAATTAACGAATTAAAGATTGAGAACATTACTCTTTTGTTTCTTTATCTCTTCTTTCAAAATTAATATAACATGCTTTTAGTATCTTTTTTGTTAAACTTCAACTGATATAGGGAGTTCTTCTCAAACTGAAGAAGTAACTAAGGAGGACAAAGGAATTTCACCCACAAACTTGCAGCTCTTGAAGTGTCAGAAAGCCATCACTAGGAATGTAATCTAGGGTTGATTGCAAGATATAGCAAAGTGGTTCAGCCACTGCTGAATGCCAACCAAACAGCCAGCCTCTTCCTCCTTTTTCTTCTCTGAGAGAACGTGCCTCCCATGCTAGAAGATGGTTTGGGAAGGCCATGCAAACAAGTTCCAGCCCAAATTCTACACTGAAGGCAGTTTTGCCAATGTACTTCTAGCAAATGTTTATTTCTCTAATGAAAAGAAACTTGTAAGATAAGAACTCCTTTCCATCCCTTTTTCCTGCTTTGAATATTATTAAATGAGTAAGGAATGCTTAGAGGTATGGCAGTCATCTTGTGGCCATGAGAGAAAAACCCACAAAAGCACAAAAAAAATCTCACCTAGAGTCCTTACACTCTTGACTCTAGGACCAATCCTGGAATGGCCTATCTATGGACTTGCTATAGAAAGTTATAAAAATGTATTGGTTTAACCCACTTCTGTTCAGATAATTTGATATTTATACCTCTTTATACCTTAATTTCTTCTGCAAGTGGGGATAGTAGTCTCTACTTTGAAGGGTTATTATGAGAATTAAATGGCTTAATACATGTAAAGTGCTTAGAATAGTGCCTGGTCCATGACAAGCAGTCAATCACTATTGGCTGTTGGTACCTTGGTGGTGGTGGTGGTTGTAATTCTTGCAGCTGAAAGTATGTGGCCACATTACATGATAATGAAGACTACACCACAAGGTAGGCTGCTCCTCTGTGGAGACATCAATTCGGAAGCTGGCGAATGTATAGAAGAGATTGAACTAACTTCTCTGAAAATGCCTTTTCCAAGTACTTGACTTCCAACCAAAGACTAATTGAGACTTTGAATGAAACTATGATTCAAGTGGTTATATTTTCAAAAGTCATATTTTCAATAGAATTTTATGTTAGGCCCTCCAAAAGCTCAGGTTCACTGCCCTAAATCCTGTATCTTGAAATACACAAATAGCTTAAAGTAGCATGTCAGTGTCTAAAATACCCTTAAAAAATATCAGATTATATGTTCAATGTGCAGACAACTCCTAAATTTTCTTTCTCTTAAAATAAGCCTACAGAGGAGAAAATGGCGGTGGAGTGAATGGAAGCTACACTGACGATCTCCCAGAACCAAACAGGAATTACAACTAAAATAAAGACAAATCGTTGGGAAAAAGCAACAGAAAAGCAGCGGGAGAGGACCATACAACCAGGGACACTGAATGAGCCTGCAGAGGCACATGAGGGTGGTGGGCTGGGAGCCCATGGACAGCAGCGGCCTTAGCTGTGAGCAGCGGCCTTAGCTGTGAGCAGCAGCCTTAGCTGTGAACAGCGCCCTCGGGGTTAAGAGCCCAAGGTGCTCCACAGCGCAGAGGGCTGGGACACAGCGCTAAATAGCTACAGCCACTCACCTGGGGCTCTGGCAGAGGGAGGGCGGACTGGACTGGAACTCTGTGGGGACACCTGGGATTTGGAGGGTGCTCAGAGTTTGTGCTGAGCCCCGGCCACAAAGGATGGTAGTGGCCAGCCAGCTCCTTCCTGGTTACACAGAACGGCAGCCAAGTTTGCTCCTTCCCGGAGCTGTGGCAGCCCTCCCTTGGATATTCCCAGGTGAGGCAAAGAGGCAAAGAAAAGCAAATTGTGGCTCATTAACAACCAGCATCGACCCCACCCTCGGGACATCCTCTTACACTATAAACACCTGAGGGAATTTCTCATTCAACTGAGATACTAAGGCTTTTCAGGTAACTGAGGCTAATAGCCTCCAGGCAAAAAGCTAGAGCATAACCGAACCTTGCCTGAGCTTGCAAATCTACCCAGGAAAGTGAGACTTGACAGTGGTGTTTAAGGAGGGCCCTCCGTGCTCATCCAAACCCAGTAGAGGGAGCCACAAATAGCCACAGAGAAAATTTGGCAGGCTCCAAAACCCACTGAAATAGCCAAAATGGTGAAACAAAGAAACAGATCCCAAATGAAAGAACAGGAGAACTCTACCGAAGATGAGAAAAATGAAATGCAGTTAAGTAAATTATCAGAGGTAGAGTTCAGAGCCATGATCTTGAGGAAACTAAACAGCATGAGTAAGGACATCGACACCATGAAAACCAACCAAGTGGAAATAAAGAATGACATAGCAGAAATAAAGAACACATTGGAAGGACTGACCAGCAGAGTAGAGGAAGTGGAGGACCGGATCAGTGAATTAGAAGACACAGTAGAAAAAATAAATCAATCAGAAAACCAAAAGGAAAAAACAATTAAAAAAAAGGAAGATAGCTTAAGAAAACTGTGGGACAACTGGAAACATAATAACATTCGCATCATAGGAGTCCCCGAAGAAGAAGAAAATGAGCAAGGGTTAGAGAATATATTTAAAGAAATAGTGACAGAAAACTTTCCTAACCTGGTGAAGGAAGAAGGCATTCAAGTTCAAGAAGCACAGAGAGCCCCAAGTAAGAAGAACCCAAACAGGCCCACACCAAAACACATAATAATTAAAATGCCAAAAATTAAAGACAAAGAGAGAATCCTAAAGGCAGCAAGAGATAAGCAACAGGTTACCTACAAAGGAACTCCCATCAGGCTATCATCTGACTTCTCAACAGAAACACTACAGGCCAGAAGGGAATGGCATGAAGTAAGCAAGGTCATAAAAAACAAGGATCTGAATCCAAGACTACTCTATCCAGCAAGGCTATCATTCAAAATAGAAGGTCAAATAAAGAGCTTCCCAGACAAAAAAAGGCTAAGGGAATACATTAGCAACAAACCAGCATTGCAAGAAATGTTAAAAGGACTGCTGTAATTAGTAGAAGAAATAGGAAGAAAAATATAATCACACTGAACAAAAATGGCAATAAATAAGTACATATCAATAATCACCTTAAATGTAAATGGATTGAATGCTCCGATAAAAAGACACAGAGTAGCTGACTGGATAAGAAAGCATAATTCATATATATGTTGTCTACAAGAGACCCACCTCACAACAAAAGACTCACATAGGTTGAAAGTAAAGGGATGGAAAAAAATCTTCCAAGCAAACGGAAAGGAAAAAAAAGCTGTGGTAGCAATACTCATATCTGATAAATTATATTTCAAATTGAAGACCATAACGAGAGACAAAGAAGGCCACTACATAATATTCAAAGGGTCTATCCAACAGGAAGATATAACCTTGGTAAACATATATGCACCCAATATAGGAGCACCAAAATATATTAAAAATCTTCTGGAGGACTTCAAAGGAGAAATCGACCGCAATACAATCATAGCAGGAGACTTCAACACCCCGCTGACATCACTGGATAGATCATCTAGACAAAAAATTAACAAGGAAACAGAAATTCTAAATGAAGCACTAGATCAAATGAATTTAATAGATATATACAGAGAATTACACCCCAAAACTGCAGAATTCACATTCTTCTTAAGTGCACATGGGACAGTCTCAAAGATACACCATATGTTAGGACACAAACTAAGTCTCTACAAGTTCAAGAAGATTGAAATCATATCAAGCATCTTTTCAGATCACAATGGCATGAAACTAGAAATCAACTGCAACAACAACATGCAAAAACATTTGAACACATGGAGGCTAAATAACATGTTACTGAACAATGAATGGGTTACTGAGGAGATCAAGGAAGATATTAAAAACTTCCTGGAAACCAATGAAATGAACACACAACAACACAAAATCTATGGGATTCAGCGAAAGCAGTTCTGAGAGGGAAGTTCATAGCACTACAGGCCCACCTCAAGAAAGAAAAAAAAATTCTAATAGACTATCTAACCTCACAACTTAAAGAACTAGAAAGTAAACAAAAAGAAAACCCTAGAGCAAGTAGAAGGAAGGAAATAGTAAAGATCAGAGCAGAAATAAACAACATGGAGACCAAAAAAACAATTCAAAGGATCAATAAAACAAAGAGCTGGTTTTTTGAAAAGATAAACAAGATTGATGGACCCTTAGCTAGACTCACCAAGAAACAAAGAGAGAGAACCCAAATACACAAAATTAGAAATGAAAGAGGAGAAGTAACAACTGACACCACAGAAATACAAAGGATCGTTAACAAATACTATGAACATTTATATGGCAACAAATTCGACAATCTAAGTGAAATGGACACATTTCTAGTAACACATAGTCCCCAAAACTGAACCGGGAAGAGATAGAAAACTTGAACAGGCCAATAACAAAAAAGGAAATTGAGGATGTAATCAAGACCATCCCAGCAAACAAAACCCCAGGCCTGGACGGCTTCACGGGGGAGTTTTACCGAACATTCAAAGAAGAACTAACACCCATTCTCCTCAAACTATTTCAAAAAATTCAAGAAGAAGGAAGACTTCCAAACTCCTTTTATGAAGCCAGCATAATTCTAATTCCAAAACCAGAAAAAGACACTACAAAGAAAGAAAACTACAGGCCAATATCCCTGATGAACATAGATGCCAAAATCCTAAACAAAATACTAGCAAATCGGATCCAGCAATACATCAAAAAAATTATTCACCATGACCAAGTGGGATTCATCCCAGGGATGCAAGGCTGGTTCAATATTCGCAAATCAATAAATGTGACACATCACATAAACAAAATGAAAGATAAAAACCATATGATCATATCAATAGATGCTGAAAAAGCATTTGACAAAATCCAGCACCCATTTCTGATAAAAATTCTCAGCAATTTGGGAATAGAGGGATCATATCTCAACATTATAAAGGCCATATATGAAAGACCTACAGCCAACGTCATACTCAATGGGCAAAAACTAAAAACATTTCCCTTAAGAACAGGAACAAGACAAGGATGCCCACTTTCACCACTCTTATTTAACATAGTACTGGAAGTCTTAGCCACAGCAATGAGACGTGAAGAAAAAATAAAAGGAATCCAAATTGGAAAGGAGGAAGTGAAACTGTCATTATTCACAGATGACATGATATTATACATAGAAAACCATAAAGACTCCATCAAAAATCTACTAGACTTAATAAATTAATTTGGCAAAGTAGCAGGATACAAAATTAATGTCAAGAAATCAACGGCATTCTTATACACCAATGATGAACTCAAAGAAAGAGAAACTAAAAAAACAATCCCATTTACCATTGTGGCAAAAAAATTAAGATACCTAGGAATAAACTTAACCAAAGAAGTAAAGGACTTATTTGCAGAAAACTACAGAACATTGAAAAAATAAATAGAGGAAGATATAAAAAAGTGGAAGCACATACCTTGTTAATGGATTGGAAGAATTAACATCATTAAAATGTCCATACTACCCAAAGCAATCTATACATTTAACGTAATCCCCATCAAAATACCAACGACATATTTCACAGAACTAGAACAAATACTTCAGAAGTTCATATGGAACCAAAAAAGACCCCGAATAGCTACAGCAATCTTGAAAAAGAAGGACAAAGTAGGAGGGATCACAATACCGGACATCAGGTTATACTACAAAGCTACTGTAATCAAAACAGCCTGGTACTGGCACAAGAACAGGCACATAGATCAATGGAATAGAACAGAGAACCCAGAAATTGACCCAAAACATTATGCTCAATTAATATTCGACAAAGGTGGCAAGAGCATACAATGGAGTAAAGACAGCCTCTTTAATAAATGGTGTTGGGAAAATTGGATAGCTACATGCAAAAAAATGAAACCAGATCATCAGCTTACACCATACACAAGAATAAACTCAAAATGGATAAAAGACTTAAATGTGACTCATGAATCCATAAAAATCCTAGAAGAAAATGTAGGGAACAAAATTTCAGACATCATACGCAGCAAAATTTTCACTGATATATCACCTAAGGCAACAGAAACAAAGGAAAAAATGAACACATGGGACTACATCAAACTCAAAAGCTTCTGCACAGCAAAAGAAACAACCATCAAAGTGGAAAGGCAACCCACTGTATGGGAGAGCATAATTGCCAATGATATATCAGATAAGGGACTAATTTCCAAAATATATAGAGTGCTCATACATCTCAACAAAAGGAAGACAATGAACCCAATTAAAAAATGGGCAGAGGAACTAAATAGACACCTCTCCAAACAGGACATACAAAGGGCCAAGAGACATATGAAGAAATGCTCAACTTCACTAATCATCAGAGAGATGCAAATTAAAACAACAATGAGGTATCACCTCACACCTGTCAGAATAGCCGCCATCAACAAAGCATCAAACAACAAGTGTTGGCGAGGATGTGGAGAAAAGGGGACTCTAGTACACTGCTGGTGGGAGTGCAGACTGGTGCAGCCACTATGGAAAACACTATGGTGTTACCTCAAAAAATTAAAAATTGAATTACCATTTGACCCAGTGATCCCACTCCTAGGAATATACCCTAAGAAGCCTGAAACACCAATCAGAAAGAATACATGTACCCCCATGTTCATAGCTATTTACAATAGCTAAGATCTGGAAACAGCCCAAGTGTCCTTCAGTAGACGAATGGATGAAAAAGCAGTGGTACATATACACAATGGAGTACTATGCAGCTGTAAGAAAGAAAGATCTATTATCCTTTGCGACGACATGGGAGGACCTGGAAACTATTATCCTAAGTGAAACAAGCCAAGCAGAGAAAGACAAATATCATATGATCTCACTTATTTCTGGAATATAATGAACATAACAGTGTGAGGAACAGGGTAGTCCCAGAGACGTGGAAGTAGGGTACAGACTGACATTTGCCAGAGGGGGGGAGGGAGGGGAGCGATGAACACAGAACTTGTACGCATGTATTCATAACCAATGGACATGGACAACAAAAATGGGGATGGGGCAGGGAGGGAGGGGGAGGAGGGTGTCAATGGGGGAAAAAAGGAGAAACATCTGTAACAAAAGTAAATTAATAAAAAAAAATTAAAATTAAAATTAAAAAAAAATAAGTTGTCTGGAGCATCGGAAATCCTGCTTTCCTGCATGTCATCAATTTGTCTCAAATAAAATCTTATAAAAAAATAAATTGTCCATGGATTTCCAGTCAAAATGGCAGAGTAGGTAAATGCTATGCTTGCCTCCTCCCACAATCACATCAAACTAAATTATAGAATAACCACCTTTGAGAACCACCTGAAGACTACCTGAACAGAACTCTATAACTAAGGATATAAAGAAGCAGCCAAGCAGACTGGTAGGAGGAGCAAGACAAAGAAACCACCTACATGTGGTGGTTAAACATTGAAAGGGATTATCTCAGCTGTAGAGGACCCTGTGAGGAGTGAGGGGTCCCAGCCCCATGCTGGGATCCCCATCCTGGACTGCCAATGCCAAGAAGAGGAGTCGCCAAAATATCTGGCTGTAAAAATCATCAGGGATTCCAACTAGGTGAGACAAAGGGCTATTGGAACCTCAGGCATTTCTCCTAAAGGGACTTCGCATGAACTTACCACTGACAGACACACTCACGCTGAGCTCTAGTGTTAGGACAGCAGCTCAAAAAGCACCAAGAACATACAGGGAAGAACTGAATTCTCTGGCTTCAGGGCGAAGGCTGGAGGGGCAGTTCTCTTAGGACTAAAGTGCTGGCAGGTACCATTGTTACTTTCCAGAGCCCTCCCCTTATCCTGCCTGCAGGCATAGGCAGGCACCAAATCTGAGACTCTATCAAACTGGCCTTACCCTGGTGATTCCCTGAGAACCCACCCTACACAATCCATGTACCAGCCCAAACCTCTTTCAGTGGCTGTTCCTCACAAGCTGCTGCCATTGGCCCATGCTGTGGATGTTTCTAAAATCTCTCAAAGGTTCACAAACCCCAAACAAGCAGTGGCTGGCCTCAGTTCACAGAGTAGCCTCTTTCAGGTGCCTCCAAGCCCAGCACAGGCAGCAACCAACAGCAAATCACTTTGTAGCTCCTATCAGATGGCCCAGCGCAAAGCACAGACAATAGGTAAACTGGGTCTGCACTGAAGCCTTCCCAAGAGGCTCCAGAGCCAACATACCTGGTAGCCTGGCTGGCTTCAGACCACATCAGAGTACCACCCACTTAGTTTCACAAATGACATACCCAAAAGGTGGACTCAGCAGGCACCAGAGCACCACTACAGCAAATCTCATCCTGTGGGTTCAGCCCCAATACAACAGCTTGTCCATTGTAGTCATGGTCAGTCCTCATCACCAGTCAGCCTGAGAGTCAATCCCACCCACTGACATGCCAACAGCAATCAAGGCTCAATTACCATAGAAGGGTACATACAACCCACACAAGGGACACCCCCTGGAGCACCCAGCTCAGGTAACCAGGGAGACAGTGCCACTACTATATAAGGCCACCCAGCCAAAACTGAAAGATGGGACAGAGCTACCTCATATGTAGAAACAAACACAGGGAGGCAGCCAAAATGAGGAAACAAACAAACAAAAAAATGTCTTAAATGAAAGAACAGGATAAAACTCCAGAGAAAGAACTAAACAAAATGGAGACAAGAAATCTACCAGATACAAAGTTTAAAACACTGGTTATGCCCTGGCCAGTTTGGCTCAGCGGTTGGAGCGTCGGCCTGCGGTCCAGAGAGACCCGGGTTCGGTTCCCGCTAAGGGCATGTACTTTGGTTGCAGTTTGTCCCCGGCCCTGGTTGGGTCAAGCGGGAGGCAGCCACTCGATGTGTACCTTTCACGTCGATGTTTCTCTCCCCCCATCTCTCTCTCTCCCTCCCACTCTATCTGAAAAACAACAACAACAACAACAACAAAAAAAAACAAAAAAACCAAACAAACAAAAAAAAAACACTGGTTATAAGGATTCTCAATGAACTTAGGCAAAAAATTGGTGATGTCAGTGAGAACTTCAACAAAGAGATAGGAAACATAAAAATGGAGATAAAAATAATAATAAATGAAGAATACAGTAACTGAAATGTAAAATACATTTGAGAGAATCAACAGTATTTTAAATGAAGCAGAGGATCTAATCAGTGATTTGGAAAACAAGGTAGCAGAAAATATTCAATCAGAAGAACAAAAAGAAAAAATAATCCAAACACGTGAGGATAGTTTAAGGGGCCTCTGGAATAACATTTGCATCACAAGGATACCAGGAGAACAGAGAGAGCAAGGAATTGAAAACCTATTTGAAGAAATAATGACTGAAAACTACCTTAACCTGGCAAGGAAATAGACATATGCATCCAGGAAGTTCAGAGTGTTCCAAACAAGATGCACCCAAAGAGGCCCACACCAAGACACATCATAATTAAAATGCCAAAGGTTAAAAACACAGATAGAATCTTCAAAGCAGCAAGAGAAAAGCAGTTAGTTACCTACAAGGGAGCTCCCATAAGACTGTCAGCTGATTTCTCAACAGAAACTTTACAGGCCAGAAGGGAGTGGCAAGAAATATTCAAAGTGATGAAAAGCAAGGACCTGTAACTAAGATTACTCTACCCATCAAGGCTATCATTTAGAATCAAAGGAGAGATAAAGAGCTTCTAGACAAGAAAAAGCTTAAGTAATTCATCACCACCAAACTAGTATTATAAGAAATATTAAATAGATTTCTTTAAGAAAAAGGGGAGCCCTGGCCGGTGTGGCTCAGTTGGTTGAGCATTGTCCCATGCACTGAAAGGTTACTGGTTTGATTCCTGGTCAGATCACATGCCCACGTTGCAGGTTCAATCCCTGGTTGGGGTGCATACAGGAGGCAACCAATCAATGTTTCTCTCTCATGTTGATGTTTCTCTCTCTTTCTCTCCCTCTCCTTTCCTCTCTCTCTAAATCAATAAAAATGTTTTGGAAAAAAAGAAAAAGGAGGAAATAAGGAAAATAAAAAATACAAATAATAAAATGGCAATAACTACATACCTATGAATAATTACTTTAAATGTAAATAGATTAAATGCTTCAATCAAAAGATAATAAGGTAGATTAATGGATAAGAAAATAATATCCATATATATTCTGTCCACAAGAGACTTCAGATCAAAAGTCACACACAGACTGAAAGTAAAGAGACAAAAACAGATATTTCATGCAATTGAAAATGAAAAAACCTGGGGTAGCAATATTTATATCAGATGGAGTTTCCTAAAAAACTTTTAAATAGAATTATCATATCACCCAGCAATTTCACTTTTGGGTATTTAGCCAAAGAAATCCAAAACACTAATTCAAAAAGGTATATGTATTCCCAAGTTTATTGCAGCATTATTTACAATGGCTAAGATAAGGAAATGTCCATCAATAGATCACTGGATAAAGAAGAAGTGGTACATATATATAATGGAGTATTACTCAGTCATAAAAATGAATGAAATCTTATCATTTGTGAAAACATAGATGGACCTAGTGGGTATTATGCTAAGTGAAATGAGTCAGACAGAGATAAACAAATAGCACATGACATCACTTATATGTGGAATTTGAAATACACAATAAATGAACAGAGAAAACAGAAACAAATTCATAGATGCAGAGAACAAACTGATGGTTGCCAAGAAGAGGAGGGGTTGAGGGACTGGGTAAAAAAGGTGGAGGGGTTAAGAAGTACAAATTGGCAGATGCAAAATTGTCACAGGGATGTAAAGTATAGCTTAGACAACACAGTCAATAACATTATAACTATGTACGATGCCAAGTGGTTACTGGAAATATCGGGTGAATACTTCCCAAGTTATATAAATGTCTAACCACTATCCTGTATACCTGAAACAAATATAATATTGAAAGTCAACTGTAATTGAAAAATATATCAATTTTACACACACACACACACACACACACACACACACGCAGGTTTATTCTGGAGTCTCTATTCTGTTCCATTGCTTTATTTGTACTATCTTAGTGCTAATAACACATTGTCTTGAATACTGCAGCTTTATAAGTCTTAAAATAAAGTAGTGTTAATCCATCTAAACTAACTCTTTGTATATCTACATGAATTTTAGAATCAGCTTGTCAAATTCTACCCCCCCCCCCAAAAAAAAAAAGCTGGAGTAGATTTTGATAGATTTACATTGAGCTATAGATCAATTTGGGGAGAATTAACATCATAACAAAATTGAGTGTTCTAATAGATAAGCCAGGTGTATCTCTCCATTATATAGGTTTTCTTTCATTTCTATCAGCAATGTTTTATAGTTTTCATTGTTTAGTTCTTATACATATTTTGTCATATTTATCCATCAGTAATTTTTATTTTTAATGCTGTCATAAATCACATTTTTCTCATTTCAGTTATCAACTTTTCACTGCTAGTGCATAGAAATACTATTTATTTTCATATACTGAGCTTATATTTTGCAACTTTGCTAACTTCAATTATTAGTTGTAATAGCTTTTGGTATATTCCATCATATTTCCTATAGAAAGTTATGTCATCTTCAAATAAGGACAGTTTCACTTTTTAAAATTTACTATTGAAAATGTCTTTTCTTTTTCTTGCCTTATTGAAACAAGTAGAACCTCCAATACAGTGTTAAATAATAGTGATGAGAGCAGACATCCTTGGCTTGTCTTAGCTGTAGGTTTTTTGTAGATTTTTTTTATTAATTATGAAAGTTCCTATTATATCTAGTTTTCTGATAATCTTTATCAGAAGTGGATGTTAGAAATTTTTAAATTTTCCTGCTGTATTGAAATAATCACATGATTTTCTTTTTAGTTTGTTAATAAGGTGAATTTCATTCATTTATATTTAAATGTTAAACTAATCTTACATTCTTTAGACAAATACTACTTGGTCATAATTCATTACCTTTTTTTATATATTGTTGGGTTCAATTTGCTAAAATTTTGTTTAGAATATTTGCATCTATGTTCATGAACAATAATGGTCTGTAGTGAGAGTGTGTGTGTGTGTGTGTGTGTGTGTGTGTGTGTGTATGCATGTATATATATACATAATGTTCTTGTCAAGTTTTGGTGTCTGACTAATGCTGGTGTCACAGAATGAGTTTGGACCTCCTCGTTTTTATATTCTAGAAGATTTTTTGTGAAATTGGTATTATTTTTTCCTAAAATTTTTGGTACAATTTGCCTGCAAAGCCATGTGGGCTTGGATTTTTTCTCTGTGGGAAGATTTTTGTTTTGTTTTGTTTTGTTTGGAAGGGGAGAGGGTTGGAAGTTTTGTGGGGGTTTTATTGTTGTTTTAGTAAATATTTAATTCCTTTAACAGATAGATACCGGGTTATTCAGATTAAATATTTCTTCTTGAATGAGGTTGTGAGTTTGTGTCTTCCAAGCAATTTGATCTTCTTTTATCTAAGTGACAAAATGTGTTCACATAACATTGTTCATAATATTCCCTTATTATCTTTTGAATATCTGTAGAATCTGAAATCATGTCACCTTTCTTGTTCCTGATATTGATTTATGTCTTTCTCTCTTGACCATTTCACTCAGTTAAAAATAGTTCTAATTCCCCTTTTGGTTTCTTCTTTGCTCATGCATTATTTAAAAGTATATTATTTGTCTCCAATATTTGGGAGATTTTACAGGGATCTTTCTGTTATTAATTCTAATTTAATTCCATTGTGGTTGAGAAATATACTTTAAATGAATTAAATCCTTTTGAATGTATTAAAAATTGTTTTATGGTCCATAATATGGTCTATCTTTGTGACCTTGAATAAAATATATATTCTGATATTGTTGAGTAGAATACTCTATGATTAGAATTTTTATTGTAATTAGAACCAGAAACTAATAGAAAAATGTTGGCCAGAATGGGACCATTTGGATTTAGCATCTGTTTAATTAGGATGATGGTGATGATAGTGATGGTGATTTTGGTAAATAGGAGTTATCGTATATTGGATGTTCAACACTTTTTTCTAAAAATTTCCTACCAGTTTATTTCTAAAAGAGATGGTCTCTGTCTCCTAAACACTTGCAAAAGCCACTCAAGAAAAATAAAAACTTAGATGATCTAATTATTCCTCTAGCATTCCCCTGGGAGTACTCAGTTTTTGATTTTCCAAACAATACATTTTCACATTCTCTGATTCTCATTAACAACCCTATAAAAGTCTGAGATGAAAAAGGCATAATTCAAACAATTTAAGAGACTTGCCCAAGAAACAGAGTTAAATTAATTGTGTAGCTCAGGAATTCACAATTTTTGAGACTGTTACAAAGTTTAAAATTTGTGAATGTTAGAATGTGTACCATAATCTCTAGAGGGCTTAAAACATAAAATTTCTTCTCTTGTTTACTGTCTTATATCTAAAAATATATTTTAGAGAATTCTTTTGGCTTCCGGGGAAAAAAAAGTAAAGCTCCTTAAGAGGAGTAACATTGTGAGATAGTATATTACCAGCCATTACACCTTAGAGTTCATGAAGACATTCTGGACAGATTGGAGGATGGAGAAGAAGACTGGGCTCTTGAGAGGAGTGAGGAGATGGAAATGTATGCAGGAAGTTGAAACCAAGATCCTCCGAAGGATTTGAGTGGAATACAGGCGTAGGCCAATCCTAAAGGACATTAAAATATCCAGAAGACTTTACTTTCCCACCCCCTTCTCTTTTAAATCCACCCATTCATCTAACCGTGCATTCTTTCTAGCTTGTTTTCAGCTCCTTATTATTCCTCTAGCCTTAACCATAAGAATTTAAGGAAACAAGGAATAGGAGCAAGGAACCATCTTAACCATCCCTAAATTATCTCCAATTTAAGACTGCCTCTGGACCAAGACAAACCTAAGTTTCAGTTTTTCATGGTTCCACTTGACATGATAAAATCAAGGCCACAGACTAAAGGCCTCATGATAAAATCTGAGGCCACAGACTATTCACATATTACCAAGTAGGATCTCATACCTAGTGAAGAAAGATATTAGAATCCTTCAGAGAATATCTTAATTACTATCCCAGGCAAACACTGAGAATACCGTCCTCCCACCACCACCCCCAGCTTCTCCTTGCTAAAATAAAAGGAAATAGCTTTCCTTGAGATTATGTGATTCATTACAAACATCTGACATTAATTCCAGGAACAAGGCTTGTATACAAGACTTAGAGAAAGCAACAGGGAGGGTCTGATATAGAGTTAATGGGATGAGATGTGGCAACTTCTTACTCTATGTGTCATCAGCTCTCACTGCCTGAACAGAAAATTGGTGGCCTTTGACTTGTGAAATGTCTCATTTCCTGCACCAGTGCCCAAGAAAGACATTAATTTGTGTCAAAGAATGCTAATCACATAAGATGATGCTGACAGGGCTCTAAGTTATTCCCAGAAGACTGGAATTGCTCACTTCAAATAACCCAATTCATTTGCCAGCACAGGATGTGCTATATTGACCAACCCCTTCAAACCAGGGTAGACACCAGTCTGACCTGGGGCACCATAAGCCAGACTTGAAGCATCAAGAGTATTGCTCTGTCATTCATATTGTCATTTCTTGGCATATGAAGAGCAGAACTCTTTCATGGACATTAAAAGGATAATAAAGGATTCCAAAATGGTGGCAGAGTGAATGGAAGCTACACAGACCATCTCCTAAGACCAAACTGGAATTACAACTAAAATAAAGACAAATCGTCGGGAAAAAGCAACAGAAAAGCAGCTTGCAAGGACCATACAACCAGGGACACTGAATCGATCCTGGTAGGATTGCAGAGGCTTGAGGGGGGGCTGGGAGCCCACAGACAGCAGTGGTCTTAGCTGTGAGCACCGCCCTCGGGGTTAAAGCCGGCTCCACAGCGCAAAGGGCCGGGACAGAGCACTAAAATAGCCACAGCCACTCACCTTGGGCTCCGGCAGAGAGAGGGCGGACTGGACTGGAACTGTGTGGGGACACTTGGGATTTGAAGGGTGCTCAGAGCTTTTGCTGAGTTGCAGCCACACAAGACGGTGGCCATCTTACTCCTTCCCAGGCCTCTGGGGAGAGGAGGCAGCCCCTCCCTCAGAGATTCAGCCACACCCAGGTGGGCCATTGAAATGCAAATTGAGACTCATTAACTACCAGCATCTGCCCCCCTCAGGAAATCCTTTTACGCTGAACACCTGAGGGAGGTTTTCATTCAACTGAGAACCCAAGGCTCTTCAAGTAACCACGACTAATAGCCTCTAGACAAAAAGCTAGAGGATAACTTAACCTTTTCAGGGCTTGCAATTCTACCCAGGAAAGTAAGACTTGACAGTGGTGTTTAACCTGGGTCCTCCCATGCTCGTTCAAACCCAGTAGAGGGAGCCACAAACAGCAGAACACCAACATCCACAGGGAAAACTTGGCAGGCTCCAAAACCCACTGATAGCAAAAATGGTGAAACAAAGAAACAGATACCAAATGAAAGAACAAGAAACCTCTACCAAAGATGAGATAAATGCTAGGGAGTTAAGCAAGTTAACAGAGCTAGAATTCAGACCCATGATCTTGAGGAAGCTCAACAGCATGAGTAAGGACATCAACACCATGAGCAAAAACATAGAAACATTGAAAATCAACCAATTGGAAATGAAGAAGCACCAAGAAGAAATGAAGAACGACATAGGAAAAAGGAGAACACATTGGAAGGACTAAACAGTAGAGTAGAGGAAGCTGAGGACCGGATCAGTGAATTAGAAGACAAGGTAGGAAAAATCAACCATCAGAAAACCAAAAGGAAAAAACAATTTAAAAACAGGAAGACAGCTTAAGAGAACTGTGGGACAACTGGAAATGTAATAATATTCGAATCATAGGAGTCCCCAAAGAAGAAGAAAATGAGCAAGGGTTAGAGAATATATTTGAAGAAATAGTGACAGAAAACTTCCCTAATTTGGTGAAGGAAGAAGGCATTCAAGTTCAAGAAGCACAGAGAGTCCCAAGTAAGAAGAACCCAAACAGGCCCACACCAAGACACATAGTAATTAAAATGCCAAAAATTAAAGACAAAGAGAGAATCCTAAAGGCAGCAAGAGATAAGCAACAGGTTACCTACAAAGGAACCCCCATAAGGCTATCATCTGACTTCTCAATAAAAACACTACAGGCCAAAAGGAAATGGCATGAAGTAAGCAAGGTCATGAAAAACAAGGATATGAACCCAAGACTACTCTACTCAGCACGGATATCATTCAAAATAGAAGGTCAAATAAAGAGCTTCCCAGACAAAGAAAGGCTAAGGGAATACATTAGTACCAAACCAGCACTGCAAAAAATGTTAAAAGGACTGCTGTAATTAGTAGAAGAAATAGGAAGGAAAATAGAACCACACTAAACAAAAATGGCAGTAAATAAGTACATATCAATAATCGCCTTAAATGTAAATGGATTGAATGCTCTGATAAAAAAGATACAGAGTAGTGGATTGAATAAGAAAGCATGACCCATATATATATTGTTTACAAGAGACCCACCTCACAACAAAAGACTCACATAGGTTGAAAGTGAAGGGATGGAAAAAAATCTTCCAAGTAAAAGGAAAGGAAAAAAAAAGCTGGGGTAGCAATACTCATATGTGATTAAATAGATTTCAAAATGAAGGCCATAACTAGAGACAAAGAAGGTCACCACATAATATTGAAAGGATCTATCCAGCAGGAAGATATAACCTTGGTAAACATATATGCACCCAATATAGGAGCACCAAAATATATTAAAAACCTTCTGGAGGACTTCAAAGGAGAAATCGACAGCAATACAATCATAGCAGGAGACTTCAACACCCCACTGACATCACTGGATAGATCCTCTAGACAAAAAATTAACAAGGAAACAGAGACTCTCAATGAAGCACTAGACCAAATGGATTTAATAGATATTTATAGAGAATTATACCCCAAAACTACAGAATTCACATTCTTCTCAAGTGCACATGGGACATTCTCAAAGATACACATGTTAGGACACAAACTAAGTCTCTACAAGTTCAAGAAGATTGAAATCATATCAAGCATCTTCTCAGATCACAATGGCATGAAACTAGAAATCAATTGCAACAAGAACATGCAAATTCATGTGAACACATGGAGGCTAAATAGCATGTTATTAAAAAATGAATGGGTTACCGAGGAGATCAAGGAAGAAATTAAAAACTTCCTGGAAACCAATGAAAATGAACACACAATAGCACAAAGTCTATGGGATGCAGCGAAAGTAGTTCTGAGAGGGAAGTTCATAGCACTACAGGTCTACTTCAAGAAATAAAAAAAATTTTCTAATAGACTATCTAACCTCACAACTTAAAGAACTAGAAAGCAAACAAAAAGAAAACCACAGAGCAAGTAGAAGGAAGGAAATAGTAAAGATTAGAGCAGAAATAAATGACATAGAGACCAGAAAAACAATTCAAAGGATCAATAAAACAAAGAGCTGTTTTTTTTAAAAGATAAACAAGATTGATGGACCCTTAGCTAGACTCACCAAGAAACAAAGAGAGAGAACCCAAATACACAAAATCAGAAGTGAAAGAGGAGAAGTAACAACTGACACCACAGAAATACAAAGGATCGTTAACAAATACTATGAACATTTATATGGCAACAAATTCGAAAATCTAAGCAAAATGGATAAATTTCTAGAAACATATAGTCTCCCCAAACTGGACCGGGAAGAGATAGAAAACTTGAACAGACCAATAACAACTAAGGGAATTGAAGATGTAATCAAGATTCTCCCAGCAAACAAAACCCCAGGCCTGGACGGCTTCACGGGGGAGTTTTACCGAACATTCAAAGAAGAACTAACACCCATTCTCCTCAAACTATTTCAAAAAATTCAAGAAGAAGGAAGACTTCCAAACTCCTTTTATGAGGCCAGCATAATTCTAATTCCAAAACCAGAAAAAGACACTACAAAGAAAGGAAACTACAGGCCAATATTCTTGATGAACATAGATACCAAAATCCTAAACAAAGTACTAGCAAGTCAGATCCAGCAATACATCAAAAAAATTATTCACCACGACCAAGTGGGATTCATCCCAGGGATGCAAGGCTGGTTTAATATTCGCAAATCAATAAATGTGATACACCACATAAACAAAATGAAAGATAAAAACCACATGATCATATCAATAGACACTGAAAAAGCATTTGACAAAATCCAGCACCTTTTTCTGATAAAAACGCTCAGCAATTTGGGAATAGAGGGATCATATCTTGATATAATAAAGGCCATATATGAAAGACCTACAGCCAACATCATACTCAATGGGCAAAAACTAAAAACATTTCCCTTAAGAACAGGAACAAGACAGGGATGCCCACTTTCACCACTCTTATTTAACATAGTACTGGAAGTCTTAGCCACAGCAATGAGACGTGAAGAAAAAATAAAAGGAATCCAAATTGGAAAGGAGGAAGTGAAACTGTCATTATTCACAGATGACATGATATTATACATAGAAAATCATAAAGACTCCATCAGAAATCTACTAGACTTAATAAATGAATTTGGCAAAGTAGCAGGACACAAAATTAACATCAAGAAATCAACGGCATTCTTATACAACAATGATGAACTCACAGAAAGAGAAACTAAAAAAACAATTCCATTTACCATCGTGGCAAAAAAAATTAAGATACCTAGGAATAAACTTTTTTTTTTTTTTCAGTATATCCAAAACATTTTTATTTATTTATTTATTTATTTATTTATTTATTTATTTATTTATTTATTTATTTGTTTATTTTAACTTATCTTTATTGTTAAATGTAATACAGATATTCCTCATTTTTCCCCCATTGACCCCCTCCTCCCCATTCCTGCCCCCCTCCTGCCTTTCCCCACACTGTTGTCTGTGTCCATTGGTTATGCATATATACATATAAGATCTTTGGTTTATTTCTTCCCATCCCCCAACCCCCCTTCCCTTTGAGGTTTGTCAGTCTAACAACCAATTTGTACTTCTTAATCCCTTCACCTTTTTCACCCATTCACCCAGCCCCCACCCATCTGGTAACCAACAAAGTTCTCTGTATCTTTGAGAATGTTTCTGTTCTGCTTGTTCATTTTGTTTGTAGATTCAACTGTTGATAGATATGTACTTACTGCCATTTTGTTTGTTCATATTTTTTTATCTTTTTCTTCAAGAAGACCCTTCAACATTTCATATAATAATGGTTTGGTGGTGATGAACTCCTTTAGCTTTTCCTTGTCTGGGAAACTCTTTGTATGGCCATCGATTCTAAATGACAGTTTTGCAGGACAGAGTAATCTTGGTTGTAGGTTCTTGCTTTTCATCACTCTGAATATTTCTTGCCACTCCCTTCTGGCCTGCAAAGTTTCTTTTGAGAAATCGGCTGACAGCCTTATGGGAGCTCCCTTGTAGGTAACGAACTGCTTTTCTCTTGCTGCTTTCAAGATTCTCTCTTTTTCTTGAACCTTTTGCATTTTGATGATGATGTGTCTTGGTGTGGGCCTCTTGGGGTTCATCTTGTTTGGGACTCTCTGTGCTTCCTGGACTTGTATGTCTGTTTCCTTAACCAAGTTAGGGAAGTTTTCTGCCATTATTGTTTCAAATAGGTTTTCGATTTCTTGTTCTCTCTCTTCTCCTTCTGGCACCCCCAAGATGCGAATGTTGGCACACTTGAAATTGTCCCAGAGGCTCCTTACACTATCCTCATTTTTTTGGATTCTTTTTACTTTTTGCTGTTCTGATTGGGCATTTTTTGCTTCCTTATATTCCAAATCAATGGTTTGCTTCTTGGCTTTACCTACTCTGCTATTGATTCTGTGTAAATTATTCTTTATTTCAGTTAGTGCCTCCTTCATTTCTAACTGTGCATCCAGAATTTCTGACTGGTCCTTTTTTATGCTCTTGAGGCCCTCACTAAGTTCACTGAGGTTCTCACTAAGTCCCCTGAGGTTCTCACTAAGTCCATTGAGCATCCTTATAAACAGTGTTTTGAACTCAGCATCTGTTAGGTTGCTTAACTCCATTACACTTAGTTCTTTTCCTGGAGTTTTGTTCTGTTCTTTCATTTGGGACCTGTTTCTTTGTCTCCTCATTTTGGCTGCCTCCCTGTGTTTGTTTCTATGTATTACTTAGCGGGAGGTGTGGGGCTAGCTGAGACCAGATGCTGTTTGAAAGAATTTAGGAAAAGCTGAAGCAGGATCCAAGACAGGCCAATCCTATGGTAAAGCAACTGGCAACAGCTTGAGTGGGCCTGGAAGTTGGGTGGGGCGGGGCGGGGCCTCAGGGAATCACCAGGGCGGGGCAAACAGTGTGAGCCAGGTTGCTGGAGTCCCAGATATGGCAGCATCTGCTGCCCCAGGGACAGGCTCACCAAAGGAACAAAGGCCTCTGACGTGAGTACGTCTGTCCAGGAGAAAGCTGCCTCTCCAGCCCTCGCCCCAATGCCAAACAGCTCAGTTCTTCCCCATATGACTCTGGCATCTTTCAAGCTGCCTCCCCCACGCTGGAGCCTAGAGGGAGCGAGTCTAAGTAAGTCTGTGCGGGCCCTTTAAGAGGAGCTGCCAGGGGCTCCAGCAGCCGCAGCCTCAGTTCCCGCTGGTTTTTCCGGCCAGAAGTTATGGGACTTCTCTTCCTGGCACTGGAACCCTGAGCTGGGCGCCTGGTGTGGGACAGGGACCCCTTGGTCCTCAGGGAGGACCTTCCCAGCCGAGGTGTCCTCCTAATTTTTATCCGCCACATGTGGGTGTGGGACCAGCCCCTTGTGCCTCCACCCCTCCTACCAGTCTCGATGTGGCTTCTTCTTTAATTTTGTAGTTGTAGAACTTCCGTTCAGCTTGATTTTAGGCGGTTTTGAATGATAGTTGTTCTGTAGTTTAGTTGTAACTTTGATGTGGTTGTGGGAGGACGCGATACCACGTTTACCTACGCCGCCATATTCCTTAGGAATAAACTTAACCAAAGGAGAAAAGGACTTATTTGCAGAAAACTACAGAACATTGAAAAAAGAAATAGAGAAAGATATAAAAAAGTGGAAGCACATACCTTGTTCATGGATTGGAAGAATTAACATCATTAAAATGTCCATACTACACAAAGCAATCTACAGATTTAACACAATCCCCATCAAAATACCAGTGACATATTTTACAGAACTAGAACAAATATTTCAAAAGTTCATATGGAACCAAAAAGACCCCGAATAGCCACAGCAATCTTGAAAAAGAAGGACAAAGTAGGTGGGATCACAATACCGGATATCAGGTTATACTACAAAGCTACTGTAATCAAAACAGCCTGGTACTGGCACAAGAACAGGCATATAGACCAGTGGAACAGAACAGAGAATCAGGAAATTGACCCAAGACATTATGCTCAATTAATATTTCACAAAGGCCGCAAGAGCATACGATGGAGTAAAGACAGCCTCTTTAGATATGGAAGTAGGGTATAGACTGACACCCCTCAGAAGGGGGGGGGGAGGGAAAAGATAAACCACAGAACTTATGCGCATGTATGCATAACTGATGGACATGGACAACAAAGCTGGGGACGGGGTGGGGGGTTGGGGAGGAGGGTGTCAATGGGGAAAAAAGGAGAAACATCTGTAACAAAAATAAATTAATAATAATAAAAAAAGACAAGAAAAAAAAAAGACAGCCTCTTTAATAAATGGTGTTGGGAAAATTGGACAGCTACATGCAAAAAAATGAAACTAGATCATCAACTTACACCATACACAAGAATAAACTCAAAATGGATAAAAGACTTAAATGTGACTCATGAATCCTTGAAAATCCTAGAAGAAAATGTAGGGAACAAAATATCGGACATCATATGCAGCAGAATCTTCACTGATATATCACCTAAGGCACCAGAAACAAAGGAGAAAATGAACACGTGGGACTACATCAAATTCAAAAGCTTCTGCACAGCAAAAGAAACAACCATCAAAACGGAAAGGGAATCCACTGTATGGGAGAGCATAATTGCCAATGATACATCAGATAAGGGGTCAATCTCCAAAATATATAGAGTGCTCATACAACTCAACAAAAGGAAGACAATGAACCCAATTAAAAAATGGGCAGAGGAACTAAATAGACACCTCTCCAAACGGGACATACAAATGGCTAAGAGACATATGAAGAAATGCTTAACATCACTAATCATCAGAGAGATGCAAATTAAAACAACAATGAGGTATCACCTCACACCTGTCAGAATGGCTGCCATCAACAAATCATCAAACAACAGTGTTGGCGAGGGTGTGGAGAAAAGGGGACTCTAGTACATTGCTGGTAGGAATGCAGACTGGTGCAGCCACTGTGGAAAACACTATGGTATTACCTCAAAAAATTAAAAATTGAATTGCCATTTGACCCAGTGATCCCACTCCTAGGAATATACCCTAAGAAGCCTGAAATACCAATCAGAAAGAATACATGTACCCCCATGTTCATAGCAGTACTATTTACAATAGCTAAGATCTGGAAACAGTCCAAGTGTCCATCAGTGGATGAATGGATAAAAAAGCTGTGGTACATATACACAATGGAGTACTATGCAGCTGTAAGAAAGAAAGATCTCTTATCCTTTGAGACGACATGGAGGGACCTGGAGAGTATTATCCTATGCGAATCAAGCCAAGCAGAGAAAGACAAATATCACATGATCTCACTTATTTGTGGAATATAATAAACATAACAGTCTGAGGAACAGGGTAGTCCCAGAGACGTGGAAGTAAGGTACAGACTGACAACCCTCAGAAGAGGGGGTGGGGGGGGGAGGGAAGTGATAAACCACAGAAGTTATAAGCATGTATGCATAACTGATGGACATGGACAACAAAGCTGGAAATGGGTTGGGGGGATGGGGTGGAGGATGTCAATGGGGAAAAAAGGAGAAACATCTGTAACAAAAATAAATTAAAACAAAAAAGAAAAATAAATAAATAAAAGGATAATAAAGGAATATTATGAACAACTCAATGCCCACAAATTTGATAACCCAGATAAAATGGACCAATTTCTTGAAAGATACAATTTGAAATAAACAATCTGGATAGGACTATATCTGTTAAAGATATTGAATCAATAATCAATAACCTATCAAAACAGAAATTATGAGGCCTAGATTGATTCATTGGTGATTTTTATCAAACATTTAAGAAAAAAATTATGCCAATTCTCTACGGTCTCTTTCAGAAGAGATTGGGGAATACTTTGTAACCCATTCTATGAGGCCAGCTTTACCCTAATACCAAAACCAGACAAAGACATTACACTACATGAAAAGACATTAAAGATCCATATCTCTCATGAACATAGATGCAAAAACCCTCAACAAAATAATTAGCAAATCAAATCCAACAATATATAAAAAGAACACACCACAATCAAGTGAAATTTATCCCTGGTTCAACATTTGAAATCAATTAATGTAAACCATCACAGCCCTGGCTGGTTTGGCTCAGCGGTTAGAGCATCGGCCTGCGGTCCAGAGAGACCCGGGTTTGGTTCCCGCTAAGGGCATGTACTTCAGTTGCAGTTTGTCCCCGGCCCTGGTTGGTCGTGCGGGTGGCAGCCACTCGATGCGTCACTTTCACATCGATGTTTCTCTTTCTCTCTTCCTCTCTCTCCCTCCCACTCTATCTGAACAAAAAATGAAAAAATGTCCTTGGGTGAGGATAAAAAAACAACAACAAAAAAAATGTAAACCATCACATTAACAGACTAAAAAAGAAAAATTACATGATCACATCAATAGATGTAGAAAAAGCGTTTGATAAAATCCGACACCCCTCATGATCTAAAATTCACAGTAAACTAGGATTGAAGGGATAACTTTCTGCACTGAATAAAGAATAGCTATAGCCCAGCCAGTGTGGCTCAGTGGTTTAGCGTCGACCTATGCACCAAGAGGTCGTCAGTTCGATTCCTGGTCAGGGCACATGCCCAGGTTGTGGGCCCGATCCCCAGTGGGGGACATGCAGGAGGCGGCCAATTGATGTTCTCTCTCATTGATGTTTCTATCTCTCTCTGCCTCTCCCTTCCTCTCTCTCTAAAATCAATAAAGAAAAATTAATAAATAAATAAAAAGAATAGCTACCAAAAAAAACCCCTACAGCTCACATCATATTTAATGGTGAGAAAAAGTTTTCCTGCTAAGATCAGGAATAGGCAAAGATATGCCCTCTCACCACTCCTTTGTAACATACTGGAAGTGCTAGCTAATGCGGTAAAACAAGAGAAGATAAGAAAAAAGTAAAGAAAGGAAAAGAAAAGGTATACATATTGGGAAGGAAAAAAAAACTGTTCAATATGATATGATCATTTATATAGAGAATCTGAAACAATCACAAAAAACTCTTGGCACTAAGAAGCAATTATAATAAGGTTGCAGGATAAAAAGTTAATATATAAAAGTCAATCACTTTCCTATATACCAGCAATGAATAAGTGGAATTAGGAATTAAGAACACAATATCATTTACATGTACCACTAAAAATGAAATACATAGGTATCAAGCTAACAAAATATATATAAGATATACATGAGCAAAACTACAAAATTCTGATGAACAAAACCAAAGAACTAAATACATGGAGAGATGTTCCATGTTGATGGGTAGGAAGATTCAATATTATCAAGATGACTTGATCTATAGATTCAATGCAACCCCAATCAAAATCCCACCAAGTTATTCTGTGGATATCAACAAGCTAATTCTAAAGTTCATATAGAGAGGTAAAAGACCTAGATTAGCTACACAATATTGAAGGAGAAGAACAAAATTGGAGGATTGACACTACTAAACTTTAAGATTCAATATAAAGCCAGAGTAATGAAGATGGTGTGGTATTGCTAAAAGAGTAACAAATAGATCAATGAAACAGAGTAGAGAGGCCAGAAATAGACCCACATAAATATAGTCAACCGATCTTTGACAAAGTAATAAAAGCAACACAGTGGAGCAAAGATAGTCTTTTCTTTTTTTGATTTTATTTTTGTTACAGATGTTTCTCCTCCCCGCCCCCGCCCCCCCGATAGTCTTTTCAATGAGTGCCTCTAGAACAATGGGACAACCACATTAAAAAAAGAAAAAAGAATCCAGATGCAAGCCTTATACTCTTCACAAAAATTAACTCAAAATAAATCACAGACCTAAAATAAAATGCAAAACTATAAAACTCCTAGAAGATAACACAGGAGAAAACCTAGATGGCCTTGAGTATGGCGATGATTTTTTAGGCATAACACTGAAGTCACAATCTGTGAAAGGAAGAATTGATAAGCTGGACTTCATTAACATAGATGAAAACATTCCACTTTGTGAAAGACAATGTCCAGAGAATGAGAAGACAAGTTGCAGACTGGGGGACTATATTTACAAAAAACACATCTGGTAAAAGACAGTTATCCAAAACTACAAAGATCTTAAAACTCAACAATAAGAAAAAATAATAACCTGAGCCAAAGACCTTAACAGACACCTGACCAATGAAGATATATAGGTTGCAAATAAGCACATGAAAAAAGTGCTCCACATCATAAGTCACCAGGGAAATGAAAATTAAAATAACACTGAGAGACTAATTCATACCTGCCAGAATGGCCAAAATCCAGAACACTGACAGCACCAAAGGCTGACAGGGATGTGGAGCAACAGCAATTCATATCCATTACTGGCAAGAATACAAAATGATACAACCACTTTCGAAGATAGTCATTTTCTTACAAAACTAAACATACTCTCACCATCTGATGATCTAGCAGTCAAGCTCCTTTGTATTTGCAGAGGGGTTGAAAATGTATGTCCACAAAAACCCTGCACAGATGTTTCCAGCAGCTTTATTCATAATTGCCAAAACTTGGAACTAACCAAGATTTGTTTCAGTAGGTAAATGGATAAATTGGTACATCCAATAAAATATTATTTAGGCCTAAAAAATAAATGGGCTATCAAGTCATCAGAAGATGTGGATGAACCTTAACTGCATATTAGTAAGTGAAAGTAACTCATCTGAAAGGCTATATATGACATAATTCCAATTATATAACATTCTAGAAAAGGCAAAACTGTGGAGATAGAGAAAAAAAAATCAGTGGTTTCCAGGTGTGGGCGGGGGCAGAGAGATGAACTGGCAGAAATAGAGAATTTTTAGGTCAGTAAACATACTTTGAATGATATTATAATGATGGAAATATGTCATTATACATATAGTGGAACCTCAGTTCTCGAACTTAATTCATTCCAGAAGGCTGTTTGAGAAGCGATTGTTCGAAAACTGAATCATTTTTCTCATTCAAAATATGTAAATTGAATTAATCTGTTCCAGACCCCCAAATGATCCCGTTTTAACCTTTCTTATATACAATACTCGTGTAATGTACTGTTTAATCTATAAATAAACACTTATTTTCTTAAATTTATTGAACCACCACCTACTAGCCTTAAACAAATCACTCTCAGCATTCCTTCCAGGGTGTCTTTCAGGAGGTCAGCAGGCAGCATCTTTGCTTTTTCACATGTCATTGCCTCTGAAATGCTGTCACCAGCTAACAGCTTTTCGTTTATCCAAATCAGCAATTTTTCTACTTCTTCCATTGCCTGTGATCATCGTTTTGTGAGAGCTTTCACACTCTTAGCAACATCAGCACTCTTGATGGCGTCTTTATGTTTTAAAATTGTGCTAATCATCCATTTCCCCACCAACAAGCAAAAACAAACAAACAAACAAACAAAAAACACGGAATATTCACAGCAAAATTTCCTGAGATGTTAACAATGCAGGGTTTAGCGGTTAAGTGACTCATACTCGCATTCTGTCTTTGTCTGTCGCCTGAGAGATGCGTGACTGGCCATACAGGTATCAGAATGAAAGGGTTGTTCGGTTGAGAATCCAAGTTTTGTTCAACAACTGAGACATTTTTCCGTGAACAACTTGGTTAAGAACTGAACTGTTCTAGTTGGGAGATGTTCGAGAACCGAGGTTTGACTGTAAGTCCAAACCCACAGAATGTACAAGACCAATATTGAACCCTAATGTAAGCTATGGACTTTGATTAATTATGATGTGTCAGTGGTATGTACATCAACTGTAACAAATGCACCGCTCTGGTGGGAGATATTGATAATAAGAGAGGTCATGCATGTGTGGGGGGCAGGAGGTATATATGACATCTCTATACTTTTCTGTTTTGTGGTGAACCCGAAACTGTTCTAAAAAATACTAGACTTAATTTAAAAAGTACCTCAGCTACAATTACAAATAAAATATAGATCTTTTGTTAAAAAAATAAAAAGCAGAACTGTCCCTAGCAATAAGTAGTTGTATAGACTGATATACATCTTGCATTTATTTGACCAATATATATGGAGAGCTCAACGTATGCTAGACACTCTAAAGCATTAGTCCCACAAAGAAGAGATCATTCCTTGCTCAAGAGGAAAACCTAAATGTTTAGGGAATGAAGAAAAGCAATCCAAAAGTTACTAAAGAGTGTGCTAAGTCTTATGGATAGTGGTAAGCACAAGAACACATGAAACCCTAGGAGAGCTACCTAGACTGGTGGGTGCAGAAAAGGCTTCCTGAAGGTGTTGGCTTCTGATCAGTATTAAAGGAAGTGGGAGTTCTAAAAACCACTGGTTTTGTTTATTGTTTCCGTAGTCTTGCCTTTTCCAGAATGTCATACAGTTGGATTCACACAGTAGGTAGCCTCTTCAGATTATTTCCTTCCCTAAATAATATGCATTTAAGATTCATCTACGTCTTTTTGTGGCTTGATCGCTCATTTCTCTTTTAGCATTGAATAATATTCCATTTTCTGGACACAGCCCAGTTTATCTCTGTACCTACTGAAACACATCTTGGCAAGCAAGTCTTAGACGCTAGCAAAATAAGAATACTTATTTCTTCTTAACTGCATTTTGATTAATCAATAAATGGAAGGTAAAATTAAAATGATGTAAAATAGAAAACTCAGTGACAAAGAAATGTAGTTTAACTCTATTTAGAAATGACAACTGCCCTGGCCAGTGTCGTCACAACTACAGAGAAGTAAGATTAAGTAGTCCCCAACTTCTGTCATGTGGAAAAGAAGGAAAGAGAGGAAAGAACTGTCCTCTATATATAGCCACTTGTCACCCTTGGAGTGTGAGTCTGTATGTGTAGCCGCCCCTCACTCTTGGGCTACTGTAGCTGTTTTCTAAATTGTTACCAATTTTCTGGCCTCTACCACCTCCGACAAAGATTCCCTAAATCCCACAGTCCTGGTCTGCTGTTTCCTTCCTCTGATATGGCTCTTGCTGTCTATTCCACTCATGAGCATTTGACACCAGCTATTTGTATTCAGTTTAAGTATCTGTTACTCATTTTTGCATATTTATTTGCCTAATAGGTATGTGATATATTTAAGCAAGTATGTCTTTTGGAGTAGTGGAGAATAACTTTCCTTAGGTTTTTTTCTTTGTTCCCTTCTACTTCATGCATTAAATGATGAGATTAAAAAAAAAAAAAAGAAACATATGTTTACTGTGGAATCAGCCCAGTGATGACCAAAAGAGGAATAAGTAGGATCAGAGTTAGATACCTACTGGAAAACACAGGCAGTTAGCTTAGGGCCTTATTTAAATGTGAATTTATTTGGGAAGAGGAATTGTTAAACCATTTTTAGTCAGTGTGAGGGGGCTACTAAGATTTTCTTCATAACAGATTTTGATAGGAGGGAAAAACAAAAAATATAAGGATGACATCTTAGAAGTCTGGGAGAGGCAGCATCAACAGGAAATAGAAGCAAGGGGCGATGAAGTTACACATAATTGACTGCACCATTTTGCTCATCTGGTCTTCAGCATACTTATAACCACAGTAACATGTCATGTGCCAAATCAAGACTCATGCATTTTAACATGGCATCCCAACTTGGTTTTCAGAAAATCACAATCCAGCTGAGAAAAAAAAAAAATGAGCATTCCAAAATATATATCACATGAACTTGAAATGCCAGGAGAAAATGTACTTTCCTCCTCTGTTCCCAAAGTGTGAAACCTGAGGCATCTTTAAGAATGATCGAGGAGCACATGATTCTTTCCTCATAAAACATCTTGGAAGAAACTGGGGCTATACTTTTGGCTCTGGGTTGCAGATGAAGCAGGAAATGTTAAAATATTCTGGACTCCTTCACAAAGGCTCTCAGTCTAAAACTGAATAAGAAACTCTTTTGGAAAAGATGGGAGATTAACAGGTGTGGGTTTTAAGTGTGTGCATTCTCCTTAGCTGACTCTTGGAAATGTCCCCATGGTCCTATCTCTGGGCAATGGGAGCAGATGAAGCCTTAGGCAGGCTGATGCACAGATACAAAGATACTTAGTTTGTCGGGAGCAAAAAGGAAACCGTGAGTCACTTAGAAAAGAAGGATTAAGTGTTTTAACAAGTTTTTTGCTTTTCCTGGAATACTTACTAGGAAAAAAGAGCAGGTTTTTTGTGTGTTTTTTTGGTCTTAGTGCAACAAATACTATTTTTACAGTTTAGAGAGGAAGAATATGTTTATATGTGCAAAACTAAGTGATTTTTCCCAATTTAAACTTCTGTTTCACGAAGGTCAAACAAAATGCCTTCCAGCAGATGAACTGCTACTCATTCAGACTTCAAAAATCTAGAACTTAAGTTAACAAAACTAAATTTTTATAATATTTCTGTGCCTTTAGAGGCCAGGGTATGCTTTCATTAAATGTTAATTTTAATGGTTCTGTAAAATTCAAAAAATATGGCAGTTTAAAAGAAAAAGCTCTCACCTTGGTTTCTCTTAAAGTTTACCAAATTCACTGACTTTATCCAAAGCATTATGCTATCAGCGAAGTATGTGCAGATGGTGAGAGAAAGAAAAAAAATCTCACAACTCTTATCTGTCTTCCAGTTTATAATAAGACTTCACTTATTATACACAAAAATGCTTAAGCAAGTGTGCATGACAACATACCTAAAGGCAGTTGTTTCTGCTACTTCACCAAATTATCAAAATATGGGTGATAAGATTGGTGGGTATGATGTCAAGCACATATAAAAGTATTAAACTATTACATATGATATTAAGGCTATTGTTCAGTCTTTAAGCTCATCTCCCAGTTTGTTGGAGTGAGGACCACATATTCTGAAATTATTCTGTCCCCCATTTCTGGGTATTTATAGGTTTAGGTTATCAGGAAAATAATGTCTCTCTGGTGATGGCTGATGGTTGGAGTGACCACCTTTGCTATATAAACACCTTGAGCATCACTATGACTTGTACATTTTGTGAAATTTGGACTCTAGCCAATAAGAGTACAAACTTACCCAAACAGAATTGCTATTAAAAAAGTGCAGCTGGAATCAATAGGGTATTGATTAAGGAAGTGGAGTTGGAATTTATTGTCAGCAGAAGGAGGAACCAAAGACCCAAAAGATACTTCCTGTTTCAAAAAAGCACCATTAGATAATTTGCTTCAAGGAAAAGTTCAATTTTAGACAATGACTAAGTAAGTGGTTTTCATGTTCCTCCCTTAATACTGATAAAGAATGTATCACACTATATAAATTATATCAAGTGTACATACTTGTTATTTTAATATCTGAATCCCCTCCCCTATCTCTCATGAAACTGTGAGCTCCTTATGGTCAGAATCTCTGTCTTACTTTGCATTCCCATTACCTAATATGATGCCTGAAGATAATATAATTGGGTATCACATGAAACTTTTTAGCTTTAATAATATAATTGGATATCACAATTGGGGAATAACTGGAATTAAAGACAGAACAGAAAAGTCTGAGAATGAGAATTTGTCCACATTCCCAAGATTGTTCAGGAAAGAGGGCACTCATTCAATGCAAGTATTCCAGGTCTTTGGAAAGAAACATCAAATACCTACCATCTTGAGGAAGTAAAAAACGAAAGAGCTAACTAATAATTACAGACTAAAAAATTTCATGAGCATTCTTGGGAGCCAAGTCACAGTTGGAATTCTTTAAAAGGAGGTAATATAATCCATTGTGAATGGTGTTGTAAATGTATTCAATGAACATTAAACATTCAGGTTCCTTTCAATTTGACACTCAAATCTTTTTTAATTTAAATATGTTTTTATTACTTTTTTAGAAAGAGAAAGGAAGGGAGAGGGAGACAGAAACATCACTGTGAGAGAGAAACACTGATTGGCTGCCTCCTGCACACTTCCTACTAGGGAGCGAGCCCACCACCCAGGCATGTGCCCTGACCAGGAATCGAACCAGGTCCTCTCAGTCCATGGGACAATGCTCAATCTACTGAGCCACATCAGCTGGGTGACACTCAATTCTTGATCCCTGAAATGGAGTTGCCCTGTTCATTTGGCTATGATAGCTTGTTAAACACATCCCATAGTGATGGTCAGCATCCTTGCTCTTACTCTATAATTACAGCTGAGAAGTCTCATTGGTGGTTTTGTTTCTAAGGTAATTTTCCCAGCCAGAAGGAAATAAGCTTTCTAAGATAATTTGATTTTAAGGTCAAGTACATCTTTAGTACATTGTAGACTGACTTTACGGCACTAATCATTCTTTTGTAGATTCAGTTAGCATTACATGAACTTTATGAGGATTTAATAATACTCAGAAACCAAACCAACATTGTTCAAGATGGACCTGTCAAAACACTGGGAGCTGGGTTTTTTAATTAACCTTTCTGCCTCCATTCTTGATCTGCTTAACCCAGTTTATTCTCTGATGCAAGAACATAGAACATGCCACCACACCCTTCTCCTTAAGACCCTTCAGTGGCATTAAGTTGCAAAGGAAGTCTAAATGGCCCTGAATGATCTTTGCCCTGACTACCTCTTGGCCTCAATATCTGATATTCCCTCCCTTTGCTCTATGCTCAGATAATTTAACAATTTACATTTCCCAAATGTGACATGCCATCCTCATCATGTCACACCAGTGATTTTTCATTGGGAAAAATTTTGCCCCAAGGGTACATTTAATGATATTTGAAGACATTTTTGGTTATCACAAGTCTAGTGGGTAGAAGTCAGAAATTCTACTAAACATTCCACAGCGCATAGGACAACCCCTTTAATCAAAGAATTAACCAGCCTAAAATTTTAGTAGGGCTTCTGTTGAGAAACACTGCTTTAGATAAATGATCACAAACAAATGAATGATTGCAACAAACCTTGAGAAAAGTCCCTTTAAAACAATGCCACTAGCCCTGACTGGTGTGGCTCAGTTGTCTGAGCACTGTCCCATGCACTGAGAGGTCACCAGGTTCGATTGCTGGTCAGGGCACTTGCCTGGGTTGTGGGTTTGATACCCAGTAGGGGGTGTTCAGAAGGCAGCCAATAGATGTGTCTCTTTCTCATTGATGTTTCTCTCTCTCTCTCCTTCTCCCTTCCTCTCTTTCTCAAATCAATTTTTAAAACTTTAAAAAATATACTTAAAAAAACAAAAACAATGCCTCTAAAATAGGCAAACTATGGCTTATGAGACAAGCCTGGCCCTCTGCCTATTTTTGTATATAACACTGTATTGGCATATGCTCATGCCTGTCTGTTTGTGTATTGGCACATGCCCACGCCCATCTGCTTGTGTATTGGCACACACCCACGCCTGTCTGTTTGTGTATTGGCATTGTGTCCCTGGCTGCTTTTGCAGCAGAGATGAGTAGTCACCACAGAGACCATATGGCCCACAAATGCTAAAATATTTTCTGTCTGGATTTTTGCAGAACAAGTTGCTAACTCCTGCACTAAAACACCCCTACTGTTCTCCTGCCCTTAAGGTTGCCGAAAACGTAATATGTAGTTGTGTAGATGGGAAAGAAAATAATTTTTATCAACTGTCATACTATTTCTGTTTCAGAGCTATGGGACAACTGGATATCCATCTAATCTTCTAGGAGAAGCATTTCCTGTAAACTAAAACTGAGTTGTGCTGGCAAGATATCATTAAAAAGAATAATTCAGGGCTAGGCAGGTGAGGTGGAGTGGGTTAGGAAAAGTTTAGTCAGTACATTTACTATTTCTTCCCCAGCAATCCCTCTAATCAACCTCTTTGAGCACAACCTGTTACCACCTTTTTGAAGCAGGCAGATCCCATCACTCCTCAATTTCCAGCTCTTGCTAAAATGTTCAAGGAGAAATGACTAGGGGCAGTGAAGCAAATGACTATTATGAGGAAAAGAGCTAATTCAACCAAGCCTTTGGCAGCCTCACTGTAGCTCCTCAAAAACATGAACTTGCTGTGTTGTTGAACCTTCCTTTAACTCTAGCAGATGGCTGATAAAATGAGGAGAATGCACAAGGTGTGATAAATATGTGACACTTGAAGTGCCTGCTGGGGTTTCCGGTGGTGACTACTGACAAGCAGCAGTTGAGCAGCGCAGATAAATTGCAGATGCACAAAATGCCAACCCAGTACCTAAGTCCTGATTTTATATAAACATTAATTTATTGTGTTTATAGTAAAAGAAATCAGTTCCTTACAACCACTGAGTACCCACACGCACATACACGCCATATACTGCTTCTTACGTTATAAATGAGGTATTTATAGTTAGGGCAGTATCCCAGGAGCTATGGGAGAGGGAGATGAGTTTCTGTCGCTGCCCAGGTGGTACATATTTTCCCCAGGGTGGAGACCGGGTAGATTGGGGAAGGTGCTGCTCCTAAATCTGGGGCACACACAAATCAGACAAACCAATATCAGAATCTTCCCAGATGTTTCTGAAAACTCATGTGTGCCAGCAGCTAGGGACTTCAGGTTTATACAATAAAATGTAAATTGTCCTGAGGGCAAATCCCTACTTCAACAATATGATCTACAAAGACAGTGCTGACTCAAATAGTACCTTTGTGACAACTATTTTTAAAGGTGCTTTCTATGAGGGATATAACTCTGAAAACACAAGATGAAAGTTTGGAGCAGTAACAAGACTGGGAAACTGAACCTAAGGTTTGGCTCAGCCCTGGCCGGTTTGGCTCAGCAGTTAGAGCATCCACCTGAGGACCGAAGGGTCTCGGGTTTAATTCCTGGTCAAGGGCACTTACCTGGGTTGCAGGTTCGATCCCTGCCCCAGTCAGGGTCATGTGGGAGGCACCGATGTTTCTTTCTCTTTCTCTCTCCCTCCCTCCCTTCCACTCTCTCTAAAATCAATGGAAAAATATCCTCAGCTAAGAATTAACAACAACAACAAAAAAAGATTCCTACTTGAAGCCAGAGATTCTGAAAGGGAGTTTTTCCTGGGGGAATAAAGAACTTAAAACTGTCCTAAATTATAGGAAGCCTAAATATACTATAACCAATAAAGAAATGTAATTAGTAGTTTAAAATCTTCTTCAGTCAAAAAAAACAAAAAATATTTTAAAGTGAATCCTATGAAACTTCCAAGGAACAAATTATCTCAAGCTCTTCTAGTGAAGAGAAAAGGAACATTCCCCAGTGCATTCTCAGGCAAATATAACTTTGATGCCAAAACCAGAAAAGGATGGCTTTAAAAAAGAAAATTACAGGCAAATTTCACTCAGAAACACAGATGCAAAAATTATAAACAAGATATTAGCAAGCCAAACCCAGCAGTTAAAAAAAAATACATATAACATCATGACTGAGTTGAGATTATCCTAGGAATTTATAGTGATTTAATAGAGTCTATAAATGTCTACCACATTAACAGATTGTTAGAGATAAAACATATGATCTCAACTTTGCAGAAAAAAAATGTGTGATGAAATTCTATACCAATTTATAAAAAGATTTGTTTATTTTTTTTTCACAATGGAACAAAGAATTCTGAAGTAGACAGACATGAACATAGAAAATTGAAATGTTATGTTACTTTGCAGATTATTTGGGAAAGGAAGGAGCTACTTGGTAAATAGTGCAGAGAGAAACGATTCTCCCTCAGGAAAACACAATGAAACTGGACCTCTCCAGGTGATTGATATTTTAAAAATCAGTCTCAGGTGAATTAAGAACATCACAGTAAATGGAAAAATTGTAAAACTTTTAGAAGAAAATATGGAAGAATATCTTTATAATCTCAGGCTACAGAATGTCATGTTAAAGCATAAAAAGCACTAACCATGAACAAAATGATTACTAAATTTACCTATGTTAAACTTAAGAAGAACTCACTCATCAAAAGTGAATTAAGTGAAAAGACAAACTAGAAGACATTAATAGCAACACATACAAGTGACAAAGGCTAAGTAACTAAAATGTATAAAAACATTTACATATCAGTAAAGAGAAAACAAACAACCCATTAGAAAAATGGACAACAGGCTTGAACAGTTATTTCACAAAGAGAAAGAAGAAATGGCCAATACACAAATGGCAAATGCCTAACCTCTTTGGCATGTTATTTTTTTTTCTTTTTTCTTTTTTTGGTTACTAAAATAAGCCATTTTATATTCATATTTTATATTCATTAGATTAGCAAAAATTACAAAGCCTAACAATACAAGTATTAACAAGGATATGGATCAAAAGGAATAATTACTTATAGGCTGATGGATATGGAAACTGCACAATCACTTTGGAAAACAATTAGACATTATCCTCTAACATTAAAAATTAACGTTCACTGCAATTCCACATCCACCCCTAAGACATGTATAAGAATGTTCATGGTAGCTAAGCTCATAATTTTAAAAAAGGAAACAGTCTATAAATTCATCAACAGGAAATAGATATATTTTTCTATAGTCCCACAAAGGAATGTTACACAGCAGTAAACACAAGTAAACAAAAATTACATGTAACAACACTGAGGAACTGCAAAGCTGAATGACAAAATTAAGTTGGAAAAGACTATTGAGAATGATAGCATTTTAATAAAGCTCAAACAATAAAATTTAACAAAATATTTTTTAGGGTTACATTCATATAAAAACTGCCAAAAAAATAAAAAGGATGGCATTGATGAACAGCATAACCTCCCATTTACTGGAAGCAAGAAAAAAAGCACACATATATGTAACAGTATTGCTAATATTCTAGTTCTGAATTTGACTGTAGAGTCATGAATGTTCATTATTTTGCTTCAGAACTTATATATGTTACATATTGTTTTGTATGTATAAAATGTTATATAATAAATATTTTAATGCAAAAGCCATTAATATAGAGAACACTTATAAGACAAGTCGGGGAACTTAAGTCAAGCAGAAAACACAGGTTTTGACTGAAGGTTAATCAGTTAAAGATAAAATTTCTTCTACATATACTAGCAAGCAGCCTTGTGTCAAGCACACACTTGGGGAACACCTGGTCTGGAGACTAGACGCTGAGATTAGGTTGCTTTCTTAGATATTCACACAAATCACTAATGTAATGTGTCTGAAACGAGTTGAGACCTTGTTACAAAATTGTGTGCAAATGAAAAAGCAAATCACTGAAGAGCAAAAATTTTAAAAAGTCTCTCACAGTCAAAATAAGAGTGAAGGAGAATTGGCAGAACTGCTTTGGGCCTGCCCTGACAGGGAAATGCAGTTTCAGTCCCTACAGGGAGGGGTCTCTAGGCTGGGGAAAGGTGTGTCACCAAGTCATCTCAGCACGGGGATCTCAAACCTCTCCTACAGATTCCTGGTTTGTCAAGGATCATTCCAATTGAAATTTGATTTTCTTTTCTAAGTAGTTTTTCCTACCATGTTTCCTTGAGTCATAGAACCATGAGGCCACTTCAATCTCTTTATTTACATATGTGTATCTATTAGTGCATTTAAATTACACACACATACTTGATGGTAGCAAAGCCAGTCCTGTGTGAGTCTGTGAAGCATGAGCCAGCTGTCTCTGACACCAGCACCCGAGCCAAGCTGAGGAAACCACACAAAAGCCACTGTAAGGACACATTCTGCACAGTGACTAACGGACCTGCAGACAATTCAAGACAATGCCTGTCTAAAGCTCCCTGCCACAGTGCAGACAGGAAGTCAGTTTGGACATCAGGATAACCTACTAAAGGGAAAAGGTCCTAAGCAGCTTCTACCTACACCAGCACTCTCTCTAGCTGACAAGGAGGCTGATTTCAAATGAATAATAAGACAGGACAACTTCTCCCCTTGGTTTTCCCATGGAAACAGATTTGATATGGAATAATCTGGACAAAGGAGGTGACTTCAGCTATCAGGTTATCCCTAAATCTTGTCAAGTTCTACACCTGTAGTCTTAGTAACACCAGAGGAAAGTATTTTATAATGGAGTAAATAGGGCAGCTCACCCACTTGGATAATTGAGGGGATGGATTTTACAATGCCCTAAAAATGTATATACACATTCTGTTCATTCCTAACCAAATGCATATAACTATTTATAAAGGGGGAGAGAAGGAGCCACTTCAAATGAGTAAACAGAGGCAAATGAACACAATAAACACCTCAGCTGGAATTTGGGATTACAGTATCCTTCATCTAGGTGACAGGTTGTTGAGACTGAGAGAACATGGTAAAACTCTCCTCATGCTTCTCCACTAAAGTAACCCAAAGGCCCAAAATACTGAACTGGAAGCCTGGCCATGGCCAGAAGCACATTGCCTCCAACTCAAAAAATTTTAGTCTGTTATTTTTTCTTAAAAATCTAAGTGACTTTTTCTATTTGTTCTATCATATATCCATAGGAATGCAAAAAAAAAAAAAAAGCCCTGGCCGGTTTGGCTCAGCGGTTAGAGCATTGGTCTGTGGACCAGAGAGTCCCGGGTTCGGTTCCCGCTAAGGGCATGTACCTCGGTTGCGGTTTGTCTCCGGCCCAGTTGGGGTCGTGTGGGTGGCAACCACTCGATGTGTCTCTCTCACATCGATGTTTCTCTCTCTGTCTTCCTCCCTCTCTCCCTCCCACTCTGTCTGAAGATAAATGCAAGAAATGTCCTCGGGTGAGGATAAAAAAAAAAGGAAAAAAAAAAAAAGGTAGGATTCACTGATTTTGCATTCATGTGTAGATTATAAAACCTTGAGGAATGCAAAAACTCAACAATCCACAACCCCTTTCATATCTTGGAATAAAATTTAAGCATTGGGAAAATCTGCCCTGTTTATTAGGGGTTTTGTGTACTCCTGGGCAGAGGGTAGGAGCTAAGTCAATTAGCACAGTAGATAAATCTGAAAAGAGAAAGAACAAAGTGTAGCTAGATTTAACAGGGTATAAAATCACTGAAATATTAACTTGTTTTATGCAATTCATTGACTCTCCCCATAAATGCTGCCAGGTCAAAGAGGAAAATAACAGTGTCACATCAGTTCCTAGAAAAATAGCTCAGTGTCTTTAATTATCAGAGGTCCAATATTCCGTTTCCAAAGAAGAAGGATATATTCTTCCCAAATCCTTGGGGGTCAGAATCTGAGAAAGCAATGTCAGAAGACCTCAGAGTAATGCATCAGAATTAAAATAAAATATTCCATTTTAGAATACACCAGGGTAAGAAATCTACAGAGATGTAAAAAAATGTTTCCCTTAAAAAATAAAAAGGCATCAGGTCAATCAACTGGTATAGATAGAACTGTGTAGGTCCCTAAATCTTAGTAAGGTCTAGATTCAATGAACTTAAAAATCAAGTTGAATATTATGTTTGGATATCAGGCATAATAACTTATAAAACAATGACAAACTTTCACCGAAAGTATGGACTGTCCATTCTACTTGATTTTACACTCACACAAAAGCTAAGAGTGTGACTACAGATTGTGTGAGCAGTGACTATTGTTGACATGTGGGTGTGATAACTGTAATGATCAGAGACAGTCTTGGTCCCAGTGTGGAGCTGTTCACAAACTTCTACCTGGATTTGCAAAATATTTCAGCAGAAACAAATCTCAATCTTTCAGAGGCTGACTACTCACATCACTTTCTTTCTTTCCCCAGCAGTCTAATTTGGATCTTTTACTACTCCTTGGCACCTTCTTCAATATTTGGAAAAGGATGGTTGACAATTCAAATCCAACCATTTTGCCTTCTGCTGCCAGTTTGACAAGGCAAGAAAATTGAAATACCACAAACTTATTTTTAGAGTAGCTGTCTGGAGATAAATTTTAATTTTCCCCACACACATGGTAGTAATATCACCCATTACACCACTGTCTTTTTCCAACCATGTAACTTGCAATCCCTTATTTCCAGAATGAGAAATTTTACATGTATGTGAAAGTACTATTTTATCCCCAGAGGAAAGCAAGAGCTATTGTTGCCATTTTTTACCTGCTTAGTTAGACCAGTAAACTGAGCCATCCTCCAGTTTCCTTCATGGTAAAACCATGGGATTCATACATGGATTAAAAGTAGTGTGCTGAAGGCTTCATGAGCTCTAGTTCTCCAAGAGTAAACGATGATTTGCTCTGAGCCAGAGCATGCCTGGACTGTCATATTCCCCCAGCATCAGATAGCCAGAAGAGCACTGCATGGGCTCTCAGAGACCAGGTTCTAGTCCTGTCTCGACTCCTCTTGATATCCCTATCTGCATCACATGTCTCTCTGAGTCTTCATTTGGATTCTAGCTAAGGTCCCTTCCGGCTATGACCATCTTTTAAGTCCTTCCCTCTTCCAGCTCTATGCTTTCACTAACTAAAACTTGGGAAAACTCCAGATTCATTTTTTGGAGTCTTAATGACTATTGCAATCTCTGCCAAGTTGGGAATCACCTACAGCTGTTACTCCAGCTTTGAACCTCTAGGGAGACAGTTAGTCAGGAATGTTCTTTAATAAACAGGGCTAGCCCTTGGCTAAGGAGCCAAATAGATGCAATTTTTGTTTTACACTCCTCCCAACTTCCTTGACAGACCGCCCTGCATGCCCCGCAAGTCTCTGTTATCCCATGGAGCCCAGCCTTCAGCAGTTAACTAAACCACAGGAAGATGATGGCTTCTAAACCTAAGAGAACTTCCAGACACTGTATTGGAATAGAGGCTTCTTAGAGAATGATAAAGACCTTAAAGTATTCCTTACATCTGCTTCTCTCTTAGCCTTTCTCATCTCTTCCACCCTTCCAGTTGCTCAGACCCAATTCTTAGGTGTCATTCTTGGCTCCTCTTCCATGTAGTCCATCAGAAAATTATTTCAGCTCTACCTTTGAAGTATATCCCAAATCCAGCTATTCTTTACCACCCCCATTATTGTTACTCTAGGTTAAGCTTTTCTATCTGAAGGGTAGTATATAGAGGGAAATAAAGAATAACCAAAGAGAAACAGGTTGGGTTTAATGTGGTAGTCACTAGACAGTAGAAAAAATTGTTTTATTTGTGAAAGAATACTATATGGAGGTATATTTTATTAACATAACTTTACAGCTAGTATTGAGGAGAATATACTTCTCATCTAGTTTTGGTAACAGCCTCCTAAACCAATCTCCCTGTTTCTGTCATGCCCTTCAACAGTCTATTCTCCCATGGCAGCCAGAGCGATCCTATTAAAATGGTAAATAAGATCATGCTCAAAACTCTTCTGTGGCTTCCCATCTCTCTTGGATTCAAAGCCAAAATCTCAGTATGGTGTGCTGGCCCCACTTGCTTGTTGGGCTCCCACTACTCCAGCTCCCTTGACTTTCTTCAGATACACCAATTATGCTGCCTAGCACCTTCATACTTGCTGTTACCTCTCTTTGGAAACTATTCTCTCAGGGATCCATAAGACTTGTTCCCTGTCTATATTTAGGCCTCTGTTCAAATCTCTCTTTAAAAGACTTTTGTAGACCACCTTGTATAAAAGAATGTACACACACACACCCTATGCCCTTATCCTTTTTTTTTTCTTTATTGATTTTAGAGAGAAAGGAAGGGAGAGGGAGAGAGAAATAGAAACATCGATTGGCCACCTCCTGCATGCCCCCCACTGGGGATTTGGCCCACAACCTGGACATGTGTCCTGACCAGGAATAAAACCAGGTACTTCTTGGTGCATGGCTCAATGCTCAACCACTGAGCCACACTGGCCGGGCCCCTTATCCTTTTTTTTTGTATTATGTTTTTATTGATTTTTAGATAGAGAAGACAATGAGGGAGGGAGAGAAACATCAATGACAGAGAAACATCAGTGAGAGAGAAACATCAATTGGCTGCCTCCTACACGTCCCCACTAGGGTTTGAGCCAGCAATTCGCCCTGACCAGGAATCAAACCAATGACCTATTGTTGTATGGGACAACTTGCAATCCACTGAACCACACTGGTCAGGCCCCTTATCCCTTTTTATGTGCTATTTAATTTCTCACCGCCTGACGTCACATATATTTGCTTATTATACCTTACTCCCTTTCTCCCCTCCCTCCACCAGAGCAGAGCTGTGTCTGTTTACTGTTGGACCTATGCTGCTGGCACCGTGCCTGGCATATCCTGATCACTTGTGAGGTAGTGGGCCAAGGGGTGGATGAATCCCTCTCCAAAGCAGAAAGATACATGCTGGCCCTTCTTCCAGCTGCTCTTCAGAACACACCTACTACCATATTCTGGGAAGGTTATGACTGAATAGCTTCCAGCCCTGGTAAGACAAGCTTTGCTTGATTCCCTTTTTACAATGAGGTAATATATTGCCAAAAGTCTTCTATCTATGAGAGTTCCTCTTTTTTCCTTGCTTCATTAGCAGTCTTGTCCAGGTGCATACAGGCACCTTGACTGATGTGTACTATGATCACACAACCTTTCATTAAGTCTGTCAAAATAGTTTTTGAGACTAAGCTCTAGAAAGGGGAGGTTTTTAAGTGTCAAAAGTCTAATTTAAATTATCTGGGGCCCTAAAAACCAAATGAATTAGTTTCAGTTGAAAGAAAAGTGAAAAGAGCTGGAACTCATTGAGTCTCTACCAGGAGCAAGCAGTCTCAGAGCTTGATAAACGTTATTTTAATAAATCAATGGATTTTCTATAAATGTTCACATGAGGGTGAGACAGATTGAGTTACATAAATGAAGAAACTCAAGCCTGTAGCAGTTAAAAAGTCTTGCTGGAAAAAAAAATGTTTAAGTGAAGAAAATTGAGATCCTGGTGCAGATCTGCATCCAAAATCCATCCTCCTTCAACACCAAAGACAAGAATTCACTCATTCATGAGAAAAGTCAGTGCTTTCTCTTCTCTTCACTCACCAGCCCACAGCTAATGCTATTTGGCTATGAACTATTTGAAGGGTCATCCTAGAAAGTGTTCTAATGAGGCATTCCCAAGTACAAACTCCACAGCCCCTGAAACCAGGCCTATATCTAACATGCACAGGGATTTGATTACAGTAATAAATATAGAAAACTTTTCTATGAAATTAAACTTTTCATACATACTTAATTTTAATTACACAAACATGTCTACATAAGTAAAAACAGGTAAACTAATTTGTCAATTTGTTAACATACCCATTCAGAAAACCTACTTTATTATATAATGGACTTTCAGTTTTAACTGACACCCCCTCACCCCAATTACTCCGTTATATAGAGGTTTTACTGTATCCAATTGAGTGTTTAATTACTTTTTGGTTAAATGCTATCAACAATTTTACAGATTACAGATAATCCCTCCTAAAGTGGTCACAGACTTCCCTAAAGTAATGATTGAGTTGAGAGCTAAAGAATGAAGAGTCATCTCTTAGATGGAAGGATTGAGAAGTGGTAGCTGGGGAGTCCATTTTACAGGCAGAGGAAGCAGAAGATGGCAAATCTGTGAACTGGAAAGGAACTTGATGCATTTGAGAAACTGAAAGGGAGGCAGTGTGGCTGGAAGCTGGACTAGAGAAGAGAGAGAAGAGTAGAAGACTGCAATAAGAGGAGGCTTCCAAGGTGGGAAGAAACCAGGTTCTGCTGAGCTTGTAAAGGATTCTGGGATAGACTCCCAAAACAATGAAGAACTAAGGATATGTTTTAGGCAGGGTAATACATTCAGATTTGCATTTTGAAGAGATCACTTTGGATATGATATAGAGAAGAGCTTAGTGGGGTGGAGGATGATCAAACATGGATAGGGGTGCGGGGCTGACACCTACAAGGAGGCCATCAAATGCTAGGAAAAACTAGGGGCAGTAGTAAATTTGTAGCAAAGCCAATATATTTGAGATATATCTATAAGGTAGAATCAGCAGAACTCAGTGATATAAAGTATAAGAGAGAGGGAATGTCAATAATAATTCCCAGGTTTCTGGTAGGTATAGTTGGGAAGATGGTGAAACCATGTCCTGGAGAAGGAAACACAGCAGGAAAATGCTTGGAGAAGTGAGTGGAAAGATAATGAATTTAGTATCACGCTTGGACTCTGAGTTGTTCATGAGATGTCCAGTGGGACATGGAGTGAGCAGTTGGTTATTTGACATCTAGAGCTCAAATGATCTATCTGAACTTGAGATTTAAATGTGGAAATAGATTCAATCACTTAGGGAATTAACAGAGGGTGTTAAGAGAATGGAATCATGACAAACTAAACAGTTAAAGGTCAGGTAAAAAAGGACCGAAGTAGTAAAGGAACATAATAGAATTTTCCATCACATGCTGCCTTCAGATGACAGCTCCCCTTGAAAATGCCAGTGAGGTTGTTTACATGGCACCAGCAAAGTAGGGCATATCCAGGAAGTTAGAGTGGACAATGCTTTCAACACTCTTTTGATAGAAGAGAGAGTTTTTGTGAATTGGCCAAAACCAAAAATTGTTTATGTATCCACCCACAATTACGTAAGGCATTGAGTTTGTTTTGATTCTTACCCTTTCCAAAAACACACTTTTATTTTTAAATATTTCAGTCCCAACTTTTACTATCTATTCCTACTCTTCTTTATACTACTAGAAGCCTGGATAATTGGTACAATTTGGCAAAGTCATTAAGCCTCTGAATTGTAGTTTATTTTAAATAAACATTACAGATACTTTTCCATAATCTCATTCTCCTCCTTCTCTAACACCTCTGGGAAGTTAGTGTTTATATTCCCTGCATACCTCAATACATTTTCCAAATGTGTTAAAAATATTTAATATTTTTTGCATGTTTTTAATTTTATATGGTATCACACTTAATTATTCTGCACAATTCATTTTTTTGAGGGTTTTGTTATTGTTGTTGTTTTTGCAGAACACTATGTTTTTTATATATACCCATGTTGATACTGGCAACTTCCAGTAGATTCATTTTAACTGCTGTATGGTATTCCACTAAATGAATTTGCCCCCATTGTTTCTTATCTCTGATTGAACATTTAGGATGTTTCCATGTTTTTGCTATTACACACAACTGTAATAATTATTTCCAAACATTTCTTTATGTATACATGTGCTCTGACTTCTTTGGAGTATGGACTTAGAAGTGTCAATTACTAGTTGAAGGATATATACAAATATGAGTTCACTAGTTATTGCTAAGTTACCCAAAGGGTCACCAGCAATGCTTGAATTCTCATTTCTCCATATTACAATACTTGATGTCACATTTTTCATTTTTCCCCTCTGATGGATATAAAATAGTTTCATTGTAAACCTAAGCACTCTTTCATATTTACTTGGCTTGTCCTGTATTGCTATATTTTTTAAATACTTATTTTTATACTCTTAATAATTTATCTTATTCTCAATCATTTTCATACACCATCTCACCAAGATTCTTACAGGATGTGAGGAGGAATGGAGCACATTCTAGGAGAATATGGGTATCTGAACTCTAATTAAGGTCTCCAGCTGACTACAGTATGCTCCCACTCCCCATTTTGATTTAGAATAATGCAGGAACATTTACTTCTTTTCTTTAGTTGTGGAGCACTAGGTGCCTACCATTGACTCTACTAAGATTGGGTAGCCAGTCTGAGAGAAGAGCCATAGACTCTGCTGACAATGAGAACCCTGTCTAGGGGTGAGAGAGAAGAATCCAGTAAATAGACAACATAATTTCAATAGAAGGGAAATATGGAGACAGGATAAGCATAGAATGCTGAGAGGCATGCAGAAGAGAACCAATCAGACCAAGGAGAGAGGAAGACCTTGGGATGAGATTATATCTCTGCTAGGATTTGAAGGATGAGTAGGAATGCATGAGAGTGTTGGAAAAAATCATCCTTGATTTTTTTTTTAAAGGCAAGTAGAAATACATCAAAGTCAAAGAATGGAAGGTATTTTGAAATGTCAAGAGACAAATTTAAGGAGGGAGTGGGGAAAAAAGACTAAAAGAAAGTCTAGATGCAGATCACAAAGAGCCTTGTGCCATGCTAAGGATTTTGGACTTGACACTCCAGGTGATGGAAAGCCTTCAAAGAATTATTTAGCAGGAAAATGATAGCATTAGGTTTTCTCTCTGAGCGAGATTCCCCTTAGTCATGTGGATAATTGTTAAGGGTAGGCAATAATGATGGCAAGGAGGCCAATTTGGCTATTGCAGATTGATGTCCATTCTGGAAAGAACAGCCCTTCAACCTAGCAGCTTTAGGGATAGTGAGAAAATAAATTACAGAGGTAAAAAATGTTCAACAGAAGATGAGGAACAAATTGAAGATGAAACTTGCTTTTGTAGTTTGAGAAGCCTAAGGTTATGGTGCCAAGGAAAATAGGAATTAGGAGAAGATGAGACTTGGGGGCAGAGAGTGAGGGTGGGGTCAAATGATGATAACTTTAGTTTTGTGTGTATTGAGTTTAAGGCTCATATGGAACAGCTGAGTGGAGACATTCAGTATAGTGTTGGAATGAGGGTCTGGAATCCAGGAGACTGATATTAGCTTGAGATGTATGTTTAGGAATTATGAATTTATAGACAGTAAAATCACAGTAGATTAGATCACTCAGAAAAAAACATGAGGATTGTATAAGTAAAAAAGATGGACAAAACCCCAGGCACTTGATGTAGAGGATTAGCTAAATAAGAGAACCTAAGAAGGAAACTGAGAAAGACTGGTCAAAGGACAGGAGAAAAGCCAGGAGGATGTGGTGCCACCAAAAGCACCAGAAGTTTTAAGTAGGGAAGAGAGACCAGTGTTAAATGCTCAGCAGATCACTTAGACAAGATCACTGAAAAGCAGCACGTAGATTTACACAATGTGATCATTTCTACTACAAAAACAAAAAACAAATCTAAGTGTTCCTTTTAACTAAAGCAAGTCAGTTCACCACTCTAGGCTCCACTTTGTTGAGTTGAAAGAGGAGTGGGTTAATTAAAAGACAGGTCAGGTCCCCTCCAGTTCTTATAAGCAATTATGTACCCGCCTCAATACCATATAATTAAAGTTACACTCTGTATCCTTGAGACCAACTGTGAACTGCCCCTTGAGGCCCTCCTCTGACTTTAGTGACATCTTCCTCCTTCCTTCCCAAGTCCCCTCCTTGGATGTCCACTAACTCCATCCTGATTCACTCTACCTGGAGGCAACTCACACTCATTTGAATCCCTCCTTTCCCTCCTCTCAATTAATACTACATGAAAACTGTGGGTCAGAGGCCCCTTATATGAATAACTATCTTTCTGAGGTATCCACACATCTTTCGACATTAGCCCCATCTATAAACAATGAGAACACACCATACACACCATGGAACAGCTGAGGTGAGCTTCCTAAGGGCAGAAATTATGCATTTACTAATCTTGGGAAGTCAGATCTTAGATGATACCCAGCAAACAATGATCACTCAAAACATTTATTTTGAATAAATGGAGAACTATGATTCCATGATACTGCCTGGGACCTCAGCAACAATAGGTCTAATACTGGGAACTTCCTTACAACAAAGGGACTGCAGTGCTACAGTCCCCTGCTAGTGGTCTCATGCCCAATGCCTGGCACCACAGCTTCTCCTGAAGTTAAGCACCAAAGGGCCAGGTTTAATAACCTCAGCTACTGCCTGGTTTCAAAGTCTACCATGTCAAATCACGTGATGGATTCTACTCCAGTAATGATACACTCAGTGACCTTAGAACTTTCTCTTTCCCAGTACTACATAGGATTCACTGAATTCAGGAACATCTGTTGCTTACCTTAGCCCTGTTTTCATTTCTATCCTATGAGTAGGACTGGAATTCTCTTTTCCCTTTGAGAAGACCACACTCAAACTCTCAGGACTGTTTAGAATACTTTCCAGGTTCCTCGATTTGCTCTGCAAGTATATTAAAAACATTCACACGCAATGAAAGAGAGTTCCAACAATAATCATGATTTGTATTTGTGTAGGGTTGTTTCTGCAAAAGCAAAACATTTTATAAATCTAACTTAATTTTCTGATTCAATATTTAAAAGAACTTGAAAATAAATAAGCTCATTTATGTCTATTCATTTTAGTACCAGCTAATGTGGGCTGAATCATGATGTTGCAATGCTAGTTGCAGTCTTTGAAGTATGGAACTTTAGGAACAAGTATCATTTGTATCTGTCTTTCCAATTTTTATGTCACCTCTACTAAAATGTCTTCTGTTTTACATTATTTTTCTTCACCAAAGTTCAAGTCATTCTCTTCATTTTTTTCTCTCAAAATAATCATTAAACAATTTTTTCAATAAAGCAAATCTGGCATCTTATTTCTTAATAGTTTTTTTTTTTCTTGCCAAGATCTAAAATTACAAATTCTCTCTATATACTTTTCCAAATATTTAAAATATTATTTGCTGACATTTCAAAGTAATAGTATACCACTGAATTCAGTTTAAGTAAACAAGTCATTACTGGTATAGTCACTATACTATAATGTTCTTTATGGTGTACCACACAGAGGTGTTTATCTCTATGACACTCCCCAAGGAAAAAAAAAAAAGCAAATGCTTGCTGCCAATATACACATATAAAGGTCCTATTTTCTTTATTAGACAAGGTCAAGCATGTGAGTCCAACTGAGTTAGGCATCAGGAAACATATGTGGGTCAAATTTGACATTCTCTCAAAGTTTGTGTTGAAGTGAATTCAAATATCTGAAACTACTTTATTTATTATTTATTTATTTATTTATTTATTTATTTATCTATTTATTTAAATCCTCACCCAAGGATATTTTTCCACTGATTTTCAAACAGAGTGGGATGGAGGGAGGGAGGGAGGGGGACAGAGAGAGAGGGGGGGGGGGAGAGAGAGAGAGAGAGAGAGAGAGAGAGAGAGAGAGAGAGAGAGAGAAACATCAATGTGAGAGAAGCACATTGACTGGTTGCCTCTTGCACAACCCCAGCTGGGGCTGGAGATCAAACCTACAATCCAGGTACATGCCCTTGACTGGGAATCGAACCCATGACTCTTTGGTCCTCAGGCCAGTGCTCCAACCACTGAGCCAAACCAGCCAGGGCTGCAACTACTCATTTTTTAAAAAATGCTATTTTCTCATTTTAAGAAATAGAACTTAATGAAAGGATCATAAGACTTCTTGGATATATTAATACTCCTTCAAAAGGACCCTGAAATGCTGAGTGATATTTGTTTAGTTAAGCAAGGTTGGACCAACCTTACTGGGACCTGGAGGAAATTTATTTATTTTATTATTGACTGATTGCTTTTAGTATTAACAGCGTAAGCCAACCTCAGGTCTCATGGATATGTTTGGGGCTCTCCTTGTACTGAACTAAGAATGAAGAAAGGAGATATACGTAAGTGATCACAGCAGTAGAGATGGCACATTTGAAGGAAAAGGGAAAAATGAATTTATTGAATTCTTACAATGTTTCAAATATTATACAAGGTTTAATTTAATTCCTAAAACAACTCTGTATTTAAATATCACTATTCCTTCATTACAGAGGACAAATCAAGCTGAGAGAACTTATGTAACTTGCCCAAGACTGAATAGCCAGTAAGGAGTGAAACCAGGCTTGTAATCCAGGTCTACCTGGTTCAGAACCCAAACCCATCCTAATATTCCAGGGAGCAAGGGGGCCACATCACAGACTTTCATAAAGACATCTGCCTATTGTACACCCATGTTTATAGCAGCACATTCCCAATAGCCAAAAGGTAGAGCAACCCAAGTATCCATCAACAAATGAATGGATAAACAAAATGGGGTATATACATACAACTGAAAATTCTACATAATACATATTACAACATAGATGAAACTTGAGGATATAATATTAAGTGAGAAAAGCCAGTCATAAAAAGACAAACACTGTATGTTAACACTTATATGAGGTATCTAGAGAAGTCAAATTCACTGGAAACAGAAAGTTTGGTGGTTGCCAGAGTATAGTTTGTTATGCAAGATGAAAAGAGTTCTGAAGATTGATTGCACAACAATTTGGATGTACTTAACACTAATCAATCAAACACTTAGAAATGTTTAAGGTAGTACATTTTATATTATATATATTTTACCATTATTTATAAACAAACAAAAATACCTGCCTGAGTTGTGTTTCCCTCACCTTAACCAATCATTCCATGCTCTTTTCTGCTCAGTATTATGTTCTTTTGCATGGCAGGAATTGGGTCAATGAGATAAAACTCCCACACAAACATTCTCTATTTTATAACCTATTCAAAGAAAAAAAATCCTAAAAATGAGAACATTCCCCTGGTACACTAAACAGCCATCTATTTTTAAAAAGCATAAATTCTTTACTATCATTTTCATAGTCCACTGGAGACAGGATCCTACATGAATTGGATCATGTATGCTCATAAAATGCATGACCTACATTGTAAGGTCATACCAAGTGTCTATCTCATCTTCTAGCTGGGGCATCTCAGAAGTTGAGAGAGAGGAGGCCTACTAGTGTTTAATGACCTTTGATAGGACTTATTGTGTATCAGGCACAGTTCTAAGCACTTCATAAATTAAACTCATTTAGTCCTCAAGACAACCCTACAAAGTAGTAGTAGTATTATCTTCATTTTATAGGTGAGCCAAATTAGGACATAGATTAAATAATTTGCCCAAAGGCACACAGCTAATAAATGGAGAGCCAAACATTGAACAAAAGTAGCCTGGCTCCAGAGTTTGGGCTATGTGCCTTGACACTTTTATTTATAGCGAGTCCTTAGATATTTTACACACATACACACACATGGCCAGAAAATTTTAAAAGTTTAAACACCATTGCCTTCTTTCAATTCTGCCAATGTTGCTCATTGACTTTATATATTACCTCTTTTGGAGGTAAAAATCAAAGTCTAATGTGAGCGTCAAGCCCATAGGCTCTCCTGCTCTCTCTGCCACCATCTCTCAGCTAAATTCTGCTCCTCTCTACCACAGGGTACTCTCAGTTCTAGTTCAAACCCAACCTTTCTATTACCATTTGACTCCTGACTAGGCTTCCTCAGAAACTCCAGAGTTTTCTTGACTTATTTTGCCCTTTTGGACACAGCTGTCAGGCGCAGTTTCCCAACAGCTACCCTGATGGAAAGGCCTTCTCCATTTGTAGACTACAACATGTCTTTCAGCCCCACACTCATCCACAGCCTCCGACATGTGCCTCACTCCCAGAGTCTCCATCTCCCTGTTTGTTCTCTGGGGTTCATCTCTCATTGACATGTTTCCTGACCCATTATCTTTGTTCAGGCCAGCCTTCCATTTCTCTGGCACCAACATCTGAAGGTTCTCCATCCACACAGCATCGCAAGGGGCATTTTACCTCACACCCTGCTGTCTATGATTTCATCCCCATGGCCTAAACCTCACCTCGCAGCCTCGAAAAGATAAGCTAGCTCTGTAATTTTTCTTTATGATTTTGAGGATTGAAGGAAAAAAACCACAAATATAAGTAAGTGGGTCAGGAGATATGAGTGTGGGTTGCAAAGAAAGCAACTGAGAGTGACCATTTTGTCAGCCATGCCCCCTAACTGCTAACAAAGTTCAAATAACACAAGAAACATTTGATCCTGGAGGAGTTAAAACAGAGGCAGGCAAAGTTTTTCTGTAAAAGGCCAAGTGGTAAATATTTTAGACTTTGTGGGCTACACAGTCTCTGTCCCAACTACTTACTCATGCAATTGTGGGGCAAAAGCAGTGATCAGGGAATAAATGAATGGGTGTGGCTTGGTTCCAATAAATTCAGGCACTGGGTTGGATTTGGCCCATGGGCCATAATTTGCTGGTCCTTCAATTAAAGCACTTGAACCCTTTGAGATGTTTTCCAGCTTGAACATGGGTTGCTGTGAAACCAGAGCCCCACCTTATTGTTGTTTAGACTACATTTCAATAACTCTCCACTTCACTAAAAGTAAATTAAGCTAAAATAAAACAAAGTAAAATAAGAAATATGATTCCTTCACATCACTTGGCATATTCATGTAGGCGTAAGAACACATCTCAGACATGACAATTATTCACTGCCAAAAACTAATAAACATCTACTAGCATGTAGACTGCCCCAGTCAGGTACTTTTATTTCCACAAAGAGCCCTTTCTTACAAAGTGTTCGTGAAGGATCTCCAGACCATGATTTGCCAAGTATAATTCTGAGAGGGTGAAACAAAGCTTTATGCAGTCACGTCACCAAGTGAGCACACAGGGAGCACAAAGCGCTGAGGCCCGGGAGCAAAAGTTTGCAAATACCGGGCTCAGAGAAATTTTTCACAATTTGAAACATTCTTTTCTTTCCTTTTTTTTTTTTTCCATTGAAGCATTTTATATGCATGTGTATATTAAAGCCCTAGAAAAAGAATCCCTGGATAGAGATCCAACATGACAGTGGACTAGGTTGATGTTACACTCACCTCCTCCCAGGACCAAACTGGAATTACAACTAAAATATAAAAAAATCAACTGAATAACCAACTGAAGATGAGCTGAAGAGAAGTCTTGTAAACAAGGATTTATAGAAGAAGCCACATCAAGACTGGTAGGAAGGGCAGAGACATAAAAGGCCCGGCCCCACTCCCATGGGCAGTGGCTGAGACTCCAGAGGGATATCTCAGCTGCAAAGGTTCCCCCCTGAAAAGCAAGGGGTCTCAATCCCACACCAGACTCCCCAAGTCAGAGCACCTGAGCCAGGAAGAGGCACCCACATGACATCTAGCTGTGAAAATCAGCTGGGACTCTGTATGCCAGGGAGAGACAAGAGTCTGCTAGAGACACAGGTATCCTCCTAAAGGGCCAACACACAAAATCTCATTTTCAGCCACTCACCCTGGACTCCTGCAGAGGGAGGACAGAGTGGACTGGAATAATGTAAGTAGAGACTGCATTCTCTACTTACAGTTTATGGCTCTGGGGAGAGGGCTGTGGGAACAGCCGCTGGGACCCCTGTGCTGAGTCATTCTCCTGCACTGCACATGCCATCTTTCTGGGTGAAACACTCCCCTTCTTACAGGATCAGCCTCAGGGAATGCAACGGTCCCATGCTCTGGACTCCCAGTCAACCCACTCTGCAGAGCTCATGCCCTGCTGAGGAGTCAGCTGCCTGGGCAGAGGTGTAGAGGTCTGGGCAGACTCAAGGGGTGTCAGTGACTGAGTGGTGTGGCTTTGGGACAGGGGTCATTCCCCCCACTTTCTGATGAACCTGACTGGTGCCTCCCCGTCATAGAAGGTCCTTTGGTCCCACCCTCTGGACTCCAGGTGATCCTGCCCAACGGGAGTCTGGGCAGAATCCAGAACAGACTGAGTTGTGTGGTTCTGGGATAAGGCCACTCCTCTCACCTTCTCCCAAACCTGAACGGCACCTCCCCCTCACAGGAGATCCACAAGCCCCACCTTCCCAACTCTTGGCAGCCCTGCTGAGCTCAGGCTTCTGGCAGAGTCTTAGATAGACTGAGTTGTGTGGCTCTAGGACAGGGGCCATTTTTCTCTCCCACTCCCAACTGGTTGCAGCACCCTCTCTTCACGTGGCCAAATCTTGGTCCATTTCAGCCTAATAAACTCTGCTAGCCTCACCCTGATGAAACCCTGAGACCCCTACCCCACCACAAAGGTCTGGAAGCACCTAGCGGATAGCAGCTAGACTTGGCATACCCTGGAACATTTGCTGAGTGGCTTCAGACCCAGCACTTGCACTGAGTTTGAACCATATAGATCTGGTGAATAGTATTTGCCCCTACCTGGTGATTCACTGAGAACCTACCTTATGCAACTCAAGTACCACCAGAGATTCTTTTAGTGACTGAACCTATCAAGCAGCCAGCAGGTGGAGGCAGGTAGTGGAGGATCTTGGGGTGCTTTGGGACTTTTGCTGACCTACCCCTGAGCCTGGTGCTGGTGAAAACCACCCTTGGTGCACAGCTTGGTCCTTCCCATGCACACCCAGGCTCAGTAGAGGCAGTCACAAACTCAATTACAACAGGAGGGCCCACATGACCCACACAAGGGACATTCTTGGACTACTCAGATCAGGTGATCAAGGAGACTGCACCAGAGGACACATACCACATAAGACCACTTTCACAGCAAATCTACCTAATACATAGAAACAAACACAAAGAGGCAACCAAAATGGGAATACAAAGGTACTTGCCCAAATGAAACAAAAAGAAAAATTTCCAGAAAGAGAGATAAATGAAATAAAGGCAAGCAATTTATCAGATATAGAGTTCAAAAAAATGATTATAAAGATGCTCAAGGAACTTAGTGAGAATTTCAACAAAGAGATAGCAAGCATAATAAAGGGACATAGAAACTATTAAAAATAACCAGTAAGAAATAAAAAATGCAATATCTGAAGTAAAGAATATGCTTTCAGGAATAAATAGTAGGTTGGATAAAGCAGAGGATCGAATCAATGATTTGGAAGATAAGGTAGCAGAAAACACACAATCAGAGCAGCAAAATGAAAAAATAATTTTAAAAAATGAGGCTAGTTCAAGGGACCTTTGGAACAATATGAAGCATAACAACATCTGCATCATAGGAGTACCAGAGGAGAAAAGAGAGAGCAAGGGATCAAAAACCTATTTGAAGAAATAATGACCTAAAACTTCCCTAACCCAGTGAAGGAAAAAGACACATGAGTACAGGAAGCAAGAGAGTCCCAAACAAGATGAACCTAAAGAGGCCTTCACCAAGAGACATCACAGTTAAAATGGTAAAGGTGAAAGACAAAGAGAGAATTTTAAAGCATCAAGAGAAAGACAGTTAGTTACCTACAAGGGAGCTACTATAATACTGTTAGCTGATTTCTCAACAGAAACATTTCAGGCCAGAAGGGATTAGCATGAAATATTCAAAATGATGAAAAGCAAGGACCTCAACCAAGACTAGTTTATCTAGCAAGGCTATCATTTAAAATTGAAGAAAAAACAAAGAGCTTCCCAAACAAGAAAAAGCTAAAGGAGTTTGCTACCACCATCAAACCAGTATTACATGAAACGTTAAAGGGTTTGCTTGAAGGAGGAGGAGGTGGAAGGGGAAAAGTAAAATAGTTAAAAGAATAAAATGACAATAAATACATACCTATCAACAACCAATTTAAATGTAAATGGTTTAAATACACCAATCAAAAGACAAAGTAGCTGAATGGATAAGAAAACAACACCCTTATATATAGAGTCTACAAGAGACTCATCTCAGACAAAAGATACACCCAGATTAAAAGTAAAGGATTGGAGCCCTGGCCAGTTTGACTCAGTGGTTAGAGTGTCAGCCTGTGGACCAGAGTCGCGGGTTTGATTCCAGTCAAGGGCACATACCTCAGTTGTGGTTCAATCCCTGGCTCTGGTCAGGGTCATGCAGGAGGCAACCAGTCGATGTGTCTCCCTCACATCGATGTTTCTTTCTCTCTCTCCCTCTCCCTCTATCTGAAGATAAATGGAAAAATGTTCTCAGGTGAGGATTAAAAAAAAAGTAAAGGATTGGAAAAAAACATTTCATGCAAATGGAAATAAAAAGAAGCTGGGGTAGTAGTATTTATATCTGACAAACTAGACTTTAAAACAAAGGCTATAGTAAGAGACAAAGAAAGACACTACATAATGATAAAAGTAGCAATCCAACAAAAGAATATAACCCTTGTAAACATTTATGTATCCAACATAGGAGCATCTAACTATATAAAGCAAACTCTGACAGACATAAAGGGAGAGATTGACAGTAATACAATATAGTAGGAGATTTTAACACCCCATTGATATCAATAAATAGATCTTCCAGACAGAAAATGAACAAGGAAACATCAGCCTTAAATGACACACTAGCTCAGATGGATTTAATTGATATCTTCAGAGCATTTCACCCCAAAGCATCAGGATATACATTCTTTTAAAGGGCACATAAAGCATTTTCTAGGATAGACTACATCCTAGGACACAAAACAAGTCTCAGTACATTTAAAAAGACTGAAATTATATCAAGCATCTTCTCTGACCATAATGGTATAAAACTAGAAATTAATCACAAGAAAAAAAAACACTGAAAAACACACAAAGACATGGAGGCTAAATAACATGTTAATAAACAATTAATGGGCTAACAATGAGATTAAGAAAGAAATCAAAAGAGACATTGACACAAATGAAAGTGAGAACACAACTCAAAATCTATGGGACACAGCAAAAGCAGTCCTAAGAGGGAAATTCATAGCATTACAGGCCTACCTCAAGAAACAAGAAAAATCTCAAATAAATAATCCAACTTTATACTTAAAGGAACCAGAAAAAAGAACAACAAACAAAGCCCACAGTGAGTAGAAGAAAAGAAATAATAACGATCAGAGCAGAAATATATAAAATAGAGTCTTAAAAAACAATAGAAAAAAATCAATGAAACCAAGAGCTGGTTGTTTGAAAAGATAAACAAGATTGACAAACCATTAATCAGACTCATCAAGAAAAAAAGAGAAATGACACAAACAAATAAAATCAGAAAAAAAAGAGGTAAAGCAACAACTGACTCCATAGAAATACAATGGATTGTAAAAAATATTATGAACAACCATATGCCAACAAATTGGACCATCTGGATGAAATGGATAAATTCCTACAAACATACAATCTTCCAAAACTGAATCAGGAAGAATCAGAAAATCTGAACAGACCAATTACAACTAAGGAAATTGAAACAGTAAAAAAAAACAAAAACAAACTCCAAACAAACAAAAGTCTTAGACCAGATGGCTTCACAAGTGAATTTTACCAAACATTCAAAGAAGAATTAACACCTATCCTTCTCAAACTATTCCAAAAATTCAACACTAGGGAAGACTCCCAAGCTCATTTTACAAGGCCAACATTATCCTAATTCCAAAACCATATAAGGACACTACAAAGAAAAAAATTAGGCCAATATTCTTGATGAACATAGATGCTAAAGTCCTCAAAAAAATATGGAGAGCCAGTTGGGATACCCATTTACTGAATAGTCTATTACTTCCCCATCGATTTCAATGCCATCTCTTTCATAAGCGTTCTGTATATGCATGGGTCTTCTCTGTGCTCTCTCTTCTGCCCCATTGTACATCCTTGCACTAAATCAACATCATTGCTCTATAATAAATCACGCAGGACAGATGATGTCACCTTGTTGTTTCTCAAAAATTCTTATTTTTGTTTGTTTGTTGTGGGGTGGGTTTTTTGGCCCCTGTACTACTAAAATAGACAACTTCTCCATAGAATAAAATGCATACAGTGTCCTTAGAATTGGCCACTTAGTCTTCCATTTGAATTTAGAATTAATTGAGTCATTTCATAAAATAAATCCTGTTGGAATTTTGAGTGGGATTGAATTGAATTTTTGGAATTGGTTATTACTAGTATGGGAATCCTAATTTTTTTATCTAGCCACCATGCTGAAATACTCAGTGTCATAGTTATTTCTATTGGATCTTTATGCATATATTCATATTACAAGTAATAAAAAGTTTGCCTCTTTCTTTTCAATCCTTGTATCTCCTATTTCACTTTTTTTTTTACTAGCAGCAGTGACCGTGGACATCCTTACCATTTGTACATTAATGGGAATGTTTCTAACACTTCTCCATTTATATTCACATAATTGACATTTAATTCAGATCACTGAAAAAATAAGGATGCTCCCAATAATTTTTAGCTTTCTAAGATTATATCATGGATGGGTATTGATTGATCACAAATGCTTTTACTGTATCCATTAAAATAATATATAGTTTATTTTTATATATTTTATATATACATTTAATTTATAATACATTATATATATTTTACACATTTCCTTGAATCTGTTAATATAGTACCCTATACAAATAAACTGAAATAGAGCTATATCCTTATATTTTTGGAGAAATCTTAATATATATTGCTGGATGGATTTTATGCTAATATTTGTTTTAGCATGTTTACAATTATTTTCATAAATGAGATTGGACTGTACATTTTATTTTGCACTATCCTTTTCCAATTTGGGCATTGTATTAGTTTCCTATTGGTGCTGTAGCAAATAATCACAAATTTAGTAGCTTAAAACAATGCAAATTTATTATCTTATAGTTATGGAGGTCAGAAGTCTAAAATCTGTCTCACTAGGCTAAATACAAAGTGTCAGCAGGGCTTCATTCCTTTCTGGAGGCTCTAGAGGCCACCCACATAGTTTCACTTATGTATCTCCTTCCATTTTCAAAGCCAGCAATGACTGGTTGAGCCTTTTTCATATCATCACTTCTTTCTGCTCTTCTCTTCCAACTCCTTCTTCCACTTTCTTTTAAATTTTATTTTTCAATTACAGTTTACATTCAATATTATTTTATATGCGTTTTAGGTATACAGCATAATGGTTAGACAATAATGTGCTTTACAAAGTGATCTCCCAATATTTCAAGTGTCCACCTGGCACCATACGTAGTTATTATAACACTAACTATGTTCCTTATGCTGTACTTTACATCCCAGTGACTATTTTATAACTACCGATTTGTACCTGTTAATCCCTTTACCTTTTTCACCCAGCCCCCACCCCCCACCCCTCTGGCAATCATCAGTTTGTTCCCAGTATTGATGAGTCTATTTCTGTTTTGTTCATTTATTTTGTTCTTAAGGACTGTGAGATTCCACTCCGTCCACCTGGACAATCCAAGCTTAATCTCTTTATTTCAAGCTCAGCTGATTAGCAACCTCAACTCCATCCACTGCTTTGATTTCCCTTTGCCATGTAACACAACATATTTACAAGTTCCAACGATTAGGATATCTTTGGAAGGTCATTATTCTATGTACTACAGATATCAAAGATATAATAGACAAAATTAATTGGGATAGTTTCTCTTTCTAGTCTCTGAAACAGATAGTACAAGTTAGAGGTTATTTGCCTCTTGAAGGTTTAATAAAGCACATCTTTTTTGTGAAATTCTTTTTTCCAGGGATGTTAATACCTAAGTAACTGACTTTTTTTTTATCCCTTAGTTTTCTTGTTTAGACCCAAACATTCCACCATAAAACTCTCCTCAACACATTGGGCGATCCATCCACTGTGTTTTGTTTTCATTGGAAACATTCCACCAGAATCCCTGTGTTCTCTTATTCCAAAACTATCTGTTTGCTCTCTAGGAAGAGCTGTCACTCTGAGGTTAAACTTTGTTATCATCCTGGGAATTTCTTTCCTTTCTCTCCTCCATGGGATTCTCTGGGTGTTTTGCTTCTAGTTTCTTATTTTGCCTGGGTATTTTAGCTTCTAGTTTCATTTTTTTGTTTAAATTTAATTTGTTTAATTCTCTAATAGCTTCATGAGAAAAAGAATATTGATGGTAAATTACTTGAGAGATTGCCTATCAAAAGTTTATTCTATTTTCATAACTGATAGATGGCTGGGCATGGAATTCTAGGCTGGAAGTCATTGTCCTCTCAACTTTAAAAGCATACCTTTATTGTTTTCTAGATTCCAGTGCTGCTGGTAAGAAATGCAATGCCATTCCAATTTCAGGTTCTTTCCAGTGAAAAAAGGGAAATGAATGTTAAGACTGTCTCTTCATCCTTATGGCTATGGTGTCATTCCCAATATGAGCTTGATGTACTGAATTCTCCAGGATGACACTGCCTAGTGTCCACAGCAGTCATTCTTGTTCTAGTTCCCCCAGCCAGATTTCCTAGAGCCAGTGTTAGGAATAACACAGCCATTTTAGGCTACTGGCTTTATATGGTCAGCCCAATTCTAGCTCCCTCCCTACATAGCACCTACAGATCTAAGTCTCCATTTAGCTCTCATATCAAACCCCAGCCATTTAGGTCCATCGAACTGAGATATACTCACGAGCCATTTGGATGTACTTCACTTATCTCTGCCATTTGAAGGTTTTTATTTTTTATTTTGGTCCTTCTCTTTTTTGCACTATTCATTTAAAACTTGCTTTTGTGTGGACAACAGTGTGGTGATTGTGGGGGAAGGTGGGTCGGTGGAGGTGGAAGAGGTTATAGGGAGGATAAATGGTGATGGGAAAAAATAAAATAAAATAATAAAGAGAGAAAATAAAACTTCCTTTTGCTTCAAGTTTTCCCAAATATTCTATGGTTGGGTGCTGAGGGAAGCATTTTTCCTATCGGCTCAGTTTGTTAAGCTGTATAGAAGACATCTCTGAGAGGGCATTTGAAAAGGTATCATTGGTTCAGCAGAGTAGAAAATACTGAAATCATTGGTTCATTTATTGATCCACTCACTGAATATGGTATGTTTGTGCCAGGTGTGTGAATATTTTTTGTCCCCAGAAATATAAAAGTTTTTCTCACCTGGCTGGTATGGCTCAGTGGTTGAGCATTGACCCATGCACCAAGAGGTCACTGGTTCAATTCCCGGTCAGGGTACATGCCCAGGTTGTGGGCCAAATCCCAGTGGGGGCATGCAGGAGGCAACCAGTTGATGTTCTCTCTCATTGATGTTTCTATCACTCTCTCCCTCTCCCTTCCTCTCTCTCTAAAATCAATACAGGAAAAAAAATTTTTTTTAAAGTTTTTCTCTTGGTTTAAGACATCCAGTAAGCATACATATGAACATGTTAAAATCAAATTGTGTCATATTTCCCTCAGATTTGCAATAGGAAGGAAAAACAAACAGGAACAAAATTGTTTCAAAAGTTAAATTATGATCCTGATACTTTCTATAAATTGGCTTTGAAATAACATTCTAAATCATTTGAAATTGTTCACATTTCTTATAACTTGATGCAACAACTTCTCTCTTTAGTGAAAATATTCTCTAGAGGTGTAATAAATGAAGCCTTTAAATTTCACTCTTTGGTGGAAATAGCAGTGAAGGAAAGAAACATTGTACAAAAATTTTTTTATCTGCATGGGGAAAAAACAATATTTAGTTGCTGCTTTTAAGATATCTATATCCATAAAAGTTTTGCATTTTAAATGTATTCAAAGTTTCCGCATTTAATTAGGGTTCAGAGTATCTCAGAAGAATTATTATTTGCTTTTAAGCTTAATTATTTTTTTAGTTCTGTAGAACAAATAAATCAAAACACTTCATTAACTGCCTCAAATGAAAATACATTAGAAAAGTTAAGTACAGTCATAAAACTCTCTTCTTAGAACTTTTGTAAATTCACAGTAGGATCTCAAGTATATTGGGCAACAAGTTAGAAATTTAAATCAAAGAGTTAAAATATTTATAGCAATTCCATCCTTCACACTCTTCAGACATCAACAACTACACATTTTATCAACACATGTATGAGAATTTAGTTGGTTCATTTGATTATTTATTAATACCAATAGTCCTGGGGGGGGTCTACACTGCCATAAATTCTTCTGTCATCCAGGAAAAATAATAGAGTAGCTAATAACACAAATTCTATCCTGTGTTGTAGCAAGTTTCTCTTTGTTAAATTAAATGATGGCTTGTTAAAGTTAGATGGATTAATATACCTTCAACTGCGATCTCCCCACTTAGTTATTCTATGCTCCTTAAGTGAATGAGAAAAATTGGTATTACTGTTCTCCATATGTGTTTAGATCAGTGTATTAAGTGTCCAAAAGTTTGTGTGGAAAAATTCTGATCAAGCTTAGCTCCATGGAGTGGATTTATTCACCATAATACATGGTATGTTCTAGGCTCATCCCAGAAGTATCAAAGTTAAAAAACAATACAGTCAATAGGGGGAAAAAAGATAAGTACTTAAGGTTTTACCAAAACTTGAAATCTAAAATCCCATCTCAAAACATATTTAGCCCAGCTTTGATATCAGCTTCTGATAGTTTTTCCCATGTCTAGTGTTCATTTAGGAAACTTTTTTTGTTTGTTTTAAAGAAAACAGATGGGAATAATCATGGCTGAAACTCTCACCCCTCCTTCCTTATTGTTGGCCCAAACCTTTCCAAGGGCACATCTGGGCCTGGGATGGGTCCTTTTTATAGCTTTCTCAAGAGCATGTGACTAATACATTTCACATGTTTAATTAAAGGCTTTTATGTGTGCACTGTGTGTAGTGAGGACCTCATGTGATCACAAGATCACATGTCTAAACTATGACACTATGAAACTTTAACATCTCACTCTGCAATCCAGTTCATTAAATCAGAATGAGTAAGTGGTTAGAATGAAGAACAGGAAGAAGAGGAAAATAATAGTTATAAATTAAGAATATGCCATAGAATGTTACCATCCTACTCAAGTCAATATACAAACCTCCCCACCTAGAATGCCATCTTTTAGAACAGGAGGTGCCCCTATAGAGAGCACCTAGTTCAACCTCCTCACTTTACAGATGAAGAAACCAAAGCACAAAGAGATGAGGGGATACACCCAGGATTATGCAGCCTGTTAATAATCAACCCAGGACTAGAACTCAGGTCTCCTGACTTGCCTCTAGGGTCCTTCTCATTATGCCCTTAAACACATGGCTGGAATTTTAAAGCAAGAGTTAAGAAAAGCAAATTGTGCCCCTACCGTTGCTAGGCACTGTGCTATAACTTGGGATTACAAAGATTAATAATTTAGGATTTCTGCTCTCCCGGGGCTTATACTCTGGGTGGGTGGGGACAAAGACAAATTGATAAGCACCAGTGCCGTAACCACTGAAGGTACTTTAACAAAGGGCTAAGAAGCCCCGTGGATAGAGTAACTTCTTACCGGGGGATTAATATTTTTAGGGCTAGAAGGGTAAGTAGGAATTTGACAGCAAAGAAGGTCTGTTCTAGAAAGGGAACAGTAAGCAAAGGAGCCCGAGGAAGCCATAAGGATCTGAAGTCTTCCTGGAACTAAGCTGAACAGAGAGGAGCAGTGAGAGACGATGTTGACAATCAGGTCAAAACTAAGGAGTTTCAGTTCAATAATTTAGCCACATGAATCTAACAGATTTCCAAACAGCAGAGGTGGTTTTATTGACCAATTTTTTAAATTGGCATTGACTAAAATAGGCTAGAGTGGGAAAGAAATTAGTGTCAGTGACATGAGTAGGAGACTGGTTTCTACTCTTTCCAAGAAGGAAAACAAGATAAAATAAGAGCTACATTTTATTTTTAAATTTCAAGTAAATAGATAGATTTAGAATGATAAATACAATATAGGAAGGAAAGAGTGGATAAAACACTGAGATTTCTGACTTGGGAAGCTGAGTGAAATCATTAACCACAATCAAGTATAAAGGAGGTGTTCATCTGAGAGTAAAAGAATGAGAACTTCATTTAAGGACTCTGGAAATAGGCATAAAGATTTCGAAATAGCCTTGTTGATTCTGTGAATGAAACTTAGAGACATTCTGTACAGTGTGAAGTACCCTGTCTCCATTAATAATGGAGTCCTTCCCTGACTCAGTGATTATAGTTGGGACCACAGAAACTGAGGCATTATTAGTTTCAATAACTATCTACAGACAATTGACTAGATATGCAAACAAAATTATAAGTAACATATTTTGAGAATAGCTATTCCCCGTTTATCTAAGTACTATGTTTCACCAGGGCATCTAAATAAAAAACATTATCCTTAATTAAGATACCTGAGTTCAGTTTTTAATGACCTTTATTGAATGCCTAACAGGTACAAAAAACATACCTTATTGTCAAGAAATACAAAGGAAAATAAGACACAGTTCAAGAAATTTACAGCCTGGGTGGTGAATAATAGCAAGTATAAGTTTCTAATATGCAGAATAAAAATTATAGGAGCTTGAGGAATAAGGGAAGAGATCTTGGAAAAGAAGACATTTGTGTTGAGTCATGAAGGAGGAAGAGTTTGAGAAGTCGTGTTGACAATAATAAATGAGAAAAGACATCTGAGGCTGGTCAGACTGGGAAAATAGTATACAAAAAGGCAAGGAAGAGGAAAAGTGTTAACATATCCAGAGAACATCACAATTGCTCTGTGTAGTTGTAACTTAGAGTATCTGAACACCAATGGTAGAAATTCTGATTGGAATGATAAATTGAAGTTAGTTTGTCAAGGTCTTAAAAGTGAAGAAATGGCAGCAACAACAGAACTTTGGGGAAACTAGCACAGATGATTATAATAGGGCTTTGCTCAGGCTCTGATGTGGAAGCTCTTGCCCCACAAATGACTCAGCTGAGTCTCTCATGTTGCAAAGACTAACCTAAGGAGCTTCCCACATGACTTTTTTTTTTTTTTCTCATTGCCAACCATAGCTTCCACTTGACCCTGTCCCTTACCTCACCAAATTAGAAAGATTACAAAATCTTGTTTAATGTACAAGATACATGGATTTCTCAAAGGAGTCTTATACCTGGAATAAAGTTACTAATGGTTATTATTTAAAACAATAATATTGAATTATAGTAACAGTTAGCATTGGGAACACTTTCTTTTTTGTTGTTGTTGTTGTTAATCCTCACCCAAGGATATTTTTTCATTGATTTTTAGATAGAGTAGAAGGGGGGGGGGAGAGAGAGAGAGAGAGAGAGCGCCTCCCTCAGGATCCTGACTGGGACCAGGGATCAAACCTGCAACACAGGTACATGCCATTGACCAGGAATCAAACCCACAACCCTTTGGTCCGCAGGCCGACACTCTAACTGCTGAGCCAAACCCGCCAGGGCTGAGAGCACTTTCTCTGTAGCAAGAGTACACTGATTGTGTTTTGTTTGTTAGTTTGTCCTTATAATAATCCTTTGAGGAGGTATACTATCATACCAATATTACCATTGAGAAAAGGTGGAATAATCTTTCCACTGACAAGTAGCTTGAGAATGAGGAAACCAGTATTAAAGCCCAGGACTGCCTGACATAAATGCCCTCTCCCCTTTCCTTATCTGGTGCTTGGCAGCCACTCCTCTACAACACAACTTTTAAGGCATTCTCCTCCAAAACTCTCCTTCTATCTAATCCTCTGTAACCCAAGGTAGAGAGGGCTCATAAAACACAACGTGGAGGTATGCCGCATCTTCCCATGAGAAGTAATTAAAAGGCAGGGGTGAAACAAAGAAAAAGGCAAGGAAACCAGTGTTACTTATCAAGTACGATCCTGGTGAAAGAATCACAACTGTTTTGTAATAACTTAAGAATAAACTCCCTTCTGAGTCAAGGAATTCAGCTGAAAGACAAGAGAAAATCTAGCAGAGCCATGACATTTGAAATCTTGCTGGTAGATACTTAATAAAAACTACTCCATTTGGTTTAAGATATGAGAGATTTACTCCACACCCAGTGAACAGCACAGGGCACTTAGAGTAATTTTAAATTGTTTTTTCCAAACACAGAACCTGGGTAGATTTCTTCTCTTTCAAGAACGAATAAAGCAATATTAAATAACATAAAGAGAAAACGTTCCTTAAGGATGTAGGGTGTAGGCACAAAGTGATTTACAGTAAGAAACTGAAGATATTTTCAGAAATTATCTACTTTGTATTTTTATGTACTTTTTATTGATTTTAGAGAAGGAGGAAGGGAGAAGGAGAGAGAGAGATGGAGATGGAGATGGAGAGAGAGAGAGAGACAGAGAGAGAGAGAGAGAGAAAGAGAGAGAGAGACATCGATGTGAGAGAGATACATCAATCGGTTGCCTCCTATATGTACCCCAACCTGGGATCAAACCCAAAACCTAGGTATGTGCCCTGACCAAGAATTGAACCTGCAACCATCCAGTGCACAGAACAATGTTCCAACCAACTGAGCCACACTGGTCAGGGTCCTACTTTGTACTTCTAATAAATGAAAAGAAAACAGACTCTTGAAACATTAAGTCAAAAGACAAGTTTAAAATAGAATAAACTAAAATAAAAGCTCAGATTAAAATTAAAAAGGAATTGACCATTATAAGAAAAGAATGCATTGAATTAAGAGGGAAATCTGTGGTCTCATTATCAGTTCTCTTGCCAAAAACAATTATAAAAGCTGAAGAAAAGACATTTTAAAATATTTGAAAGCATCAATGAGAGCATTAGAGACAATCAAGACAATTGGGAGTTCAGGAGCAAAGATGTGAGAGAAAGGAGGGACAGACTAACTTGAACCCACTTGGATGACTACTTTTCCCCTCAGAAGTGTTGGTGATTTGGACCATCAGTTATAAACACAAAGTGGTAGACAGGGGCTCAGAGTAGTTCCACCAGGCTGGGTAGACACAGACAAAAGAGGCCAAAGCATAACAGGGAGGAAAAAACAGAAAGCATATTCTGAAATACAGCAGCAATTTTCCCTTGAGGCATTTGCCAATTTCTAAGCCTTTCCCATGCAGAGTGAAATTTGAAAATCCAAGCAAAGAAATCCAGCTGAGACGCCAAAGTGTAAAGCCAAGATTTCAGCAATCTATCAGTGCTAGAGAGGCAGAAGTTGAAATTCATGACCAGCCAAGGCAGGGGGAACTTATAAACACCCTAGGCTTTCAGTTGAGACATTAATTAAAATATGAATAATAAAACTCAAATATGCAAAAGTTAGTTTGGAAAAATAAAACTGAGAACCTTATATGCCCAAATTTATGAGTTATAGCTTTATAAAGCTGCTTTTAGTAAAAATATTGACCTTGAATAATGAGAATAAATGAAACATTCAATTACAAAATTACAACTAGATTAAAAACAGAAACTTATAAAAACAAAAATAACAGATGAAAAATAAAGGGAAAGAGCAATGAAATTACCAAAAGAAACAGAATTGACATATATCTAATTGACACACAACTAAAGAATTAGTTCTTTTCAGAGTTGAGGATGACGTCAGCTATAGGTTTGTCATATATGGCCTTTATTATGTTGAGGTACATTTCTTCTATACTAAATTTGATGAGAGTTTTTATCATGAAAGGATGTTGAATTTTGTCAGATGTTTTTTCTACATCTAATGAGATGATCATATGATGTTTATCCTTCATTCTGTTCATGTGATGTATCATGTTTATCGATTTATATATGTTGAACCATCCTTGCATCCCAAGGATAAATCCTATTTGATCATCATGTATGATAGATCCATTTAATGTGCTGTTGAATTTGGTTTCCTAGGATTTGTTGAGAATTTTTACATCTATATTCATAGGGATATTGGTCTATAACTTTCTTCTCTTGTAAGTGTCCTTGTCTGGCTTTGGTATCAGGGTAATACTGGACTTGTAAAATGACTTTGGAAATGTTCCCTCTTTTTTAAATTTTTTGGAAGAGCTTGAGAAGAATTGGCATTAATTCTTCTTCAGTAGATTCAATGTTTGGCAAATTTAGCTGTGAAGCCATCTAGTCCTGGGTTTTTCTCTGTTGGGAGGTTTTTGATTAGTGATTCAATCTCCTCATCCATTATTGGCTTGTTCATATTTTCTATTTCTTCAGGATTCAGTCTGGGTAGAATTTTTTTCTTAGGAATTTAACCATTTCTTCTAGGTTATCTAATTGTTGGTTATCCAATTGCTCATAGTAGTCATTTAGGATCTTTTGTACATCTGTTGTGTCAGTTGTAATGTCCTCTTTTTATAATTTTATGCATTTGAGTCCTCTTTTTTTCTTGGTAAGTCTAGCTAATGGTTTGCGATTTTTCTTTTTTAAAAATCAACTGTAAATTCTGTTTGTCTTTTTCTATTGTCTTTCTGGTATGTATTTCATTCATTTCTACTCTAATCTTTATTATTTCCTTCCTTCTGCTAACTTTGGGATTAATTTGTTTTGGGGTTTTTTTTTCCCCTAGTTCTCTTAGGTATAAACTTGGGTTGCTTATTTGAGCTCTTTTCTTCTTAAATTGAATTTATTGAGGTGACATTGGTGAATAAAATTATATAAGTTTCATGGATACAATTCTATAATACATCATCTGTATATTGTATTGTGTGTCCATCAACCCAAGTCAAGTTTCCTTCCATCACCATTTATTCTCTCTTTACCTTCTCCTATCTTTCCCCTCTTTTTTCTTAATGAAGGTTTTATAGCTATAAGCGTCCCTCTTAGAAATGTTTTTGGTATGTTATGGAATTTTTTGTTTGTTTGTTTTGCCTTTCCCCTAAGATCAGGGACATAAGAAGGGTGCCCACTCTCACCACTTCTATTCAACAGAGTACTGGAAATCCTAGTCAGGGTAATAAGGCAAGAAAAAGAAAAATCATCCATATTATAAAGGAAGAAGTGAAATTATCTACATTTGCAGATGACATGATCTTATATATATAAAACCCTAGAGGTCCCACCAAAAAACCTATCAGAAGTAATAAACTAATTCAATAAAGTTGTAGGACACAAAATCATTTCTAAATGACAACATAGGACTATATGAAAAATAAGTTAATAAAATAATTCAATGTACAATAGTATCAAAAATGAAATACTTAGGAATAAATTTAATCAAGGAGGCGATAAACCTCTAAACTGAGAACTATAAAATATTCATGGAAGAAATTGAAGAAGACACAAATAAATGAAAAGATATTGCAGATTTAGGAAGACTTAGTATTTTTTAAATGTCCTAAAGATTCATTGTAATCCCTATCAAAATTCCAGTGGCATTTTTCATGGATATAGAAAAATAACCTTAAATGCATATGGAATAATGAAAAACTCCAAATAGCCAAAGCAATCTTGAGAAAGAAGAACAACGTTGGAGACATTACACTTTCAGATTTCAAACTATACTACAAAGCTAAAACATAGGCAACAAAAGCAAATAAACATGTAAGACTACATCAAACTAAAAAGCTTTTGCACAGTAAAGGAAACCATCAACAAAATTAAAAGGCAACCTACAAAATGGGGGAAAATATTTGCAAATCATATATCTGATAAGGGGTAAATATCAAAATACACAAAGAACTCATACAACTCAATAGCAAATAATAATAATAATAATAATAATAATCCTACTTTAAAAAATGGACAGAGAAACTGAATAGACATTTTCTAAAGAACACATATATATGGCCAACAGGAACATGAAAAGGTGCACAACATCACTAATCATCAATGCAAATCAAAACCTCAATGAGAGAGATCATCTCACTGTTAGAACGGCTGTTAGCTGTTAGAACGGCTACTATGAAAATGATAACAAGAGCTGGTGATGTAGGAGAAAAGTGAACTCATGTACATTGCTAATAAGAATGTAAAATTGGTATAGTCATTATGAAAAACAGTAGAGGTTCCTCAAAAAATTAAAAATAAAACTGCCAGCCCTGGCTAGTGTGGCTCAGTTGGTTGGGCATTGTCTTGTGTGACAAAAGGTTGCTGGTTTGATTCCCAATCAGGGCACATGCCTGGGTGGCCAGCTAGATCCTCAGTGCAGGGCTGGCAGGAGGCAGCCAATCATGTTCCACTCTCTCACTGATGTTTCTCTCTCCCTCTCCCTTCTTCTCTCTCTAAAAAATCAATTAAAATATTTTAAAATAATAAATAAATAAATAAATAAATAAATAAATAAATAAATAAATCTGCCATATGATCCAGTAATCCCATTCTTGGGTATATTTTCAAACAAGATGAAATCAGTATAATGAAGAGATATTTGCATTCCTATGTTCATTGCAGCATTATTTACGATAGCCAAGATATGAGAACAAGCTAAGGGTCCATTGACAGATGAATAAGTAAAGAAAATAATAAATACATACATACATATACAATTCAGCCATAAGAAAGAAGGAATAACTGGTATTTGTGACAACATGGATGAACTGGGGAAGACATTATGCTAAGTAAAATAAGTCAGACAGAGAAAGACAAATGCTACATGATTTCACTAACATGTGGATTCTAAAAGTTTAACTCCTAGAACCAGGGAGTAGAATGGTTGTCGCCAGGGGCTGGAAGGGTAGAGGAAACAGGGAGATGTTGATCAAGGGGTACAAACTTCCATTTGCAAGATGAATAATTTTGGGGGATCTATTGCACAGCATGGTGATTATAGTTAACAATTCTATAATATACACTTGAAAGTTGCCAACAGAGTAGATCTTAAATGTTCTCACCACAAAAAGAAATGGTAATTATGTGATGTGATTTAGGTGTCAGCTAACATTATGATGGTAATCATTTTTGCAAAATATAAATGTATCAAATCAATTTTTACACCTTAAACTTAGATAAGGCTATACAAAAACACAAGAGCATAATTTTTAAATCCTCCATTTGTTTGGAAATTAAGTAACATATTGCTAAATAAATAATCCACAGATTTAAAAAAAGAAATCAAAGTGGAAATTAGAAATAATTTTGAACTAAATTATAATAAACATAGTATAGTCTAGAATGCAATCACAGCTATACTCAAAGGGAAACCTATAGTTTTAAATGTATATATTAGAAAAGAGGAACAATTAAAAATGTATCTAAGTATCTAATCAAGAAGTGGTAAAAAAAAAATAATTCCCAAAATTAGGAGGAAGGAAATTTATAAAGCAAAAATTAATGAAACAAGAAAACATCTGATCAGAAGGATAAACAAAGTCTAAATATAATTATTTGAAAGACTAATAAAAATGTTAAGTTGGTGATGAAAGTGGCCAAGAAAATGAGAGAAGGCTTAAATATCCAATATCAGGAATGAAAATGGGACATCACTAAAGATTCTATAAACATTAACATTGAAATAAGAGGATATCATAAATTATGCCATTAAGTTTGAAAATTTAGATGAAATGAAAAGATTTCCAGAAAATAAAATATAACTTAATTAAAATTAAAATAAGAATTAAAAACTCTGAATCAATAACCTTAATTTGTGCATTTGTAATTTTAAAACTCTCCACCTGCACCCCAAAATAATTTCAGACCCAGGTAGCTTTACTGATAAGTTTCACAAACCATTTTTTAAAAATTGTACCTATTTTATACAACATCTTCAAAAACTTGTAAAAGAGGAAATGTTTCTCCTCTTTGTATGGGGTCAGCATAACCTTAATATAGGCCAACTTTGCTCAAAACTGTTGATGCAAAAAAACTCTACACAAAATTTTACCAAATAATATAAAAAGAAAATAATATATTATGACTAAATTTGGTTTGTTCCAGGAACACAAGGTTGGCTTAATATTCAAAAAGCAAATCAACACAATAGTAGAATAAAATAGAAATCTATTTCAATCATTTCAATAGCTGCAAAAGAGCATTTGATAAAATTCTGTATACAACTCCTAGCAAACAAGGAATAGCATCTCTTAGAGGATATCTAATGGGGGGAGGAGTGAGGGGAATGCAGCAAATGTCATACCCAAAATGCTACAATACTAAGAGCTATTTCCTTGGGATCAAGAACAATACAAGGATGTTCACTGTCCCATTAGTATTCAACTTCATGTGGGAGGTTCTAGCCAATGCATTAAGGCATGGAAAAGAAATAAGAGGTTTGAAATTCAGAAAAGATAGAAATAAAACAATCAATATTTGCTTATGATATGCTTGTAGAATACACAAAAGAATCTACAATAAATTATTAGAATAGTGAGTTTAGCAAGATTGCTGAATACAAGATCAATATAACAAAAGTCAATTACAAGGGGGTTGGGGGGGAAGGAGAAACATCTGTAACAAAAATAAATTAATAAAAATTAGGGGAAAAAAAGAAAAAAGTCAATTACATTTCTATACCAACAGCAAACAAAAAACAAAATATTTAGAAATGTCATTAATAACTTCTGGTCAAGATGGCGGCATAGATAAACGCAGTATCACCTCCTCCCACAACCACATCAAAATTAAAACTAAACTACAACACAACCATCATTCAGAACTGCCTGACATCGAGCTGAATGGAAGTCCTACAACTAGGAAATTAAAGAAGCAGAAGCAGCCACATCGAGACTGGTAGGAGCATGGAGGCGTGAACAGGATGGTCCCTCACCCACGTGTGGCGGATAAAAATCAGGAGACACCTCAGCTGGGATGGTCCTCCCTGAGGAGTGAGGAGTCCCTGTCCCATATCAGGAGCCCAGCTCAGGGTTCCAGTGCCAGGAAGAGAAGTCCCCATAACTTTGGGCTGGAAAACCCAGCAGGAACTGAGGCAGAGAGAGGCTGCGGCTGCTGGAGCCCCAGGCAGCTCCTCTTAAACGGACCACGTGTGGACTTACTCAGACTTGCTCCCTCTAAGCTTGGAGGAGAGAGGCAGCTTGAAGGGCACCAGAGACATACAGGGAAGAACTGAGCTGTTTGCCCTCAGGACGAGGGCTGGAGAGGTGACTTTCTCCTGGACAGACATGCTGGCAGAGGCTGATGTTCCTTTGGTGAGCCCTTCCCTGGGGTGGCAGACAGCCGCCATATCTGGGACTCCAACAACCTGGCTCGTACTGTTTGCCCTGCCCTGGTGATTCCCTTAGGCCCTGCCCCATCCAACTTTTGGGCCCACCCAAGCTGTTTCCAAAGGCTTTACCATAGGATTGGTCTGTCTTGGATCCTGCTTCAGAGTTTCCTAAAATCTCTCAAACAAGCAGCATATGGTCTCAGGGAGCCCCATACTTCTAGCTAACTGGCCCCAGGCCTGGCACTGGAAGCACCCAGCCTTGGTTCATAACTTGGCTTTTCCTGGGTACCTCCAAGCCCAGCACAAGAAGAAGCCATCAGCAGATCACTTTGTAGCTTAAGCCTGGTGGCCCCAGATAGAACACAGGCAGTGGCTGACTTTGCCCCAGAGCCAGCACATCCAGTGGACAGCTCCAGACCACATCGAAACACCACCACCCAACCACCTCCACAAGTGACACACTCAATGAGTGGACTCAGTGGGTACCAGAGCCCTGATGAAGTATGTCTTGCTCTGTGTGGTGGGCCCCTACACAGCTGATCCTCCAAGGTAGTCAGAGGCCAGAGGTCAGTGGGCACAGCCAGTCCTTGCACCTGATCAGCCTGAGTAAATCCTTCCCATTGACATGCCAACAGCAATCAAGACTCAATTACAACAGAAGGGTATACAGTCCACACTAGTGGTGCACCTCGAGGGCCCAGCTGGGGTAATCAGGGAGGCTGTGCCACTGGACCTTACAGGACACCTACAACAATAGGCCACCTAGGAAGCCTAGGAGACATAGCAACTCTACCTAATACATAGAAACAATCACAGGGAAGCAGCCAAAATGAGGGGACAAAGAAACATGTCCCAAATGAAAGTAAACAAAACTCCAGGAAAAGAATTAAACAAAATGGAGATAAGTAATCAATCAGAAGCAGAGTTCAGAAAACAGGTTATAAGGTTGCTCAAGGAACTTGGTGAGACATTCAAGGAACTTAGTGAGACCTCTAAGAAACTTAGTGAGAACATCAACAACATAAAAAAGGACCAGTCAGAAACGAAGGATGCACTAACTGAAATAAAGAATAATTTACAGGGAATCAATAGTAGACTAGGTAAAGCCAAAAAGCAAACCATCAATTTGGAATATAAGGAAGCAAAAAACACCCAATCAGAACAGCAAAAAGAAAAAAGAATAAAAAAAAATGAGGGTAGTGTAAGGAGCCTCTGGGACAACTTCAAGTGTGCCAACATTCTTATCATAGGGGTGCCGGAAGGAGAAGACAGAGAGCAAGAAATTGAAAACCTATTTGAAACAATAATAACAGAAAGCTTTCCTAACTTGGTGAAGGAAACAGACATACAAATATAGGAAGCACAGGGAGTCCCAAACAAGATGAACCCAAAGAGGACCATACCAAGACACATTATCATTAAAATGACAAAGGTTAAAGACAAAGAGAGAATCTTAAAAGCAGCAAGAGAAAAGTAGTCTGTAACCTACAAAGGAGCTCCCATAAGACTGTCAGTTGATTTCTCAAAAGAAAACTTTGCAGGCCAGAAAGGAGTGGCAAGAGATATTCAAGGTGATGAAAAGCAACGACCTACAACCAAGACTACTCTATCCTGCAAAGCTATCATTTAGAATCAATGGACATATAAAGATTTTCCCAGACAAGAAAAAGCAAAAGGAGTTCATTACCACCAAACCAGTATTATATAAAATGTTGAAGAGTCTTCTTGAAGGAGAAGAACAAAAATATGAACAATAAAATGGCAATTAATACATATCTATCAACAATTGAATCTACAAACAAAATGAGCAAGCAGAACAGAAACAGACTCATAGATACAGAGAACTTTTGTTGCTTGCCAGATGGGTGGGGGCTGGGGGGATAGGTGAAAAAGATGAAGGAATTAAGAAGTACAAATTGGTTGTTAGATTGATGAACCTCAAAGGGAAGGGGGGAGGAAGGGTGGGATGAGATAAACCAAAGAACTTCTATGCATATATGCATAAACAATGGACACCACCAATAGTGTAGGGAAGGCTGGAAGGGGGTGGGATTGGGGAGGAGGGGGTTAATGGGGAAAAAAGAGGGGACATCTGTAATACATTCAACAATAAAGATGAGTTTTAAAAATTAAAAAAAAAATGTCATTAATAATAGCATCAGAAATAGTAAACACCTAGGACTAAATCCAACCAAAGATGTGAATAATTAGCCGTGTTTTAAAGAAAATAAAGACGAGATAAGAGGCATACCACTTCTTGGACAGAAAACTTAATAGTGTAAAGCTGTCAGTTCTCCCCAAATTGGCTTATAGCGTTAATAAAAATCCAATCAAAATTCAACTGAATTGTGTGTGTGTGTGTGTGTGTAACTTAACAAATTAATTCTAAAATTCATATAGAAATACAAAAGGCTGGGAATAGCCAAGATGCTCTCAAAAAACAAAGTAGGGCTTACTCTATTAATAAATATTAATAATCAATATAATTCAAGTCATATGGAAACAACACAAAGATATACAAATAGACAAAAATAAAGAGCTCAAAGACAGACCCAACTGTGTATGTCACCTTGTTTATGACAAAATTGGTACTACAGAACAATCTCTTTAACAAATTGTTTTGGACAACTGGATATAGGAAAAAATATTAAGCCTGATTCTTACCTCACAACCGTAAAAACACACAAAATCAATCCCTGCTAAACTATAAATCTAAATGTAAAAGACAAACAAATAAAACTTCTAGAGTTTCTTTGTCTTATGTAGTACTCACTAGCCACAAGTAACTATTTAAATTAATTAAAGTTAAATAAAATATAAAATTTAGTTCTTCAGTTACATTAACCACATTTCAAATGCTCAGTAGCACTTGAAAACAGTATTTGCCCGCCCAGAAACAGAACATTTTCATGACTGTAGAAAGTTTTATTGGTCGGTGCTTTTCTAGAATATAATATAGAATATCTTTGTGACCTCAGCATTGTAAAGATTATTCAAACAGAACACAAACACACAAAACCTAATCATAAAGAAAAAATCAATCAACTGGACTACATTAAGTGTAGTAAGTTATATTCATCGGAAGACAACAGTAAGAGAATGTAAAAACAAGCTGTAAAAATGGGAGCAGGTATTTGTTATACATACAGTCAACACAGGGCTTATATCCAAGATATGCAATGAATGCACACAAACCAGTGGAGAAATAACCCTACAGTAAAACAAAGAGACAACCCATTAGTGAAGTGGGCAAGAAATTGAAAAGCACTTCAAAAAGTGTATATCTAGCCCAGCCGGTGTAGCTCAGTGGTTGAGCATCGACCCATGCACCAAGAGGTCGCCAGTTCGATTCCTGGTCAGGGCACATGCCCAGGTTGTGGGCCCCATCCCCAGTGGGGGGCATGCAGGAGGCGGCCAATCGATGTTCTTTCTCATCGATGTTTCCATCTCCCTCTCCCTTCCTCTCTCTCTAAAATCAATAAAGGAAAAAAATAAAATAAAATAAAGTGTATATCCAAATGGACTTCTTTTCAGTAGCTGAGAATATATAAAAATGAAAAAGATAATAAGCTACCACTATACATCCGACAAGATGGCTAAAATTAAGGAGGTTGAAAAAAACAAAGTACTAGTGTGAAGAAGGAATAACAAGAAGGGAATGTATTGGCTGGTGAGATAGAAGAGTGAAATAATCACTTTGGAAAACTGTTTGACAGTATCAAATAAAGTTGTATATAACAGAAATGCATATACATGTACATCAAAAATAGGTATAGCCCTGGCCAGTTTGGCTCAGCAGTTAGAGCCTCCACCCATGGACCAAAGAGTGGCTGGTTTGTTACCCAGTCAAGGGCACGTACCTGGGTTGCAGGTTTGATCCTGGCCCCAGCTGGAGTCATGCAGGAGGCAACCAATCGATGTGTCTCCTTCACATCAATGTTTCTCTCTCTCTCCCTCCCTTCCACTCTATCTAAAAATCAATGGAAAAATATCCTGGGGTGAGGATTAACAACAACAACAAAAATAGGTACAAACATATTCACAACAGCAACATTATTTATAGTAGCCCAAATTAGAAACAAATGATCAATCAGTAGAATACATAAATAAATCATGATAGATTCATATAATAGAATAATACACAGTACTGAAAATTAATCAACTAAAACCATGTGGAGTCATTTCAAAAATAATATTGATAAAAATAAGTACACCCAAAAGGATATATACAGTAGGTTTTTTGTTTGTTTGTTTTCATATAACATTCTTTCTAAAAGCAGGCAAAACCAAAGGGTTAGAAGTCAAGATAGCTGTTTCTTTGGGGGAAGTGTTTGAGGGGGGACATGAAAGAGGCTACTGGGATGCCAGCAATCTTCTACTTCTTGACCTTGGTGTTTACATAGGTATTTGCTTTGTGTTCTAAATACATTATCTATGTTTTGTGCACTTTTTCTGTGTGTATGTTAAACTATACAATTACAAGATTAAAAAATATTTGTTTCATTCTTTAAAATAAACTTATACGAACTAACTTTTTATGGAAATGTTCCTCTAAACTAGTACAAGTTAGTGACTCCAGCTTTTGAAAATAAAATGAGGAGCTCTGGGGAATAAAAGGATTGCTCTAGTTGAAATGAACATGGAACCGAGTATAGCCCCAGCTGCTTAGTCTGTCTCTTTGTTATATACCACTGCTATCTCCAAACCTTGGGCATAGCTAAAGAGCCTTGATCTCTTTGGTATACAGTTTAAAGAGCGCTGATACCTAATTTATTCTTTTTACAAATATTTGAGATCTTACCATTGGGGACATAGAAGATAGAGCAACAAACAAAGCAAAATTCTTGCCTTCATGGAGTTTATATTCTTACATGACACCGAAATGTAAAAATATCAGTAGTTTAGCACATTGTCTTTATTGATTGATTGATTTTAGAAAGAGAGGAAGGTGGAGAGAGAGAGAAAAACATTGATTTGTTGTTCCACTTATTTATGCATCCATTGGTTGAGTCTTGTATGTGCCCTGATCGGAAATCAAACCCACAACCTTCGTGCATCAGAAGGATGCTCTAACCAATTGAGTTACTCAGCCAAGGGCCTACTACATTTTCTTAATAGAAAGTTTAATTGACAGAAATGAGTTTTGAACTGAAGGAATTAAAGGTAATATGCCCATATAAGAAATTTTGCTATGACATTAGCCTGATCAGATGATTTTCAAACAGTATTTATAACCCAGATCTATTTATAAATATTTCTTTATTCACTGCATAATATTTGAGGGCCAATCATATATCTGCCACTGTATAGAGCTTTGGGTTCCCTGCACTCAAAGATCTTACTGTCTAAAGGGTGCAACAGACATTAAACAGCATGCACAATTTGTCATTAAATTTAAGAAAATAACCAGGGTGAGACACTATGCTGCCTCTTACTAACTGATTACTGTATTTGATCTGATATTGTTTAACTTGACTCTATGAAACACCTGGATAAAATCAATACTTTTTAATACATTTCAGACTATCAAACAGTTTTACCTAAGGCAGCTTTCAAAAATCCTGATGGCTTGAACATACCCAAGACCAGATAAGTCAGAGCAGGGTGGGATCCAAGCATCAATGTCACCATGTGTCAGAATGGTAAGAAGCTAGGAAAATTCCTGGGCAAGTGGAATGGGGAAACTGAGACAAGAAAATTAAATAAAGCCAAACAGTTTGGGCAGCTTGCAGCCAGCTTGTGAATCCTAAAACCTTATCTTCCCCAACCAAGGGCACTTGAGAGCAAATGGTTTATATCTCTCCTCCCTAACCAAAGAATACATAGCTTAAATCACCCTGGCCTAGGAAAATAGAGAACAAATAACCAATTAATGTCATTTGTGCTGGCTAAACCCAAGGAAAGATGAATTCTGGGGGACAAATAACAAAAACCCCAAAAGCATTTGGATGGTATCACTTGAGGGGAGAGTGTGGCAGGATAAATAGCTGCTAGGGCAGGAGGAGGGGAAGGAAAGAAAAGGGGGCGCTTATCTTACCCACTGAACAAAAATTCAATAGTCTTAGGACTTGCCAAGATAAAATTGTCAGATGTTCTCATAAATTCTGGGAAAAGCCACAACAATGTAAAAGGAGAACTTTGAAACATATGGGGTGAGGGGGGAGTATAAAACCCTTGAACACTTACCAGGCAAGGCACTCAGGCTAGCTGAGTTGCCCACTTGTGCTTTTTTTTTTTTTTTTATTAAATATGGAACGCTTCACGAATTTGCATGTCATCCTTGCACAGGGGCCATGCTAATCTTCTCTGTATCATTCCAATTTTAATATATGTGCTGCCGAATCGAGCACCCCACTTGTGCTTTATACCAAGGGTATTCTTAATAAATTCACTTGCTTTGTTTCCTTAATAAATTCCCTTGCATTGCTTCAACACTGCCTTCTGTCACTTGTTTGAATTCTTTCTGTCGAGTGTGACAAGAGCTGAGGAGGGGAGAACCGAGCCCCCTTTGACTCAGGCAGGTGGCTCTCTGGTAACAATTAAAGCTCCCCATGTCATTCCAATGTGCAACCACGATTGAGAATCACTGATTTAGGGGCAAGTTTATTCTATACATTTTTAATTTCCTTTATATTAACTTAGAAACCTATTTTCCATCATATTTAATATTTTAGCACCTTCTAATTCATATGTCCTCTTAGTCACAGAAAATATTTATGCTTTATTACCAAGCAGAAAATTTCAGAGTGGGCACATGTCCTGAGCTAAGTAGCTGGAATACAAAACTGAACATTTCAGATTATCTCAAGAAAACAAAAAGCAAGTTTTTTACTTAATATTATTTAAGCTATTATTTAATTCCATGCTGCAAACTTCCATATAATTACATGTGTAGCTAAACAAGAGTCAGATGCTTCTGATGTCCCTCCCCTATGACAATAGCTTAATGTCACTACCTAAAAGCAAAATTTGGGGCTACATAAAATATTACACTGATCCTCTACAAACTTCTTTATGTTACAGGATTTATCTAATATGTGTATGAACAAGGGACAAATGTAGGGTTCAGAGAACCACTCCATGTACTGTAGACAGAATGTTAAAAAAAAAAAGTCTCATTATTACCAACTAGGCAAAGAAACACACGTAAACAGAGACAGGGGCTTTCCAAAGTTTTCTTCAGTTGTTTTCCTCTTTAATTATAGGGCTGACTTAGGCTGTGGTGATTGGAGATCAGCCTGCTGGCCTCCAAAGCCAAGGGCAAGCTCTCTGGCTCCAACTACATTGGGCTCCAATTATGATGCTGTAAGGATTTCTCTTTTGGATAAAATGAAGTTCTGCCATTTTGCTCTAAAGTTTCTAAGTTTTATTTTGCTTTAAGACTCTTTCTACAGCAGCAGTCCTTGCAATGATGTGTTTACCTTCCAAATTCACAAGAAATTTCTTCAAAAGCCTCCATTACCCCAACTTTATCACTTAAAATTACAACCACAGGAACACGTCTGCAGTGGCAAAGAGTTCTCTGCAAAGCAAAAGATACATGAAGGGATTCCCTAAGTCTCCATGAAAACTAACAGGCTATTTTCTAATTAGGGAGCAATTTCACAACATTTAGAAAGAAATAAACCAAAACTACATCATTCTTTAAAACTATTTTGACTACTTATTTCTAAGAGTAAAGAAACTACATAACCAGGATTCAACAAATCCTGTAGCAACTACTCTTTTCCAGGTCTTATGTTAGGACCAGAGGTTAGAAGACAATCAAGAGAAGCAAGAACCAAAGCCTAGTATATAAGAGAAGACATAAAGTATTTTAGGAGAAAAGAGGAAGTAGTCAAGCAATCTTAAATCACCTGATTCCTTTGCTCGGAGCTCATGAGTTTTCACTCAGAACAATGTTCTCCTCTCCCCTCCCAGGGTGGTACATGGCCTTAAAAGCTCATGAGTTCAAAAGCTCAATTTAATGTCCATCTCCTTAACAAGTTCTCTTCTTGAATGAGAGAAGATTTAGTGATTCCCTTTGTATCACAGTCATTTGCAAAAAATGAAAACCAAACCTGTAGAGAATTTTTATAAATTTATTTGAGCCAAACTGATGACATATACTGGGGAGCAAGATCTCAAGTGCTCAGTTTTGCAGTTTCTTTTGTGCATTTGAAATTCAGGGAACATAAGGAAGATTACCTGAGGGTGGACAAAACAAGGCAGGAAATGGATTATAGGATAGTTATGAGTATTTGTTCTCTTGAGGGGGTTATATTTTAGGAGGGATCTGAAAGGGTGGTTCCTGTATTAGAAGTTGGGGTATGAAAAGAGGCATTTCAAAGAGGTGCTAACCCAGATTCATAGAAACAATGGACAGGGCTTGCATAAGGCAAAGATGCATGCCCTCACCAGGTGGTCTGTGCTACAACTCTGACTGTGGCTATGGCTGCACAGCTTTCCTTTACTTCTGCCTGTTCTAAGCCTGATTTTTCAGTCTCCCCAATAAATGTGAGATACTAATATCTTTAGTATCATTTTTTTCTGATTGTGGACGAAAAAGGGTGTTGTGATAAATCATAAATTCTTAACTGGGCAGATCATGGTGGGTAGTCACACCCCAGACCTTAAATTCTTTAGTGAAAGGTTTTAAGCCAGCCCTGTCCATTGTTCTTGTCATACAAGTTGATACACCTTTGAAATGCCAAAAGTAATACCCCTCAAAGAAGTTATTAACCCTCAAGAGAACACATAATCTTGTTAACTATGCTGAAATCTGATCCCAGCCTTGCTTTCTCCCTCTTCCATGTATGGTCGGTTTTTCCCTCCTTAAACTCAAATGCATAAAAGAAGCTGATAAACTGTTATTCTCTGGAGCATTTGAGATCTTGCTCCCTGGCATATATCCTCAGTTTGGCTCAAATAAACTCATAAAGGTTCTCTACAGGTTTGGATATTTCTTGCCTCAACAGGAAGTAAACTGCTGGAGAGTTTTACAAAATAGTGACAAACAGGCACTCTCCCACAAATTCCCGAGATAATTCTTTCAAGGAATGTGTCATGAACATATTTCTTTTCCCAATACTCTAAGGGAAACCAGATATTGATGACCATTCATAAGTAAATAGCATGTCTAATTTCATATGGAAGTCCACACTTCCGTTACCCAAACACCAAGGCTATAATGACAGAATCTTTTCCTGGATAATCTTTCCCATACAATGCAATGCACCATGACCTGGCCTTCACTTCACACTCAACTTCCTGCATTATTCTGAAATCTAGCTCACAATTCATAGCCTTCTAGCTCAGAGAAAAAGTACACTAGATTTCACTGCTGCAAAGACATCATTATCTTTATCTTTCCTTGCTTTGCTGGCCCAGAGCCATGTCTAATATATTTTGAGTCTTCCTTCCCTAGTCAACCTCTGACCAATTACCCCTTCTGTGAGTATAAATCCTGAGTTTCCATATGGTTACGTGTAAGTAAATTTATCAATTGAGAAAGGTCATCTAAAACAAAGTTTACCAGTTTATAAAGTAAGCCCCAGTGGCCTTGGTTAACTCCAGAATCTAGTTAAGTATGTCTGTGAGTCCTCCTTGGGTCTCCTATGCCACCCGCTTTCCTCCCATATCCAGCATCTTTTTTTTTTTTTCTTTAATTCTTGCTTAATACCCTCCAGAAAGACTCTAGAACTTAGTCACACTAGCTAGTCATTTGGAATGACTGATAGTGCAAGAAATCTGTCTGGGTTCAAACCGTTGCATCATGCAGCAACCTAGGGGCATTCTTGAGCTCTGCCCAGGTGTTTCAGCGCGTCTCTGAAAAGTACCTTCAAAACTAACCAAGAATCCCTGCTTTTTTTTTTTTTTTTACTATATTTTTTACAATATTTCTTTTACTATTCTACCTAGTTTCTACAAGTAATTTCTAACAGAGGCTTCAATACAAGAGTCAAACACTAATGCCAGATTTCATTTTTTATTAATCCTCACCCAAGGATATGGTTATTTTTTAATACTATTATTGATTTTTAGAGAGAGAGAAACATTGATGTAAGAGAAATATCAATGGGATGCCTTCTGTACACTCCCCAACTGCAGATCAAACCCATAACCTAGATATGTACCCTGACCGGGAATCAAACCCACAACCTTTTGGTGTATGGGACAATACTCCAACCAACTGAGCCACTGGGCCAGGGCACTAATGCCAGATTTTTTTTTTTAAAGAAAATCTCTAATTCTATTTTTTGGGTAATGAAATTCTGATTTACTTTTTCTGCAGTTATTATTTTATTGCAAACTATCCCCAAAGAGTTAAAATCCTTATGATTGAGTTAGACACCAAGTTTCCTTTAACCAAAAATCCTGGAACAAAATTACACTTTCTGCCTAATTATATCAGTTAGATCTGTGATGGCTGACAACCTGATTCCTTACTTGACATAATAGTGTACTTAAAAGTACAAGTTCATATTCAGGTTAGTACCTACTCTGACAATGATATTCAAGTATCCTATCAAAAGGAACCCCATTGCTCTCATTAGCATCATTTAGACAAAAATCTAGAACCATTATCAGATCATTCTCCTAACCTAAAATACTAAAGCTAGGTCTCTGTGGTAGAAAAACATAACCAAGTTATTTATATAACATGCTTTGCTATCTTATTCAATGAAGAAACTGTACATTGTTCCAATGAGGATAGAGAAATGGAATGGTGAGTATAATTCATTGACCAGACATTTTTTTACAACTAGAAGGAACCTAGATGTCATTTACTCCAGCGGTTTCAATCTGGCAGCTCATTCTGCAGTCGTGTTTTCTTTGGTCTGCAATGTTAGTTCATTGCCAATATTAAATAACAGTACATGTCATATAAAATATCCAGACTTTCACTTCTTCTTAAAGACTTAAATTAGCTGGCACGGTTTCTCACATTTATATGGAGCAAGTGTCTTCCAATATCCAAAAGTCCTCACTTAAATTACCTGCACAGCTTTTAATTTTGAGGATTATGACACACTCTCCACCAGCACGTCTCCATCCTGGTACACATAAATATTCTAAACAAGTTGTCAGAAAACAAAGCAACAAACCACTACCCAAAGGAATCGTTCCTGGTTTCATTAAGGCCTAAAATCCTAGTTCATAAAATAGTATTTCTTCTTAATCTTACTGTGACATAAATACTTCACTTCTAAAGCTCAAGACAAGAGTTCATTTTTATTTAATATTGCAGGATTAGAGAGGAAGACCAGGCAGGACAGAAGAGAGTACTGTACTAATAATCAAATTGGATATAATTTCTGAATTTCCATTTGAAAGATAGAAAACAAATCATCTTTACAGTGGCATGTGCTTATTGTATATAGTATCAAAGCAAAGATACATATCTTTTGAGACATATATACACATACAGGGTGAGGCAAAAATAGGTTTACAGTTGTGAGTCCACAAAACAGAGTCAATAAAGCTATTGTAATAATCATAACCTGCATGTCTTTTCCCATACAAACTGTAAACCCCACCTTGTATGTATGTATTATGTATATATGTATGTATATATTATATGTATGTATGTATGTATGTATGTATGGAGAGAGAGAGAGACTCACATTTGCTTTATCCATTCATCCATCAATAATAAACACCTTGGTTGTTACCATATCTTGGCTATTATGAATAATGCTACAATAAACATTTTGTGAGTGAAGATATCTCTGTGAGATACCAATTTTTGTTTCCTTCAAATATATACCTAGAAGTGGGATTGCTAGATCATGTAGCAGTTCTGTTTTTTATTTTTTTAGGAACCACTATACTGTTTTACATAGTGGCTGCACCAATTCAGATTTCTAGCAACAGTGTACAAGTGTTCCCTTTTCACATCCTTACCCACATTTGTTTTATATTATATATATATATTATATTATATATTATATATAATATATATTATATATTATATATTATATATTATATAATATATATTATATAATTATAATTATATATTATATATTATATATATTATATATATTATATATATATATAATATCATAGGTGTGAGACGGTATCTCATTGTGGTTTTTATTTCATTTCCCTGATGACTAGTGATATTGAATACCTTTTCTTATTGGCCATTTGTATGTCTTCTTTGGAAAAAATGTCTACTCAAGTCCTTTGATGATTATAATTGGATTATTTGGTTGTTTGTTATGAGTTGAATGATTTCCTTACATATTTGGGAAATTAACCCTTTATCAGATATATGATTTGCAAATATTTTCTCCCATTCTGTAGATTGCCTCTTCACTCCACTGACTGTTTCTTTTGCTGTGTAGAAACTTTTTAGTTTGGTGTAGTCCAACTGGTTGATTTTTGCTTTTGTTGCTTGTGCTTTTGGTGTCTGAAAAAACATTGCCAAGACCCAGATCAAGGAGCTTTTTCTCTCTGTTGTCTTCAAGAGCTTTACAGTTTCAGATCTTAATTTAAGTCAATCCATTTTGAATTGCTTTTTGTTTGTGTGGTGTAAGATAGTGGTCTACTTTCATTATTTTGCATGTGGCTATCCAGTTGCCCAACACCATTTATTTTATTTTTTTTTAATCAAACACTGCTTTTGTTTATTTTTAATTTGTATTGATTGATTTTGAGAGAAAGAAAGAGATACACCCATCTGCTGTTCCACCCATTCATGCCTTCATTGGTTGATTCCTGCATATGCCCTGACCAGGGATCAAACCCGCAACTTTGTCATATCAGGATGATGCTCCAACTAACTGAACTAACTGGCTAGGGCTGCCCAACACCATTTATTGAAGAGACTATTCTATCCCCATTGTATATTTACGGCACCCTTGCCAAAGATTTGTTGACCATATATGAATGAATTTCTGGGCTCTCTCTTCCTTTCCATTGGTTTTATGGTCAGTACCATAGTGTTTTGATTACTATAGCTTTGTACTATGGTTTAAAATCTGGAAGTGTGATACCTCCACCTTTGTTCTTCTTTCTCAAGATTACATTGGCTAGTCAGGGTCTTTCATGATCCATACAAATTTTAGAATTATTTTTACTATTTTTATGGAAAATGTCTTTGGGATTTTCACCAAGATTGCATTGAATCTGAAGATTGCTTTGGTTAGTATGTACATTTTAACAATAGTAAAGCTTTCTGTGAGCATGGGCTATCTTTTCATTTATTTTTGTCTTCTTTAATGTCTTTCATCGGTGTTTTATAGCTTTCAGCATACAGATCTTTCAACTCCTTGATGAAATTTATTCCTAAGTATTTATTCCTTTGGATGCTATTGTAAATGGAATGGTTTTTTAAATTTCTTTTATAGATAATTTGTTGTTAGTATATAGAAACACAACTGATTTTCATATATTGATTTTGTATCCTGCAACTTTACTTAATTAGTTTATTGGTGGGCTTTGTTATTTTGGTTTTATTTTTTGTTTTGGGGTTGTTGTTTTTTTTAGTTTGTGGTGGAGTCTTTGGGGTACTCTATATATAAAATCATGGCATCTGCAAATAGGGACAATTTTACTTCTCCCTTTCCAATTTGGATGCCTTTGGTATCTTTTTCTTGCCTAATGGCTCACTTAGGCTAGAAGTTCCAGTATAATGTTGAATAGAAGTGATGAGAGTAGACATCCTATCTGTCCTGATCTTATCTGAAAAGCTTTCATCTTTTCACCAATGATTGATACTAGATGTGACCTTTATTATGGTGATCATGGTACATTACGATATATTATGTATATTATGGTATATTATGGTACATTCCTTCCATATTTATTTTGCTGAGAGTTTTTAACATGGAAAAAAAATGTTAGAACTTGTCAAATGCTTTTTCTGCATCTCATCTTGAAATTCTCAATGATTATCCTTCATTCTGTTAATGTGGCAAATCACATTTATTGATTTGTGTATGTTGAAACATCCTTAGATTCCAAGGATAAATTCCACTTGATCACAGTGTAAGATCCATTTCATGTGTTATTGAATTCAGTTTGCTAGTCTTTTGCTGAGAATTTTAGCATCCATGTTCACTAAGAATATAGGTCTATAATTTTCTTTTCTTGTCTGGCTTTGATTTCAGGGTAATGCTGTTGGCACATCAATGGGAGGGAAAACCAGGGAAACAAGGAAATTCTGACATTTGGGACCTGGAGGACATAATGCTAAGTGAAATAAGCCATACATAGAAAGACAAATACAGTATGATTTCATATATGTTGAATCTTAAAAAAAAAAATCTAAATTCATAGAAATAGAGTAGAATGATGAATGAAGGTTGACTGCAGCTATGGAGTGGGGAAAATGAAGAGATGTTGGTCTTGTAGGGCACAAACTTTTATTTATAAAATGAGTATGTTCTGAGAATCTAATTTATAGTGTAGTGACAATAGTTAATAATATGCTATTGTGCATAAATAGCCTGTCTCCACTCACATTATAGACTTTCCTAAGATCTCTCAAAGGTTCACAAACATCAAACAAGCAGCATCTGGCCTTGGTGTGCCTCATACCACTTGCTAAGCATCTCCAAGCCCTGCCCTAGTGGCACTGGATTAGGTTTGCAACTTAGCCTCTCCCAGGCATCTCCAAGACCAGCACAAGTGGCAACCATCTGCAGATTACTCTGTAGCTCCTACCAGGTGGCTCCTAACCAGGCATGGGGAGCAGCTGACCTTGGCCTACACCAAAAGGCCCCAGAACCAAAATACCCAGTGGCCAGCTTCAGACCACACCAGTGCACTATCCAACCACCTCCACAAATGACATACCATAGGCAGACTCAGCAGACACCAAAGCCCAACTAAAGTGAATCTTGCTCTGTGGGCTCAGCCCTTGCATAACACTCCTCTTCTATAGTCACAGCCATTATCACAACCAATCAGCCTGAGGGTCACTCCTTCCCATTGATGTGCCAACAGCATTCAGGGCTGAACTACAACAGGAGAGCACCCACGACCTATGGAAAAGACATACCTGGAGCACACAGCTCAAGAGACCAGGGAGGCTGCACCACTGGCCCACACAGTACGCCTACTACATACGGCCACTCTATCAAGCCTGGGGGATGTAGCAGCTCTACCTAATACATAGAAACAAATATAGGGAGTCAGTCAAAATGAGGAGACAAAGGAACATGTCCCAAATGAAAGAACAGGACAAAACTCCAGAAAAAGTACTAAACAAAATGAAAACAAGCAATCTATCCAGATGCAGAGTTCAAAACACTGATCATAAGGATTCCCAAAGAACTTAGTGGAAAGGTTGATTAACTCAGTGAGAACTTTAACAAAGAGATAGAAAACATAAAAATATTAATAGAAAACAAAAAAGAACAAGTCAGAGATGAAAAATACAATAACTAAAATGAAGAATACATTAAAGCAGGGATGGGGAATGTCCACCCTGCAGGCCATATAAGGCCCAAGAAGTCAATACCAACTAACATCACATGTCTCACCAAATTAGCCTGATCAAATATAGCAGGCTAATTTTTAAGTTGATCATTTTGTATGGACTGCAAATGATGTTACAAATATCCAAATGGCCCTTGGCAGAAAAAGGTTTCCCAACCATGCATTAGAGGGAATCAACAGTAGATTAGATAAAGCAGAGGAACAAATCAGCAATTTGAAAGACAAGGTAGCAGAAAACACCCAATCAGAATAGCAGAAAGAAAAAATAATCCAAATAAATAAGAATAGTTTAAGGGTAGTCTGGGACAACATCAAGCATACCAATATTCACATCATGGGTGTACCAGAGGGAGAAGAAAGAAAACAAGAAATTAAAAACCTACTTGAAAAAATAATGACACAAACTTCTCTAACCTGGTGAAGGAATTAGGCATAGAAGTTCAGGAAGCACAGAGAGTCCCAAACAAGGTGAACCCAAAGAGGCCCACACCAAGACACATCATAATTAAAACACCAAAGGTTAAAGACAAAGAGAATCCTAAAAGCAGCAAGAGAAAAGTAGTTACCTACAAGGCAGCTCCCATAAGACTGATTTCTCAACAGAAACTTTGCAGGCCAGATGGGATTGGCAAGAAATATTAAAAGTGATGAAAAACAAGGACCTACAGCTAAGATCACTCTACCCAGCAAGGCTATTATTTAGAATCAAAGCACAGATAACAAGCTTCCCAGACAAGAAAAAGCTAAAAAAAAATTACCACCACCAAACCAGTATTCCAAGAAATTGTAAAAGGTGTTCTTGAAGAAGAAGAAGAAGAGGAAGAAGAAGAAGGAAGAGGAGGAGGAGGAGGAGGAGGAGGAGGAGGAGGAGGAGGAGGAGGAGAAGAAGAAGAAGAAGAAGAAGAAGAAGAAGAAGAAGAAGAAGAAGAAGAAGAAGAAGAAATTTCAAAAATGTGAAAAATAAAATGGCAATAACTACATACCTATTAATTACTTTTACTGTAAATGGATTAAATGCTCCACTCAAAAGACTGAATGGGTGGCTGAATGGATAAAAAAAAACAAGACCCTTACATATGCTGCCTATAAGAGACCCACTTAAGATTAAAAGACACACACAAACTTAAAGTAAAGGGATGGAAAAAGAAATTTCATGCAAATGGAAACACACAGAAAATCTGGGGTAGCAATACTTATATCAGACAAAATAGTATTTAATACAAAGACTATCATAAAAGATAAAGAAGGACCCAGCAATTTCACTTCTGGGTGTTTATTTGAAGAAACTCAAAACACTAATTTGAAAAAACATATGCATCCCAATGTTCATGGCAGCATTATTTACAATAGCCAAGATATGGAAGCAACCTGTGTCCATTAATAGACAAATGGATAAAGAAGTGGTATGTATATACAATGGAATATTACTCAGCCATAAAAAAGAGTGAAATCTTGCCATTTGTGACAACATGGATGGACCTAGAGGGTATTATGCTAAGTGAAATAAGTAAGACAGAGAAAGACAGATACCATGCTTTCATTTATATGTAGAATCTAAAAAGCTTAGCAAACAATCAAAACTGAAGCAAACTCATAAAGAGAACATTTTAATGGTTGCCAGATGGGAGGGGACTTGAGGGATGTGTGAAAAGCAAAAGGGATTAAGATGTGCAAATTGCCACTTATAAAAACAGTCATAGAGAGGTAAAGTACAATATAGCGAATTTAGTCAATAAAATTGAAATAACTATCTATAGTGTCAGATAGGTACTAGACTTATCAGGGTGATCATTTCATAAATTATATAATGTCTAATCAACTACGGTGTACACCCGAAACTAATATAATATTGTACATGAGCTGTAATTGAAAAATAAATAAGACTTCCGGTCAAGATGGTGGCATAGGTAAACACGGTATTGCATCCTCCCACAACCACATCAAAGTTACAACTAAACTACAGAACAACCATCCAAAACCTCCTGAAATCAAGCTGAACGGAAGTCCTACAACTACGAGATTAAAGAAGAAGCCGCATCGAGACTGGTAGGAGGGCAGAGGCGGACGGGCTGGTCCCACACCCACGTGTGGCGATAAAAATTAGGAGGATACCTCAGCTGGGAAGGTCCTCCCTGAGGACTGAGGGGTCCCCTTTACACAACAGGTGCCCAGCTCAGGGTTCCAGTGCCGGGAAGAGAAGGTCCCATAACTTCTGGCTGGAAAAACCAGCGGGAACTGAGGCTGAGGCGGCTGGAGCCCTCGGCAGCTCCGCTTAAAGGGCCCGCACACGGACTTACTTGGACTGCACCCTCCAGGCTCAAGAGTCGGGGAGGCAGCTTGAAAGGCACCAGAGACATATGGGGAAGAACTGAGCTGTTTGGCATTGGAGCGAGGGCTGGAGAGGCAGCTTTCTCCTGGACAGACGTGCTATCAGAGGCTTCTGTTCCTTTGGTGAGCCCTTCCCCGAGGCCCGGCCCCACCCAACTTTCAGGCCCACCCAAGCTGTTGCCAGTTGCTTTACCATAGGATTGGCCTGTCTTGGAGCCTGCTTCAGCTTCTCCTAAATTCTTTCAAACAAGCAGCATCTGGTCTCAGCTAGCCCCATACCTCTCACTAAGTAATACATAGAAACAAACACAGGGAGGTAGCCAAAATGAGGAGACAAAGAAACAGGTCCCAAATGAAAGAACAGAACAAAACTCCAGGAAAAGAACTAAGTGAAATGAAGTTAAGCAACCTAACAGATGCTGAGTTCAAAACACTGCTTATAAGGATGCTCGATGGACTTAGTGAGAACTTCAGTGAACTTAGTGAGGGCCTCAAGAGTATAAAAAAGGAACAGTCAGAAATGAAGGAGGCACAGTTAGAAATGAAGGAGGCACTAACTGAAATAAAGAATAGTTTACACAGATTCAATAGTAGAGTAGGTAAAGCCAAAAAGCAAACCATCGATTTGGAATATAAGGAAGCAAAAAACACCTAATCAGAACAGCAAAAAGAAAAAAGAATCCAAAAAAATGAGGATAGTGTAAGGACAACTACAAGCATGCCAACATTCGCATCTTGAGGGTGCCAGAAGGAGAAGAGAGAGAACAAGAAATCGAAAACCTATTTGAAACAATAATGGCAGAAAACTTCCCTAACTTGGTGAAGGAAACAGACATACAAGTCCAGGAAGCACAGAGAGTCCCAAACAAGATGAACCCCAAGAGGCCCACACCAAGACACATCATCATCAAAATGCAAAAGGTTCAAGACAAAGAGAGAATCTTAAAAGCAGCAAGAGAAAAGCAGTTAGTTACCTACAAGGGAGTTCCCATAAGACTGTCAGCTGATTTCTCAAAAGAAACTTTGCAGGCCAGAAGGGAGTGGCAAGAAATATTCAGTGATGAAAAGCAAGAACCTACAACCAAGATTACTCTATCCTGCAAAGCTGTCATTTAGAATCAATGGCCATGTAAAGAGTTTCCCAGACAAGGAAAAGCTAAAGGAGTTCATCACCACCAAACCATTATTATATGAAATGTTAAAGGATCTTCTTGAAGCAAAGGATAAAAAAATATGAACAAACAAAATGGCAATAAATACATATCTATCAACAATTGAATCTACAAACAAAATGAACAAGCAGAACAGAAACATTCTCATAGATACAGAGAACTTTTGTTGGTTATCAGATTGGGAGGGCTGGGGGTATGGGTGAAAAAGGTGAAGGGATTAAGAAGTACAAATTAGTTGTTAGACTGACAAACCTCAAAGAGAAGGGGGATTGGGGGGTGGGAAGAAATAAACCAAAGAATTTATATGTATATATGCATAACCAATGGACACAGACAACAGTGTGGGGAAAAGCAGGAGGGGGGGAATGGGGAGGAGGGGGGCAATGGGGGAAAAATGAGGAATATCTGTAATACATTCAACAATAAAGATAAGTTAAAAAAAAGAGATACTAACAATTACATTCTACTCTAAGCACCCTAAATATGTTTAATTTTCAAATCATTAGATTAAATGTTGTTGCTTCCTCCTAGCAACTAATGTCAAACACCCTATGAAGGAAAAATTAGGAAAACCATTAGATTGAATTAGCTTGGTGGAAAGAGCTAAGATCATTTGTTGGACATTAAACGGATCTCTCTTTCCAATTCCCAAACCTTTGGTTCTAAGGGAATAATCCAATAAGCTCTTCAAAATGTCTTCAAAATCAAGACCTATGTTGAAATATTCATTTTTCCTAATATTCAAAATATAACAAATGAACTATTTACGCTTTACCATGACAGTGACAGTTATATCAACATTATTGCAGTCTTGATGTACTGTCCCAGCCCTTTCCGTAGAAGGTCCCTTTCTAATAATCCCTTTCGTAGCATCTGTATCTTAAAGTCAGTTATTCTAGGAATGCCTTGTTTTTCTTTTTGCTGGCTTCTTTTTCAATAGTATCTCTTGAAGTTATAAACACAAAAGTAGAGCAATTAAAAGGCATAATAACCACATTCTTTCAATGATTGGTTATGATTGGTTATTTCCTCTTTACTATTTAATAAGCAGCTATCTAGATATTCTGATCAATTTTTAAATAAATTCTTTAAAATTCCAGGTAGTAGAAATCATATTTTCATAAATTATAATCTGTCATTCTCATTCATCTTCAGTACATTTATTCTCTTCCTACTCTTGGAATTTGCTATTTCTGGCATATGCCCTATACACAAAAGGCCAGGTCAATGGGTTTCCATTAAAAAGTAAACCAGTTTGATCCCCGGCCCCTGTCCAGATCGTTTGGAGGCAACCAGTCTATATGTCTCTCTCTCTTGTGTTTCACTCTCTCTCTCTCCCCCCACTCCCACCCATTCTCTCTAAAAGTCAATGGAAAACTATCCTCGGGTGAGGATTAACAAAACAAACAAACAAACAAAAAAGTAAACAAGAAGCTTATTGCTTACTAATGTTTGAAAGCCCCCAAATACAATCAAGAGATATAAATATACGAAAAAAAATTAAAAGGTGCTAATACATTATGCCACTTTAACAAACAAAAACTCAAATATATAAATATATGTGATATCTGTTACTAAATTTTTTATTTTAAAAACATTTGCTTTAGTGAGGGAGGAAGAGGAGACGGACAAATGGAAGAAAATAAGGAGAAGATAAAGTAGCAGCTCAGACTAAAGGTTCGTATAACCCAGTGCCTGAAAAACAGCAAGTGCTAAATAAACATTTATTGAATATATGTACGTGAGTGAACAAGCCTGACATTACTATCATTTCATCATCTATCTCCACTTTAGTTTACTGCATCACATCCACATTATGGCTTGTTATGGCTCTTGAGGGGCAAAAAGCAGAGTTTGGGAGTCCTCCAAATGTCTAAGGCATATATTAGGGTCAATTAAGCAAATTTGATTAGTAAGTAGAGGAAACAGAGAATGACTTCACATAATAAAAAGGTGTGAAATCAAGGATAATACTGTTTGATTAAAAATAAAATAAGCCTGGTCAGTGTGGCTCACTGGTTGAGCATCGACCCATGAACCAGGAGGTCACCAGTTCGAATCCCGGTCAGGGCACATGCCCAGGTTTTGGGCCCAGTCCCCAGTAGGGGGCATGCAGGAGGTGGCCAGTCGATGTTCTCTCTCATCGATGTTTCTATCTCTCTCTCCTTCTCCCTTCCTCTCTCTATAAAAATCAATAAAGAAAAAAATTTTTTAATCCTAGTTTTGTTGTATGAGGGTCCATTGTGAGAAGTACATTCTAGACATCAAAAGTTTTATGTGTACCAATTAGAGAATAACCAACATGAGTCTACAGAATGTAGTGTACAGTTTAAATATATACAATTTTATTTGTCATTTATGTCTTAATAAAGCTGGGAGGGAAGAAAAAAAGCAATGATTAGTTTGCAAAAGAGCACAGGATACTAGGAAATAACTCTGCATTTATCCTAAATAAGCCTGAAGTTAAAATTACATTTGTTACTCACTTTATTATAAGAGAGCCAAAACTATAGAGAATATAGTCAAGTTGTTTGGCAATTTACAAAAGACATACCTTAATTTTCCCACTCACTCAGACTGATAAAATTATTTTAAATTTTTAATAACTTGGTCTGATTTGTAAGATTCATAATCTCACATGATTGCCAGAAAGCAGCATGTTAGAGCTCAAAATAATCTAAGAAAAATACTCCCTTAGAATGTTTATCTAATAACAAGTAACTTGTATGATTTTACAAAACCTTAAATAACCTTCTTTTTAAAAACTTCTAAATTCTCCCAAATTATTATTCATTTAGCTTTATGAAGATATATAATCTAAGTGCATCACTATAAAAATAAAGAATAAAACAGAAATATTATCCTCACAAAATAAAAAGGTCTGTAATAAAAGTGGGGTGTTAGGCTTAAATAAACCATATGTTGTTGTTTTTTTTATCCTCACCCGAGGACATTTTTCCATTTTTTGTTCAGATAGAGTGGGAAGGAGGGAGAGGAAGAGAGAGAGAGAGAAACATCAACGTGAAAGGGACACATCGCCTTAACAGTAGTTCTTTTATGAAACAAAATTTCTTCTGGAATAAGCTAAACCAAAATCTTTTATGCAACCATAGAGAGTAAAAACAGATAAAAACAAACATTTAACAACAAACCTTATAAAAAATAAAATAAAATAACACCTAAGGGTCAATGCAGCAGCCACCTTCGGGAATACAAAGTCTGTTTCCTCACAAAATGTAATCTTTCTGAGCAAGTACAGGCTATAAAGCTTAGATTCTTCCAGAAGCTCTCTGATGAGTCATCTATTACTCATCTCTTTGAACCAGTAGTCTGCAGATAATCACTCTGAAAAGGTGCTTGAGGTAGGTTCTATAGTGATCCAACTTCCTGGGTCAGTGGCACCAAATCTATAAACCTGTAACAGATGTCTTAGAATAGAAACCTGGAGCAAAAGTGCAACGAAAAGAAAAAATTCATAGGCCCACTGAACAAAACACCTCTTAAAGAACGGTACAATCAGCACAGATTATTAAGACATGGCCATGGAGATCATCAGGATTCCAGTTAACAACTAGGACTTCATAATTCATATGCAAATCTGGAAGTAACTGGTTGTATAGTAATTGTTGGCCCAGAACTAAATGCCATTCAGTGGCCAAGGACAGTCCCCATAACATAATGCAAAGGAGCTTCAGTGTTGCGTAATCTGCATTCCTCAGAATGTAACAATGGTCAGGGTTCAATTGCTCCATAGGAAACCACATGATAAGCATTAAATATAACAGATACAACAATTAAAAGATTCCTCAAAGAATTATAAATGCACTATGTTCTATTAACAAAACGCATAATTATCTATTCTCTAAGTTCATGCAATTTATGGATGTAATAATTTTTTTTCTTTATTGATTTTAGAGAGAGAGGAAGAGAGAGATAGAAACATCGATGAGAGAGAACATCAATTGGCCACCTCCTGCATGCTCCCTCTGGGAATTTGGACCACAACTTGGGAATCAAACCAGCGACCTCTTAGTGCATGAGTTGACGCTCAACCACTGAGCCACACCAGCTGGGCATAATTTTTAAAGATAAAACTTAGTATGTTTCTGTTGCCATAGAAATTCATAACAGCATCATTACCTAAGACTACCTCTTTCATGTTGATGTACTGATTCTACTTGAGTCTTTATGGAAGTATGTGAAGCATTAAAATAGTATAAAACAAGTATTAAAACACATTTTGCTTATATCCAGTTTTTGCCCCAGCAAAGACGAATTCCCCTCTTTTCTATTCTTCAACAAAGACTGAGGCACAGAGAGGTGAAATAGTTTGCCCAAATCATGCAACTAGTTATTAGCAAAGTCAAGCCTCCTGACTCCTGATCTGGAACTCTTTGCATAAAACTACTGACAAAAACTTTGCAAACTAGGAAACTGAAGAATGCCACACACTATCAAACTCCATGCCCAATAAGAATTCAGGTTCTCAGGGGTTCAGATTAAATTCTGTATTTAACATTATGATTCACTCACTACACTTTAGAGGAGGAAGATAGAGCCCAAACTTCCACAAAGAACAAACATGTATTTTCCTTGTAAAGTTATACACATGTAAAATATTGAAACTTGCCAAGATTATTTTTGGTTTCATTCACATGCAAAAACAGTCCATTGCTATAACTAATAGAGATAAGGATATGAACTCTACATAAGAGAGACAAGAGAGATTCTTTCAATGAAATTCTTCCCGCAGTTCACACCAGCATTTATACAGTTAATTATCTCTTCTCACTTTGTGTATTTACATGACCACTTTCTCCACTTCCTACCAAAAAATGTCTTAGACTTATTTCCAGACTGTTTATTTTAAGTTCATAAATTTAAACAAAGGTTAATTAGTCTCAATTGTTTAAAGTAGTTCACAGATTTTGTTTCCCCTTAAATTAAAATACCTCATGGTTGTTGATGTGAAAATACAATAAGGTCACCAGCTTCAATCCTTTGCCTCTAAAAATAAACAAGACACTTGGGAAAATTTGGACTAATTTATAGAAAAGGTATTTATTTATTATGCCTAAAATTATAAATATTAAGAATCCTTCCTACATTCCATAATTTTTCCTTAAATTATTGTATAACAATAGAACCCATGTAAAACGCTGCTATGAATAGGTGTAGCATTTTAATGGGCTCAGGCTCTGTGTTTTGACCCATGAAGAGAAGCTGGAGGTTGTCAGAGCCAATGGCATGAGCCTACCTGGGGGTGAACCATCTACAGGTTAACAAGGAGCTTCATGAAAGATTTTACATTAACATTCAATGTCAACTTAGTATATTTTCTTTAATTAAATCATCATATACCATGGGTGATCTATGTTACCCTTAAACCTAGAACAACATTCTCACTATACATTTATTTTATTTTATTTTTTTGCAATTTTTAGTAATTTATTTTTGTTACAGATGTTTCTCCTTTTTCCCTCCAGACACCCTCCTCCCAATCCCGAACCCCCCACCCTCAGCATTGTTGTCTATGTCCACTGTTTACACATACATGCATATAAGTTCTTTGGTTTATCTCATCCCTCCCCGTACCTCCCTCCTCTGAGATTTGTCAGTCTGAACCATACTTCTTTCTATGTCTCTGGGTCTATTTTGTTCAACAGTTTATTTTGTTCATTTACATTCCACAAATAAGTGAGATCATGTGGTATTTGTCTTTCTCTGATTGGCTTGTTTTGCTTAGGATAATACTCTCCAGGTCCCTTCCTGTCGTCTCAAAGGATTAGAGATCTCTCTTTCTTACAGCTGCATAGTATTCCATTGTGTATGTGTACCACAGCTTTTTTACCCACTCATCTATTAATGGACACTTGGGCTGCTTCCAGATCTTGGCAATTGTAAATAGTCCTGCTAAGAACAAAGGGGTACATATATTCTTTCTGATTGGTGTTTCAGGCTTCTTTGGATATTTTTCTAGAAGTGGGATGACTGGGTCAAATGGCAGTTCCATTTTTACTTTTTTGAGGAAACACCATATTGTTTTCCATAGTAGTTGCACCAGTCTGCATTCCTGCCAGCAGTGTACTTTTCTCCACACCCCTGCCAGCAATTGTTGTTTGATGATTTGTTGATGGCAGCCATTCTGGCAGGTGTGAGGTGATACCTCATAGTTGTTTTAATTTGCATCTCTCTGATGATTAGTGATGTTGAGCATTTTTTCATATGTCTCTTGGCCATTTGTGTGTCCCGTTTGGAGAGGTGTCTATTTAGGTCCTCTGCCCATTTTTTAATTGGATTGTCTTCCTTTTGTTGAGTTGTATGAGTATTCTATATATTTTGGAAATTAACCCCTTATCTGATATATCATTGGCAATTATGCTCTCCCATATAGTGGGTTCCCTTTCCATACTGATGCTTGTTTCTTTTGCTACGTAGAAGCTTTTTAGTTTGATGTAGTCCCATGTATTCATTTTTTCCTTTGTTTCTCTCACCTTTGTCATTGTATCAGTGAAAATCCTGCTGTGTGTGATGTCTGAAAGTTTGTTGCCTACATTTTCTTCTAGGATTTTTATGGATACATGAGTCACATTTAAGTCCTTTATCCATTTTGAGTTTGTTCTTGTGTATGGTGTAAGTTGGTGGTCTAGCTTCATTTTTTCGCATGTAGCTGTCCAATTTTCCCAACACCATTTATGAAAGAGGCTGTCTTTACTCCATTGTATGCTCTTGCCAAATATTAACTGAGTATAATATTTTGGGTCAATTTCTGGGTTCTCTGTTTGGTTCCATTGAAATATATGCCTATTCTTGCCCTGGCAGGTTTGGCTCAGCGGTTGGAGCGTCAGCCTGCGGTCCAGAGACCCGGGTTCGGTTCCCGCTAAGGGCATGTACTTCTGTTGCAGTTTGTCCCCGGCCCTGGTTGGTCATGCGGCTGGCAGCCACTCGATGTGTCCCTTTCACGTCGATGTTTCTCTCTATATATATTCCTCTCTCTCCCTACCACTCTATCTGGACAAAAAATGAAAAAAAATGTCCTCAGGTGAGGATAAAATAAATAAATAAATAAATAAATAAATAAATAAATAAATAAATAAATAAATAAATAAGAAATATATGCCTATTCTTGTACCAGAACCAGGCTATTTTGATTTAAATGGCTTTGTAGTATAACCTGATATCCAGTATTATGATCCATCCTTCTTTGTTTTTCTTTTTCAAGATTGCTGTGGCTATTCGGGGACTTTTTTGGTTCCATATAAACTTTTGGAGTATTTGTTCTAGTTCTGTGAAATATGTCATTGGAATTTTAATGGGGATTGCATTGAATCTATAGATTGCTTTGGGTAGTATGGACATTTTAATGATGTTAATTCTTCCAATTCATGAAGAGGTATATGCTTCCACTTGTTTATATCTTCCTCTATTTCTATTTTCAATGTCCTGTCAAATAAGCCCTTTACTTCTTTGGTTAAGTTTATTCAAAGTTCTCTTAATTTTTTTTTCCTGCAATGGTAAATGGAATTTTTTTTTTTTTTTTTTAGTTTCTCTTTCTGTGAGTTCATTATTGGTGTATAAGAATGCTGTCGATTGCTTGATGTTAATTTTGTATCCTGCTACCTTGCCAAATTCGTTTATTAAGTCTAGTAGATTTTTGATGGATTTTTTAGGGTTTTCTATGTAAAATATCATGTTATCTGCAATATAATGACAGTTTCACTTCCTCCTTTCCAATTTGGATCCCTTTTATTTTTTTCTTCATGTCTAATTGCTGTGGTTAAGACTTCCACTACTATGTTAAATAAGAGTGGCGAAAGTGAGCATCCCTGTCTTGTTCCTGTTTGTAAGGGAAATGCTTTAGTTTTTGCCCATTTAGTATGATGTTGGCTATAGGTTTTTCATATATGGTCTTTATTATGTCAAGATATGATCTCTCTATTCCCACATTGCTGAGCATTTTTATCAGAAATGGGTGCTGGAGTCCGGCCGGTGTGGCTCAGTGGTTGAGCGTCAACCCATGCAGCAAGAGATTGCTGGTTCGATTCCCGGTCAGAACACATGCCAAAGTTGTGGGTCCAGTCCCCAGTGTAGAGCATGCAAGAGGTGGCCAATTGATGTTCTCTCTCATCGATGTTTCTCTCTCTCTCTCCCTCTCACTTCTTCTCTAAAATCAATAAAGGAAAAAAAATTAAAAAAAAGAAAAGAAATGGGTGCTGGATTTTGTTTAATGCTTTTTCAGTGTCTATTGATATGATCACATGGTTTTTATCTTTCATTTTGTTTATGTGATGTATCACATTTATTGATTTGCAAATACTGTACCATCCTTGCATCCCTGGGATAAATCCCACTTGGTCTTGGTGAATAATTTTTTTAATGTATTTCGGGATCCAATTTAGTAATATCTTGTTCAGGATTTTGGCATCTATGTTCATCAGGGATATTGGCCTGTAATTTTCTTTTTTTTTTTTCCTTTTATTTTTTTATTTTTTATTTTTTTATTTATTTTTGTTTGTTTGTTTTTTGTTTTTTCTTTTTTGGCCTGTAATTTTCTTTCTTTGTAGTGTCTTCATCTGGTTCTGGAATTAGAATGATGCTGGCCTCATAAAACAAGTTTGGAAGTATTTCTTCTTTTTGAATTTTTTGGAAGAGTTTGAGGAGAATGGGCGTTAGTTCTTTGAATGTTTGGTAAAACTCCCCCATGAAGCTGTCCAGGCCCAGGCTTTTGTTTGCTGGGAGTTTCTTGATTACATCTTCAATTTCCTTAGTTGCTATTGGTCTGTTCAAGTTTTCTATCTCTTCCTGGTTCAGTTTTGGGAGATTGTGTGTTTCTAGAAATTTATCCATTTTGCCTAGATTGTCCAATGTGTTGGCGTATAATTGTTCATAGTATTTGTTAATGATCCTTTGCATTTCTCTGGTGTCAGATGTTACTTCTCCTCTTTCGTTTCTGATTTTGTTTATTTGGGTCCTCTCTCTTTGTTTCTTGGTGAGTCTAGCTAGGGTCCATCAATCTTGTTTATCTTTTCAAAGAGCCAGCTCTTTGTTTCATTGATCTTTTGAATTTTGTTTTTGAGACTCTATGTATTTCATTTCTGCTCTGATCTTTACCATTTCCTTCCTTGTACTTGTTCTGGATTTTTCTTATTGTTTGCTTTCTAGTTCTTTAAGTTGTGAAGTTAGATAGTCTATTAGAAATTTTTCTTCTTTCTTGAGATAGGCCTGTAGTGCTATGAACTTCCCTCTCAGGACTGCTTTTACTGCGTCCCATAGATTTTGTGTTGTTGTGTGTTCATTTTCATTGGTTTCCAGGAAGCTTTTAATTTCTTCCTTGATCTCCTGGGTAACCCATTCATTGTTTAAGAATATGCTATTTAGCCTCCATGTGTTCAAATGTTATTGAGTGTTTTTATTGTAATTGGTTTCTAGTTTCATGCCATTGTGATCTGAGAAGATGCTTGATATGATTTCAGTCTTCTTGAACTTGAAGAGACTTAGTTTGTGTCCTAACATGTGGTCTATCTTTGAGAATGTCCCATGTGTACTTGAGGAGAATGTGAAATCTACAGTTTTGGGGTGTAATTCTCTGTAGATATCTATTAAATCCATTTAATCTAGTTCATCATTTAGAGTCTCTGTTTCCTTGCTAATTTTTTTGTCTAGAGGGTCTATCTAGTGATGTCAGCAGGGTGTTGAAGTCCCCTGCTTTGATTGTATTGCTGTCGATTTCTCCTTTGAAGTCCTCCAGAATTTTTTTAATGTATGTTGGTGCTCCTATATTGGGTGCATATATGTTTACCAAAGTTATATCTTCCTGTTGGATAGACCTTTCAATATTTTGTAGTGGCCTTATCTCTAGTTGTGGGCTTCATTTTGAAGTCTACTTTATCAGATATGAGTATTGCTACCCCAGCTTTTTTTTTTTCCTTTCTGTTTGCTTGGAAGATTTTTTTTTCCATCCCTCAATCTCAACTTGTGTGAGTATTTTTTGTGTGAAGTGGATCTCTTGTAAACAACATATATGTGAGTCATGGTTTCTTATCCATTGAGCTACCCTGTGTCTTTTGATCAGAGCATTCAATTCATTTACATTTAAGGTTATTATTGATATGTACTTGTTTATTGCCATTTTTGTTTATTGTGGTTATATTTTTCTTCCTTTTTCTTCTACTAATTACAGTAGTTCTTTTAACATTTCTTGCAGTGCTGGTTTTGTGCTCATATATTCTCTTAGTTTTTTTTTTTTTTTTGGTCTGGGAAGCTTTTTATTTGACCTTCTATTTTGAATGATAGCCTTGCTGAAAGAGTAGTCTTGGGTTCAGATCCTTGTTTTTCATGACCTTGATTACTTCATGCCATTCCCTTCTGGCCTGTAGTGTTTTTGTTCAGAAGTCAGTTGATAGCCTTAAGGGGTTCCTTTGCAGGTAACCTGTTGCTTATCTCTTCTGCCTTTAGGATTCTCTCTTTGTCTTTAATTTTTGGCATTTTAATTATTATATGTCTTGGTGTGAGCCTGTTTGGGTTCTTCTTACTTGGGGCTCTCTGTGCTTCTTGAACTTGAATGCCCTTTTCCTTTACCAAGTTAGGGAAGTTTTCTGTCACTATTTTCAAATATATTCTCTAACCCTTGCTCATTTTCTTCTTCTTCTGGAATGCCTCTGATGTGGATGTTATTACATTTCATATTGTTCCACAGTTCTCTTAAGCTGTCTTCCTGTTGTTTAATTATTTTTTCTTTTTGGTTTTCTGATTGGGTGATTTTTTCTACCCTGTCTTCAATTCACTGATCTGGTCCTCGGCTTTCTCTACTCTGCTGATATTCCTTCCAATGTGTTCTTTATTTCTGCTATGTCATTCTTCATTTCCAATTGGTTGATTTTTAATGTTCCTATATCTTAACTCATGCTGTTGAGCTCTTTACTCATGCTGTTAAGCTTTCTCTTTATCATCACTCTGAAATCTACCTCTGATAACTTGCTTAACTGCATTTCATTTATCTCATCTTCAGTAGAGTTCTCTTGTTCTGGGATTTGTTTCTTTGTTTCACCATTTTGGCTGTCTCTGTTCATTTTGGAGCCTGCCAAATTCTCCCTGTGGGTGTTGGTGTTCTGCTGGTTCTGGCTCCCTCTACTGAGTTTGGATGAGTGTGGGAGGACCCACGTTAAACACCACTGTCAAGTCTTACTTTCCTGGGTATATTTGCAAGACCAGGAAATGTTCAGTTATCCTCTAGCTTTTTGCCTGGAGGCTATTAGTCTCAGTTAATTGATGAGTCTGGGGTTGTAGCCCACAATAGAATGAAAAATTCCCTCAGGTGTTCAGGGTAAGAGGATTTCCAGTGGGTGGGGCAGATGTTTGCTGGCTGTTAATGAGCCTCAATTTGCATTTTTCTGGCCTGGCTGGGTGGCGCTAAATTCCTGAGGAAGAGGCTGTTGCCATTCCCTGGGGCTCTGGGATGGGGCTCTTTGAGTAAGATGGCTATTGTCCTGTGAGGGAGTGATTCAGCACAAAACTGCCATTCCCCTCCCAGCTCTCCAAGCTCCCGAGTCTCTCCACACAGTTCCAGTCCAGTCTGCCCTTCCTCTGCCAGAGCCCAAGGTGAGTGGCTGTAGCTAATTTAGTGCTCTGTCCAGGCCCTTTGCACTGTGGAGCCAGCTTGGGATTTTAACCCTGAGAAAGCTGCTCATGGCTCAAACAGCTGCTGTCTGTCTCCCAGCCCATCCTCTCACATCTCTGCAGTTCCTACCAGGCTCAATTTAGTGTCATCTTTCTGTCCCTGGTTATATGGATCCTCTCCAGCTGATTTTCTGATGGTTTTTCCTGGCAATTTGTCTTTATTTTAGTTGTAATTCCAGGGTAGTCTGGGAGATGATCTGTGTAGCTTCCATTCACTCTGCTGCCATTCTGGAATCCTCTCTGACTATACTTTTAGAATACTATACTATTTCTACAATGTTAAGATAGATGCTAAATTTGAAGTAACTTGGTGCTTCCACTTTCTAATTCAATTCTACTAATTCAAGAATTGACAGGTGCAGTCTGCTTACACTTTTTTTTCTATCTCACAAGAACAAACATAACAAAGAAACCCTGGAAGTATGGTTTTATAGATTTTGACAAACGTAATATTTTATATATTGCAAGTAGTTAGGAAAAAAATTAACATTTTTCTCATAATCCCAGAGACTAACATAAGAACCATGTATGTGCATGTATATCAGCACACTCAGAGTGCATACATACATTTGAACAGAGTGGGGCTCTCCTCTCACAGGAAACATTCTCCATTCTAACATTTTGCTCCCTACTCTGTGTCTGAGCCACACACTATGCTAAGCATTGAAAAAAAGAGGAAAGAAGGGAGATAGAGGATCTATTCTTCTGGGGTCCACATAGGCTTGATAGTTAAATCAGCAACAATGATATAATGTAACTAATAGAATATGCAATATGCAGTGGGTAGAGAGATTAGTCCTGGAAGAAGTCGTAAAAGGGGGAAGTGAGGAAGACAATAATGTGGGGCGGGAGATGCTCACAAGCTTTTGTATGAGCCTGTAGAGATTCAAGGTGTGTAAATCACATTACAGAATATCTTTTTGGAGGCACAATAGGATTATGGGCCAAGGTAACAAAGGGTGTAGCCATTTTTGGAAGAAGGTACAGGGATGAGACAAATGCTGTCACTTCATATGTACAAATACACACCATTTTATTCCTCTTTGCTAAATGACAAAAATTAACTCATAAAAAGATAATTGTGGTTTTAGGTTTACCTACTTACCTTGTAAGACAAAAGCCTCATTTCCTTCTCTTGCAACACTGTAAAAAATAATTTTTAGAGAGACCACCATTGGTCCAAGAAATTGATTTTCTTCAACCCAAATTCACGATTTCAGACGCACTATACATGTACCTAAATTGTACTCATAGTCAGGTTGAGAATCTAAAGTCCCTGGACTGTCATTGACAGTATAACAGCCAAGCAACAACACCTGGCTTAAGGGGAAAGAAGGACACAGGACCATTAAGAACTTGTTTCCAGTGCCATCAATGAAGGAGCTGAGGTTAGGAGAGACATGAGCTTCAAGCTCTACCTCTTGCCTCCTAACTAGTACTCGATCTAGTTGGAAACTAAATTATTTTGAGATGACTTGCCCTTTGAGAATAGAGTGGGTACTAGCACTAAACTTTCCTTTCTAGCTCACTCTTCCAATAAAAAATTCATCTTTTATACTTAAGATACTTTAAATGTGTGAGAATAGTCATCATTTTATATGTTGGGTTTTTTTTCTAAAAGTTAATTTTACATGATGTTTACTGTCATCATTATTAAAGTTCTTTCCCATAATTTATTCATAATTCTAACATGCTGATCAAGTGCTATGTGGTAAAAATGTGCTGACTTCAAGGACGTAGAGAAAGAAATTGGCATAGAATATTTTTGAGGTTCAGTAAACCAAGGGATCAATCACAGTAAGATACATTTATGTGAGAAAAATGATGCCATATTTAGTTGAGGATTTATTGCATAAAAATTAAAGTAAAGCCCTGGCCAGTTTGGCTCAGCAGTTGGTGCTTTGGCCTGCAGACCAAAGCAGGTTCAATTCCCTGTCAAGGGCACGTACCTGGGTTGCAGATTCAATCCCCAGCCCTGGTCAGGGTTGTACGGGAAGCAACCAATTAGTGTGTTTCTCTCTCATGGATGTTTCTCTCTTTCTCTCCATCCCTCCCTTCCATTCTATCTAGAAATCAATGGAAAAATATAATCGATGAGGATTAAAAAAAAAGAAATGAAATGAAAAATGACTGAAGCAAAACCCATTAGCAAGAAGGAAAACATCCATGGAATAATTACTAGAAAGAACAAAAGCTGCATTATTTTCCTGTGGTGTAATGTCCGTTCTGCAGGATTACAATAAGGACTAAAATAAATGCTGTGCCATGTCCTTTCACTCACATGCAGTCTGACCCAAAGTAGATGACTAATAAATATTTGTTGAACCTAAATGTGAGGAGCAGAGGACAGTAGAAAAGCAGGGGAAGGAAGATGAAAGAATGGTTGCACAAGCTGCACTGGAGGCGTTCTAAATAAATACAATAATCTCATGTGGCAACTAGAATCTATTCTCTTAGTTTTTACGGCATACACTAAAACCTTTCTGTGTGAATTCTCATTTTTATTTATTTATTTATTTATTTATTTATTTAAATATGTTTTATTGATGTTTAACGGAGAGAGAGAGATAGAAACATCGACGTGAAAGAGAAACATTGATCAGCTGCCTCCTGCACGCTCCCTACTGGGGATCGAGCCCACAATCTGGGGAGGTACACTGACCAGGAATCAAACCAGGACCTCTCAGTCCATGGGATGTTGCTCAATCCACTGAGCCACACCAGCCAGGCAAATTCTCATTTTTAAATACTCAAGTTTTTCAAGCTATTCAGATCTGAATTTATCTATTAATTTAATAATATACATATATAGACAAATAGAACAAAATTTTGTTTTAAAAAAAGCCAAATTAGACAAAACTTTTAAAAAATAGAGCCAATATAATGTAGTAACACAATCCCATAAGCAACATATAAAGATCAGTCTTACCAGTGCTAAATCCAAAGTCAAGAGACCTTAGGACAAAATTGGCTTTACCATCAATCAATTGTGTCACTTCAAATATATTATTCAAGCAAGCTAGACCTCAGTTTCAACATATATAGAGTCAGGATGTGGAGTGCCTGTTTATAATATTTCATTATTTAGGAAAAATAGTTTAACTTGATGGATTTATAAATGTTTTATGTGTGCATCATGGCTTATATTTAGGGTAGGCACTATGGCACAGAAGAAATAATGCAAAGTTTTGAACCAGAATAGACTTTGGTCTGGCTTCTTCGACTCTGGATCATTAGTCTCCTTGAATCTGATCACTTTTACATATTAACCTCACTAATACCCATTTTAGAAGGTTGTTATAAAATTGAAAATAAATGTATTTTTAAAATATCTCACCAATAACTCTCATTCATTGCTGGTGAGCATGTAAAATGGTACAGTCAATTTGGAAGACAATTTATCAGTTTCTTATAAACTAAACATATTCTTACCATATGATCTAGCAATATCACTCTTTGGAATTTACCCAAAGGAGTTAAAAATTATGTCCAGCCAAAAATCTGCACATGGATGTTTATAACAGCTTTATTCATCATTGCCAAAATTTGGAAGCAACCATGATGTCCTTCAGTTGATGAATGGATAAATTAACTGCAGCCCATTCATACAGAGAATAATATTCAATGCTAAAAAGGAATGAGCACCCTGGCCAGTGTGGTTCAGTGGTTAAAGTGTCAGCCCATGCACTGTAGGGTCTTGGTTTTGATTCCCGGTCAAAGGCATGTACCCAGGTTGCAGGTTCAATCCTTGGTCCCAGTCGGGGTGTATGCAGGAGGCAATCAATTAATGTCTCTCTCACATCGATGTTTCTCTCTCTCTCTCTCTCTCTCTCTGCCCCCCTCCCTCACTCCCTCCTTTCACTCTCTCTAAAAGTCAATGGCAAAATTATCCTCGGGTGAGGATGAACAAATAAATAGGTAGATAGAAAGAAAGGGAGGGAGGGAAAGAGAAGAGAAAGACAGAAAGACAGACAGAAGGACAGACAGAAAGAAGACAGAAAGAAAGAAAGAAAGAAAGAAAGAAAGAAAGAAAGAAAGAAAGAAAGGAAGGAAGGAAGGAAGGAAGGAAGGAAGGAAGGAAGGAAGGAAGGAAGGAAGGAAGGAAGGAAGGAAGGAAGGAGGGGGGAGGGGAGGGAAGTTATCAGGCCATGTAAAGTCATGGAAGAAACTTAAATGCATGTTACTAAGTGAAAGTAGCCAATCTGAAAAGGCTGTATACTCTTATGATTTCAACCATATGACATTCTGGAAAAAGCAAAACTATGAACCCAATAAAAAGATCAGTGGTGCCCTGGCCAGTTTGGCTCAGCAGTTAGAGCGTTGGCCCATGGACCAAAGAGTCAAGGGTTTAATTCCAGCCAAGGGCACAAACTTTGGTTGCAGTTTGGTTCCTGGCCCTGGTCAGGGTCATGCGGGAGGCAACCAATCGATGTGTCTCTCTCACATCGATGTTTCTCTCTCTCTCTCCTTTCCTCCTTCCCACTCTGTCTGATAATAAATGGAAAAATATCCTCGGGTGAGGATTTGAAAAACAAGATCAGTGGTTGCTGGGAGAAGAGGGCACGGAGGGATAAACAGGCAGAACACAGAGGATCTTTAGAGCAGACTACTCTGTATTATACTATGATGGTGGATACATGTCCTTATACATTTGTCCAAACCCACAGAATGTACAAGACCAAGACTATGGACTTTTGGTGATAATTATTTAGCAATATAGGTTCTTCAGTTGTAACAAATGCACCACCTGGTACAGGATATTGCTAGTGAGGGGGCTGTGCCTGGATAGGGACTGTGGGTGTAGGGGAACTCTGTACTTTCTGCTCAATTTTCCTATGAACCTAAAACATCTTTAAAAAAATAAAGTCTATTTTTTTTCCAAAAATACATCACACAAAAAGGGCTTTAAGAAAATTCTAAATCTCTTTTCAGAGGTGAGCATAATGATTTGCCAAAAAATGCATTCACCAAACTAATTATATTGATTGAAAGAGGTCTGTTTTTGTTGCTTCGATTCACTCACAAGGGATGAGGGGTGGGAGAAAGAGACACAGTTGATTTGTCTAACCATTAAAATGTTTTTATTTTAACATCAACCAACCCTTTGGAATTTTCAGATCAGTCATCTAATTAAAAATATTAGGTGGCATATAGAGAAGGGAGAGATAATAAAAAGCTTCATCCTTAGTTAAGCTCTTCATTTTGTCAAATAACCCCAAATATCCTTTCAAATAGTGTAACCAGATCCACCCCCCTCAGCTGCTTTCCAAACACTGCAGCTGTGCTGTAATCTGGGTTAAATTCTCAAAACTGTGATATTATAGCCTATGAAAAGTAAATTAAAGAGTTGGAGAAACTCCACTGGTTTCCAACATGAGGAAAAAGTACCTTGTATTTGTACATGGTGAATCATGTTTGTATTAATTTTTCAGAGATAAAATCTCTCCAGTATTGTTTCAAAATTATTTTAAAATCTTAGCTATGAGCCAACAGAACTTTCTGTTACTTAAGTAAGTAGGTCACAGGCCAGCACATCTTCAAATACGGATACAGGTATTAGTCAGAACGGCATGGGGCTACAGAAGAGAAAATTGGGATTAAGGAATCATAGACTTCACTTAATCATTTCTTTCAAGTCCAAGTCCTTAGCCAAGAGCAACTTCAAACTCTCTGTGGCCATAAGCACAGAACCACATCATCCCTCATTCAGACAGGTCTCCCCAGCACAAGTCACAAAACAAATATTCAAGAACCAGCCTCAAAAAGAGATAGGAAGAATTTCTAAACATTTTAAGATAGTAAAACAAATGCCTTGGTTCTACTCATCTGGAACCAAGCAAGGCTTTATTGTACACCTACTGTGAGTGAGGAACATGCCACAACCACATTTTTTTATAATTGCAGTACAATGTTTTCTAATTTTTTCCTTTCCCTTCTCAGGGACTAGATGATAGATAGATAGATAGATAGATAGATAGATAGATAGATAGATAGATAGATAGATAATAGATAGATAGATGATAGATAGATCATCTTTTTATTTTAAAAAATCAAACACTAAGATCTGTGTTATAAAAGCTCATCTGAGAAAATTAAATAACTATCTAATGTCACTGTTTATTTTCCAGCTAGGACAAAAGATTTAGGTAATAGAACTACCTAATGTACTCAGGACCTCAAGATATACTCAGGATAGCTTGTTTAAAGTAAATGTAGATTAATGTGGGCAATCAAAAATTGATTACTACTTTAAATATTTTAACTAAAATGTAAATATGCCAATCTCCTGATAAAAACATTATCATAATATCATATTCAAATTTCCTATTAGTTTCAGAGCAAGAATAAAACACAGTTTCCCTTGTCAAGCAGTTTGAGTGAGAACACTTTCAAGACTGGTATGATCCCTGGCTCCAATCTCAGTTATCTCATCCACACCTCATTAGGCAGCAAGCATAGTGCCATGTTTTTATCAATATCCAAAGCATTCACCTTTGTTTTCATAGAAATAATTCTCATTCCAATATTGATTTCATTGATCTATACAGCATCTAATTAGATCACATAATTATCTTATAATAAGCATATATTAAATTGTATAATATTATACAACTGGAATAAATAGATTTTGGAACAAGCAATTTAATTTAAGGTAACAGAAGTATATGGTTGTGCTAGAATGTAGCCTACAGCTATGTAACTACAGGCTTAGTGTTTTGAAAAACAGGCTTTAGGAGGGGGGAAAACCTGCAGTAAATACAGAGAGTTGGCAAATGGAGATCAATTGGAAGTGCTTCTATCAGATTAATTGGGGGGGCTGAAGTATGTCCATGAGAAAACAGGCCTAATTGACACCTTTCCCAAGCATAGTTCTAAATCCTTGGGTATCTTCAAATGTGCTGGGGCTTGGTGCAATGCAATGAACTACAAGCACACGCTGGTAGGAGTGAGGGGGAGCAACGCAAGGGAGCAAATGCTCCAGATCTCTGGATGCAGCCCAATTTTTTTGCAGAGTGGTTCCCCAGGTTACATGTTGATTAGGTAAATTATTTCCTTGAGATGGTGCCTCTGCTGACCATACAGCCAAGCCTTGTCCCTCACTTTTTACAGTGAAAGAGACATCAAAGATAAAAAATAACAAATCCATCCTCACCTGGACATCCACAGCCCATTATCCTCTAGGGGTGGTCTTCCCACTCTTGCAAACCTTATCTATTCACATGCAAACAAAACATTCAGTACCAAACAGGGTGGTCTTCCTGCCCTCCAGGCAAACCTGTCTGTCCATGCACACTTTGAACCTAGGTTGGCCAGGTTGCAAGAATGCACATCACAAGGTTACAAATTGTTCATCCATCAAACCCCCATCCCTACACAAATGGTCTTATTTCTGTGTGTGTGTGCGTGTGCAAGTACGCACGTGGTAGGAAGACATTGTGGGCTGTCTATGAGTACTCTAGGAATGTTTTTAAACCTTATTTTTTCTATTTGACAATTTAAAATTTTTATGTGAATATATTCTACATCATCTAGAAAGCCATCTCAAAGCTAAACCCTGCCTCCCCATTATAATCATGGGAATACCAATGATCCCCTGAAGTCACAGAATTTAACTTTGTGTGTGTGGAGAAGTATGACTAACTATTAGGTTGGTACGACCTAATGTTAAGCTAATTGTTCTATACAGTATTTGTACTGAATTATTCTTACCAGCTATTAAGACAATGTCTCTTTACCAAGAGAATCTGTAGTTGGAAGGCATGTCTTTCATAGAAACAGACTTCAGTTTAGGATATTAACAATTACACAACTTAACCAAAATAGAGATTTTCATAATTACCCCCAACCCTCAAAAAGATTTTGGTTCACACTTGACAGGGCAATAGGAACTTTCAGGTATAAGTTAAGGAAGTGGTGTCATAATAGTAAATGACAGTTCTTTTAACATGATGCATGTTTTCAGATATAGGTTTGAATTCTATTGCAATAATAAAGGGACCATTTAAGAAAAAAATATGAACATTGAGGCAAATTTGATATACAACATGGTATGGTAGAGAAATGCACTAATTTAATGGTCACAAATAATGAGAAATAGCATAAATGTGGACTTAATATAAAATGTATCCACATCAAGCAAGGGACAAATCACACCCAATTTACTATAAAATAAGTTTTCAACAATTTATAATTTCTAGTTAAGGGTCAAAAGAAGGACTAAATAAATCTAATTTATAGTCATATAAATTTTGAATGGGGTATGTAAATCACTTACAGTATTTATGAGTTGATCTCAATCTGAGATCAGGCTCAGTGTTTAAACTATTGCTATTTTCAACATCTGAGAAAATAAAAAACTTCAGACATTTTCCTTCTCTGGTGATTGGATTAGATGCCACTGTAATGTAGAATTCAATAATAACACAGTGATAATCTTAAATAAACATGGAAGATTTATAGTTAACGTGATATGTTTATAGTTAATGTGATATGTTATCAAGATGGCATCTGGGATTATTCCTTGGTAGAGTTTTGGTTAAGGGTCAAGTCTGACTATGGTGAACTAGCAAACAAAGCCTTGACATTATTAATGATATTCTGTACAGCATACTTATATAAGCAAGCATTCTAGGCATTTGTGAATTAAAGTTCAAATATACAAAGTATATATATTACACCTAATAAAAGGTAATTTATTTTTAACAAAATATGTATATTAAAACAGTTCATTTTAATTGTATTTGATTTTATAATATTATTTGCTTATTTGTAAATTTGTTTTACTTTTATAGTTTCATAAGGACTACAGGGACAAGGAGTTGATACGTATGTACAAATATTATACAAAATACCTAAGTAATAGTAAATCAAAAATAGCCCCTCTAGACAGCTCTCATATCTTCTGGGGGACCCACCTATCACTGTGCAAATCTTAGTTTGCTGGCTCCACTGGTTTACCCGTGCCCTCCTTTCCCAGGATTGTAATCAGGCATTTGTCAAAAGAAGGAGTTTACAAGGCAAGATCTGGGCACCAAGTAAACTCATTGCTACAGTGGTGTTATTGCTTCTATGCTCTTCTATTGGACAAAATTAAAAAATATATATATTGTACACATTATAAATTCACTGATTAGTTTATACCAATATTACCAATTCAAATCCATTAATACCGATTCTTCCTCACCTTTCCCATTCCATATTTCTCTTGACCTTTGCCTAGAGTGAGAACCTTCATCCCCAACATCAATACTTTTGCTCATATACTCCCACATAATGCACACACAAGAGTTTCAGAATTAACCCATTAATATCACAACCAATTTCACTACTTATAAGTAAAGTTCAAGACTTCTGTACAGCCCTGCTCTAGCTTCTTCCCAAACACTGCAGTCCTAAAGCCATTAGATGGGGCAGAGTAAGATTTACTAATCTCATGTGATGGGGGGAGAGCCATGGTGACTCAGTTTGAGGAGGAGGAACCCACCCAGGGTCCCTGAGACCTGTTCATTTGATCTGTAAGGTTACAGCTATTTTCAGAATAATACTAAGTTATTGTTTGCCTTTTTTTACTTTTATCATCTGAAAAACATACTGTGGAGTTCTCCAAAGGTGTAGGATTTCACAGCTGTATGAGGCTGAATTTCTTCAAATAATTCAGTCAAAGCAACATAATGCAATAGTTTCAATGCAGAAGCAGATACAGAATCTAGCTGCCTTCCTATTAAGCCAGACATTAAGATTTGAAAAATGTTAAACAATGCTACACTTCTTACAAATTGATTTTGTTTTGGAAAATAATTGTTTTTCATAAAATATTTTATACCTATTAACATGCATGGGTTACCACTGTTATTTTAAATAAAATAATTATGTTTAAAATATATTTAATTTAAAAACTTTAAAAATTTTGGGGTTTTTTTTTTTTGGTTAGGGTAAATATCAATAGCTATAACTCATATAAATTAAACAAATTAAATTAATAAATAACCCACATAAATTAAAGCTCTTTGGAGTCCTCCATAATTTTTAAGAGTGTAAAGGAGTCCTGAGAAACACACACACACACACCTGAGAACCAATGCTCTAACACATCAGTGACAAGGGAAAAAAAGAGGAAGAATCTACAGATAGGCTATTTATTTAATAACCAAATTCAAAGAATGTCTTTTATTTTTTTTGGAATTAAGATTTTTAAAAAAGACATTTTTGAGATACCAGAAAAATTTAATTACATATTATTTGATGACATTAGGAATTTTAATTTTGCTATGTTTGATAATGACATAGTGATTATGAAAACAAAATTCAGGTGAAAATAAAATGATGACTGAAAGTTGCTTTAAAATACTCCAGAAGAAAAAAATATAGTAGAGGGTAGATGGAACAAAATTGGGAACTGTTGATAATTCTGGGCAATGGATATAAAAGTTACTGATAATACTCTCACATGTACGTATTACTGAAATTTTCCAAAATAAACTTTACCAAAAAAGGAAACAATAAAAATTTATAAAATACTAATTTTAAGATTTTCAAAGGTACGTATCATGTAGGGATTCAAACTAATTTTTAATCAATAAGGTTAAATTTCTTTTACTTCTTCTTTTTAAATCCCATGTCTAGTTAAAAAGAACAGCACATCAGTAAGTTAAGCACAGTTAAAAATAATGAGAATTTCAGTAGGTGTTCACATGTTCCTTCTTCTACTTGACTTCAAAAGATTTCCTAAGATTATCCATCAGATATCTATGACTATATGGGAAATCCCAGAAAACTCTGAAGTTGTGAAATACATTTAGTTATTGGAATGGGCAGTACCTAAAATAATTAGGGGATCCTAGTAAAGAAAACAATTTAGAGCAAACTGGAAGTGAGCTTTTTTATTCTTAACCAAGTAAGATCAGTAACATTTTCTAGCAGAAAAAGGATATTAGTCTTCTGAAATATTAGTCTTCTGAAAACAGTTTAATTAATCAATTTTGTTAAGTAACTATCCTGTGCAAAGCAGGAGTTTGTGAGGTCAAGTATGTATATATAGAGTTCCTGTGTTGTAATCTAGTTAGAGACCTAAGAGACAAGAAGACTTGACTATACAAAGTAGTAAAGTGTCCAAATGTACAACAGTGAGGATAAAAAGTTCACTATGTGCCTGAGTTGGGGCAATTCCATCCTATAGCACTGTCCTTATCCATCCCTGATATTAAAGCAAGGCAACTGATGAAAAAAACTCACTCTGCATAGACTCTTGGTAAGAATTTCCATTCAGGGAAGACAGTTAACTAAAAAATAAAGATATTCATAGAATAATGAAGGAGACACATGCCAGTTATTCTGTACTTTAATCATGAATGTAAATAAACAACCAAAGACTACCAGGAGAATCCAATCTAAAATTTTCCAGGATAAAAGAAATGCTGTAGGCCCAGGGAGTATGTCAAAAAATTGGGTAAGAAAGAAAGTCAGGCTTCCAGTCAAGATGGTAGAGTAGGTAAACACACTACTGGCATCCTCTCACAACCACATCAAAATTACAATAAATTGCAGATTGAGACTCACCTGAAATCTAGTTGAACAGAAGTTCTATAATTAAGGATATACAGAAGAAGTCATGTCAAGACTGGTAGGAGTGGCAGAGACATGAAACGAGTTGGTCCCACACCCACATGTGGTGGTTAAAAATCGAGAGAGATAACTTGACTATAGAGGCACCCACTGAAAAGCGAGGAGTCCCAGCCCCATACCAGGCCCCCCAGCCCAGGGTTCCTGTGCCATGAAGACAAGTTCCCATAACTTCAGGTTGTAAAAAACAAGTGGAGATTGCTGCTGAGTGAGACAGAGAGCTTCCAGAGTATCAGGCATTCCTCTTAAATCACTGGTGCATAGATGTACTCAGACTCACTCACTCCGAGTTCCAACACTCGGGCAGCAGCTCAAAAGGTACCAGGAACATACAAGGAAAAACTGAATTGTCTGACTTTGGGGTGACAGCTAGAGGGGCAGTCTTCTCCAAGACAGAAGTGCTGGCAGTAGTCATTGTTCTTTTGTTGAGCCCTCTCCCACCAGTCACAGGCAGGCACCATATCTGAGTCTCTACCAACATGGCTAACATTGTTCACTCCATCCTGGTGATTCTGAGACCCTGCCCGCATCCAACTTTCTGGCCCACCAACCTGCTTCCAGTGGTTTTTCTATACAAATAGCCTGTCTTGGCTCATGCTGTGGACTTTGCTATCTCTCAAAGGTTCACATACTCCAAACAAGCAGCACCTGGTCTCAGTGTGCCCTGTACCTCTTGATAAGTGGCCAAAGGCCCAGCACTAGTGATAGCCAGACTCAGTTTGTAGCTTGGTCTCTCCAGGGCATCTTCAATCCCAGCACAAGCAGCAGCCTTTCTCAGATCACGTTGTAGCTCATGCCAGTGGCCCCAGGCAGGGCACAGGTGGCAGCTGACCTTGGCCTGCACCTCCCAGAAAGCCCCAGCACCAGTGCACCCAGTGGCCAGCATTAGACCACATCATATCAGAGCACCACCCAAGAAGCTCCATGAGAGACACATTCAAGAGGAAGACTCAGCAGGCAGCAGAGCCCCACTGAAGTGAGTTTTGCTACATGGGGTCAACCCCTGCACAGTAGCTCCTCTGCTATAGTCATGGCTGGTCCTCATAGCCAACTGACCTGGGGGTTAATCCCTCCCATTAACTTGCCAACAGCAATCACGGCTCAACTATAGCAGGAGGGTACACACAGCCCACATAGGGGGTGTACCTGGAGCACCCAGCTTGGGTGACCAGAAAAGCTGTACCACTGGGACCTATAGGACACCCTATCAAGACTGGGAGATATAGCAGATATACTTAATACACAGAAACAAACACAAAGAGGCAGCCAAAATAGGGAGATAAAGAAAAACGTCTCACCCTGGCCGGTTTGGCTCAGCGGTTAGAGCGTCGGCCTGTGGTCCAGAGAGACCCAGGTTCGGTTCCCACTAAGGGCACATACCTCAGTTGCAGTTTGTCCCCAGACCTGGTTGGGTCGTGCGGGTGGCAGCCACTCAATGTGTCCCTTTCACGTTGATGTTTCTTTCTCTCTCTCTCTTCCTCTCTCTCCCTCCCACTCTATCAGAACAAAAAATGTGAAGAAAAAAAAAAAAAAAAAGAAAAACATCTCAAATAAAAGCACAGGAGAAATCTCCAGAGAAAGAACTAAATGAAATGGAGGCAAGCAAACTATCAGATACAAAATTCAAAACAATGGTTATTAGAATGTTCAAGGAACTTAGTCTTCAACAGCATAAAAAGGGACATAGAAATCATAAAAAAAGAACCAGTCAGAAATAAAGAATACAGTAACTGAAATGAAGACTACACTACAAGGAATCAACAGCAGATTAGATAAAACAGAGGATCAAATCATCAATTTGGAAGATAAGGAAGCAGAAAACACCCAATCAGAAAAGCAAAAAGAAGAGAATCAAAAAAATGAGAGTAGGCCCTGGCCGGTTTGGCTCAGCGGTTAGAGCGTCGGCCTGTGGTCCGGAGAGACCCGGGTTCGGTTCCCGCTAAGGGCGTGTACCTCGGTTGCAGTTTGTCCCCGGCCCTGGTTGGTCGTGCGGGTGGCAGCCACTCGATGTGGCCCTTTCACGTCGATGTTTCTCTCTCTCTCTCTCTTCCTCTCTCTCCCTCCTACTCTGTCTGAACAAAAAATGAAAAAATGTCCTCAGGTGAGGATAAAAAAAAAAAAATGAGAGTAGCCTGGCTGGTGTGGCTCAGAGGTTGAGAGTCAACCCGTGTACCAACAGGTCACCAGTTCGATTTTCATTTGGGTCACATGCTCAGGTTGTGGCCTCAGTCCCCAGTTGGGAGCATGCTAGCCAATTTCCAAATAATTTGATCCAAATTAAAGTGAGCAGTTATAGCTGCTCTCAGCTGATCACAGATTCATAAGTATGCCAACTGAGAACAAAAGAACCACCCAGACAATTCATAAAATTGGGAGCAATAATATGTACTTGGATTTGTTTAAGCTACTGCTACATTTAAGGTACTTTGCTATGCAACATTGTTGTGTCACTAGATAACAGATAGAAACAAAGAATCAATACCCTCAAAATTTTGAGGAAAGTTTTAAACTCAAAATTAAATACCTAGCTGAACAGTCAATCAAGAGTGAAGGCAAGAACAAGGCATTTCACAAATGCAAGAATACATACCTATTCTCTTCTCACATATCATTAACTCAAGAAATTACTTGAGAATGTTTTCCAGAAAAATGAGGGGGTGACTGATCGATGTTCTCTCTCATCAATGTTTCTGTCTCTCTCTCCCTCTCCCTTCTTCTCTCTCTAAAAATCAAGAAAGAAAAAAATGAGAGTAGTTTAATGGACCTCTGGAACAATATCAGGTGTACCAACATTTGCATTAGAGGAATAACAGAAGAAGAGAGACAGTAAGAGACCAAGAACCTATTTGAAGAAATAATAACAGAAAATTTCCCTAACCTGGTGAAGAAAAAAGACATATAAGTCCAGGAAATACAGAGAGTCCCAAACAAAATGAACCCAAAGAGGCCCACACCAAGACACTTCATAATTAAAATGCAAAAGTTTAAAGACAAAGAGAATCTTAAAAGCAGCAAGAGAAAAGCAGTTAGTTACCTAGGAAGGAGCTCCCATAAGACTGTCAGCTGATTTCTCAACAGAAACTTTGCGGGCCAGAAGTGATTGTAACAAATATTCAAAGTGATGAAAAGCAAGGACCTGAAACTAAGATTACTCTACCCAGAAAAGCTATCACTAGGAATCATAGGACTGATAAAGATTTTACCAGACAAGAAGAAGATAATGGAATTCATCACCACAAAACCAGTATTAAAGGAATTGTTAAAGGGTCTTCTTTAAAAAAGAAAAATAAATAAATAAATAAATATAAAGAATAAAATGACAATAAATACAGGCCTATCTACAATTACTTTAAATGCAAATGTATTAAATGCTTTAATCATAAGACATATGATAGCTGAAGGGATAACAAAACAAGACCCTTACACATGCTGCCTACAAGAGACTCACTTCAGACTGAAAGATATACATAGATTTAGAATAAAGGGATGGACAAGATATTTCATGAAAATGGAAATAAAAAAAAAATTAAAAGGTGGGGTAGTAATACTTACACCAGACAAAATAGACTTTAAAACAAAGACTATACAAGAGACAAAGAAGGACCCGGCAATTTTACTTCTGGGTATTTTTCCAAAGAAACCCAAATAACTAAATCAAAAACACATATATGCATCCCTATGTTTATTGCAACATTATTTACAATTGCCAAGATATGGAAGCAATTTAAGTATCCATCAATAATAAATAGATAACGAAGTGGTGCATATAGACAATGAAATATGATTCAGCCATAAAAAAGAATGAAATCTTACTATCCACAACAACAAAGATAGACCTAGGGGCTATTGTGTTGAGTGAAATAAGTCAGACAGGAAAAGATAAATATAATATGGAATCTAAAAAACAAAATGAAGGAACAAGTAGAATAGAAACAGACATGCAGATACAGAGAACATTTTCACAACTGCCAGATGGGATGGGGATTTAGAAGATGGGTGAAAAAGATGAAGAGCTCAGCCGGTGTGGCTCAGTGGTTGAGCATCAACCCATGCACCAAGAGGTCACTGGTTCAATTCCTGGTCAGGGCACCTGCCCAGGTTGTAGGCCAAATCCCTACTGGGGGGCATGTAGGAGGCGGCCAATCGATGTTCTCTCTCATTGATGTTTCTATCTCTCTCCCCCACTTCCTCTCTCTCTAAAATCAATAAAGAAAAAATATTTTTTAAAAAAACTTATTAAAAAAAGATGAAGGGATCAAGAAGTACAAATTCATAGTTACAGAACAGTCATGGAAATGTTAAGTATAGCATAAGGAATATAGTTAATAATATTGTAATAACTATGTATGCTATCAGACAGGTACTGGATTTATTGGAATGATCACTTCATAAGTTAAATAAATGTCTAATCAGTTGGTTGTATACCTGAAACTAATGTAATATTGTACATACACTGTAATTTAAAAATAAAATATAATTGAAAAATTCAAATTAGAAACAGAGTAGAATGTTGGTTACCAGGGGCTGGTGGGTGGTTTAAACATGGAGAGGTTGGTAAGACATAGTAATATCTGAGGACCTAATGTACAGCATGATGACTCTAGTTGATAACACTATCTTGTATAATTCAATCTGCTAAGAGTAGAACTGAAATGTTCTGACTTAAAAAAATAACAGTAATAGCTATGTGAGGTAATGAGTGTGTTAACTTGATTATGGGGATCCTTTCACAATGTATGCATGCAACAAATCATCACGTTGTCCACTTTATAGAGATTAACAATTTTTTAAAATATGTTTTTATTGATTTTTTGGGAGAGAGGAAGAGAGAGCTATAGAAACATTGATGCAAGAGAAACATCAATCAGCTGCTGCCTGCACACCCCCTACTGGGGATCGAGACCACAACTAAGGCATGTGCCCTGACTGGGAATCGAACCAGGACCTCTCAGTCCATGGGACACGCTCAAACTACTGAGCCACAGTGGCCAGGCTAGATTAACAATTTTATTTGTCAATATTACCTCAGTAAAGCTGAAAAAGACTGGGGGGAGAAAAAGATTGGTAAAGACAACACTGGCTGTGATTTCCAGGGGAAGGGTTGGGGAGGAGACAGTGACAGTACAGCAGTACATATGACTGAGAGATTAGAAAATAGTGAGAATGTGATTTAAAAATTATAATAATAGTGCATGAGTGACATCAGTAAAAATGGCATAGTGGGTACATCTGAAAAACCTCTGCTCCATAAAAGCAGTAAGAAAATTGTTATAGCTTGTCAGTATCAACTTTTTTAGGACTCTGGAAATTAATCAAAGGCTTGCAGCAACCCAGGGGGCTTTTATTCAAGACAAGTGACTGGATCTCTGTAAGTACAGTGAGTTTTTGTGGCATTTCAATTTTTCCAACCCCCCACCCTCCAGCTCTGTAGTAGACTTGAAAACCAGCAACCCATGATCATGACAATGAGGTTTTTGATGAGGCTCCTAATTCCCTGAGAATTGTCATTATTTGACCTGTCTGGTCATTCCCTAGAAGACACTACTCACAATGATTTCTTTATTTCACCTGACTCATAACTCACCCAGTCTGACAACATGCAAAAGAATGAGCTGAACATCTATGTCACGTAATATGCAGAAATTAACTCAAAATGAGTCAAAGACTAAAAGTAAGAGATAAAACTATAAAACTCTTATGCTATGTGAACTAAATCTAAATTAAAAAAATATGGCAAGATATGAATCACAAAGCTCCCTTCCCCCACAAAAGTCACATTCTAAATATATAGCAAACTGAAATGAGAAATGATGTTAAGCATTGGTTCACTATAACAGAATTCAAGACTTCTGGTTTCCAGTTCTGCATGTAAGGAGCTTGGAAGTCCCAACTTCACCCTAACAACAAGTAAACAGCAGAACAAATTGAAACATCAACAACACTTCTTAGATCCCCAAGTGAGGTCAAAGAGCAAACTGCTGCCCTTAATACTTAGAATTCAGAGAATCACAACTTATAGGAGCAGAAACTCACAAGCTGAAATCTCTCTACAGAAACCAGTGCTGGGGTAGGAAAATCAGAACTGTTATTGACAAATTGCTGGAAGCTCAGAGAGGACAAATCTAAGAGTAAAAACTCCAAGAGGACCCAGTCATAGGGGAGCCCGCACACTTTTGTGAGTTTTATTTCTAGGACACTAACAAGGTTCACACAGTAAATATCAGAGAAAAATCTCCTTATATTTCTAACAGGGCAAGGAGAAAGGAATCATTTTGAAATATGCCGAAGCACTCTGTTCTTAACAAAGTCTACCCTCAGGAGAAACTATCTGACCTGAGCCTAACCACTGGGAGGAAGGGAAATGCACAACTCCAATCAGCTCCACCCTTCCATATGAAGGAAAGAAAATATCCAATTTCAGCCTCCTCTAGTCTCTTATGTGGGAGAAAGAAAATACCCATCTCCAGACCACTCAAACCATGCTATTCCACCTCAGGTAGGAAAAAAAGAGAAGCATTTGTGAAGCTCACAGTCCAGAGGCATAGATCTAATCACAGGACTATATACCTCATCACAACATTACTAAAGGCCTATTTGTAGTAATTCATTTTACCTGGTACATTAGGTCCAGCTATTTTAAAAATTACAAGACATACTAAAAGGCAAAAATAAAATACAGTTTGAAGATACAGAGCAAACATTAGATATGGCAGGGTTGTTGAAATAATCAGAATGGCAATTTAAAACAACTAATGGATAAAATAGATAACATGCAAAAACAGATGGACAATGTAAGCAGAGTCATGAAAATTCTAAGAACCAAAAAGAAAGGCTAGAGATCAAAGACAATGTAACAAATGAAGAATGCCTTTCGTTCGTTTAGTAGATGGGACATGGCTAAGGAACGAGTCACTGAGCTCGCTGCAGACAAGCAGAAACCTCCAAAACTGAAAAGCAAAGAGAATAAAGACTAAAAACGAAACCAGAATATTCAAGGACTGTGGGACAACTACAAAATGTGTAACATATACATAATGAAAAATATCAAAAGAAAAAATAGAAGAAATATTTGAAACAGAAATGACTAAGAATTTCCCCAAATAAGTGTCAGACACCAAACCACCAGATCCAGGAAGATCAGAGAACTCCAAACAGAATAAAGCCCCCCGCCCCCCCAAAAAACACACCCAGGCACATCATATTCCAATGACAGAAAATTAAAGATAAACAAAAAATTCTGAAAGAAAGAGGAAAAAACACCTTACCTAAAGAGAAACAAAAATAAGAATTACATCTAACTTCTCCTTAGAAATCATGCAAGCAAGAGAGCAAAATGAAATATTTAAAGTGTTGAGAGAAAAGAACCACCAATCTAGAATTCTGTACTCTGTGGAATTATCCTTCTAAAAGGAAAGAGAAATAAAGATTTTCTAGGACAAAAAAAAAAAAAATTTTTTTTTAGGAAATTAGATTCCAGAAAACCTGCCTTGCAAAAAATGTTAAAATTTTTTTCTTCAGAGACATAAAAGGTGTGTCAGAAATTCAGATTAACATAAACAAAGAAAGATCATCAAAGAAGAAACTAGTGAAGGTAAAAATAAAACCTCTTACTTTTCTTATTCTTGACTGATCTAACAGATAGTTTTCTCAAAATAATAACAGCAAAAATGTGTTCAATCACACATGTTTTAGTATGCTTATAAACAAATGAAATGAATGACACAATGATGCAAGGGATGGGAAGGCAAAATTTGGATTATTTTGTTATTTTAAATACATTATTTGGGAGTAAACTTGGATTAGCTATAAATATATATTGCGAACACTATAGCAACTATTAAAACTGTGCTTTTTTTTAAAAGTATAACTGAGACCATGGCCAGGGCCAAAAAGTGCATCAACCTCATCTTCAGATACTTGCAAAATAGATCTCGGATTCAGGTGTGGCTTTATGAGCAGGTGAATATGCGGATAGAGGGCTGTATCATTGGTATTGATGAGTATATGAAAGTCAAGAAAACAACTAGGTCGGATCATGCTAAAAGGAGATAATATTACTCCGCTCCAAAGTGTCTCCACCTAGAAATGACTAATGAAATGAGACATTGTTGAGAAGCAATACAGTTTGTGGTTTTCAGTTGTCCTTTGTTGGAGGTGTAGTTCTTAAACATTTATTCATTTTGCTTTCATTACCCATGTGTACTACCAGCTGACAATAAATGATGTTAAATAGTTTTTATTATTAAATAAATCAATAAATAGTATAACTGATATACTGAGAAAGGAGAGAAAATGAAATCATATAAAATGCTCAAACCAACAAAAGGCAGACAAAGAGTAGAAGACAAACATAGGAACAAAGAGCAAGGGGGCAACAATTCAAAGCAGTAACTAATATGATAGATATCAATCTAAATATATCAATAATCCCTTTGAAAATCAATGGCCTAAATATATCAATAATCACTCTGATTATCTAAATATATATATCAATCTAAATATATCAATAATCCCTTTGAAAATCAATGGCCTAAATGAAACAATTAAAAAAACAGATTGTCAGAGTGGATTAAAAAACAAGACCCACTAATAGATAACGCTAATAAAAAGAAAGAAGTATCTATATTAATTTCATACAGAGCAGACTTCAAAGCAAGGACTTTATCAGGGACAAAGAGGGATACTACATAATGATAAAGGGGGTCAATTCTCCAAGAAGACATAATCTTTCATATGTATAATCCTAAAACAATAGAGTCAAACTATGTGAGACAAAAACTGATAGGACTGCTAAGGGAAATAGATGAATCCACTACTCTAGCTGAAGACTTCATGACACTTCCATCAGAAATAGATGGATCCAGGAGGTAGAAAATTAGTAAAGACAAACTCAAACTCAATATACCATCAGGTATCTACATATAATCAACATCAGTAGTCTACTTCATCCAACAAGAGCATAATAAACATTCTTCTCAAGCCCATGTGGAACACTCACCAAGACAGACAACATTCTGGACCATAAAACATACCTTAACAAATTTAGGATAGAAATTATATAAACTCTGCTCTCAGAAAACAATGGAATTAAACTAGAAAGCAAATAGAAAGATAAAAGGAATATCTCAAAATACATAGATATTAGACAACACACTTCTAAATAACACATGAGTCAAAGGAGAAGTCTTAAGAAAAATTTTAAATAATTTGAACTAATGAAAATGAAAATAAAATTTGTCAATATTTGTGGGATGCAGCAAACACAGTGCTTAAACTGTATGACATTAAATGCATATTTTTTTTTTAAAGAAGGATTTGAAATCAATAATCTGAGCTTCTACCTTAAGTAACTAAAAAAAGAGCAAATTAAATCCTTTGTAAGTAAAATGAAGGGGAAAAAGAATTCAAGCAGAAATCAATGAAATTTAAAAAAGGAAATCAAGAGAAAAAAATCAGTAAAAGCAAAAATTAGTTCTTTGAAAATATCAATTAAATCAATAAACCTGTAGCCAGGCTAACTAATAGAATAAAAAGACAGAGGAAAAAAATTACTAATATCACAAATTAAAGAAGAGCCATCACCACAGACTGTATGGACAATAAAAGAATAATCAGAGAATACTATGAACAACTCTGTGTCCACATATTTGATAACCTAGATAAAATGGATCAATTCTTTGAAGGACACAATCTGCCAAAATTTACACAAGAAGAAATAAATTATCTGAAAAGGACTATTATCTATTAAAGAAATTAAATAAATAATTAATAATCTTCCAAAACAAAAATCACCAAGCTCAAATGGGTTCACTGGTGAATTCTACCAAACATCTACAGAAGAAAGTATACCAATTCTCTCTGAGTTCATACAGAAGATAAAAACAGAGGATATATTTCCTCAAGAAACAAGAAAAATTTCTAATTGACTATCTCACCTCACAACTTAAAGAACTAGAAAGCAAACAAAAAGAAAACCCCAGAGCAAGTAGAAGGAAAGAAAGTAAAGATTAGAGCAGAAATAAATGACATAGAGACCAAAACAACAATTCAAAGGATCACTGAAACAAACAGCTGATTTTTCGAAAAGATAAACAAGATTGATGGACCCTTAGCTAGACTCACCAAGAAACAAAGAGAGAGAACCCAAATACACAAAATCAGAAATGAAAGAGGAGAAGTAACAACTGACACCACAGAAATACAAAGGATCATTAACAAATACTATGAACAATTATACAGCAACAAATTGGACCATCTAAGCGAAATGGACAAATTTCTAGAAACACATAGTCTCCCAAAACTGAACCGGGAAGAGATAGAAAACTGAAACAGGCCAATAACAACTAAGGAAATTGAAGATGTAATCAAGACTTTTCCAGCAAACAAAGGCCCAGGCCCAGATGGCTTCATGGGGGAGTTTTACCGAACATTCAAAGAAGAACTAACACCCATTTTCCCCAAACTATTTCAAGAAGAAGGAAGATTCCCAAACTTGTTTTATGAGGCCAGCATAATTCTAATTCCAAAACCAGAAAAAGACACTACAAAGAAAGAAAACTACAGGCCAATATCCCTGATGAACACAGATGCCAAAGTCCTGAACAAAATACTAGCAAATTGGATCCAGCAATACATCAAAAAAATTATTCACCATGACCAAGTGGGAGTCATCCCAGGGATGCAAGGTGGGTACAATGTCCACAAATCAACAAATGTGATACATCACATAAACAAAATGAAAGATAAAAGCCACATGATCATATCAATAGACACTGAAAAAGCATTCGACAAAATCCAGCACCCATTTCTGATAAAAATGCTCAGTAATGTGGGAATAGAGGAATCATATCTCGACATAATAAAGGCCATATATGAAAAACCTACAGCCAACATCATACTCAGTGGGCAAAAACTAAAGCATTTCCCTTAAGAACAGGAACGAGACAGGGATGCACACTTTTGCCACTCTTATTTAACATAGTACTGGAAGTCTTAGCCACAGCAATCAGACATGAAGAAAAAATAAAAGGGATCCAAATTGGAAAGGAGGAAGTGAAACTGTCATCCCTTGCAGATGACATGATATTATACATAGAAAACCCTAAAGACTCCATCAAAAATCTACTAGACTTAATAAATGAATTTGGCAAAGTATCAGGATACAAAATTAACGTCAAGAAATCGACAGCATTCTTATACACCAATGATGAACTCACAGAAAGAGAAACTAAAAATACAATCACATTTACCATTGTGGCAACAAAATTAAGATATCTAGGAATAAACTTAACCAAAGAAGTAAAGGATCTATTTGCAGAAAACTACAGGACATTGAAAAAAGAAATAGAGGAAGATACAAAAAAGTTGAAGCACATACCTGGTTCCTGGATTGGAAGAATTAACATCATTAAAATGTCCATACTACTCAAAGTAATCTATAGATTCAATGCAATCCCCATCAAAATACCAACAACATCTTTCACAGAACTAGAACAAATACTTCAAAAATTCATATGGAACCAAAAAAGACCCCGAATAGCCACAGCAATCTTGAAAAAGAAGGACAAACTAGGTGGGATCACAATACCAGATATCAAATTATACTACAAAGCTACTGTAATCAAAACAGCCTGGTACTGGCACAAGAACAGGCATATAGATCAATGGAATAGAACAGAGAACCCGGAAATTAACTCAAAACATTATGCTCAATTAATATTTGACAAAGGTGGCAAGAGCATACAATGGAGTAAAGACAACCTCTTTAATAAGTGGTGTTGGGAAAATTGGACAGCTATGTGCGAAAAAATTAAACTAGACCATCAACTTACACCATACACAAGAATAAACTCGAAATGGATAAAAGACTTAAATGTGACTTGTGAATCCATAAAAATCCTAGAAGAAAATATAGGCAACAAAATTTCAAATATCATACGCAGGAATTTTCACTGATGCATCACCTAAGGCAACAGAAACAAAGGAAAAAATGAACACATGGGACTACATCAAACTAAAAAGCTTCTGTACAGCAAAAGAAACAACCATCAAAATGGAAAGGAAACCCACTGTATGGGAGAGCATAATTGCCAATGATACATCAGTTAAGGGGTTAATTTCCAAAATATATAGAGTGCTCATACAACTACACAAAAGGAAGACAACCCAATTTAAAAATGGGCAGAGGATCTAAATAGACACCTCTCCAAACAGGACAAACACATGGCCAAGAGACATATGAAGAAATGCTCAACATCACTAATCATCAGAGAACTGCAAATTAAAACAACGATGAGGTATCATCTCACACCAGCCAGAATAGCTGCCATCAACAAATCATCAAACAATAAGTGCTGGCAAAGGTGTGGAGAAAAGGGGACTCTAGTACACTGCTGGTGGGAATGCAGACTGGTGCAGCCACTATGAAAAACACTATGGTGTTTCCTTAAAAAATTAAAAATTGAATTGCCATTTAATCCAGTGATCTCACTTCTGGGAATATATCCTAAGAAGCCTGAAACACCAATCAGAAAGAATATATGCACCCCTATGTTCATAGCAGCACTATTTACAATTGCCAAGATCTGGAAACAGCCCAAGTGTCTATCAATAAATGAGTGGATAAAAAAAGCTCTGAGATATATATATATACACACACACACACATACACACACACACAATGGAATACTATGCAGCTGTAAGAAAGAAAGATCTCTTATCCTTTGAGACAACATGGAGGGACCTCGAGAGTATTATGCTAAGCGAAATAAGCCAATCAGAGAAAGACAAATACCACATGATATCACTTATTTGTGGAATATAATGAACAAGGTGGGCTGTTGAACAAAATAGACTGAGAGACATAGAAAGAAGTATTGTTCAAACTGACAAACCACAGAGTAAGGGGGGGCTGTGGATGAGATGAACCACAGAACTTATATGCATGTATGCATAACCAATGGACATAGACAACAATGCTAGGGGGGTGGGGGGCAGGATGGGGAGGATGGGGATCTGGGGGGTGGGGAGAAACATCTGTAACAAAAAAAAATTAATAAAAATTGAAAAAAACAAAACAAAAAAAATAATAATACCCTTAGATGTAAATGGATTGAATGCTCCGATCAAAAGACACAGAGTAGCTGAGTAGATAAGAAAGCATGATTCATATATATGTTGTTTACAAGAGACCCACTTCACAACAAAAGACTCACATAGGTTGAAAGTGAAGGGATGGAAAAAAATCTTCCAAGTAAACAGAAAGAAAAAAGACCTGGGGTAGCAATACTCATATCTGATGAAATACACTTCAAAATGAAGGCCATAACGAGAGACAAAGAATACCACTACGTAATATTGAAAGGATTTATCCAAGAGGAAGATATAACCTTGGTAAACATATGCACCCAATATAGGAGCACCAAAATACATTTAAAAAATTCTCGCTCTGGCCAGTTTGGCTCAGCGGTTGAAGCATTGGTCAGTGGACCAGAGAGTCCCGGGTTCGATTCCTGGTAGGGGCATGTACCAAAAAAAAAAAAAAAATTCTGGAGGACTTCAAAGGAGAAATCGACAGCAATACACTCATAGCAAGGGATTTCAACACCCTGCTGACATCACTGGATAGATCTTCTAGACCAAAAAATTGGCAAGGAAACAGAGACTCTAAATGATGAACTAGATCAAATGGATTTTATAGATATCTACAGAGAATTACACCCCAAAACTGCAGAATTCACATTCTCCTCAAGTACACATGGGACATTCTCAAAGATAGACCACATGTTAGGACACAAACTAAGTCTCTACAAGTTCAAGAAGATTGAAATCATATCAAGCATCTTCTCAGATCACAATGGCAAGAAACTAGAAATCAATTAGAATAAAAACACTCAAAAACATTTAAACACATGGAGGCTAAATAGAATGTTATTAAACAATGAATGGTTTACCAAGGAGATCAAGGAAGAAATTTAAAACTTCCTAGAAACCGATGACAATGAACACACAACAACACAAAATCTATGTGATGTAGCAAAAGCAGTCCTGAGAGGGCATTTCATAACGCTACAGGCCTACCTCAAGGAACAAGAAAAATTTCTAATAGACTATGTAACCTACAACCTAAAGAAATAGATAACAAACAAAAAGAAAACCCCAGAGCAAATAGAAAGAAAGAAATAGTAACGGTCAGAGCAGAAATAAACAACATAGAGACTAAATAACAATTCAAAGGATCAATGAAACAAAGAGCTGGTTCTTTGAAAAGATGAACAAGATTGATGGACCCTTAGCTAAACTCACCAAGAAACAAAGAGAGAGGACCCAAATAAACAAAATCAGAAATGAAAGAGGGGAAGTAACAACTGACACCACAGAAATATGAAGGATCATTAAAAAATACTATGAACAATTACACACCAACAAATTGGACAATCCAGGCAAAATGGATACATTTCTAGAATCACAGTCTCACAAAATTGAACCTGGAAAAGATAAAAAACTTGAACAGACTACTAACAACTAAGGAAATCGAATATGTAATTAAGAAATTCCAAGCAAACAAAAGCCTGGGCCTGGATGGCTTCCCAGGGGAGTTTTACCAAAAGTTCAAAGAACTAACACCCATTCTCCTCAAACTATTCCAAAAATTCAAGAAGAAGGAAGACTTCCAAACTCGTTTTATGAGGCCAGCATCATTCTAATTCCAAAACCAGATAAAGACACTACAAAGAAAGAAAACTACAGGCCAATATCCCTGATGAACATAGATGAAATATCCTTAACAAAATATTAGCAAATCAGATCCAGCAATACATCAAAAAAATTATTCACCATGACCAAGTGGGAGTCATCCCAGGGATGCAAAGATGGTACATTATTCGTAAATCAATAAATGTGAAACACGACATAAACAAAATGAAAGATGAAAACTATATGATCTTATCAATAGACGCTGAAAAAACATTCAACAAAATCCAGCACCTATTTCTGATAAAAACACTCAGCAATGTGGAAATAGAGGAATCATATCTTGATATAATAAAGGCCATATATGAAAAACCTACAGCCAATACCATACTCAATGGGCAAAAACTAAAAGCATTTCTCTTAAGAACAGAAACCAGACAGGGATGCACACTTTTGCCACTCTTATTTAACATAGTACTGGAAGTCTTAGCCACAGCAATTAGACAAGAAGAAAAAGTAAAAGGATCCAAATTGGAAAGGAGGAAGCGAAACTGTCATTATTTGCAGATGACATGATATTATATATAAAAAACCCTAAAGACTCCACCAAAAAATTACTAGATTTAATAAATGAATTTGGCAAAGTAGCAGGATACAAAATGAACATCCAGAAATCATTGGCATTTTTATACACCAATAATGAACACTCAGAAACTAAAAAGAAAATTCTCTGTTATTGCAACAACAAATATAATATACCTAGGAATAAACTTAAGCAAGGAGGTAAAAGACCTGTTCTCAGAAAACTACAGGACATTGAAAAAAGAAATAGAGGAAGATGTAAAAAAGTGGAAGCACATACCTTGCTCATGGATTGGAAGAATTAAGATCATTAAAATGTCCATACTACCAAAGCAATCTATAGATTCAATGCAATCCCCATTAAAATACCAACAACATATTTCTCAGAACTGGAACAAATACTTCAAAAGTCTATATGGAACCAAAAAAGACCCCGAATAGTCACAGCAATTTTGAAAAAGAAGAACAAAGTAGGAGGGATTACAATTCAGGATATCAGGTTATACTACAAAGCCATTGTAATCAAAACATGTAAACTCAAAATAGATAAAAGACATAAATGTGACTCGTGAATCCATAAAAATCCTAGAAGAAAATGTAGGCAACAAACTTTCAGACATCATACGCAGCAGAATTTTCACTGGTACAATGCCGAAGGCAAGAGAAACAAATGAAAAAATAAACACATGGGACTACATCAAACTAAAAAGCCTCTGCACAGCAAAAGAAACAACTATCAAAACGGAAAGAGAACCCACTATATGGGAGAGCATAATTGCCAACGATACATCAGATAAGGGGTTAATTTCCAAAATATATAGGGTACTCAAACAACTCAACAAAAGGAAGACAAAGAACCCAATTAAAAAATGGACAGAGGAACTAAATAGACACCTCTCCAAAAAGGACATACAAATGACCAAGAGACATGAAAAAATGCTCAATGTCACTAATCAACAGAGAGATGCAAATTAAAACAACTATGAGGTATTACCTCAGACCTACCAGAATGGCTGCCATCAACAAATCATCAAACAACAAGTGCTGGCGAGGGTGTGGAGAAAAGGGGACTCTAGTACACTGCTGGTGGGAATGCAGACTGGTGCAGCCACTATGGAAAACAATATGGTGTTTCCTCAAAAAATTAAAAATGGAATTGCCATTTGACCCAGTGATCCTACTTGTAGGAATGTATCTAAGAAGCCTTAAACACAGATCAGAAAGAATACATGTATCCCTATGTCATAGCAGCACTATTTACAATTGCGAAGATCTGAAATCAGCCCAAGCGTCCATCAATAAATCAGTGGATAAAAAGCTTCGGTACATATACACAATGGAACACTATGCAGCTGTAAGAAAGAGAGATCTCTTATCATTTGAGATGACATGGAGTGACCTGGAAAGTGTGAAATAAGCCAATCAGAGAAAGACAAATATCACATGATCTTACTTATTTGTGGAATATAATGAACAAAATAAGCTGATGAACAAAATAAACCCAGAGACTTTGAAAGGAGTTTGGTTCAGACTGACAAACCTCAGAGGAGGGGGGTGAGGGGGAAGAATGAGATAAACCGAAGAACTTATATGCATAACCAGTGGACATAGTCAATAATCCTGTGAGTCGGTGGCGGAATAAGGAGGAGGGTTTCGGGGTGGGCGGGGGAGGAGGAGAAACATCTGTAACAAAAATAATTTAATTTTTCAAAAAAAGAATAAAAAGACAAGGCACAAATTGGGAGAAAATGTTTGTAAAAGACATGTCTGATAAAAGACTGGTATCCAGCCCTGGCCGGTTTGGCTCAGCGGTTGGAGCATCGGCCTGTGGTACAGAGAGACCCGTGTTCGGTTCTCGCTAAGGGCATGTACCTCGGTTGCAGTTTGTCCCCGGCCCTGGTTGGTCGTGCGGGTGGCAGCCACTCGATGTGTCCCTTTCACGTCGATGTTTCTCTCTCTCTCTCTCTCTCTCTCTCTCCCTCCCGCTCTATCTGAACAAAAAATGAAAAAATGTCCTCAGGTGAGGATAAAAAATAAAAATAAAAATAAAAAAAGACTGGTATCCAAAATATGCAGGGAAGTTTTAAAACTCAACAATGGATAAATAAACAATCCATTTAAAAATGGACCAAAGATCTCAACAGACACCACACCAACAAAGATATACAAATGACAAATAAATGTATCCACATCATGTCATTAGAGAAATGCAAATTAAACCAGATACGACTACACATGAATCAGAATGGCCATAATCCAGACTGGCACTAAATGCATTTGATATCACCAAATGCTGGGAGGATATGGAGCAATAGAAACTCCCATTCACTGTTCGTAGGAATGTAAATGGTACAGCCACTTTGGAAGATAGTTTGCAGTTTCTTACAAAACAAACATCTTACCATGTGATCCAGCAATCATATTCCTTGGTATTTACCCAAAGGATTTGAAAACTTATATCCCCACAAAAACCTGCACATGGTTTATAACTGCTTTATTCGTTATTGCCAAAATTTGGAAGTAACCAAGATGTGTTTCAGTAGGTAGATAGATAAATAAACTGTACATCTACACACGGATTATTACTCAGCACTAAAAAGAAATGAGCTATGTAAATACTATATGGAGAAACCTTAAATGCATATTACTAAACAAAAGAAGCCAACCTGAAAAAGATTCAAACTGAAATATTCCAACTATATGACATTTTGAAAAAGGCAAAACTGTAGAGACAGTAAAAAGATCAGTGATTGCTGAGGGTTAGGGAGGAGGAAAGGATAAATAGGTGGAACACAGGATTTTTATGGCAATGAAATTTCTCTGTATGATGCTAGAATGGTGGATATATGTCATTATACATTTGTCCAAATTCATAGAATGTACAACAGCAAGAGTGAATCCTATGTAAAAAATGGACTTTGGGTGATAATGATATATCAATGTAGGTTTATCAATCATTAAAAAATGTACCACTTTTGTGAAGGATGTTGATAACAGAGCAGGCTATTGCATGTGTGGGAACAAGGAACACACAGGAAATGCCTGTACCTTCCTTTCAATTTTGTTGTGTCCCTAAAACAGCTCTAAAAAATAATAATAAAGCCCTAAAATACAAAAATATATGTATAGTTGACTCTTGAGCAACATGGCTTTGAACTGCATGGGTCCACCTACACACTGATTTTTTTCACTAAATATATATTTGGCCTTTGGTACCCAGGTTTCCCAATCATGGATTCAACCAACCACAGATCAAAAATATTTTTAATCCACAGAAGGATGACTATATGCATTGTTCTGCCCCATTTTATATAAGGGACTTGAGCATCTGCAAATTTTGGTATCCACAGGGGTCCTGGAACCAATCCCCTATGGATACTGAGGGACAACTGAGATTTTAGGAGGTCAAAAGTCACATGTAGATTTTTACTATGCACGGGTTGGCACCCCAATACCTTCATTGTTCAAATGTAAACTGTACTATTATTTTAATACCTTAATAATCATTTCTCCTTAACAAACAAACAAACAAACAAAAAACAGTGAGATTTCAACAGATCTACAAACAAAGCACACATTTCTTCAGGGCCTGGGAATAATGACACTGAATCCAGGGCATGGGGGCAATGTAATGGAGGCCCTGCTGTGGGAATATATATTATAATGTTATAATAATGTAGGCAATATTTATTAGTTTTACACCTTTAGAGGTAAACAAAAACAAAGAAAATGTAGAAGTGATGCAGATAGAAGGTAACTGAGGAATACAATAAAGATAGAGGAAATGGCAGGGGCACTGATATTCTCATTTAACAAAGAGGAAATCAAGAAATAAAGAGTTGAAGGACAAGAAATAAATGCTTACATAGATTGAAGTGATAAAAGTAACATAAGTATATATATGAATAAAAACTACAAATATATGAATAAAAACTACAAATATAAATCTCAAAACATCAAAGAGGAGGAGTAAAAAACTAAAAGATTCATCTTCTATGTTGGGGAGTTAAAAGACATGAAGTTGATAGATTCATAAATAAATACATGTATAAGCACGTACAGTTTTTGAAGTAACCACTAGGAGAGCAATAATATAAAGTCTATATCCTCTGAGAACGCAAGTGCAGGAACGGAAGTGCAGGTACAGAAGGGAGAAACAGAAAACTACTGCTTTTCAGAAGTTGTTCTCTACTGATTGAATGCCATCTACCTGAATTAGTTTATTCATCAGGAGTTAATTAGAAGCTTTAGGACTTGTTGGATTGATGGTGAAGGAAAAAGGAATGAAAGCAGACCTTGTTTGAGCAAGTAATTGGAAAAGTGATTTCATAGAAACAGAAAAACACAACAGGAAATTGGTAACTGGGTTGAGGGAAGAAGATAAGGACACTGGGAGATGCAGTAAGAATACAACAAGAAGTGAAACAAGTGTCTGGAGAAAAAATCTGGAGTGAAATATGAACTCGAGAGGCATTTACATAAATGTAAGAGTTGAACTGATATCAACAGAAGTTTAAAGAGGAAAACATCTTAAAGGTGTCCCAGGGAAACTTACAGAGCCTGTGGAAAAAGTGTAGCAGAAGGAAGAACAGAGAGGAAAGTCATAGTGTAATGGGATCCACAGAAGGAGAAAGTTCACCAAATGTGTCCACGATTATGAGCACTGACTCCATCCATTATAATAAAAAGAGAAGAAAATACAAAGATGCCTGTGGCATTTGCAGATAATACTGAAAATAGGCTCATGCAAGTTGAAAGCTGATCCATGGCTTTTCTCACTATTTGACTGGCTCTCTCATAACATAGTTGGGGAGAAAAAAAGGACTACGCTTTAGGATTTTAACTGCATAATGCAAGCAAAAACATGTTCTGCCAACTCTGTTCTAAATCTTTCTCACCCATTGTGTTCTGCTCCAAAAACATACCATTTGGAAGGAAGAATACATGCAATCACAAAAAACTTAAAGCCAATTTTTCCTCAAACCCAGTGATGTAGCCTTTGGGAATTACATCAGACAGTATTGCTATGAAAACAATTTGGAAATATTCACATTTTGCTTATTTTATAAGAAATTTTGTGACTGTTCACCTTGGATCTCTAGAGAGAAGGCATACGACCGGGAGTTGTCACAGAGTTGTTATTAAAAGAATGCTTAACTACGGGAAAGAGCTCAAGTTTCCATCTAAATTTGAAGAGAAGGTGCATTTAAAAATGAAACCAATGGGCCTTATGTGTGAATTATAAACACATATATTTTTGTTTTTCAGTCATATCAAAACCTCTATGTTAGCTTCATCAATCTAAGTTTCACCAGTTTAAACCTCTGCCATGCACATCCCCTTCCAGCTATTGTCTTCTCTCTCCTCTCTGGATTGGCCCCACATATTTAGATCTGCCCAAAGTGGTCTCCTGTGCTCCCATGTATCACTGTCCAAGCAGCTCTTGCTAACATGCATGAAGACCCAGAGGTTTCAGTACTCTTCCTGTTTCATCTATTCGAGTACATTCAACACCTTGGATCAGTGCTTCATTCTTGAAACGCTTTCTTCCTTTTGTTTTCAAGGTACAGCACTCTTTCTGTCTCCTTTGCTGGAACACAATCATCTACCAGGTTTCCATCACCCATCTATAAGCCAATACGATAAAAATCTCACCCATGTGTACAATCATCTCCTCAGCACTGACACTCGGAAAACTGGGGCACCTCAAAATTGCCTCATATTTACCTCTGACCCTGATTCTTTGTTTCCTCTCAATAAGTGGACCCACCATCTATCAAAGTATTTAAGCCAAAAAGCTTGAAATTATCCCTGACACCCCCTCCACCCCACTCGTACATTCAACTTACCATTGATTTTGCTCTCTAAATGTCTCCTGAATCCATACCACTCTCTGTCTCCACTGTCACCCACTGTTAGTCCGGGCTGTCATGATCTTTTACCTGCACTACTGAACCAGCTTCTTAATGTCATTCTACATTCACTTAGGACTCCTTCCAAACTATTTTCCCCACAGTGGGCAGTCATCATTTATGAAGCATAAATCTGATCTTGCACACAACTCTTGTTCTACCAAGCCCTTGTTTAAATTGCTTTAGTTTCTTCCCATTGTCCATAGGTTGCAAACCAAAATTCTTTCTTTAGCTATTTAATTTTTTTCATCATAATTTATCCTCCCTATATCCTCCTCCACCTCTACCCATCCTCCCTCTCAGCAATCACACTTATTCATGTCCATGAGTTCTCTCTTTCTCTTCTCTCCTCTCCTCTCCTCTCCTCTCCTCTCCTCTCCTCTCCTCTCCTCTCCTCTCCTCTTCTCTCTCTCTCTCTCTCTCTTTTCTTCAATCCCTCCACCCCCTGAGGCCCTCTCCAACCCTGCCCCAGGCCCCAACAGATGTCAGCTTGCTCTCTGTGAATCTTTCAGGCCCTGTATTGTCTGGCCCCAGCCTACAGCTCAGGTTCATTTCACACAACTCTCTTCTCACTCCTTGAGCTCTGACCTGACATTCTAACTCTTCAGATGAGTCACACTTCCCCCACTACAATGCTACTGTACATGCCATTTCCTCCCCAGCCCTGTTCACCTAGTTACCAATAGATTCTTCAGCTTTTGCTCAACCACTGCCTCACGGGAAAGACTTTCTTGACTTCCTAGGCTGTTAGGTTCCTCTGTTATCTGCTCCTATAGGCTGTTCCTTTCTTTTAGAGTACTTACCTCAGTTTGTGAATACACATTCAATTGTGCAGTTATTTTATGACTATCCTTCTTGCCTATTTTTTTTTTAAATCCTCACCTGAGCATACTTTTTTTTCCATTTATCTTGAGAGAGAGAGAGACACATCAATCTATGTGTCTATGTGAGACACATCAATCAGTTGCCTCCTGCACGACCCCGACCAGGGCCAGGGACTGAACCAAACTGAGGAACGTGCCCTTGACTGGAATCAAACCTGCAACTCTTTGCTGAGTCAAACCGACCAGGGCCTACTTGCCTATTAATCTGCAAGGTCCATGGTGTCAGAGCCATATTTTTGTTGTTGTTTGCCATCCTATCTCCAGCTCCTAGCAAAGCTCCTGGCATATAGGGTGGTCAATAAATACTTGTTGAAAGAATGAATGCATGCATAGCAGATTTGGCTACAAATAAGTATATGGCTCATAAGCCAATCCCCTCATGTCAATTCATGCCTAATTTTCCCCAATCTTTAGCTTAAAATGTGTTGTTTGTTTGTTTTTCTTATGCATGTACAGTGATAAAGACTGTTCACGGAACTGAAATGTTACAGTGCTCATGAATGTATTATCTTAATTTCAGACCAACAGAGAATAGTAATGACATGAATACTAAATAAGTATTTTAGATAATGCAAAATAGATCCCCTAGCTAGACTAAGGGCATGTTCATATGACATCAAGAGACACATGAGTAGCTTTACTGATCCTTTTTCTGGTTCTGCCTCATAGAATTCAGGACAGCATTTTGGGTAAGGCCTTTTTAGCCTGGAGCTGAAGGAGGGAAAAGAGAGGGGAATGTCTGTTGTAACATGAGTAGACATCAGCCTTGCAATCAATGTTGCATAACTCCAAACCTGATGACCTACCCCTGGCCCAGATGCAGAGCCAGAAACCGAATTTGTAGGGCCCAATGTAAAATTAAATTTTAATATCAGAATTTAATTTATTTCCTTCTGCAGTCTCTTAACCTGGTTTTTTGTTATTGTTATTTCGCTATTTAGTGTTTCAATCCCTTAGACACAAAGACACTTGTGGGGTATCTGTGACGGGGTAGGGTACAAGTGCCCCAAATTGATCTTCCCCATGCCCAGGCCCCTACCAGACAAGGGCAACAGCAATCACGGAATGGGACAGAGGAGCAGGTTGTTGAGAACCCAATCTGGGGAGGCAAGGCAGTGGCAGGAGGCAGGACCTCACATGAGCCAAAGCTCCAAGCCCCAGTGCATAGTCTGTCGTCCCATCAGACTTTACTTACACAACACAAATTCAAAGATAATTAAGAATTTTAACATGGTTAACTATAGAGCATTAAGCCTCAAGTGCACAGACCCCTTTTGAGCGTGGATTTTGTACAGCTGCACTGGTTACACACCCATGAAGCTGACCTTGCCCAGGTGATATGGTCTCTTAGTCTAACTCACATCATAAGGAAGGCTGGAACACAAGGGGGAAAGTGATGCTCCCAGAAAGTATAATGTACCCTCACACACCAGGCTACTGTCTGCCACTGTGTTCTCACAGGTGCTTCCTGTCATGGGATAAGAAGATTTGTTCTTTTTTTTGGAACACTGTGGATCTCTGCTGAGTAGCCTAACTACAGTACCTTCATTTTGTATCACTCAAATAAGTGCATCCTGGGTCATCTGTCCAAGTGGTGTCAGTGCCTGGTGTTTCTTTACATCCAACAGATATCAACCAAGGACTCGTTTATTTAAAATTTAGTCCAGAGTACATGCTCTTTAGGGCAGGGATAATCATCTTCTAACCTCTAGCGACTGACAGTAGTTGCATAAATTGATGCTCAATAAAACCTTCTTGACTTGACGCAATAACTGCTCTTCAAGTTATTCTAGTCTGAAAATAAAAGTCAATTTTTTTTAAGTGGATGGTAGCTAGAATTGAAAGACAGGTCATTCTATCTGAGGTATATGTACACACAGTATCTATATGTGTGTACATATATGTATATACACACACAGTCTTAATTCCACACATTTGTTCTCAGAAGTTCATTGTGGCTATCAGGATCAATTTTATAAATAAACTGATTGAAAATTCCCACAAAGTTACTGTCTTAACCAAAAAGAAATCTATTTCAAGGAAACCCCAGTTAAAATGCAAAAATATTAAAACAATACTTACAAAGAATACTTAAATAACATGGAAAGAGTTCATGTTATAATTAAATGAAAAACCAAGAGGAAAAATATAAACTTGTAAGTCTTCAAAATAAGACCATGTACTTATATACACAAAGTAAAAAGAGTAGAAGGAAAAGCTATCTAACAATATTAACATTTATTTCTTGGTGTAAGATTATGAGGGATTTGGGGGATGTTTAACTTATTTTTTGTATTTATTAAAATTTTTCTCCCACAGTGAGCATATTGCTGTCTTTATAATTTTAAAAAAGTATGAAAAGCAAATCTTTGGAAAGAATAACTTTCAGTCATTTAAATCAGTAGTTAAAATTATTCTGTAGTAACAAAGTCTTTTTTGGCATATTATAGAACCGCAACATAGTTTTTAAAAATAAGTGGGTCCAGCTTCTTTAGACAGTGTAAAGCTTCATCCCAGCACTGCATTGTTTGAAAGTGCTCCCAGAGTGCTACTCAGAGACTCACTGGTTCAGTTCCAAATCCCAGCCAGTGGTTGTGGAACAGGTATATGAAGTGACCTCTTATCCCATTTCTCTGATTCATATTTTATTTGAGATATTGATATTATTTAAGTAATTCTTGGTTATGCCTCAGTAACAAATAAACTCTGAAATCTCAGTGATTTAACTACAAGGGTTTATTTTTTATTCATCTCATTAGTGCAAATCGCTGGCCAAGTAGTGACTCAGATGCCCAGGCTCTTCATTCTGGCAACTGCACCATATTGGATGTCTTCATTTCCAGTCATACAGGAAGGAGAGAGAAAGAGATGGTCTGGACACATTGGTCCTTAACTGCCCAGGCCAAGAAACCAACTCCTTACTCCCCCCACCCCAAAGTAGTCAAATGGCCCCAACCTAACTGAAAGCAGACTGGGAAATGTAGAGACATGCAAGAATGTCTGGTTATTATTAATAGCATCTATCATAATATTTTATTTTAAAATTTCAAATAACATTAAAGGAAGCCATAAGATTCATCACAATGGGACAAAGGTTAAGAGGTTATAAAACACTGTATTAGCAGAAATCATTTTTTTTTAAGATTAATATACTTGAAAAAATTCTAGGAGGATATGACAAGATATATCACTGATATGAAGTAGGGTTGAGGATGAGATTAAATAGAGTTGAAAGAGTGAAATAATTGCCCAAGATGTCAGGTAACTCTACTTACCACCCTCTGATTTCCAGAGGTTCTATATTGAGACAGGCAAGTGAGGCTTTTAAAATGTCCCAGCAGAAGGGGAAAGCTGCCACAACTTATTACAAGGTTTGATTTGATTTATGCTGCTTATAATGTACTTCAAAGAAATACATGCCAGTGGTTCGTAAATGTCATATAAACACATCTTCATATAAACATCAATCTGGAACTCTGCCAACCTAGACAGAGCTGGAGGATATTCAGCAGAGCAAGTTAGCAAAGGACTTGATTCATAAGCCTTCACAATTAAGGATTATTTAGTTCATTTTTCTACATATTTAGTACAGTGTCCATTTATTGTTTCTACTTTCAGGCAGCAATGTCTGTTCTCCATGGTTTTACATGTCCGTTTAGATTTCATAGAACAATTGTCAATGTAAGGGAAAGAGTGTTTTCCAATCATGGGCACTGTGCCTAAGATTGTGCTCTGTATACTCAACTTTTATGAATGTTGCTTATTGATTTATTAACATAGTAACAAAAATCAATGGGAGATACACTTGAAAGGTGATTCTACTAATTTCTGTGGTATAAGTTTTAAAACGTGGCCTCAGCCTTGGTCGGTTTGGCTCAGCAGTTAGAGCGTCAGCCCGTGGACCAGAGAGTCCCGGGTTCGGTTCCTGCTAAAACCACGTACCTTGATTGTGGTTCGTCTCTGGCCCCAGTTGGGGTTGTGTGAGTGGCAGCCAGTCAAATCTTTCACATCGATGTTTTTCTCTCTCTCTTCCTCCCTTGCTCCCTCCCGCTCTATCTGAAGATAAATGCAAATAAATAAATAAATAAAGTGGCCTCATTCTTATCACTAGGATTAAGTGCATTAGTACCAAAATGTGAAATAAGTTGGTTCCATATCATATTTTCTTATAAATGGCCAAGAGTTAAATTTGTCAGAAATTTGTAAAGGATAATCCTTGCTCCTCTACTTTAACAGGGAGAGAGGGAGAGAAAGAGAGAGGGAGGGAGGGAGAGGGAGGGAGGGAGGGAGGGAGGAAGGAAGGAAGGAAGGAAGGAAATGTTCAATTCATTTTCTTCCAAAAATGTGTTCATGGAAAACTAAAATTTAGTTAAATCAATATATGCAGGAGTGTTGGGGCAGATAATTAAGTGTGTAATTTATTTGGAGACTTCCTTCCTTCTTTCCAAATTCTTTCCTAATGCTAATAATCTAACTAAAGGAACTCCTCCTTGTGTCCTGGCCTTAACTAATGTTGAAAAATAGAAAAGAAACGTATTTCAAATAAACCATTGCCATGAACTCTAGCTGAATGAGGAAAGCTAAGAGGTGCTTAAAGGGCTTGGAAATTTTATTTAAATTATTTTCCTTAACAAAAAACCTGCTAATACATGACAAACCTCAGAAATGTATTTAATGCTAAAATTCCTACTCATATTTGCAATCCAAATTTAGTTTGGGGAAACCAGTCCTCTCCCTTTCCTCTCTCCTATTCGCTTTCCTATCACCAATTTTCCTAGATGGAACAAGACTTCTATTTTGAAATTTACTATGGAAGCAGCTAAATCCAGTGAGGTGGGAGCATTAAAAAAAAAAAAGAAAAGAAAACCTGACACAGCCTGTCACTCAAAACAGGAATGAAACCTTGACGTGCATTAGTCAATTCTAGTTGTCTAGTCACCTTAAACATGTCCTCCAGGCAAGTGTCCACATATTTCACACACGTGAAATACATAATGCCATAAGATATGAAATAAGATTGACAGAGAGAATAGGAATTTAAAAAGAAAATAATTATCCATAAGATATTTGACTGGAAATAGGAAGACTCACCTATTAACAAGCTGTTGAAGTAATCTAAGCATGGAGGGATGCCAGTCTAGACTTGACTTTAGACCAGTGGTACTGAACACCATCACGCCTTAGAATCACCTGGAGAGCTTGCTAAAATACCGAGCAATGCAGAAGGTGTGAGAAAGGACCGAGAATTTGCGTTTCTAAGAGGCTTCCAGGTGATGCGAATGCTGTGGACCTAAGGACCACACTCTGCGCGGCACTGCCATAGACTGCTTAGGTGCAACAACAAAACCAAATAACTGTTTTCACTAAAAATCAAAAGCATACAACAAAGTGTATTTATAAGGAATGAGATACCAAAATTTCTAGTGAAATGGGGTTGGAGATGACATCAGGATATCTATGGGTACATGATCTGTAAGAGAGCAGGAAACAGATGGCTGTCACAGGTATATAGTTAGAATTCAGATTTAAAAGTGAAGGTTGGCAAACCTCATTAAAAAGGTAGTTAAACCCAAGAGAGGTTATGGGAAGAAACCAGAGAGCCATACACAGAACCTGGAATAATTCAATATCATAAGTTAGGAGAATAAAAGACACCAAAAGAAAGAGAAGGGCTGGTTGCAGAGATTATTATGGAAGAAGAGGAGCCAGTAGGTAAGTAAGTGTTGCAGGCATTTAGGGACAGGAGAGTTCCATTTACTAATAAGTGGTCTCTGCTGAATGTGTCAAAGGGAACAAGGAAGATGAAAACCAATGAGAGATGCTCCAGGATTTGGCTCGATTGTCATTGATAAAGCATTTTGAAAGCATTGTATCAGTATCGTGGGCCAGAAGCCAAATGCAAGTGATTAAGAACAAAATGGGAAATGAAAAATTGAGGCAGATTTAATCCAGCTGTTCAAACACGAAGCCAGATTCCAAAATGGCGGCAGAGTGAATGGAAGCTACACAGACCATCTCCCAGGACCAAACTGGAATTACAACTAAAATAAAGACAAATCGTTGGGAAAAAGCAACAGAAAAGCAGCTTGTGAGGATCATACAACCAGGGACACTGACTAGATCCTGGTAGGATTGCGGAGGCACGAGAGGAGGACTGGGAGCCCATGGACAGCAGCGGTCTTAGCTGTGAGCACCACCCTCAGGGTTAAAGCCCAAGCTGGCTCCACAGTGCAGAGGGCCAGACAGAGCACTAAAATAGCCACAGCCACTCACCTTGGGCTCTGGCAGAGGGAGGGCAGACTGGACTGGAACTGTATGGGGACACTCGGGATTTGGAGGGTGCTCAGAGCTTTTGCTGAGTTGTGGCCATGCAAGAAGGTGGCCATCTTACTTCTTCCCAGGGCTCTGGGGAGAGGTGGCAGCCCCTCCCTCGGAGATTCAGCCACACCCAGGTGGGCCATTGAAATGAAAATTGAGGCTCATTATCTACTAGCATCTGCCCCACCCTCGGGAAATCCTCTCACACTGAACACCTGAGGGAGGTTTTCTTTCAACTGAGAACCCAAGTCTCTTCAAGTAACCACGACTAATAGCCTCTAGACTAATAGCCTCTAGGCAAAAAGCTAGAGGATAACTTAACCTTTTCTGGGCTTGCAAATATACCCAGGAAAGTAAGACTCCACAGTGGTGTTTAACGTGGGTCCTCCCATGCTCATCCAAATCCAGTAGAGGGAGCCACAAACAGCAGAACACCAACATCAACAGGGAAAATTTGGCAGGCTCCAAAACCCACTGAGATAGCCAAAATGGTGAAACAAAGAAACAGATCCCAAATGAAAGAACAAGAGACCTCTACCGAAGATGAGATAAATGAAATGGAGTTAAGCAAGTTAACAGAACTAGAATTCAGAGCCATGATCTTGAGGAAGCTCAACAGCATGAGTAAGGACATCAACACCATAAGCAAAGACATAGAAACATTGAAAATCAACCATTTGGAAATGAAGAAGCACCAAGAAGAAATGAAGAATGACATAGCAGAAATGAAGAACACATTGAAAGGACTAAACAGCAGAGTAGAGGAAGCTGAGGACCGGATCAGTGAATTAGAAGACAGGGTAAATGCAGAATAGTATATTCTACTTGCTCTGGGGTTTTCTTTTTGTTTGCTTTCTAGTTCTTTAAGTTGTGACGTTAGATGGTCTATTAGAAATTTTTCTTGTTTCTTGAGGTAGGCCTGTAGTGCTATGGACCTCCCTCTCAGAACTGCTTTTGCTGCATCCCATAGATTTTGTGTTGTTGTGTGTTCATTTTCATTGGTTTCCAGGAAGTTTTTAATTTCTTCCTTGATCTCCTCGGTAACCCTCTTTAATAAATGGTATTGGGAAAATTGGACAGCTACATGCAAAAAAATGAAAGTAGACCATCAACTTACACCATACACAAGAATAAACTCAAAGTAGATAAAAGACTTAAATGTGACTCATGAATCCATAAAAATTCTAGAAGAAAATGTAGGCAACAAAATTTCGGACATCATACGCAGCAGAATCTTCACTGATACATCACCTAAGGCAACAGAAACAAAGGAAAAAATGAACACATGGGACTACATCAAACTCAAAAGCTTCTGCACAGCAAAAGAAACAACTATCAAAACGGAAAGGGAACCCACTGTATGGGAGAGCATAATTGCCAATGATACATCAGATAAGGGGTTAATCTCCAAAATATATAGAGTGCTCATACAACTCAACAAAAGGAAGACAAAGAACCCAATTAAAAAATGGGCAGAGGAACTAAATAGACTCCTCTCCAAAATGGACATACATATGGCCAAGAGACATATGAAGAAATGCTCAACATCACTAATCATCAGAGAGATGCAAATTAAAACAACAATGAGGTATCACCTCACACCTGTCAGAATGGCCGCCATCAACAAATCATCAAACAAGTGTTGGCGAGGGTGTGGAGAAAAGGGGACTCTAGTACATTGCTGGTGGGAATGCAGACTGGTGCAGCCACTATGGAAAACACTATGGTGTTACCTCAAAAAATTAAAAATTGAATTGCCATTTGACCCAGTGATCCCACTTCTAGGAATATACCCTAAGAAGCCTGAAACACCAATCAGAAAGAATACATGTACCCCCATGTTCATAGCAGCACTAATTACAATAGCTAAGATCTGGAAACAGCCCAAGTGTCCATCAGTGGATGAATGGATAAAAAAGCTGTGGTACATATACACAATGGAGTACTATGCAGCTGTAAGAAAGAAAGATCTCTTATCCTTTGAGACGGTATGGAGGGACCTCGAGAGTATTTTCCTAAGTGAAACAAGCCAAGCAGAGAAAGACAAATATCACATGATCTCACTTATTTGTGGAATCTAATGAACATAACAGTCTGAGGAACAGGGTAGATCCAGAGATGTGGAAGTAGAGTAGACTGACAACCTTCAGAAGAGGGGGTCAGGGGGGGAGGGAAGAGATAAACCACAGAACTTATACACATGTATGCATAACTGATGGACATGGATAACAAAGCTGGGGATGGGGTGGGGGGATAGGGAGGAGGGTGTCAATGGGGAAAAAAGGAGAAACATCTGTAACAAAAATAAATTAATAAAAATAAATAAATAAATAAATAAATAAAAGAAAAATTGAGGCAGTTAGCATGATTAAAACAGGAGAATTGTATTGAACTTAAGCTTTTTGGAATAACTAGGATTCAATGACATCTATGATGTTTACAACTTCCTTTTACTTTTTTTTTTTTAATTATGACAGTCATATGTAGGTTATGGCAGGCTAGAAAATGATCCCTCAAAGATATCCACATCCTAATCCCTGAAACCTGTGACTGTTACCTTATATGGCAAAAACAGTCTCTTCTGATGTGATTAATTTAAGGATCTTGAAATAGGGAGAGTAGCCTGGATTATTCAGGTGTCTCCTAAATGCAATCACAGGTATTATTATAAGAGGAAGGCAGAAGGAAATTTCACACATCCAGAACAAGAAAGCAATGCAACAACTAAAGCAAGATGCTAAGCCACTGGCTTTGAAGATGGAGAAAGAGACCACACAAGGAATGCAAGGAATGCTGCTCTGGGAGCCAGAAAAGGCAGGGAAACAGGGTCTCCCCTAAAGCCTCCAGAGGGAGCGTGGCCCTGCCAACACCTTGATTAAAGCACAGTGAAACTGATTTGGAGTTCTGAGTCTCCAGAACTGTAAGGAATAGATGTATGTTGCTTTAAGCTACCAAGGTGGTGGTAACTCATTGCAGCAGCCATAGGAAACTAATACATAGGTCAATACTCAATTTTATCTTGGCAATAAATTTAGTCTAGTAAATCACCTATTCTTAGACAAAAAACATTCAAAGAGATTATAAGATATTTCTCAGTGGAGGGTAATAATATTCTTTTCCTCTTCTCACATCAAATTTGCTAAGAAACAGATTTTTTGTGTTATAAGACCTAAGACAACATTACTATTTAAATAATTTTAAAAATTAGACAGAAGTTATGGATTTTATTCTCTAAAATGTTAACTTTTTAAAATATGGTTTGGCCAGCTAGCAACTAAGTTACAACACTTACCAGAAAGTACAGTCATCAGCATTTCATAACACAGATGCTAAATTAAAAATCCCAATTTTCCAGTAACCATAAAAAAATATCGATGAAAAAATTTTGACAAGAAATAATGAAATTTAAATATAGCAAGGAAATTCCAGAAAATTAACATTATATGAAAGTTGGGAGCTTCATTTAAAAAAGTACCTTATATCCAAAATTACTCTTTTAAAATTGACTGATAGCAATTCAACAAAAACAACAACAAAAACAAACAAACCAATTAAAAAATGGGTAAAAAACTTTAATAGACATTTCTCCCAAAATACACGAATAGCCAACAAGCACATGAAAAGATGTTTGATAGCACTAACCATTAGGGGAATGCAAATCAAAACAATAATGAAATACTACTTCTCACTTATTAGGATGGCCATTATCAATCACTAAATCAATACATAAACTTTGGCAACGATGTGAGGAAATTGAAACACTTGTACATTGCTGGTGGGAATATATAATGGTGCAGCCACTGTGGAAAACAGTATGGCAGTGCCTCAAAAAAATTAAATATAGAATTACCATATAATTTAGCAATTCTACTTCTGAGTATATACCCAAATAATTGAAAGTAGGATGTCCTAGCCCTGGCCGGTTTGGCTCAGCGGTTAGAGCGTCGGCCCATGGACCAGAGAGTCCTGGTTTTGGTTCCTGCTAAGGGCATGTACTTCTGTTGCAGTTTGTCCCCGGCCCTGGTTGGGGTTGTGTGGGTGGCAACCACTTGATGTGTCTCTCTCACATCGATGTTTCCCTCGCTCTCTTCCTCCCTCTCTCCCTCCTGCTCTATCTGAAGATAAATGCAAAAATGTCCTCAGGTGAGGATAAAAAAAGAAAGTAGGATTTCCTAGATAGCTCAGGCAGCCATAACAAAATACCACAGACTGTGTGGTTTAAACAACAGAAATCTATTTTCTCACAGTTCTCAAGGCTTGAACTACCAGATCAAGATCCAGCAGGATTTGGTTTCTGATGAGAATTCTCTTCCAACTTGCAGATAGCCACTTTCTTATTGTGTTCTCACATGGTAGGGTGAGTGAGGGCTCTCCTCTTTTTATAAAGCCATAGTCCTATTGGATTACTGTCCTACCTTTATCTAACCTTAATACCTCATTTAACCTTAATACCTCTTAAAAACTTTATCTCCAAATATAGTCACACTGTGGGTTAGGACTTCAAAATATGAATTGGGGTTGGGGGTTCATAATTTAGTCCATAGCACAAGGACGCAATCAGATATTTGTACACACAGGTTCATAGTGCATTATATACAAAGTTAAAAGGTGAAACAACCCGCATGCCTATGGACAGATGACTGGATAAGCAAAATGTGATATACACAGTCAATGGAATATTTAGCCTGAAGAGGGAATGAAATTCTGATACATGTTCAACATGGGTGAATCTTGAAGACATTATAGTAAGTGAAATTAGTCAAACAAAGGGACAAATATGTATGAGTCCACTTATATGAGGTACCTAGAGTAGTCAAATTCATAGAGACAGAAAGTAGAATCTGGATAAAATGGATAAATTCATAAAAACAAACAATCTTCTAAAACTGAATCAGGAAGAATTAGAAAATATGAATACACCAATTACAACTAATGAAATTGAAGCAGTAATCAAAAAACTCTCAACAAACAAAAGTTCTGTACTGGATGGCTTCATAGGTGAATGTTACCAACATTCAAAGAAGAATTAACACCTATCCTTCTCAAACTATTCCAAAAAATTTAAGAGGAGGGAGACTCCCAAGCTCATTTTATAAGGCCAGCATTATCTGGATTCTAAAATCAGACAAAGACACTACAAAGAAAGAAAATTATAGGGCAATATCCCTGATGAACATAGATGCTGAAATCCTCAACAAAATATTAGCAAAACAAATCCAGCAATACATTAAAACATCATACACCATGATCAAGTGGGATTTATTCCAGGGATGCAAGATTGGTACAATATCTACAAAACAATAAACGTGATACACCACATAAACAAATTGAAGGATAAAAACCACATAATCGTATCAAAAGATGCAGAAAAAGCACTTGATAAAATCCACAACCCATGTATGATAAAGACTCTCAGCAAAGTGGCAATAGAGTGAATATACCTCAATGTAACAAAGGCCATATATGACAAACCCACATATCATACTCAATAGGCAAAAATTAAAAGTGTTCCCCTTAATATTGGGAACAAGACAGGGATGTCCACTTTTACCACTCTTATTCAACATAGCACTGGAAGTCCTAGCCACAGCAATCAGACAAGAAGAAGAAATAAAAGGCATCCAAATTGGAATGGAAGAAGTAAAACTGTCATTATTTGCAGATGACATGATACTATAGATAGAGCACCCTAAAGATTCTACTAAAAAACTACTCGAACTGATAAATGAATTCAGTAAAGTAGTAGGATACAAAGTAAATACCCAGAAATCCATTGCATTTTTATACACCAATAATGAACTATCAGAAAGAGAAACTAAGAAAACAGTCCCATTTATAATTGTATCAAATAAATAAATAAATAAAGTATCTGGGAATAAATTTAACCAATAATGTAAAAGAATTGTACTTGGAAAATTGTAAGACACTGAAGAAATTGAAAAAGATACAAATAAGTGAAAGTATATACCATGTTCATGGACAGGAAGACTTAGCATCATTAAAATGTCCATACTAGCCCTGGCCGGTTTGGCTCAGCAGTTAGAGCATCGGCCTGCGGTACAGAGAGACCTAGGTTCAGTTCCCGCTAAGGGCATGTACCTCGGTTGCAGTTTGTCCCCAGCCCTGGTTGGTCGTGTAGTGGCAGCCACTTGATGTGTCCCTTTCACGTCAATGTTTCTCTCTCTCTCTCTCTTCCTCTCTCTCCCTCCCAGCCTATCTGAACAAAAAATGAAAAAATGTCCTCAGGTGAGGATTAAATAAATAAATAAATAAATAAATAAATAAAATATCCATACTACTCAAAGCAATCTATAGATTCAACATAATTCCTATCAAGATACCAATGTCATATTTCACAGAACTAGAACAAATATTCCAAAAATTTATATGGAACCACACAAGAACCAGAATAGCCACAGCAACCTTGAGAAAGAAGAACAAAGTTGGAGAAATCATGCTACCGGATATCAAACCATACTACAAGTCCATCATAACCAAAACAGCATGGTACTGGCATAAAAACAGACATATAGATCAATGGAACAAAATAGAGAGCCCAGAAATAAACCCACATCTTTATGGTCAATTAATATAAGGAGGCAAGAACCTACAATGGGATAAAGACAATTTATTCAAAATAAATGGTGTTGGGAAAATTGGACAGATATATGCAAAAAAAAAAAAAATTGAACTAGACCACCTTCTTACACCACATATAAAAATAAACTCAGATGGATTAAAGACTTAAATGTTAGACCCAAAACCATAAAAATCCTAGAAGAAAACATAGGCAGTGAAATCTCTGACACTTCTTGTAGCAATATTTGTTCTGATATATTGCCTCAGGTAATGGAAACAAAAGGAAAAATAAACAAATGGGACTGCAGCAAAGTAAAATGTTTTTGCACAGCAAAGTAAACCATCAACAAAATGAAAAGACAACCCATTAAATGAAAAAACATAATCACCAATGATACATCTGATAAAGGGTTAATATCCAAAATTTATAAAGAATTTATACAACTCAACACCAAAAAAATCCAATTAAAAATTGGGCAAAGGACTTGAATAGACATCTCTCCAAAGAGGACATAGAGATGGCCAACTGACATAAAAAGATGCTCAATGTCACTAATCATTAGAGAAATGCAAATTTAAACTGCAATGATATATCACCTAACACCTGTCAGAATGGCTGTCATCAATAAATCAACAAACAACAAGTGTTGTTGAGGATATCAAGAAAAGGGAACCTTCATGTACCACTGGTGGGGATGCAGTTGGTGCAGCCACTGTGGAAAACAATATGGAATTACCTCAAAAAATTAAAAATGGAACTGCCTTATGACCTAGCGATTCTACTCTTGGGAATATAGCCTAAGAAACCCAAAACACTCATTGGAAAGAATATATGTACCCCTCCCTATGCTCATTGCAGTATTATTTACACTGGCCAAGATCTGGAAGCAGCCCAAGTGCCCATCAGTAGGTAAATGGATAAAAAAGCTGTGGTACATTTACATATTAGAATACTACTCAGTCATAAAAAAGAAGGAAATCTTACCTTTTGCAAGAGCATGGATGAACCTGGAGAGTATTATGCTAAGTGAAACAAGTCAATCAGAGAAAGACAAATACCATATGACTTTACTTATATGTGGAATCTAATGAACAAAATAAACAAACAAAATAAAAACGGACTCATAGATACAGAAAACAGACTGAAAACTGTCAGAGGGCATGGATGTTGGGGGACTGGGTGAAAAAGGTGAAGGGATTAAGCAAAAAAAAAAGCAAACAAACAAAAAAAACTCATAGACCCAAAGAACAGTATGGTGATTGCCAGAGGAAAAGAAGGTAAGGGAAGATAGAAGAAGGTAAGGGGGGGATAAATGATGATGGAAGGAGACTTGACTTGGGGTGGTGAACACATAATACAATAAACAGATGATGTATTATAGACTTGTACACTTGAAATCTACATAATTTCATTAACCAATGTCATCCCAATAAATTCAATATATTTTTTTAAAGAAGCTACATCAGTAAGCAGAAGACTTGCCAGAAGGAAAGTGAAAATGGGTACATGAAATTCGATAGAGACATTTTCAAAAAATATTTGGCAAAATAGAAGGAATGAGGAGACTGTGATTGGTAAAAAGAAAGAGAAAAATTCAGTGCAGGCTACAGCCATAGATTTTGATGTGGTTCGGACTTAATTCACAATTTCAAAGCCTGTATCCCTAAGGGTCCTCAACTGACCCTTTTCTTATCTTCTGGCTATCCTTACTCAAACATCTACACAAAGTAATATGAAAAAGATCCTTTTGTGTAACAGGAATTAAAATAGAACTCCTATGCCCGTTTTGGCTGAGACCTGAGGGAGACAGGTACCTACTATTGCCACACCCAAGCAATACCCTAGGCTGTGCAGGGCTTCTAAAAGAAGTGACAAAGAACTAGTTTTGTAACTGTTGTCCTGCCTAGGAAACTAAATGGTGAGAAACTTTTTTAAAGAAATAGGTGGATTATGAGCCTAGAGGAGAGAATCCTTAACTCTCCTTAAACCTCATGAGAGTGTCTTCAAAAAGACCACTTGGAGGCTGCATATGTATATGTTGGGTTTGGGGGTATACAGTAGAGTCCCCAGATAAGCATCAGACACTAGCTAAAAGAGAGAGGCTATGGCTGGAGCTCCTGCTCTGAAGACAGAGCAGGCATGGTGGCTGCATTTGAGAGATAGCTGTCTAGTCAGCTTGGGCCACTATGACAAAATATTATAAACTGGGTGGCTTAAACCACAGACATTGACTTCTCAAAGTTCTGGAGGCTGGGAAGTCCAAGGTCAGGGCAGTAGCATGGTCCAGTTCTGGTGAGGGCCCTTTTCCTATCTTGTAGATGGCACCTTCTCACTATATTCTCACATGGTGGAGAGAGGAAGAGGAATTAAGCTCTCTGGTGTCTCTTCTCAGGAGAAAACTAATCCAATTATGTGAGATCTATCCTCATGATCTCATCTAAACCGAATTACCTCTTAAAGGCCCCATCTCCAAATACCATCACGTTGGGGGGTAATTTCAACACTGGGAGAGGGGGAGCACACATTCAGTTCATAACAGTCTTCAATCCCAGTGTTAGTGCTTCTCCTGGGTCAGGTGGCAGAACCTTCCCAGGAGGGCTTCCTGGAGGAGTGGGAACCCCAGCATAAAAAGGCCAAAGCTGTACTACTAGAAGTTCAAAGACAAGAAGGAATTTTAAGTAGCCAGCTGGAGAAAATGTATTAGTTATTGAACCACAGACAAGAAGTAGCTAGTGTTTGGTGGGAAAGAGGTCCCTAAAGACCCATAATGGCCCCTTTGAAGGTCAGCTTTAAATATTCACCAAAGCTAGAAGAAGCCAAGGTCTTTATAATTTGGGGCCAGTCAAATAAATCCTTTTTTTCTTACCATTTTCTTCTTTCTCCATATTTCAAATTTGGAGGGATTAGAGTGGAGGCTAAAAAGTGAAGATAAGGAAACAGGAGCTGGCATGGTGAAGGGAAAAAAAGGCCAACCAGATGCCACCCCTCCGACTGAAGGCTGGAGCAGAGGCAGAGAGGAAGTTTTAATTTAGTTCTGACTAGCTCATGATTCTTGATATTTTATTCACTAAAATGAGACTCTTTGAGTAGGAATAGAAGATAATATTGGGCATGAGATGTCAACCAGAGGTAAAGTAAAAACTATCTTAATAGAATTTATTTAAAGGAGGGATGGTACATATATAAAAGTACTTTTGATTATGCCTTAAATGTTTTGCTCCTTCAACATACAAGTTAACCCTTAAGAAACATTAAACTAGAAATTTATTTTATTCCTCACTTTTTTTTTTTTAAGGTCAACTGCCTCTATTTTTTTTTACTACCCACTTCTTCCTTATAACCTTAAAACTCACTTTCTATGGAAATTGCCAATACCAGTTATTGGTGGGTTCTGGCAAAGAACGTTTTAATTCCATTATAATGTAAATTGTTTCAGAAAATATTTTCTTTCACCAAGTAGAATCCAAACATTTAAGTCTGTCACTTGAAATAAAAGATTGAACAGTTTTCAGAATTCTGTATGTGGATCTGCCCAGATATTTTCCCACTTGATTATACAACCTACCTATGATAAGGGACTAGAGCCTGAGTTGCACAACCTTGAGATGCTGTGATAAAGAGCTGGCAACATAACATACCAACTACAGTTGATGCTTGAAGAACATGGGGCTTAAGGATGCCGACCCCTCGTGCAATCGAAAACCCACATATAACTTTGACTCCCCCAAAACTTAACTAGTAATATCAAGCCTTACCCTCAACATAAAGTCAATGAACATATATTTTGTATGGTATATGCATTATATACTGTATTCTTAACAGTAAAGTAAGCTAGAGAAAATATTAAGAAAATCATAAAGAAGAGAAAATACATTTACAGTATTTATTGAAAAAAATACACATATAAGTGGACCCTCATAGTTCAAACCCAAGGGTCAACTGTTCTTCCAAGACAATTAAGCAAACATAGTGTCATCTCATGGTGTAGCTGGGGTAGGACAGTGGTTCTCTACCTTAGAGCCACATTAAAATTACCTGGACAAAGTGCAGGACCTACTCCAGAAATTCTAATTCAATTTACCTGAAGTGAAGCCCAGACCCCTCCTTTTCTTAGTCTCCCAGTTATATAGCATTTCATGATAAAACAAAAGGAATGTGATTTATTCTTCAGCAGCAAATCTGTGACATAGGAAGACTTTTTAAAAAATAATGATGATTTACTCTCCCATCAAAGATACACAGTATTCTACCCTGAACAGTCCTACCCAGTAATTCTGAAAGTAAAGAAACACCTTTCTTTAGGACAGATCTGATTAATGGTTAGTACTTACTTCAAAAGTTAGAATTTTGAGTCCCCCTGCATCCTATAAAAACCTCTTATACTTCATCTTTGGCTCCACATAACTTCCTACCAAATCTTATAACTGTAAATCTACTGTTCTCTTTAATGAAAAAGTGCAATGCAATGACTAATTAGCTAAAGAAACTTCATGTTTGTATTTGTGAATTTAGGACTTACAAGATCAGACAAGGTATATGGCACACATTCCCACTGGCACAAACAGAGCCCTTGAATTACTTTTCCAAGTCAATATGTTTGCCAGGCAAAAAAAAAACAAAACAAACAAAAACCCTGCCAAGAAGGCAGGAAGATTTTAGCATAAACTCCCAGATATTTCATATATAAGTACAAAAACATCTTCACACTACATATATAAACCCTATTTGGGATCTCTCGCTGGAGAGAAAAATATCCTTCCATTTTGATGTTGTCTCTAATGACTTCCAAATGTGATCCTCAATCACCACTGAAAGTCTCACAACAAATTTTTTGGGCTGGTTTTACATCCTACTGTGTTTTGTTCAATTTCTAAATTTTTGCAAAATTATTGGACCTTTTACTATGTTTATCCTACTTAACCTAGATAAGTTGAACTAGCTTAAGAGCCAGAAATATTCCTTTGTATCTCTACCCGAAAGCAACTGGTACTAATTAGCACTCAAATAACAACTGAATAATACTTGTTTAAATCTTCTTCAACCTAAGGCAAGAGCTCACATACATGAGTCCAAGTACATAGTCCTTAGATAAAGGAAGTCTCCCCAAACTCTATTTGTCAGAATGACCTGCCCTGTTAAGATATCCAGTTATAGGAGGAAAGGAAGGTGCACCTGGAAATACTAGAAAAGGCAACTTACTGGCTTTGGGAGCATCAGAAGGAATCTTCCTTGGTTTCTCCATTCTACAACATTCTCCATTGCCATTGGGGCTTCAAAGGGCCGCAGAAGCATAGAACACTCCCAATGGAGAAGCCCAAGGCACAGAAGAATAGGTTGGGGTGACTGTCTTATTGATTTGTGGTCAAATGGGAATTCTCTGGGAGAAAGCCAGAAATATTATGGGAGAAGGTCACTTTGCAAGGGTATGGAAAATACTATGTACACATTTGGAGGCAAGAACAGGAACTTTGGCTTATTGCTGTCTTTGTGCCCCCATTGTATCCTCAGGCTGGTGAAATGTCATATTGAGTTGTTACCACATGGGAATGCCAGAGATGTATCAAATGTGCTTTCTCCTAATGCTCCCAAGCCCTAAATCTATTTTTATTATGCCTCCCAGCTGTCCCAAAACCCTTTGTAAACAACGCAAACCACATATGGGTAAGGGTTGGGATTGCAGTGTCAAGATTCAAACCTTACATTGTGTGACATAGTCAAAACCGAGGCACTTTCCCCTATGCCATGCTGGCACAGGTCAGACAGGCAAATAATTGAAACATAAAGTTGAGTGTACTTTTATCGAATTTACTACTGGTAAGGAAAAGTATCCCAAACATAGAAATTTGGCAAAAGGAAAGATGTATGTTTTCTTTTCTTCTTTTTCTTTTTTGAGAGAGAAAAACATTGATCTGTTGCCTCCCATACATGCCCCAACCTGGGATCAAACCTGCAACCTAGGTATGTGCCCTGACTGGGAATTGAACTGGCAACCTTTTGGTGCACAGGACAACACTCCTACCAGCTGAGCCACACCAGCCAGGGCAGGATGCATATCTTTTCAATGCAGTGTTTGTTTTCTTTTTAATAAAAGATCTTTAGAGGCATCAAGACTCTTTGTTGAAAATTAGACTATGGAAAATGAGCCATTCATACAGACCAGCTGGAAAGAAGTCAGAGGGCTTACTTTGCCTAATCAACATTTGCCTAATCAACCTTCATCCTCAAACACTTCCACTAATTAACACTTCCACAACTTAAAAGAATTGCTTGTTTGTCATCTATGAACAGCAAAAGTTGATACTACAAAAGATAACCATTTGTAGAGACACAATATGGCTCCAACAGCAAAGGTGTCTGGGAAATGTCAGACTCTTTACTCTCTGGTAGCCTCAGGCTTGGCTGACTACACAGAAAACCGGAATGCCACCCAAAGATGTCATGCCCCCAGGAAGGAGGTTAATGAATGTACAGAGTATGATAATTGGCTGATGTTATCTGTTAATTCAGGAATGCATTGTTCTTTTTGGGGGTCTAGTGACTACCCACCAAACGCATTTACTATTAACCCCTGTGAAAAATAGACCCTGTCCTGGGAGAGGTGTGGCTAATTCCCAGCCAGCCACCCCTGGGAGCAGCTGCCTTGCCCGTGTATGTAAGTTTCTCCTATTAAAGTTCATATGAATTTGAATAAGGCTACCTGTCAGTTCTTCAAAATCAATCCTGAATTTAGACTTTGGGGCTTTCCCCCAACACCATCTAAGCAAAGCACCGTTTGGGAGGAATAAAACCACAGCTGCTGTGCAGGCAGCAATACTATTTATTATTTTCAATTACTAAAAGCAAAAGAAAATATAAAGTGTTTAAAATGAGTCAGCCAGTAAACACCCATTACTTACTGCTTAAGGGCCATCAGGAAATATTTTACATCATAAACATTGGCTGATAAAGAGGACATTTTTATTGTTCTCACTAAACACAAAGCTGTTTCTCAGTCAAAAATTACTCAATCCATCCTTCAAATCCCACTCCTCCTTCAACAATAACCATTTATGAGCACGTACCTGGCACTAATCCCACACTAGTGAGTTTTTGTTATTCATATTCCAGAACTTACCTTACACATCTGACGGTTTTACATGATGTGCAACTCCTTGTGATATTAAGCAGTAGATATGTTAAGTTAATGTTCACATTTAAAATCTATTCCCCTAAAGGAAATTCATTTTAAGCAAATATGAATTAGCTCCTACAACATAGATTTCCCTCTGGAATCGCCATCTCCTGAACTTCTTCACTAAAGCCAACCTCAACGAAGCTCAAAGTAAGAAAAACTCCAAAAATCTCTTTACCATTCTAAAAGCAATTGTGGCGTCCCACTGAGTGGAGTTTGAATAGTTAATTATACCCTGTTAAACATGCCAGCAGCTTTATCAAAATGTGTACGTTTGCCAGGCCCGGAAGGCAGGTTGCTTACCTGCCTCCTGACTTTGACTTGCTCTGCCAGCAAGGTTATTGGAAAGATCAGGACGTTTAGAGGTGGCTCAGACAGTGCTGGGAACATGTGGGGGGTTCAAAATGGCATCCTGCTTCTACACTGAGCATCACAGAAAGCCATTCAAGCTGTTCAACTGCCAGAAATGACTAGGGTAGGATAAGAGCAGCCGACAAGTGAGTATCACTCACCTCACTCCTCAACCGCATGTCGCATGTCGAGCCAGCCTCCACTTCTGAGCTGCTTCGCCATCTCCTTGAAACCCTGAGAGCTTAATTCATCTGTTTGAAGACAAACCAGACCTAAACCATGTTCTAAATCCCCTGAAGGCACAGGTTTTCAAATGGTCTGTAGTGTAATGAGAATTACCTGGAGTACCTCATCCTGGCTCTTCTGAATGAAGATCTTTGTAGGGCTGTGGGCTGGGAATGTGCTTGTTTATACACTGCCCAGGTGTTCCTGGAAGAGTTAATGCCGCTTTAGAAACACTGATCCAAGGGGGGAAATCCACTCCCTAATGGAAAGGTATAAGAAATGAGTGCTTGAGAGTGAAAGAAGTCGAGAGAGAGAGAGAAAGAGAGAGAGAGAGAGAGAGAGAGAGAGAGAGAGAGACTGATTCCTACAGTATTGAGGTCTTGGTGCAGAAAGAGCCTGGACTAAGAGCATGATTATGGAAAGAGTAAAGAAACCTGTGTTCCTCAGAAGCAGGGAGCTGAAGTACTTCAAAGCAGAGACTCAGAGTTCCAAAACGGGTGGCACAAAGACATGGCTATGTATGATGCCAGCTGTGTCTTTCATATCTCAGACCTCAGCTGAGTCCTTCCCTTGCTGGGAGAAAGTTCCATGCGGCAAGACAGCACACCACTGCCCTCATTCTATAAACTCAGGAGACAAGAGCTCACCCCATAGCTCACCTTCCCCCTTTCCACCAGACTTCCCCTTGACTAGCTCCATCTTGGAAAGGCCTGGTGTAAAGCCCATGCCATCTTTGCTGAGAATATATTAAAGTAGACATAGGCATTAACTTCACTTTTGGAAATCTTATCTGAACTCCAAGCTGGCCTTCTAACAAGCATCTTAGGAAAGAAGATAAGACCAACATCTCACACTTTCAAGGTCTGGCCAGGAATTAATTCTCTTGGAGGCACACCAATGCTGAATCTCTGTTTCCTTTCAACACAGTTTGGCAGGGCTGGCATAAATCTCTGACCAGGTCTAGGACCACACCTGGGGCAAGTAGCCATAAAATAAATCTGAGGTCTCTAAGATCTAGCCAAGACTTCCTATGAAGAGATTAGGAATTCAAAATATGGACCAAGGCTGAGACTAAACTCAAATGAAAATATACAGCAAAGGGCTAAGCCTTGGCTTGCACCTGTCTGACTACAAGTAGACAGTGACAAGTCTGTCACCTCGACACACTAGGCCTCCTTGTCTGTTAGAGGCAAGTCAGCAGGGTGGGAGACATCTGGAAAGGACAGAGGAAAAACATGATCAATAGAAGAGTCAGAAAACATTCTTGGGTGTATGTGATCCACGGGAGTCCATGGAAGCAGACAGAGCCTCAACAAAATGCCCTATAAAATGGCAGCAATGACATTTGAAAAACAAAACAGCTCAAAGGGTAACAGTGAAAAATCATGCCTGAGTATTAAGAAATCCCCATTGAAAGCTAACTTATGGCCTGGCTGGTGTGGCTCAGTGGATTGAGCGTCATCCCATGGACTGAGAGGTTGATTCCTAGTCAGGGCACATGCCCAGTTTTCAGACTCGATCCCCAGTAGGGGGCATGCAGGAGGCAGCCGATCAATGTTTCTCTCTCATATTGATGTTTCTATCTTACCCTTCCTCTCTCTCTAAAAAAATCAATAAAAACATACTTTTTAGAAAAAGGAAAGCTAACTTATGTATTCATATATCATAAACTTCATAAACTACACCTATCACTCATACAAGAACAGCAAATGAGTCCATGGAAGTCAAATGGCCTTGTCTGTTTCAGTGTTTACTTAGTTGAAACACTAATTAATTTAGTTTTATTATATTTATATTGATTCATATAAATCTATGATGAGTGTCTATTCCATATTTCAGATGTTTCCAGGAGTGCTGAAAAAGAGATATCAACCAAAAGTCGAGCTATACATTATATCCAAACCTTCCTGTTTCTCCCACTGTCTTCACACTAACTACAGTTTTGTACTGACTTCCCAGAATTTCTATGAATTGGTCCTACTTTGAATGTTTAAGGTTCTTTTCTAGCATCAGCCTCTGCCCCAAGCATAAAAGCCTCCCTACTATTGTCACAGGATTCCATAATCCCTGTACCTCTTTACCTTTACTCATACATTTCCTCTTACTGGATTGCTTTTGTCCCTGTGCCTTTCTTATTGCACAAACTGGGTCTCTTTTGATTGCAAGTGACAGAAACCCAACCCAAATTTCTTAAGTAAAAAAGAGAGAATATTAGTTTGCATGACTCAAATATACAGAGTAATACTGGTTTCGGTGACTCAAACAAAGTCGTCAGATCCCATTTCTCTCCCTCTCTCAGTTCTTCCCTACACTGGGTTGGCTCCATTCTCAGTCATGTTTGTTCTTCATGAAGGTAAAATAGCTACAGTTAATAGAAAAGCCTCATCCCTGATAATTCAAAAAGTTCCAAAGAACTTATATACATATATGCATAACCAGTGGACACAGACAATAGTGTGGTGAAGGAGGGGGCAACAGTGGAGAGGAGGGGGTTAATAGGGGGAAAATGAGGGGATTTCTGTAATACTTTCAACTATAAAGATATATTTTTTTAAGATCTTGTGTTGAATCTTATTAGCTCTGATTGACCTTAACTGGGTCATGTGTTCATCCGGGAATCAACTGTGGCCTGAGGAATGGAATTCACAGATGGCTCAGCATTAGGGTCATATCACGTCCATGCAGCCAGGATTGGAGTCAGCGCCTAACACACATGGGCTGAAAGTGGCCAAGGAGCAGTTAGTTCCCCCACAGCAAAATCACAGAATTACTATTATAAGAAGAGGGAGTAAGTGTAGGGTGAAAAACAACAAAGATACTCTCCACACCTACACATCTTTTGGGACCCAGCCATGTTCTCCTTCCTCCATGGAGTTTAAATATAAAATGTTTTGTTTGTTGTACTTAGTGTGAGTAACAAACAATGAGCTCATGTTATACAGCTTTATTCACTAAAGGTCATGTGTGTGCCAGTTTTGTTTCTCTAACTACACGAGAAGCTCCGCCTAGGCAAAGACCATGGCATTTCTCCTTTAGTATTGCTCCCTCACTGGCACTCAATAAATAATTAACTTTGTACTGGGCACTGTATCTTGAGAAATTCACAGGCATAGCTAACGCATTGCCTCCTGACATCTAATGAGGGAGATGTTGTCCCTCAGGGGGAATAGCAGAGGCCCAGCATAATGCCAGTGGGGTTCTGGGCTCCAAGCCTTTATCCTGTCAATGAGAACACAAAGTGACAAAGCCTAAAGTGAGTGCAAATCCCACCGAAGGAAATGGACCAAAACCAGGAAGACATCACAAAGAGACCAATACTGTGTGATTCCATTTATATGAGATACCTAGAGGTGTCAAATTCATAAAGACAGAAAGTAGAAAGGTAATTGCCAGGGGCTGGAGGTGACAGGAATGGAGAGTTCTTATTTAATGGGTGTAGAGTTTCAGTTCTGCAAGATGAAAAAGAGTTCTGGAGACTGGTTGCACAACAATGTGAATGTACTTATCACAGCTGAGCACTACACTCAAAAATGGTTAAGATGGCCCTGGCCAATTTGGTTCACTGGTTAGAGCATCGGCCCATGGACAAGAGAGTCCCAGGTTCGGTTCCCGCTAAGGGCATGTACCTCGGTTGCAGTTTGTCCCCAGCCCTGGTTGGGGTCATGTGGGTGGCAGCCACTCGATGTGTCTCTCTCACATCGATATTTCTCTCTCTCTCTTCCTCCCACTCTCCCTCCCGCTCTATCTGAGGATAAATGCAAAAAATGTCCTCAGGTGAGGATAAAAAAAAATGGTTAAGATGGTCAATTTTATGTTATATCTTTTTTAACACTATTAAAAAAAACAAACAGGAAAGCTAAGTATGCTGATAGATGAAAAATGTTTTAGTGAGTACAGAAATGGAAAGCAAAGCCCCAAAGACAGGATTAGAGCAGACAATGGCTCGGGGCAGGGACTGCAGTGAAGGGACAGTGTCCAGGACCGTTTGCAAAATCAGGGTTTTATATTCATCTCCCCACCACTGTAAATAGTATATTACTTAATTTACATATGTAAAATATAATTATTGGCCAGAGTACGCACACTCAGTAAATATTAGTTTTAAATAAAACTAAAACTAATGTCAGTTTTTCACTATTATTAGTATTGTTTTAATTAATGAAAACACATATAAAAGAGCATAGCTGAAATTAATGATATAAATAATTCAACAGCATAATTTATGCTTTCAGTGGGAACATCTGTACACGTAATCATAAAGACCCAAACACAAGTAATAAAATCCAGATCTGCACTGATCAGATTCATCTGGCAAAAATTCCAAGTATCTTTATTCATGAAAGTTATGTATGACTTTTCATCTCACCCCCAAGGACAGCTCTTTAACATTTCATTTATCTGGTATTTTAATCCTATTCTCCGTCAAACCCTGGATAGGCTAATTAATATGATACCAACTGTTGTTGTCCTTCCCCCAACAGTCTTTTAGGTAAAAATGAAGAGGTGAGAATGGAAGATAGGGACTCCTTAACAATCAGTGGTAAATATGGGCAAACGATGAACACTCCAAACCAAGCAAAACACCAGATAAACTGTCATCTGACTCACTTTCTGAATAATTGTACATTGATTTTAGTGAACCACAAAATGAAGATGTGTTTTAAATTATATGTTTTCAGTAACACAGAGTAAGAAGTGATTTGAGTTTGGTGTAGTTGAATTTCTACAGCTCTTGAGACTGTAGCTCTATCCCCAAATGGTAAAATAATCATCAGATTCCATAAAACAAGAAGTCATTTGATTTCTAGCAAAAAAATAATAAATTCTTGGCTTTCATAGTGGTATTTGGAAAGCTGTATTAAAATAAATTTTATTAGCCTGAAAAGGACAGTAAATGAGCATCCCAGCTGTTACTCTATGGAATAAAGCAATGTGGTTGTCTTTCTTGGGTTTTTTCCTGTTTCTTTATATATATTTAACCATCAAATGCCAACTAGTCATTCTCAAAATTCAATTTTTAAACCATTACCTTTGAAGAGTTGGATTTGAGAGAAAAGTGGCGGTGTTCCTAAAGAGACAAGATATACTATTATATTTTATTAACCGGCTCTGCATGTTTGACTTTCAAAACTATTGTTTTTCTTCTTCTGGAATTTGTATCAGAAATGTGTGTATCTTCTTAAGAAACCCATTTTTTAAAAATCACAATCAAGAAAGTGCCTTTTGGCTCTCTAGGTGTTTCATACTGATGTTGTGGCCTCAGCAGAGAAATGAACAATATAGTGAACTTGTTTGGGGCAACACAATAATTTCACATGGTGGTAATTTAGAGAAGAACAGCTTGAGAGGCCCAACACTGAAAGCTGGTAGCGCACGTCTGATGCATTGTCAGGCCTTTATGAACTCCCCCCCATCAAGCCATAGGAATATGAACAATAAAGGAAGTTGTGTTCAAAATTTAATTATATTTCATCCTCATAAATATACCCTAAGATGACACAAGTGTTGAGGTGTGTACTGGACATAGATTTTCTCTATGCCTCCTCATATTTGGGACTTCCTCTACTCTCTACACTAAGCCCCACAGTGTTAGAAGAAAGCGGATTCCAGGGTCTTTCAATATGGTAAATATTAAGTAGCTTAAAAACAGTGAGAGATGACAGCTCATTAACTTGATTTCTGACTTTGTAATGTCTAACAGTATGAAACTGAACAATTTATTTATTTTTGTCTAGGTGCTTTACTTTTTCCAGGAGAGATATTAGGAAAGATTGTGAGAGCTAATAAAAGCACGATACCCTACTTGGAAATGAACCATCTCTTCTATAAATACAAAAATTATAGTTTATCACACTCAACTTGTACATTTCACAAAGCAATGAAAATATCTTGAAGATAGTTATCAATTTGTCTGTGAATATTTTCTTAAAAATAAGCAGCTCACACACAACTGTAATTGTGGCTAAATGACTTTGTTGCTGTGAATTTTGTCAGAACAACATGGGACCAGAATGTTTATCACAAATGCCTTCATATTCTCTTCTTTATTTCTAAGAACACACCATATATGTATGTGTACATGTTCTGAGCCACAACACAGTACTATTAGGACATGAAACTGTCTGAAATTTCTTAGTTTTGCTAAAATATGATGATCATCATAAAAAAAGATGAGGAAGAGAATACGATGCTCGATTTCACCATTGATCTTCTTGTCAAACATCAAAGCAACCCTGCGTTAGACTTGGCATTACCTCGTGAGCTAACTCTTTTGAAAATGTGGCAAGTGCTCTGCAAAGCATAGTGTGAACACTTCAAGGCAAAGTGGTAAAGGTGTTTCAATAACTCGACCAACATCCTTAGATACTTCTAGTGGAAAATATAATTGGAAATGTCAAGGCCCAGTATTGCCAGATTTTACACATGTACTTAAACATTTGTTCTAACGTCAGAGCTATTTATTGAAGCTGTGGAAAGCAAAAGAAACATATTTCATACTTTATGCAGTGAATTATGTACATGTACCTAATGGTGAAAATTATAATTATTGTGAAATGCAAATTCTCACCCAAAATTGAAGAGAGATATATTAAAAACTACCTTGCTTGATATATACCCATTAATGTATTATTGTTTCATATAGCAATTCTATATAAACCACAGTATTGAGTAATAATAGATAAGAAATAAAATATATATTTTATATCCTCAATTGCTAAGTTTCTGTTTTACTCAAATTGTATTTGTATTGCATTCTAAAACACTTCTAAAATAGAACAAAAATATCTTTCAGGAAAAAAATCTGTTAGGCCTTAATAAATATTTTGTGAATAAATAAATGAATTAATTAAATCTAAAAATAAAACCTAAAATTTTTAAATAAAATAAAAGCCTTGTATTTGTTAAACTAGTTGACAAAGAAGATGTTATAATAACCTATCAACATGCCTCATAACTTTTCTCAGTCTCCAGATGCTGTGGAGGAGCTGAAATAAGGTTACAATACACAAAGTGAATTAATTTATAATCTACCCCAAACTTCATGAAATGGACCATATCCCTGAAAAGTCACTTTAAGGTTACAACTGATATACAGTAAAGAGTAAACTATAAAGAAATTTAGAAGGCCTTGGAAACAGCATTTCAATTAAGATACTGCCAAAATTTAATTAATGGCCACTTAATTAAGACTGAGTATTTTAAAGTTTATCTTTAGGATATTCTTTTACTCAACGAGATGATAAGAGGAGGAGCACCTTGTACATTTTAAAGGACTTGATTTAAAGAAAATCTTCCTCTACATTTAAATAGAAAGCTCTTTTAAATATGTTCTTCTCAAATGTTAATGTATTTACTAATCACTTAGGGATCTTGTTAAAATGCATAATCTTCTTCGAAGGTCTGGGAAGGGAACTGAGATTTTTCCTTTGAACAGGTTCCTGGTGATGGTGATGATAGTGATGATGGTGGTGGCGATGATGATGGTGATGATGGTGGTGGTGGTGGTGATGGTGGTGATGGTGATGATGGTGATGATGGTGATGGTGGTGGTGGCGGTGATGATGGTGATGGTGGTGGTGGTGGTGATGGTGGCGATGATGGTGATGATGGTGGTGGTGGTGGTAATGATGGTGATGATGATGGTGGTGGTGGTGATGGTGATGGTGGTGGTAATGGTCTTCGAGCACACTTTGAATGGCCAGATCCTAGATGAGTTTGACTAGCTGATAAATTACTTTAACATCACTTAAAATCACCAGTGTCTCTAGAAACTCTTACTTCAAACTCAATATCCTAGTTTCTCAAGTGAGGGATCTAAATTTTTCTTTCTAATACCATCAGATTTATTTTATAAAACTAGCTACTTACATAAAGTGCCAGAAAGACAGGCCGAAGACCATTAGTAGTTTTTCTGTTTAAAAAAATAAGCAAAACATTGCAGTATATTAGGCTTCTTCTAATTGATCCTATTTAGAGATTTCTATAGCCTACAGTATTATCACAGAAAAATCAAAATGAAATGTTATTATGTATGTGTATATTTTTATGTAGCAAGCAGTTAGGGTGTCATATTCATTCCCTGGATGACATCCATTGCCAGTTAGCTAACTGAACACTGGTCTTGCCAGAATTCTGCCCACAACCTGGCTGACAGCTTTATCAACAACCAGGAGGGAGAACAGGCCCCAGCCTGGCTTCCCATCTCTGTAGTGCCAACTGCAGTCTGAATGTTTGAGCTTCAGCAGGAACAGAAGCAGACAGGCCTTAATGATCTAAAGTGAGCAGATGTTGCTTTTACTAACAACAATGAAAAAATAATCGGTGACATTCAGAAGTTGTGTGCACTTTTAAGGCCATGATGACTTAAGCAACAGTAATATAAATTCCTTAGGGATGATTACTGAATATTATATTTAAAATATCAATAATCACAAGTTCATAAAACTCACTTTTACTAAACAAATACACATTTCAACTTTCTAGAAGGCAAACCATATCCTCATAGCAAAAAGCAAACAAACAAACAAAACACCAGAACAATAAACAGAGCGATGGATCAGGCTAGATATGTCAAATCCCACCTTGCCAGCAGAGAGAGTCAAGGCTATATAAGAGGACATACTAAAGAATGATCCCATAAATAAAGCGGATGGGAAATTTTGTTCCTTAACTGTTCTGGTTAAATAAGGATATGCTAGTGGTTCCAAATTGCCCAACAACCTTCTCTACTGTTCACCCATCAATGTCTCAGAGAGGCTGACTGGAGGTGACAAGGGGGAAAAGACCCCCAAAAAGTCAGCTGAGCAGCTCAGTCTTGGCAGTTTTGCTCCAGGGGCAAATCTGTTCCTGAGGCAAAGAGAGCCAGAAAGATGCCACTAGCTGTTTTTAAGGGGCAAGCTAGTAAGTAGAAAAATATTATTAACCTTATGGCTATTTAATAATGAGATTTGGCAAAAAAAAAACACAAAAAAAAAAACAACTAAGACACCCATTAGGATGGTACTCATCAAAAAAAAAAAAAAAACATAGAAAATAACAAGCATCAACAAGGATGTGGAGAAATTGAAATCCATGTGTATAGCATTGCTATTGGAAATGTAAAATGGCATAGCTGTGGAAAACAGTGTGGTGGTTCCTTAAAAAGTTAAATGTAGTATCACCAGCCAGTCCACTTTTGGGTAAAGACAAAGAATTGAAAACAGGGACTCAAACAGATACTTGTCCTCCAGTGTTCATAGCAGCATTATTCACAGTAGCCCAAATGTGGAAACAACCCAAATGTCCATCTACATGAATGAATAAGCAAAATGTGGCATAGGTTTACAATGGAATATTATTGACCCTTAATTAAAAAGGAATGAAATCCTGATATATACCATGACATGGATGGACCTTGCAAACATTACACTAAGTGAAAAAAGCTGAACACGAAAGGACAAATATTGTATGATTGAATTTATGTGAGGGCCCTAGAGTAGTCAAACTCACACAAACTGAAAGTAGACTAGAAATGACCAAGGGAGGGTATAAATTTTCTGTCTGGGATGATGAAAAAGTCTGGAGAGAAATAGTGATGTTGTTTGCACAACAATGTGAATGTACTTAATGCCACTGAGTTGTACACTTAAAATGGTTAAATAGTAAATTTTATGTTATATAGATTTTACCACAATAAAAAATAGAAAAAAATTAATTCACTTAACCTGATTTAAAATTTTCCTCTTTTTTTTCTTCTCTATAAATTAATATGGACAATTGTCAAAAGAAACTGTTAAGATGAGTAAGTAGATCTTAGAAGTCAGGCACATGTACTTGGAACCATTTTCTCTGTTTTCTTTGCTCCAGTGTACCATTGCCTGAGCTATGCAAAGGATCAGACTCACGGAAATCAAGATCTTACTCAGTATCAAGCATCCATAATGATGTAAAAGATTCATGTAATCCAGAGGCTCAGACAAAGCAGAGAGAAGTCTGGAACATAAAGGGTGGCCCTTTCTTCTTATGATGAGCACACGTTCTCTGGCCCAGAGTGATAGATGAGCTCTCCAATGGGGGATTTGTGGGGTTATCTCACACAGTAAGGGAACATTTCATTCATGAAACATGTCTCCCTTTTTTATCACTTTCTTTTTTTTAAATTTTTTTCCATCACCATTTATCCCCTCTATGCCCTCTTTCACCTCCACCCAACCCCACTCCCCACCCCACAATCACCACACTGTTGTCCATGTCCATGAGTTCTCCCTTTTTTCTTTTTTGCTCATTCCCTCCACCAAAACCCCCCAATGTCTCTTTTATACCCCAGATTTTATGTCAATTTTCAAGGACCTATTGCTAATAGCATTCCATAGAGAAGCCATTCTGCTAGCATTTTAGTTTACTTAATCATATTGACTAGCAGATTAGATGAGGTTACCTGCCTTCTTCCTTCTATCCCATGTGAAGCATCCCCTGGTTGGGAGAAAACTGGGTCACAATCCAGCTGCATTAATGCCTTTGTCCTACTGACCAACTATTATGATTATACAAGTGAACTAATACGTATGTATTCGTCTTTAGAAATAATCATTTGATGTACAAACCTGGCATAATATTTACATGGCAGTTTTCTACTCCTGAAGTTTGATGTCTAGACCTCTGTGTTAGGAATATTCCTCAAATAAGTGTATCAAAATATCAGCTGATGATGGTAAGGAGGAGAGGACAAGCTCCCGTTGAATGGGTCTCTAAATCCTCACATTGCACAAGTTCTCAGATCCAATGATTCAGATACAAGGAGCTATAGGCAATGAGAACCTAAAGGAAAAGGAAAATTTCTTCCCATCAGTCATATTTCAGGCCAAAAGGAATTAAAGGGATCAGAGCACCGTTGACTCAGAAGGGCTTGCCGGGCTCTGCCTAGCTTACTGCATCTTCCTTTTCTCTGTTACTAACCTTTCACATACAAGTTCTCACTCTCCACCGACTGATTTGGACTGAAGAATTCAGGCATTTCTTTGAATCCTAAGTCAACCTAGATTTTAACAAGAATATAGATTGCTCTCTGCCCCAAATCCTTGGTTTGCCTCAACACATTCCATTCAGGTCCCACCTCTTGAGAACTGAGCTGGGTCAGAGGGCAAGGTCTCCTTCAAATGCAGGAGGAAAACCTGGATAAAACTCCCAAAGTCCCAGGTCTGGTAGTGGCGGCATCAGCCACCACAACCTGACCACGTGCAGAAGATCTGCCCTGTCACCACTGCTCGCCCTTAGGACAGGGTTTCCCCATGTCCTGCTCCTCTGACCAAAGCAACTGCTTTACAAATATGGGCAAAACAGCAGTTGCAGGGAGATGCCCAGGCTCTGGTGTCTCAACACTCTCCTCAAAGTTCCCTTATGGTGCTGGTGAGTCTGGATTCCACCATCATCACCTAAAATGCTGAGATTAACAGTGGCGCCAGGGAGCCACGGGAACAGAACCAAAGCTGGTGTCTCAGTCATGAGTATATAGAGTCCCTAATTAATCCCACCTGGCTGCATACAATTATCTAAGCAGAAGTGCCTTTGACATTATTTGAATCACAGATTCAACTCTGGCTTCTGCCAGTAGTTACAGAGCCCTTTCTTCAAAGCATGCAGCAGCAAACACAAGGAATAATATGCTTTTTATAGACATATGCCCTGGACAAGGGGCTTCAGCTGGGTGAAATACAATGAGAAACATAATCAATAAGCACTAAAAAACCCTTGCTTTAAACAGTGCCAAACTGTGTTTCCAAAACCTTGGAAATCATGGCGGTTTAAGCACAAATGGCCCGTCACAGCTTACAGAGTATTTCCACCAATTTTCCCATTTGAAAGGAAAATAGGGAGTAAATTGTCACAATTTCAAACTAAACACAACAGAAGAAGACACAGCCTGGTTGGATGGACTTTTCAGAAACTCTTAATGGTAGACAAGTCACTCATGGGAAGATAATGATTTGGTTTAAGCTACAGAATGTGTTTTTAAGAGCTGTATGTTACGATCACATCCGTCCTTTATAATCTTTACATTTCAGGCTCTGAAGAAAGGAAAACAGAATTTTCACCTCATTTATATGCATCAGAGAAGTACAAGAAAACATTTCCATGAAACTTACTGTGGCAGACAATCTGCCTAATTGCAGCAATGTGTTTGATGTGGGCTCTGGACACAAAGCAAACTCCCCAGTGGAGATGACAACAGATGCCTTTGCCAAAGCCTGTCAGCAGCTGGTGACTATGACTTGCTTAATGCTGAGTGCTTGTCTCTAGTGGCGGTTTCCTGTGTGTGTGTGTGCCCCACCAGAGTTCTCTGGCTGGGTGGTCTATGAAATATTTGGAATTTATGGCCGACTTTGCCCACATTCAGTTAGGCAAACACTGCAAATGCTGTTTGATTGTGTAGGGGTACCTGGTTTATTCTCCCAGAATCAAATCAAACGCAAAGAACGCCAAGAGATCCTGGTTACTGTTAGCATGACTCCTTTATAAGTGAGTGGAAGAATTGCCAATACATACAACATATCCTCAGAGTCAGGGAGAAAAAGGAATCGTTCTTTGCCATTCCTCTGGAGAAGAGAAAGGACAAAAATAGATTATATTCTTGTGTAAGCCCATAGTAGCTTGTCTTTTCTGCTAAGAGTTTCCTTCTCTCTCCAGAATTCGAATGTATGTCAAATCACTTTGCACACCATTTCTCAACATTTCGAATGTCAGTAAGAATTCCAAAGCAAAAAAAAGCAATCTATTATTGACAAAGAAACCATTCTCTTTTATGAAAATGAGAATTCAAATGCCATGCAAAGCCATCATCTTTTCGATTTAGAAAATGTAAGTACCCTCGGAAAAGTAATACCATAAAAAACTTGACATTTTTTACATTTCATATGAATGAAAGATTTGAAGATTGATCTTAACTATGAAGAAGAAAGAATTAAGACACTAACTTTTACCAAGAAACAACAGAAGAGGAAATAAGATAAACAACTCACCTAAGACCAAACTTCAACATCAGTTCTATACATGCCTCTGTTAAGGGGACAGGGATGTGTAGTCCCAACGTGGTTGGTGGTAGGCTTCATCTGGGTTCAGGTATTTCTGGTGTTCTTAACTTCATCTTTGAAGCAATGGACTCATTCAACAGTCATTGAGCTTCTACAAGCATTTACTAGATAGTAGCAAACAAAATAGTAACAAAATAGACAGTCTCTGATTTCATGAAGCTTTTAGTGCACTATAATTTCAATATAATCAAAATAAAATACAGTGGATACACTTATATCCAAATTTATAAAGCAGTCATCCCATATGCACCTACAGCTCAGTACAAACACATAATTCCCAGTTGTGATTCTATTTTGGTCACCAACCCTCCTTTCTTAGGAATCAAACCAAGATAACAAAGGTTGCATCTTCAGCCACAATGTCAAGATTTGAGCCAACTCCTGAGCCTGTTTTGGCCTCTTCTATTCAGTCTTACTCTGTATTGAACTGTGTTGTCATTGTACCAATCCCCACTCCCCAGCTCTGAGAGCTATCCTCCTCCACTGAAGAGCTGCCCCCACACCAGATCAACGGCAGAGACCCACCAGCTGCCTCTGATCTGCTCAGTGTCCTCAAAGCCTTTCTCTCTTATCCCATTTCATCATATGCCTTCTTTGATGTACATGTTCTTAAACAGACTTAGCAGCTACATTCTTGAGTTCACAATCTGATTGCTAAGTGGAAAACAATAATTCCTTCCCTTTTTTGTAATGCTTCAGGCCACCTTCTTACTGTTTAGAGTTAGAAACTAGTTTCTGGAACATTGCAAAATAATTCTGCTAGCTCAAATATTTCTTCCTCAACCCATCTCCTATAAAGCTTTTTAAAGGTAAAAATGCCACCATTGGAGAGTCTGTTTTAATAGGCCTCAGGTAAGACCCAGAGAGCTATTTGTTTTAACCACATGAGTCATTCAGATGTGTGTCTTGGTTTGAGAGCATTTCCCTGCCTTCCTCCAGATATGTCACCTTCCACCAGTGTAGTCAACCTAAACATTTGATTTGTGACCACACTTACTTGCATTATCCGTGATTTCACCATCCCCATCCTTTTTATTTTCCTAAGTGACCTTAGCCTACACTGCCTCTATTTGACTCTTTTTATACTTTATTTCTCATCTACTTATACTAAATTCTTGTCAAAATTAAGGATGACACCCTTGCTAGGCTATGCTTCACCTTTGTGTTTTTTAAAATAAGCAATGAGGTAAACAATAACATAGAAATCAAAATTTTATCCTGCTACCCTACCTCCATTCAAAACAATTATACATAATACTCTGAGCACCAGCCTGGATCTGACTGGGGTGTGGGCACCTATGGTCATCTTGGCTTTCTGGGAAAAGGCAATATGAGAGGAAAAAGTTATAGGAGAGGGCAGCCCAACGATGGAGGGTTAGATAGCCCCCATGCCCTGTCATCAGTCTCAGAACCAGACCAGCAGACCTCACAGCAATAGCAGCAAGGGCAGGAGAAAAGGAAGATGGCGGGACAGCTACCAGCTTGACCAGCGGATCATGGCACTGAGTGTACCAAACTGGAACATGATGCTAATACAGACTACTGCATTATCCTTTTATGTACTGCAATAAGGAGTCAGAAAAGTGGGCAATCAAGTGTAAAAGAGGGTGATGGAAGTGACGATGTCCCAGACTTCTTTATTGGAATGAAGCAATAAAAAAGGCCATATATACCAGGAAGTGGCCAGTCCACATGGTACAATGGAAGGCTGACTTGATGGAAAGATTTATGGAGCAAGTGTTTTTTAAATACTTAAAGAAGAACCTGAAGGTCATTACTTTCTTTTGATTAAACCTCCACTAAATAATCAAGAAAATAGAATATATTGCCAAAATACTGCTTGAGTCCTCCAGGCTTATACATAGCCATGCAGGCTGTTTTCACATTAACGACATCCTGAGCATCAAAACAAGTAGGAAAACTGCTAGTGACTGGTATGGTACCAGATGGTGAAGATGGTGTCACTCTAGTTCCTCCTGTGGCTGAAGGACATGTGATTGGCAGCTGTGATAGGCACATGTCAATCACAGGGTGGGCTCTAACATATTTCATTGAGTAACTGCTGAGGCCGAGAAGTGGGAATTGCTCCAGCGCAACCCCTGGAAACAGCTGTGAAAGTAAAGAAGTACTATAGTTATGTCTGCCAGATTTAGTAAATGAATTTAACAAGTATCACACATGCAGGCCAAGTGGATTAAACAGTATACAGAATTCAAGGTGATTTCAAAGAAAGAATTTTCCATTGACGTTGGTTATGACAGGTCCTGAAATCTTTTTTCAAGAATTTGCTAATCCAGACTTCACATCACCTACCTAAGAAGTAGTGGATGAAGTAATTCAAAATTATTTTATCGATGTCATTCTCTCTACAAGAATATTGACCTCACTGAACTAGATGTACAGAGACTTTGAGTGCCACTTTTATATTTTGAAGGAAAAAAGTGACTAACTACAAAATAAATTTCAAGACATAGCATCAGACACAATAATGTGACTGTATTTAATTTCACTGAACTGTACACTTTAAACTGGTTAAAATGGTAAATTTTATGCTATATGTATGTTACCACAGTAAAAGAAATAAATTTAAAAAAAATTTTTTTTACATCTTTCTTTTTATTATTTATTTTTGTTACAGATGTTTCTCCTAAAAAAATTTTTTAAGTGGCTTCGTGACACTTGCCATTACTCATTCATAGGACAAGGGATTCTGCTAATTGTTAATTGCTACCATTACCCAAAAAGAAAATTGATTTTTGTTGCAAGTGCTTTTAGAACAAAGAAGCTAGTATATTGGATTGACTAATTACTTGCATTCTTTTTCTTGCTAAAAAAAATAATAAATTTAAGTAGACAAAACTGACCACTTTTTAAACTCCTTTTAAAAAAATATGTTTTTATTGATTTTTTTAGAGAGAGGAAGGGAAAGAGAGATAGAAACATCAATGTGAGCGAGATACATCAATTGGCTACCTCCTGCATGCCCCCTACTGGGGATCGAGCCTGCAACCCAGGTATGTGCCCTGACTGGGAATTGAACCAGGACCTCTCTCAGTTCATGGGTTGACAATCAATCCACTGAGCCACACTGGCCAGGCTGGACCACTTTGTTGTTGTTGTTGTTGAAAGTATTACAGATGTCCCTCTTTTTTCCCCATTGACCCCCTCCTCCTCGCTCCCACCCCCCTCCTGCTTTCCCCACCGTAATGTCTGTATCCATTGATTGTGCATATATGCATATAAGTTCTTTGGATTGTCTCTTCTCAACCCTCCCACCCCCTATCCCTCTGAGGTTTGTTAGTCTGTTCCCTACTTCATGACTCTGGATCTCTTTTGGTCCACAGCTCATTTTGTTCATGATATTCCATAAATGAGATCATATGGTACTTGTCTTTCTCTGACTAGCTTATTTCGCTCAGCATAATACTCTCCAGTTCCCTCCATGTCATCTCAAAGGTAAGAGATCTTTCTTTCTTATAGCTGCATAGTATTCCATTGTGTAAATATACCACAGCTATTTTATCCACTCATCTACTGATGGACACTTGGGTTGTTTCCAGATCTTAGCTATTGTAAATAGCACTGCTATGAACACAGGGATGCATACATTCTTTCTGATTGGTATTTCAGGCTTCTTGGGATATATTCCTAGAAGTGGAATCACTGGGTCAAATGGAAATTCCATTCTTAATTTTGAGAAGCACCAAATTTTCTTCCATAGTGGCTGTACCAGTCTGCATTCCCACCAGCAGAATACTAGAGTAACTTTTCTCCACATCCTCACCAGCACTTGTTTGAGGATTTGATGATGGCAGCCATTCTGAAAGATGTGAGGTGATATCTCATAGTAATTTTAATTTGCATGTCTCTGATGATTAGAGATGTTGAGCATTTTTTCATATGTCTCCTGGCCATCTGTATGTCCTGTTTGGAGAAGTGTCTATTCAAGTCCTCTGCCCATTTTTTAATTGGATTGTTTGTCTTCCTTTTGTTGAGTTGTATGAGTACTCTATGTATTTTGGATATTAACCCCTTATCCAATGTACTGTTGGCAAATATGTTCTCCCAGAGAGTGGGTTCCCTTTCCATTTTGATGCTTGTTTCTTTTGCCATGCAGAAGCTTTTTAGTTTGATGTAGTCCCATTTATTAATTTTTTCCTTTGTTTCTCTTGCCCTAGTCAACGTATCGGTGAAAATTCTGCTACATATAATGTATGAGATTTTTCTGCCTACATATTCTTCAAGAATTTTTATGGTTTCATGAGTTACACTTAAATATTTTATCCATTTTGAGTTTATTCTTGTGTATGGTGTAAGTTGGTGATCTAGTTTCATTTTTTTTTTGCGTTTAGCCGTCCAATTTTCCCAACACCATTTATTGAAGAGACTGTCTTTTCTCTATTGTAAGCTCTTGCCTCCTTTGTTGAATATTAATTGTGCATACTGTCTTGGGTCGATTTCTGGGTTCTCTGTTCTGTTCCATTGATCTATATGCCTGTTCTTGTACCTGTACCAGGCTGTTTTGATTACAATGGTTTTGTAGTATAACCTCATATCTGGTATTGTGATCCCTCCCACTTTGTTCTTCTTTTTCAAAATTGCTGTGGCTATTCAGGGTCTTTTTTGGTTCCATATATACTTCTGGAATATTTGTTCTAGATCTGTGAAATATGCCATTGGTACTTTAATGAGGATTGCATTGAATCCATAGATTGCTTTGGGTAGTATGGACATTTTCATGATATTGATTTTTCCAATCCATGAGCATGGTATATGTTTCCACATTTTATTTTTTAATTTCTTTTCTTTATTAAATTTAGAGAGAGAGGAAAGGAGAAGGAGAGAGATATAGAAGCATCAATGAGAGAGAACATCAATTGGCTGCCTCTTGCATGCCCCCCACTGGGGATTGGGACCACAACCTGGGCATGTGCCCTGACCGGGAATTGAACCAGCAACCTCTTGGTGCCTGGGTCAACGCTCAACCACTGAGCCACACCTGTCAGGCTGTTTCCACTTTTTTATATCTTCCTCTATTTCTTTTTTCAATGTCCTGTAGTGTTCTGAGAACAGACTTTTTACCTCCTTGGTTAAATTTATTCCTAGGTGTTTTTTGTTGTTGTTGCGATGGTAAATGGGATTTTTTTTTTCAGTTTTCCTTTCTGAGTGTCCATTATTGGTGTATAAGAATGCCATTGATTTAAAAAATTAAAAAGCAATATTCAAAACATTCAGGTATTACCACACCAGTTTCAGCCTCTGCTCACTGAGATATCCTATTGATTCATATATTTAAGCAGGTGCCACTGACCCAGGGTTTGAGAGGCAAACACAGGGTGGTGCTGTGTGCACTAACTCTTGTCTGCTTCTAAGGGAGATGTTCCAATCTCTCTTAGAATCTCTCCTATGGCAGAAACGACAAGCAGTGCCGAGGTCCAATTAGCTGATTTGAGTGGTTTTAAAGGACCTGCCCCTGTCTCTGCTACTTTTTTTTTCTTTTGTGTCTTAACATTATGTTTTCAAGGTTTATCATGTGTAGCATGTATCTCCTTTTCACCACCTTAGTCAGCTTAAGCTCCTATAACAAAATACCACAGAGACATTAAACAACAGACATTTATTTCTCATAGTTCTGGAAGCTGGGAAGTCCAAGATCAACATGCTGCCAAATTTGGTTCCTGGCCGGGGTCCCCCTGCACAGCTTGCAGATGGCCATGTTCTTGCTATATCCTAACATGTCAGGGAGAAGAAGCTCAAGTGTCTCTTCCTTTTCTTACAAGAGTGCTAATCCCAATATGGAGGCTCCAATCTCAGGACCTAATTCAAATCTAATTAGGTCCCACAAGCCCCAACTCCTCATGTCATCACAATGTGGGTACGGGCTTCAACATCTGGACTTGAGGGAACACAAACATTCAGTCCATAACACGACCCAATAATATTCCATTGTGTAGATAAACTACATTTTTTTCATTCGTTCATTAGATGACAGGTATTTGGGTTGTTTCTACTTTGGGCTATTATGAGCAATGCTGTAATGAACATTTGTGTACAAGCTTTGTGTGGACACACATTTTCAATTCTCTTGGGTATATATCTTACTGTGGAATTGCTAACTCATATAGTAACACAACCATTCGAGAAACTGCTAATCTGATTTCCCAAATGGCTGCACCATTTAACAATTTTACCAGCAATATTTGAGGGTTCCAATTTCTACAAATTCTCACCAACACTTGTTATTGTCCATCTTTTTTACTATAATTATCTATCCTACTGGGTGTGAATTGGTATCTCATCGTGGTTTGTTTGTTTTTTTAATCCTCACCCGAGGATATTTTTCCACTGATCTTCAGACAGAGTGGGAGCGAGGGAGGGAGGGAGGAAGAGAGAGAGAAACAGAAACACCAATATGAGAGAGAGACATTGACTGGCTGCCCTTCACACAACCACAACCAGGGCTGGGGACCAAACCACAACCTAGGTACATGCCTCTGACTGGAATTGAACCTGCAACTCTTTGGTCCGAGAGCCGACACTCCAACCGCTGAGCCGAACTGGCCAGGGCTCATCGTGGTTTTGATTTACATTTCTCTGATAACTAATGATGTTGGGCATCTTTCCTGTGCTTATTGGTCACTTGTATATCTTCTTTGGAGAACAGTCTATTTGAATTCTTTGCTCATATTTTAGTTGTTTTATTTGTCTTTTTATTATTGCATGTAAGAGCTCTTTATATATTTTGAATTTAAGTCTCTTATCAGATATATGCTTTGCAACTATTTTCTCCCATTCTTTGAGTTGTCTTTTTCCTTTCTTGATAGTGTCCTTTGAAGCACAAAACTGTGTGTGTGTTTATTTTTTAAGACAGACTGTTTTTTTAAAAAGCCCCTGGAGATCTGGATCCAGAATAATGTTTTCCTAATACATAATGAATAGTTCCATAAAGTTTTATAGCAGGTAGGAAAGTAATTCAGGAATTTATTACAAGGAAAACAAGATAATCTGATTGTTAATTAATTTAAATGAGTTATGGGTAGGAAATTAAATTTCACATAGTAAACATATAAGATTGAGGCTCTGTACTATAGTACTTTAACTCCTTTCATATGTGTGAATGCACATAAAGCAGATTACAAGAAGTTATTTTACAAAACAAGCCAGATAAAAATCTCTGCTTCCCTCTAAACCTGACTAAGTGGAACTGACGGAAATACAGAGCTGATTATTCAGGTTAATGGGATGGTGTTTACAAATGACAAATGGCTATATTAAAGAAGTCATTAAGTTTATATACTGAACTATGCTAACAATATTTTAATCAATAAAAGTTGCTCTTGAAATAAACCTTTCTGGTTAGTTTATGTCCTCTCTTTAGAATTTTTGGTAGTTAAAAAAAACCCCGAATTTAACATACATTTGAAACTTTTACAACAGTTCATGCAGAGCATACAAAGTTAACAGCTTATAAATTCTCTTTTCCTCAAGAAAGAAAACAGGCATAAGAAACTGAAACTCTATTGCGTTCACTCCTGCTAAAATATTTCTCCAGTGTAGTTTGGGTTATTCATTTCCTTCTCTCTTTTTTTGAGATATAATTGACATCTAGCATTATATTGATTTCAGGTGTACAATATAGTGATTCAATATTCATATATATTCCAAAGTGATCACCACAATAAGTCTAGTTGACATCCATCTCCACACAGTAACCAATTTTTTTCTTGTGCTAAGATCTATTCTTTTAGAAACTTTCAAATTTACAATATAGTATTATAAACTATAGTCACCTAGCCGTACATTACATCCCCAGGACTTATTTATTTTCTGACTGGAAGTTTGCACCTTATGACCACCTTCATCCATTTTGCCTCTGGCAACCACCCATCTGTTCTCTGTATTTATTAGTTCTCTCTTTTTTAAAGACTAGTTTATTGATTTTTAGAGAGAGGAGAAGGTCAAAGAGAGAAACACCAATGTAAGAGTGTAACATCCATCAGCTGCCTCCTGCATGCTCCCTACTGGGGATATAGCCTGCAATCCGGGCATGTGCCCTGACCGGGAATCGAGCAGCAATCTCTCCATGCACTGGATGAAGCCCAACCAACTGAGACACACCAACCTTGGCCAATGAGTTCATTTTCATTTGTTTTTTAGATTCTACATATAGATGAGATCATTTGTCTTTGTCTGACTCATTTCACTTAGCATAATGCCCTCAAGTTCCATCCACGTCATCAGAAATGACAAGATTTTATTCTTTTTTACATCTGAATAATAACATCCCAGTGTGTGTGTATGTATTACATTTTCTTTATCCATTCATCTACTGGATGAACATTTAGGTTGCTTTCATGCCTTGGCTACTGTAAATAATGCTGCAATGAACATGCTGGTGCAGACGTCTTTTTGAACTATGGTAGTGTTTTGTTTCCTTTGGATAAATACCTAGAAATGGAATTTCTGGATCATATATGGTAGTTCTATTTCTAAATTTTTTGAGAAACCTCCATATTGTTTTCCATAGTGGCTGTACGTACCAATTTGCAATCCCACCAACAGTGAACAGGGTTTTTTTTCCTCCCAGTCTCGCCAATACTTGTTATTTTTAATTTTTATAATAATCATCCTAACAGGTATCAGGTGATATCTTATCGTGGTTTTTTTTTTTTTTTTTTTCCTGGTACGTGCCCCTAGCGGGAACTGAACCCGGGACTCTCTGGTACGCAGGCCAACACTCCAACCGCTGAGCCAAACCGGCCAGGGCTCTCATTGTGGTTTTGATATGGATTTGTGTGATGATTAGCGATGTTGAGCACCTTTTCATGTACCTGTTGGGCATTTGTATATCTTTGGAAAAATGTCTATTTGAGATCTGCCCATTTTTAAATTAAATTGTTTGCTATTTTGCTAGTGAGTTGTATGAGCTCTGTATATGTTATGGGTATTAACCCCTTGTCAGATACAGGCATATGTATGTCATTTTATTGTGCTTCACAGGAATTGTGTTGTTTTTTACAAGCTGAAGTACAAGGGCAGGAGACCAATGTTTGGCTCAATCAGGCAAGCAGAAAGAAAAAAAGGATGAATTCCTCCTTCCTCCATCTTTTGTTGTATTCAGGCCTCAATGGATTGAATGATAATGACCATTCACATTGAGGAGGACAGTGTAGTTTACTAAGTCCACAAATTCAAATGCTAATCTCATCCAGGAACACCCTTACAGACACACCAGAATTGTAATGTTTAATCTGGGTACCCCATGTGTAGTCAAGTTGACACATAAGATTAATCATCACATATACATTACTCTTCTTTCCTTCATAATAATTTATCCTCAGTCCTCAATGCAAATGACCCCACATGAGCCCACCTGATAATCTTTCCATCAAACATGTCCATTTTTGACTGATAACTAAGATGCTTACACTGGAATCCCCACTGCAACATTTTAAAAAACTCAAGACCTGCCACAATCAGACCTCTCCCATTTATCCAACCTTATCCCCCTTTACTATCTATAGTGGGTTGATAGTTTCCCCAAAAAAGATATGTCTAAGTCCCAACCACTGACACCTGATAATGTGACCTTATTTGGATATAAGGTCTTTATAGATGTAATTAAATTAAGAGTCTTCAGGTAATATTACCTAGAATTTAAAGTGAACCAATGAAATAAATGAGATCCCAGGAAATTAATTCCCCTGAAGTGCTGCTCAAGGCTGAAAATTTACCCCAAAGCTGTTACTTTCACTTTCTCATTATTTTTGTGGAATAAAAAGGGGCCAATGGGAGGTTCCCACAGCAAGACTCTATGATTCCTACAGTTTACAGTAATTAGTGATATTGAACATCACTGATATATTTAGGATGCAGACATCTGAGGCTGCTAAAGCTTAATATTAATTAAATGGAAGACTAATAGTAAAATAAGATGAATGAAACAGACCTCAAGAAAACCTTCAACTCTTCCTTTGCAATTCAAGCATGAATGAAACATTTTCTGAGTGGAAGGTCTTCAGATGTAGATTTACAAATTATCTTTCCTTTTCTTCCTTCTTTGGTTCCAACCAATAGCTTGAGACAAACTCTGTTATTTCCATACATTCTTGCCTACATGTTTTCTGGACTCTCAGGTAGGAACCCATGACCCAGCTCCTTGTAAAATGTAGGTAACCTGAGTTCTTCGGGTGCAAAACTAACCTTGTTGCAGGGAAGGACTTAAAACAGAGTCATGGACCCACTGTAAAAGACGCTGTTAGGACAAGATATGCAGCAGACATGTCTCCCTCTGGCCTCTCTTATTAATAGAATATAAGTTGTAACTTGACTAAGTGGGTAGGATTGTGAGGACACTGTAGAAGTCACATCATAGAGACAAAATCTTTATGGAAATTTCCCTCTCTGAGTTAGACGTCAGCCAGGACATTGCCTTCCTCCCATGGTATAGTAGAATCCATATGATCAAAAATATCTTAGAGTTTTTCCAATCCAAGAAGTCATTGCCTCCCCTAAATTATCCCAGAATTCAAAGCTGAATTGGTCATGGAGTCCTAATGATACAACCCTTTCATTTCCCACCAAGACTAGGCAAGCAAATATTTCACACCCAGTTTCCACAAGTCCCTTAAAGAGGACTCCACAACTCATTAGCCCACTCCCACTAGCCTGCCCACTACCTGCCACAGCGATGGGAGCTACAGAACTGCCACAGTGATCTCAACGGATTCATCTGGGCAACGGTGCTTCTTCAAATTGGGGATTTTCCCTCTCTATTTCATACTTAACCAGCATAAGCTCTCAGAAAAATAGATTCTCTAGAGACTCTCACATTCTTTCCCTCCTATCCACCCCCTCTTCTCTCTCTCTCTCTCTCATAAACACACATTCATGCCCACATTTGAAGGGTCAGGTTTGGCTCGTTATTTCCTTTTCCATCATTTACATTTACTCAAAAACAAAACAAACAAACAAAAAAAAACAACTTTCCTAAGACACCAGAAAAATAGTGTTGGCCTCTGTGTGCAGATGTTTATGATATGCAGGGACCTCTTGCTACATCTGTGGGTACAGCACACACACGTACAGAGCTGGCAGGATGGCTAACTGTACAAGTATCACCAACCACCTTGCTGTGTCTTCAGGCCTTTGTAGTGAATTGTCTTTCAGAGACCTAGAGTCTTTTTCTGTGGTCTGGCCTTCATTGTCAATGCTCTGGATCCACAAATAACTTTGTACATTCCAGAATAGTAGTTCTCAATCCTGGCTGCACATTGGAATCACCTGGGAAATTTTATTTGAAAGATAATGTGTGCTCACCCTAGAGATTCTAGTTTAATTGGCAGAGTCCTGTAGGATCCGTGCATTAAAAGTCTCAGGAGACTATGCTGAATGGCCCAGGTCAAGAGACCCTGGGAGCAGGATGTGGATCAGAGGTCCAGCCTCCTTGCCAAATGGCCTGCAGCCTCTATATAAATTTATATTTGCCAATAGATTTGGGAGGAAAGTGAAATGCTGACTAATTTCTTTTAATCCTCCTTCTTCCCACTTATCACAACTATTTCCCTTTGGATTGTAGCCAAAAACAAATATAAAAATTTTTGTTGTAAACAACATTGTTTTTCCTTCCATATACTGTCTCAGTAGGAAATATAAAACCGGCATTGCACTAATAGTAAAGAGGAAAAAAATACCATTCCAAGGGACATCAGAATGTGTTCGTCATATAATCTTGTACTTCGTTCACTCATTTTTATCCAAATTCAAAGCAGGGAAAAGTGTCATATCTTTCCTATTTTGTGCTACTGTGGGCTATTTTAATTAGAAGCAAGCATAGATGATTATCTAAAAGGTCTTCTATTATGCTAGTAAGTACTACCCTTACATGACACATGGTCACAACCCTGCTCCCAGTGAGGACAGACCAGTTTTTAAATTTTTCTGTCTCAGAAAATTCTCCACTCTTTCAAGGCCTGTAATTTAACTACAGAGAGGAACTATAAATGATCCTGTAGAGTACATGAGGGAGAAGTAGCCGTTATCTTTATTTATGAGTGTTCTAAGCAAAGAAACTAGCAAATATGGATATAGTGGATGTCTCTCAGGCCACACCAAGCAGGAGGTAAGAATAGGGTAACCATATGTTATAAACAAGATCTGCTGGCTTTGTTCCCCAAATCTCTGTCCCCTCTTAGAGAACATGCAACAAATTCTGGGAGTCTTCAGGGGGTACAGGCACAAATGCTTGTATTTGCCATTGATGTCTGCTGTTTTGCTCTGCCCTGCTCAAGCTCACTGAAGTGACAGTACATGTCTCAGGAGACTCTAGAGTTGTGAGCTACACCATCACCACCTTCATACCTTTATGCCCAGAGCAGCTGCTGTTACACAATCAATGATGCCTGATGCAGTTAACACCTGTGGAGGGTTTAGTAGAATGGCTGCTTCTCCTCTGACCCTTGGAGTCACCTTGGCCTAGGGCTTAAGCACAACACCATGGAGACTGGGCCAGAGAACAATACAGTTGAAAGGTATTTGCTCTACTTAAAATCATCTCTTCCCTCTGGCCTTGCCCTATTCCCCTAGAATCAAGCATGTTTGTCTTCATTTTCTCCTATGAAATTTTTATTGAAGACTCTTCAGTTCTCTATTCACTCATCTTTACCCCCAGTCCTCCAGGTGCATTCATTCATTCATTCATTCATTCATTCATTCATTCATTCATTCATGGATATGCTAGACATTGTTGAGGATACAACAGACTGAATGCCATGAGCAGGTTCTCTGTGGGGAAGTTCTGAATGCTGTTAGCATGCAGAGGACAGCACATCCTCTTCATATTTGTGTTGTCAAGGAAAAGTTCTCAGAGGAAAGCAATGGTCTCAAAATTGAAACTCAAAGAAGGAGTAGGAGCTAGGCAACAAAGCAGAGCAAAAGCCAGGGTTCAGAGAGAGAAGATGAGGGGTTGAAAGGAAGGGGCAACTCCAGACATAAGGAACATCATGTACCAACCCCAGAGGTTAGATAGAGTATATCAAATTCAAAGATAATCCCAGAAGACTCACTTCCATCTGAAAATTTAACTTTCTGCACCAACTTGTAACCACAAAGGGGACAAAATGGCTGAGTTGGCTTGCTCTCCTGAGTTTTTCTTTGAGAAGGCGTTCATTTAAATAAGGACAGGCTCTAAAGTCAGATGAAACAGAGTTACCAGATAAACAAACTATAGAATGCTCAGTTAAATTTTAATTTCAGATAAATGACAATTTGTTAGTATAGATGTGTCCTAGATGTTGCATGGGATACACTTATACTAAAAATTATTTGCTGTGTGTCTGGAATTTTAATTTAACTGTATTACTGTATTTTTATTTGCTAAATTTGGCAACCAGAGACCATGAAAGTGACCACAAACTTGGTCACATTCACTGGAAAATCAATTGGAAAAAGAAGAGATAACATTACAAAAGCAGACATTGATGGCAAAAACATAAAAGATACAACTGACAGAAAAAAAGACTACGACAGGCCAAGCAAATTTTCTTGTCTGAGTTCTAAATAACTAAAACCCATGGAGAATGCTGTACAATAGCAAGGAAAAAGGTATTTGCCAAAAGCACTTCATAAGAGCAACATTGCAGAGGAAGGATCCTTAAGACTGAGTCTCCAACTCTCTAGTAACCATCAATTCAGGCAATGAACCTAATACCAAGAGAAAAGACCTGTAGTCATCAAACAACAGGACCAGCTATCCCTGACTCCTGGTCACAGACAGCCAAGGTGGTGACTGCATCATAGTTTTTGAGAATTCTGCTGGGTGGAAGCACATCTAAATGCAAGAGTGTGTGTCTTCTGGCATCTCATTATAAGATAATCCTGTGCCCCTGCCTTGTGGCCCAGTCTTCATAAGGAAGCCCTAACTCTGCCTCAGAAGGAAATGTATGAGAATCAGCATGTCCACTGGGAGGAGGAAAGTTTACAGCAGCAGAAAACAAACAAAATAAGATCAAAAATGGAGAGGAGATGAGAACAAACAATACATTGGTTCTGTTTTGTACATGTGCCTTAATTTATTTAATCAATCCTCCTAAACTACTGAGAATGTATATTATTCTCTATGACCAGTTCTCTCGGTTCTGCTCTCTCACTCTCCCCACCCCATCGGCAATGATAAATATATCACCCTTGTAGCTAAATGTTTTAATACATCTAGTTATTCTGTGAGACAAATTCCTAGAAGTGTAATGGCTGTGTCAAAGAGAATTTACCATGATTTCTGAACCAAATGTTTGTGTTTTTCTTCTGAAATTTTCTAGAATTAAGCAAGAGCTCCACATGGGCCTTTTTAGCAATATATGCAGTTTACGTGTATGTCTCTTCTTGCACAATTCATCTACAATTGCTCATTTTATTCTACCAAGTAGCAGATGTTAAGCATATGTGTATTCAATTATTTATTAAAATATCTGAGTCACTTCAACTCTCCTGCTGACAGCTCTAATCATTTTCGTCTCATTAAACTATATCACAAAATTAAATCTATTCATGGAAGCAACTTTACATTGTAAAACCAAGAAAGAGCTAATTTGTCCAAAGTAGCATGGGGAGCTATATTATTCTTAAATCTAAGTAAATAAACCATAGGCACACAGAGCAACATGAATGAATTTCATGGGCATTATGTTGAGCAGAGGAAGCCAGACACAAAAGAGAACATATTTATGATTCTGTGAAATTCAGAAATAAGCAAAACTAACATATAAATATAGAAGTCTCAATGGTGGTTACCTCTTAGGATCAGGGAAGATGGTATTGACTGGGACGTAGCCCAAGGGAGCCTCCGTGGGTCCTAGAGGTATTTTATCTATGGGTCACATGGGTATATGTAAGAAACTATTGAAATGTACACATAAAAAACTGAACAACACACTTAAAATGTGTGCACTTTCACTTTGTGTACTTTATTGTTATATGTTATACCTCAATTTTTTTAAAAACTAAATTCTAAACCAATGATTTATGTACTAGTTTCCTAGGGCTGCCTTAAGCTACCGCAAACTGGTATCTTAAAAACAACAGAAATTCATTTTCTCACAGTCCTGGAGGCCACAGATTGAAATCAAGATGTCAGCAGGGCCTGCTTCCTCTGAAATCTGTAAGAGAGAACCCTTCCTTGCCTCTTCCTAGTTTCTGGTGGTTTGCTGGCAACCTTTGGTATTCACTGGCTCATAGACGCATCACTCTAATTCTCTACCTTTACATGGTGTCTTCCTTGTGTCTCTGTCTTTGTGTGGCTATATTCTTATCAAGATACCAGTCATAAAGAATTAAGGGTCCACTCTATTCCCATATGACCTCACCTTAACTAATTATACCTGCAATGGTCCTATTTTCAAATACGGTCACATTCTGAGGTACTGGGGGTTAGGACTTCAACATATATTTTGAGGGGACACAATTCAACCCATAAAAGTTTATAATCTTCTTTTTAATTTTTTTTCCAAAAGTTTAAATTTTGTAAAAGGAACCAAAATGAAGAAAATGGTGTCTGGAAGGGTTTATAACAGAGTCAGCAGTGAACACACTCTATTTGCAAGGAGATTCCTTCTGATTCCTAGCACAGTCACTGGGGCTGGGAGGAGGGGGGCAGATGCCAGAGAGAGAATAACTATAGCAGAAGGGTCTGCGGACAACCTCACTGATATTTCTGTGCCTCAGGTATGACAGTATCAGCAGAGAGAGTCTCAGGGCCCAGAGGCCATGTGGACAGGCAAGGGTCACCTCAACAGTGACCTACAAAAGCCAGTAACCACATGGGCCCCTTACCCAACACACAGTGGGAAAAAGTGAATCATTACATTGAAAACTAAATTTGGGACATAGTTTGTCCCCATTTATAAGACATTTTAAATAAATAAATGCACATATCAGAAAACATATGTCCCTTGTCAGATTACACATTTCAGTATTTTGGTTCAGACATCATGGTCACCTAAAAAATCCAGCAAAAGGAAAAAAAACATTCAGTGCTTCTAAGAGCACCAAGAGGGACAGAAACAAAATTGGACTCAAACTTAAAGCAATATAATTTTTTTAAATGTATCTTTATTGTTGAAAGTATTACAGATTCCCTTTCTCCCCCATTGACCCCCTCCTCCCTGCTCCCACCCGCCTCCTGCCTTCCCCATTCTACTCTCTGTGTCCATTGGTTACGCATACATGCATATAAGTTCCTTGGTTTATCTCTTCCTGCACCCCTCTTCCCTCTGTGGTTTGTCAATCTAACAACCAATTTGGTGTTCTTAATCCCTTCACCTTTTTTGCCCATCCCCCAACCCCCCTCCCATCTGGCAACCATCAAAAAGCTCTTTGTATCTATGAGTCTGTTTCTGTTCTTCTTGTTCATTTGGTTTGTAGATTCAGTTGTTGATAGATATTGTTCATATTTTTATCTTCTTCAGAAGGCCCTTCAACATTTCATATAATACTGGTTTGGTGGTGATGAACTCCTTTAGCTTTTTCTTGTCTGGTAAACTCTTTACATGGCCATCAATTCTAAATGATAGCTTTGGAGGATAGAGTAATCTTGGTTATAGGTCCTTGCTTTTCATCACTTTGAATATCTCTTGCCACTCCCTTCTGGCCTGCAAAATTTGTTTTGAGAAATCAGCTGACAGCCTTATGGGAGCTCCCTTCTAGATAACTTTTTCTCTTACTGCTTTTAAGATTCTCTCTTTGTCCTCAACCTTTTACATTATGATGATGATGTGTCTTGGTGTGGGCCTCTTGGGGTTCATCTTGTTTGGGACTCTGTGTGCTTCCTGGACTTGTACGTCTGTTTCCTTCACCAAGTTAGGGAAGTTTTCTGTCATTATTCTCTCAAATAGGTTTTCAATTTCTTGCTCTCTCTCTTCTCCTTCTGGCACCCCCATGATGTGAATGCTTGTACACTTGAAGTTGTCCCAGAGGCTCCTTACACTATCCTCATTTTTTTGGATTCTTTTTTCTTTTTGCTGTTCTGATTGGGTGTTTTTTGCTTCCTTATAATCCAAATAGATGGTTTGATTCTTAGCTTCACCTACTCTACTGTTTATACCCTACAAATTAGTCTTTATTTCAGTTAGTGCATCTTCCATTTCTGACTGGCCCTTTATTATGCTCTTGAGGTCCTCACTAAGTTCCTTGACATTCTCACTAAGTTCCTTGAAATTCTCACTAAGTTCCTTGAGCAACCCTATAACCAGTGGTTTGAACTCTGCATCTGTTAGATTGCTTATCTCCATTTCATTTAGCTCTTTTCATGGAGTTTTGTTCTGTTCTTTCATTTGGGACATGTTTCTTTGTCTCATTTCAGCTGTTTCCCTGTGTTTGTTTCTATGTATTAGGTAGAGTTGCTATGTCTCCTAGGCTTCCTAGGGTGGCCTATTGTAGTAGGTGTCCTGTAGGGTCCAGTGGCACAGTCTCCCTGATCACCCAGCTGGGTACTTGAGGTGCACTCCCTGTATGGACTGTCCACCCTTCTGTTGTAATTGAGTCTTGATTGCTGTTGGTACATCAATGGGAGAGATTTACTCAGGCTGATCAGCTGCAAGGACTGGTTGTGCCCACTGACTACTGACCTTTGACTACCTTGGAGGATCAGCTGTGCAAGGCCCACCACACAGAGCAAGACTTACTTCATCAGGGCTCTGGTACCCACTGAGTCCACCCTTTGAGCATGTCGCTTATGGAGTGGTTTGGGTTGTGGTGCTTCGATATGGTCTGAAGCTGTCCACTGGGTGTGCTGGCTCTGGGGCTTCCTGCAGTCTCAGGCTAATGTCACTTGCTGCCTGTTGTCTACCCGGGGCCACTAGGCATAAACTACAAAGTGATCTGCAGATGGCTGCTTCTTGTGCTGGGCTTAGAGGTACCCAGGAGAGGCCAAGCTGTGAACCAAGGCCAGCTGCTGCTGGTGCCGGGCCTGGGGCCACTTGGCAAGAAGTATAGGATAAGCTGAGGCCAGATGCTGCTTGTCTGAAAGATTTTAGGAAAATCCAAAACATGAGCCAAGACAGGCCATTTCTATGGTAAAGCTACTGGAAACAGCTTGGGCGGGCCCAAAAGTTAGGTGGGGCAGGCCTCAGGGAATCACCAAGGTGGGGCAAACAGTATGAGCTAGGTTACTGGAGTCCCAGATATGATACCAGCCCCATGGGGAAAGGGTTCACCGAAGGAACAAAGACCTCCACCAGCATGTATGTCCAAGAGAAAGCTGTCTCTCCAGTCCTCCTCCTGATGCCAAACAACTCAGTTCTTCCCCATATGGCTCTAGTGCCTTTCAAGCTGCCTCCCCCTTGCTAGAGCCCAGAGGGAGCGGGTCCAAGTAAGTCCATGCAGAGGCCCTTTAAGAGGAATTGTCTGGGACTCCAGTAGCCTCAGCCTCCTTCGGCCTCAATTCCCACTGGTTTTTACAGCCAGAAGTTATGGGGACTTCTCTTCCTGGCACTGGAACCCTGAGCTGGGGGCCTGGTGTGGGATGGGGACCCCTCACTCCTCAGAGAGGACCTTCCCAGCCGAGGTGTTCCTTCTGATTTTTATCTGCCACACGTGGGTGTGGGACTAGCCCATCTGCACCTCCACCCCTCCTACCAGTCTCCATGGGGCTTTTTCTTTAATTTCGTAGTTGTAGGACTTCCATTCAGCTCTATTTCTAGCAGTTCTGAATGATGGTTGTTCTGTGGTTTAGTTGTAATTTTGATGTGGCTGTGGAAGAAGGCAAGTACTGCATATATCTATGCCACCATCCTGACGGGAAGTGAAACCGATATAATTTTATTAACCGATGTCATCCCACTAAATTCAACAGGGGGAAAAAAGAGGAATGTGAAGCATAAATAGGATAAGTAACTTGCTCAATGTCTCATACCCAGTAAGTGGGACAGCTGGGATGTAAACCAGCAGTCTCACTTCAGTGCCTGCAGTTAGCCTGTGTACTGTGGTGCCTTTTATTAAGGCCGTTGTGTGAAATCAATAAATCCAGAATGTTTCCCTACCGTTAGACTTTATATTATATGAAACAATAAATTTCTCTATTGTTTAAAAAAAAAAAATCAAGGCCCTGTCAGGTTAGCTCAGCTGGTTAGGGCGTTGTTCTAATACGCCAAGGTTGTAGGTTCGATATCTAGTCAGGGCACATACAAGAATCAACCAATGAATACATAAATAAGAGGAAAAATACACCAATGCTTCTCTCTCTCTCTCTCTCCCTCCCTCCCCTTTCCTTGCTCTTTCTCTCTCTCAAATCAGTAAATAAAATAAATATATAAATAATTTTAAAAATGAAACATAAATTAGACTCAAGCTGGAACCTGGAACAAGTGATTTGGCTTTTATGAGTTCAGATCTAAAGGAGAAGAAACAAAACGTATTTGGCGTGCTGTTCAGGGTATAAGAGCATGAAAGGAACTCAGTCAGACCAACAATGGCTAGTCAAATCTTGCCCATGAAAATCAACAGGGAAAAAGAAAGCAGTAGATGAGAAGCAAAGACAGATGCTATGAGAAAGGATTCCAGCCCTAGCCGGTTTTGCTCAGTGGTTAGAGCGTTGGCCCACGGGCCAATGAGTCTCGGGTTTGATTCCAGTCAAGGGCACATACCTCAGTTGCAATTCATTCCAGCCCTGGTTGGGGTCATGTGGGAAACAGCCACTCGATGTATCCCTTTCACATCAATGTTTCTCTCTCTCTCTCTCTCTCTCTCTCTCTCTCTCTCTCTCTCTCTCTCTCTCTCTCCCTCCCTCCCTCCCTCCCTCCCACTCTACCTGAACAAAAATGGAAAAATGTCCTCGGGTAAGGATAACAAAAAGAGAGAGAAAAAGGATTCCAATAGGAAGTAGGATATGTCTTGCTGCTTCTTGTAAATCCACCTGCCAACATTACCTTAACCATGAGTGACTCTCCGGCTGTAAAAAAAAAAAAAAAAAAAGTACTCTGCTAACAAAACCACATTTAGAAGAATATCAATTAAAAGCAGATATATTTATACATACTTCTACAAATTGATGCTGTTTTTGCAGACAGGACTAGCTCATATCCATTTGCTATTTTCATTCTTAAGTAGTTCTACCTACCCACTTTAGCACCATTGAGCATTTCTGCCTTTTGCCTGACATTTAGATGACTATGATTTCTGAAACAAAATTTGAAATGTCTGATCTGACAAAGGAGTCTTTTCTTTCTCATTTGTAAATTTACTTATGTTATATGTATATATGTATACACACACACACACATATAGTCTTATAAATGAGGATCAATTGAAAGAGATTTAGTTAGAGATTTAATTAATCAATTTCTTGAAAAGAATAAAATTACACAAAATTGAGGCTCAGCTAGAAAATCCAGGATATGTGGTCATCATACAAGGCAAACTGAGCTTTTAAGAGGAGGGACTCACAGTCGTCTGGAAATTGTCCCTTGCTTCTGGCAGCACAGGAATTTGCCTCAGGAAAACTGATCTCTGTGAGTACACGGTCCAGCTCGGCACCATGTGCCAGGGAAGACATGACTATCATCTGGTGATGATAATGAGGAAGAGCGATTCCACAGAATGAAGCAAAGCATTTACTCGATCCAGTTTCCTTCAACTCTATTTGTACAGCCCTGATCTGCTGTCAGCAGGTCCCCATGTGCTCCTTTCCATTCTAAGGTCCCCTGCACTGTTCCGCGGATGTCTGAGGCTTCTTTCCAACAGACCTAACCACGAGACAGTCTTTTCTGCATGTTCGCCAGTTCTGTTAAGTTACATCTTGTGCCTTCATCTCAAATTAATTCATCAGCAGATGAACATTTTGGCCAGAGCAAGATAGTGAATATTTCCATTTCTAAAATAGCAGAAATTATTACAGAAAATAAATGTTATTCCATTTTATTGATTACCCTCTACCATGTACCTACACACTCAATTTTTAAAATAAAATAAAAAATAAGCTAATTTCTTGGTTGTGGGTAAAATTATGATACTTTTAAAAAATTACTTGCATGGTTTCTTTTTTTCAATTACAGTTGACATTCAATATTATATTAGTTTCAGGTGTACAACACAGGGTTTAGACATTCATATATGAAGTGATTCCCCCAATAAGTCTAGTACCCACCTGGCACGATACATAGTTATTACAATATTATTGGCATATTCTCTATGCGGTACTTGATATCATCATGACAATTTTGTAACTGCCAATTTGTACTTCTTAATCCCCTCACTTTTTTTATCCGTTCCCCTAACCCCACTTCCATCTGGCAACCATCAATTTTGTTTCCTGTATCTATGACTTTGTTTCTCGTTTGTTTGTTCATTTATTTTGTTTTGTAGATTCCACATATAAATGAAATCATATGGTATTTGTCTTTCTCTGTCTGACTTATTTTACTTAGCATAATACTCTCTAGGTCCATTCATATTGAAAATTATGTCACTTCTAAAATCATGAAAAAATAATTGAAATTTGTTATTTTGGCACTATAAAGGAGACCTGGCAACAGCTAATAAAACACACGCTTTTATGGATGAGGAACTTGAGTCACCAAGAGCTTAAGGTAGCCAGTCTCAAGCTTGAATATGCATCAGAATCACCTGGGATGTGTTGACAAATGAAACTCTATGACCCCCGCCTCAGTGAGTGAGTCTGGAGGGCCAGGAGTCTGCCCGGAGGAGGGTATAATCTTCATATTTAACCATCACCTCAGGTGATTCAGAGGTAGGTGGTGTCCAGAATGCACTGTGAAAATATAGGGAAACCGTCTTCAGGGTCACACAGACAGAAACTGCAGAGTCTCAGCTTAGACTTTGGGATGGAGATGGGAGGAGGAAGTCATCATGGCCATGGGCCTGACTCTCCTCTCTCCTGCTCCTCACTGTCACGCTGCCCTCACACTTCCCTGAAAGCCATCTGCATTAATGATCATACTAGAGTTAAAATTGGAATGGCAAGTTGCAAACTAAACCTCAACATACACCACTAGATTATTAGATCCCCATAATAAACAGTAGGTACTTTTATTATCTTCATTTCACAAGAGATGGAAATGAGACTCAAAATAGTCAACCTGTCCAAAATCACGTAGCAAGAAAGTACAAGAGCCATACACGGACCCCTGCTTTGGGCATACAACCCTATTGCTACCCTGAAGGATCCCAGTGTGATGAAGCAGTGTTTCCTACTTGAAACTTTGCCACCATCCCGTACATCCAGCTTTTCTCCCAGTCCTGTCAGTCAGTGGCAATTACTTGGCACCCACTGTGCGCAGAAGGCCAAATAACAGACATAGAAACATTGAAAATCAACCATTTGGAAATGAAGAAGCAGCAAGAAGAAATGAAGAATGGCATAGCAGAAATGAAGAACACATTGGAAGGACTAAACAGCAGAGTAGAGGAAGCTGAGGACCGGATCAGTGAATTAGAAGACAGGGTAAATGCAGAATAGTATATTAGAATCCAGTTATCATCTCTTAAGCCAGGCATCAGATATTTGCAGAAATGAACTACTCAGTGATGTGTGTTTGGGAAAAAAGAATCTTGTGTAATATGAGCATTTACCCCAGACACTGCGGACCTCTGGCTGTCTCCCACACACCTTCAAGGGGTTCACAAGGTCAAAACTCATTTCATAAGAATCCTAAGACATGATTTGCCTTCTGACTGTATTGATATTTGCACTAATGGGGCAAAAGCAATAGAGAGTAAAACCGCTGGTGCCCTAGCAGGAACCCCGACAGCGGCGCCAACCTACGAGAGGGCGTTGTACTCTTTCCCACCACACATCCACAGTGAAAAGGAAGCAAAGGCTCACACAGGAATATCCCTGATGAAGCAGTAAAATGATTAATGTTACTATCTCTTCTCACTTGTCTGCGTGTCCTTTCAATAACCCGTGAGAAAGTGATGGGGGAACACGCGGGGCGCTCAGCGGCACACGGAAGGGCCGTGTTGTCTCCAGGAAAAGCATGCGCGTGATTGTTTCCGCTGCTCTTTTTCACGGACTGCTGTACCAGTTTCCTATTGCTGCTATAACAAAATGCCACAAACTTAGCAGCTTAAAGCAACACAAATTCAACATCTTACATTTCTGGAAGTGAGTAGTCAGACACAAACCTCAGTGCTGTCAGCAGTACGTTCCTTCTAGAAACACTAAAGGAGAAATCCATGTTTTGCCTTTTTCAACTTCTAGAATCCATCTGCATTCTTTGGCTCGTGGCTTCTTCCTCTGTGTGCAAATCCAGCAGAACAGCATCTTCAAGTCTCCTGCCTCCCTCCTTCCTTCATAAGGACCCTTGGGATTACACTGGGCCCACCTGTCCAGGAGAGTCTCCCTATCTTAAAATTCTTAACTGAGTCACATATTCAATGTGTCCTTTGCCATGTAAAGGAACATATTCACAGGTTCCAAGGACCAGGGCTTAGACATCTGGGGGTGGGGGATTATTCTGCTTCCCACAAACATCACTTTTACTTGAAATAATGAATAATAGACAAATTATGATTATTCAGACTTGGCTATTTGGCAGACATGTTCTAAAAATCAACAAAGTAAGCCTGTAACTTCTTGGAAAACAGCTCATAATATTTGTTATTAAGGATAAAATTCAAGTTTTCAAGTGAAAATTAAAATTTTGGAAAAGCCCTGGCCGGTTTGGCTCAGCGGTTAGAGCGTCGGCCTGCGGTCCAGAGAGACCCGGGTTTGGTTCCCGCTAGGGGCATGTACTTTGGTTGCAGTTTGTCCCTGGCCCTGGTTGGTCGTGTGGGTGGCAGCCACTCGATGTGTCCCTTTCACGTTGATGTTTCTCCCTCTCTCTCTTCCTCGCTCTCCCTCCCACTCTGTCTGAACAAAAAATGAAAAAGTGTCCTCGGGTGAGGATAAAAAAAAAAAAAAAAATTTTGGAAAATTTTCGTACATCACAATAAACTTCACAGCTTCCCAATACTTAAGGACTTTTCTCATCAGATTGGTAGTGGGGATCTTTTTACACTGAATAATAAACATGTTCACATTTAAAGACCAGATTAGCCAAGTGAACCATATTTTTCAAATGACCACTTTGTGCTAGTATAAAATCATGCAATGGGTTAACGATTATTGCACGTTATTTGGTGTGCAAAAGAATCAATAGATTTTAATACAATAAAGTGTTAAAAGTTGTTAATATGGTTTTAACTTCCACATTGCAACCAACCTTTAAGAAACTACCACTTTCAAATAGTATAGCATTAAAGAAGACTACTCCCAATTACCTAAAGAGGCCATCAAAAAACACCTCTTTCCAACTATGTATCTGTGTTATGCCAGATTTTCTTTGTATATCTCAATTTTAAAACAGAGATTACAACAAATTAAATGCAGAATAGTATACAATTGAGAACCCAAGGCTCTTCAAGTAACCACGACTAATAGCCTCTAGACAGCCTCTAGGCAAAAAGCTAGAGGATAATTTAACCTTTTCTGGGCTTGCAAATCTACCCAGGAAAGTAAGACTTGACAGTGGTGTTTAACGTGGGTCCTCCCATGCTCATCCAAACCCAGTAGAGGGAGCCACAAACAGCAGAACACCAACACCCACAGGGAAAATTTGGCAGGCTCCAAAACCCACTGAGATAGCCAAAATGGTGAAACAAAGAAACAGATCCCAAATGAAAGAACAAGAGACTTCTACCAAAGATGAGATAAATGAAATGGAGTTAAGCAAGTTAACAGAACTAGAATTCAGAGCCATGATCTTGAGGAAGCTCAACAGCATGAGTAAGGACATCAACACCATAAGCAAAGACATAGAAACATTGAAAATCAACCATTTGGAAATGAAGAAGCAGCAAGAAGAAATGAAGAATGGCATAGCAGAAAATGAAGAACACATTGGAAGGACTAAACAGCAGAGTAGAGGAAGATGAGAACCGGATCAGTGAATTAGAAGACAGGGTAAATGCAGAATAGTATATTAGAATCCAGTTATCATCTCTTAAGCCAGGCATCAGATATTTGCAGAAATGAAAAACAATGATACTCTACTCAGTGATGTGTGTTTGGGAAAATATAATTTTTCATTAAAAAAAAGAATTGATGAGCCCTGGATAGTTTGGCTCAGCGGTTAGAGTATCGACCTGTGGACCAAAGAGTCGCAGGTTCGATTCCAGTCAAGGGGTCAGGGTCATGTGGGAGACAACCAATCAATGTGTCTTTCTCACATCAATGTTTTTCTCTCTCTCTCCCTCTCTCTCCCTCCCTCGCACTCTATCTGAAGATAAATGGAAAATTATCCTTGGGTGAGGATTTTAAAAAATAAAATAATTGATGAAATTGAAAATAATGGGTTTACTATTGTTATTTTAAGTGAATTAATAAATATTTTTAATTACTCAGTTTTAATTTCAAGTATGGTAAATATTGATAGCTATAATTCCTATATAGTCATGTAATTCATATATAGTCATTCAGAATCCTCAATAATTTTAAGAAAGAAAAGTGGTCCTGACATTAAAAACCATTAATCTACCTTATGCCTACCAGTTTTCTCTACTTTTATAGAGAAAACAGAAGTCATTATTAAAGTAAATCGCTTTTTTTTTAAGCTCTAGGGTGCACTTCTCGTTCCTTACTTAGTCCAAGACTCTTGTCACCTTTTTGTCACCTTTTCTAATATCAGTGACACATATTTCACATATAAGTACTTGGTGGTAAAAATTCTTCGTCATTACAAATTTCCATAGGCCAAAACTTGTAGGGTTAATAGCAACAAAGTATTGTGTAGTGAGTTACATATCATTATAAGTATGAAATAACACATAGCATATGTCAGCAATATGTTCCACACTGAGGCCAGATTCCATAAAGGCCATTTCTCTGGGGATAGGATTGTAGTGTATCTGCCACATGACTCACATTGCATACTTTCAGTTCGTGTCATCTCCTGAGGTATGCAATGTTAATCTTTGGTATTTGATGACAAGCCTTCTGAAATGCTTATAACTAATCCTCAACATATGATGTGTGAGAAACTTGGCCAATATAAACCTAAAACTACAAGCTGGCCTTTCCTTGGCTCTAGCAGGTGACATTCTATAGACAAAACAATCAAATAAACCAATTAACAAATCAGAATAGCAACCTTTTTTTTCTCTTTCTGCATTCAAGAGTGCAGAAACATTGTCCCTTGAACAGGGTGGCATCTTGACTGATACCAGCAGCATGTTTTACATGCTCTGCTCCTCTATCCAAGTGGTGAGCCAGTGTCAGACTTACTGAAACCTGAGGCCCGAAGTAGGAGACCAAGCTTGCTCATGTGGGAGGAAGTAAAATGACATGTGGAATCCCTGCTCCCATCCCTTGGCCAGCTGCAGAGGCCAGGCCTAAACACCATCACAAAAAGAGCTAGCTGCCAGCTTTGCCCAGCCATTATCAGCAATGGCCAAAGACAAGCCTTCCACCAGGGAAGGCAGCGGAGGAGCAGGGAGCAACAAAATACTGACCAAATTGTTCTTACACAGAAGTGTGAAGAAGAAGGAGTAGGTCTTTAGGCCATACCCCCTCTTCTTCCAGCCCTTAATCATGCCACTTTCCGCTGTGGAACACCGAGCATCACTTACCAGCAGATGACTGAGTACCTGATATCCACCTCCAATCCAGTGGATTACTTGGCTAGGGCTGTCACAACAAAGTGTTATAAACTGTGACTAACAAATGCATTTTCTCCTAGTTCTGGAGGCTAGAAGTCTGAGACCAAGGTGTTGGCAGGGTTGATTCCTTCTGAGGACTATGAGGGACTGTTCCATGCCTCTCCCCTTACCTCTGGTGGTTTGCTGCCAGTCTGGAATTTCTTTCTTATAGATGCACCAATCCAGTCTCTGTCTTGATGTTCCTGTGATATCTTCCCTGTGTGTGTGTGTCTGTGTCCAAATTTCCCCTTTTTATAAGGACCCCAGTTGTATTAGATTAGGGATCACCTTAATTATCTCAATTTAATTTGATCATCTGCAAAGACCCTATATCCCAAAATGGTCACATATTCAGGAACTAGGAGTTAAAACTTCAACCTCTTTTGGGGGGGACACAATTCAACCAAAAGTATACAATGTAAAAATATCTCTAGTAAAAAGCTGAATTAGACTCTATGACTCAACTTAGAGCCTAAATGTTCCCTCTCACAAAATAGAGATTACCTGAAAAAAAAAAAAAAAAGAAGGGGAAAGGAATCATGGGTTCTTTAAGGTGCAGTTATCCACTCTCTATTATCATGTGGCCCAATCAATGCCTGGGTTCTAACAAGCAGAGTGAAGGTTCTTTGGAACATATTAAATTTAAGTGGCCACATTAGAGAAGATGTTGCCCATTTCAAGTGACAAAAACACCTGTTTTCTGTTTTGTTCAAATGGCAATTACCAGGGTACAAGAATATATGTATCTTTGTGCAGTCCTAAGGCTTTTGCCCTGAGTTCCATTCTTACCCCTTCCCTTCCTCTGCGTTCTATCTCAGGCTTTGTTTCCCAGGCCGCCATGACAGCTGAATTCTGGCCAAGTCAGGCCAATGGGAAGTACTGAGAGTTGACTGGGGTGCAGAAGGAAGGGAGAAGCCTCTCTTCCTCACCTGGCTTCTCCTGCAGCAGCTGCAACTCCTCCATGGCTCAACTTTCCTGTAGGCAGGTCCAGCGTTTCTCTAGCTTCTTCCAGATGACCTGACCTCCTGAACACACGAGACGCCCCCTTCTGTCCCTCCTGCCCACTGGTGTTAGTGGTTTCTCTGGGTTGCCTCACTGACCCTTATTTGGCTCCAGATTCCCCATCACCAGTTTAACCAATTTCCTGAACTTACCACCTCTGTTAGGGTGTGCAAGCAGCAATATCCAATAGTAATGAGCACACCCAGAGCCAGATCTTGGTCTTTACATGTCATTCTCCACTGAAAGGAGTCTGAGATCCTTAGCGATGTGGCTGATTTCAGAGCTATGACAGGGAAAGAATAATATCATCATGGAATAACTTTGAGGTCAAAATGTAAGAAAGCACTCAAAGAATGACAGTGACATGTCCAAAGGACACAGAAGAGATCTGGAAGGAGCTCCCTCTGGCCAAATAGGGACAATTTGAACATCAAAATAGTGAAAGTAACATTATAATTCATTGAAAAAATTAAAAAACCAATAATTTATACTTATATGAATTAATTAATTAAAGTTGGATGAGGAACAAGGTGTTAATATAGTCTCAAAATAACTTCTCTTGTCCCGGCCAGTTTGGCTCAGCAGTTAGAGCATCGGCCTGAGGACCAAAGGGTCTCAGGTTTGATTCTGGTCAAGGGCACATATCTGGGTTGCAGGTTCGATCTCCAGCCTGGTCGAGGTCCTGAGGGAGGCAACCAATCAATGTGTCTCTCTCACATCAATGTTTCTCTCTTTCTCTCTCTCCCTCCCTTCCACTCTCTCTGAAAAGTCAATGGAAAAATATCCTCAGGTGAGGATTAAAAATAAAATAAAATAACCTCTCTCCTCAAATACCTAGTAACTACACAGGAAAACACTAGTTTTACAGTAGAGAAGTCTGACAAACTTCTAAAAAAGTGATCAAAGTGAACATGATCAGTAATAGAACAAATAAAAGATGTGTGCCACCTAATAGGGTGTATTGAGAAGAACACAGCATCACTTCTGTGTATTCCCACCAAACACATACACCTGAATCTAATCATGAAGAAACATCTGTCCAGACAAATTGAGGGTTATTCTACAAAATAAATGGCCTATAATCTTCAAAATTGACAAGATCATGAAAGCTCGTGATTGTTTCAGTTATAAATAAGTAAATAATAAATAAATCCCTCTGTTGAACATTTAAAGTAGTTTCTGTTTTCCTGTTACACCTGATTGATATCCTCATCTTCTATATAGTAAGCTCTTACATTATTTACAATAGCCAAGATATGGAGGCAACCCAAGTGCCCATCAATAGATGAGTGGATAAAAAAGATGTGGTATGTCTACACAGTGGAATACTACTCAGCCACAAGAAAAGAATGAAATCTTACCTTTTATGACAACATACATGAACCTAAAAGGTATTATGGTAAGTGAAATAATTCAGGCAGAGACAGACAAATACCATATGACTTCATTTATATGTGGAATCTAAAGAACAGTATAAATGAACAAACAAAACAGAAACAAACATATAGATACAGAAAACAAACTTATGGTTGCCAACTGGGAGGGGTTAAGGGGCTGAGTAAAAATGGTGAAGGGGTTAAGAAATACAAATTGGCAGTTACAAAATAGTCATGGGGATGTAAAGTACAGCATAGGAAATACTGTCAATAATATTGTAATAACTATGCATGGTGTCAGGTATGCACGAGGCTTATCAGGGAGATCACTTTGTAAAGTTTATCATTGTCTAACCACTATGCTATACATCTGTAACTAATATAAAAGAGTACTGAATGTCAACTGTAATTGAAAAATAAAATTTAGAATAAATAAACAGTAAGCTCTCATGGGCAGAGCACTTCCTTTTTTAAAAAATATTTTTTCTTTATTAAGTTTTAGAGAGAGAGGAAGGGAGAGGGAGAGAGAGATAGAAACATCGATGACAGAGAACATCAATTGGCCACCTCCTGCATGCCCCTCACTGGGGATTGGGCCTACAACCTGGGCATGTGCCCTGACCAGGAATCGAACCAGCGACCTCTTGGTGCATGGGTTGACACTCAACCACTGAGCCACACCGGCCAGGCAGCAGAGCACTTGTTTATATCTTCTACAACACAAGCTCATGTCATGCTCATAGTTAATACCAAACATGTATTTGTTGATTTGACCAATGTTAAGAACTCATTTGTTCATGTTAGTGAATTAGTAAACTTCAACTGGAAAAGCCAGTTAGCCCAACTGACTAAGTTGGTCCTAAGGCCCTAAGGTCAATTATCCATCCTTATGGGCTGTGGTCACTGCTAGGCTTCATTTTAACCCCAGCTTGAGCTTGTATTTGCTTTGGGTGTTAGGATTTGAGAGTATGCTTTTATTTAAACCCTCACATTGTCCTTGTGTCTTCATGGCAACACTATAAGACAGGCAGGGAGGGTGTTTTGCCTCTTTTATAGATGGGAACACAGGCACACAGAGAGTTAAGTGGTTCATCAAAATCAACCAGTTAGGAAGTAGCAGAGCACAGATTGGATCTCAGTTCCTCTGACTCCAAATAGTCCGCACACATCTCTGAGCCTGGGGAAAACTAGAAAAGGAATGTGCCCATAAGATGACTCATCTAACCATTTGTTCCAAAAAGGATTTGTGTGTCTAAGCATGTCAATACTTTATGTCCATAGATGAAGGATTATATGGTTAGATAATGTCGACCTCTTTTTATATATATATAATTTTTTTCTTTATTGATTTTAGAGAGAGAGGAAGGGAGAGGGAGAGAGATAGAAACATCAATGAGAGAGAACATCGACTGGCCACCTCCTGCATGCCCCCCACTGGGGATTTGGCCCACAACCTGGACATGTGCCCTGACCAGGAATCGAACCAGTGACCTCTTGGTGCATGGGTCGATGCTCAACCACTGAGCTACACCAGCCAGGCTGATAATGTCAACCTCTTAAAGTGAGCTCCCTCCCTCTTTCACACAGAGTTCAACTAGCATCTTAACAATACAGACTTTAGGGCCCTTAAGGCAGTATAGGCAATAACACATTAATACATACCTGCACTGTGAAAGCTCCTAGATATCAGAAAATGGGACATGAAAACCTGATCAATGATTTTCAGAGGCCTGAAAAGACATCTTGCTAATAAATATAAGTAAATAAATCAAGAAATGCAAATGTTAGACTCTATACTGATGGGTGTTAGCTACATAAATATTTACATTTTGAATAAAGCTTGCAAAGGTACAAATATTTAGACCAAATTAGGTTCCGTTTTACATTTTTGCTTTGTTTCCCAAAATTTTCAGTGAGTATCTTGTACTTAATTATTTTTTTCATTATTATATTCCCAACACTAATTAGATTGCTAAATGAATGCTTGTTAAATTAATGAACCAATAAATCAATTAGAAACAGAAGAAACTAAAATGTGAAGTCAAATTGAGCTTCTGGTCAAGATGGTAAAATAGGTAAATGCTGTGCTCACCTCCTTCCACTTAAAAATTACAACTATGCCCTGGCCAGTTTGGCTCAGTTGTTAGAGCATTGGCCCCCGGACCAATGAGTCGTGGGTTTGATTCCGATCAAGGGCACATAACTCGGTTGCAGTTTGTTCCTGGCCCTGGTCAGGGTCATGGGGGAGGCAGCCGGTCAATGTGTCTCTCTCACATTGATGTTTCTCTCTCTCTCTCTCTCTCTCTCTCTCTCTCTCCTCCTCCTCCTCCTCCCTCCCACTTTATCTGAAGATAAATGGAAAAAATATCCCCAGGTGAGGATTAAAAAAAAATTACAACTAGCCCTGGCCCATATGGGTCAGTGGTTAGAGCGTCAGCCCACGCACCGAAGGGCTGTGGGTTGGATTCCCCATGAAGGGCATGTACCTGGGTTGCAGGTTCAATCCTTGGCCTGGTCAGGGTGTGTGCAGGAGGCAACTAATCGATGTGTTTCTCTCACATCAATGTTTCTCTCTCTCTCTCCCTCCCTCTCTTCCTTCCACTCTCTGTGAAAATCAATGGAGAAAATATCCTCGGGTGAGGATTAACAACAACAAAAAAAAATTACAACTAAACTACAAAACAACCATCATTGAGAACTGCCTGAGATCTAGCTGAACAGAAATCCTGTAACTAAAGATATACAGAAGAAGCCACATGTAGACTGGTAGGAGGGATGGAGACACGAACTGGCTAGTTCCACATCGCATGTGGCGATTAAATATCGAGAGGGATATCTCAGCTCTGGAGGTCCCCTCTGTGGAATAAAGGGTCCCTGCCCCACTCTGGGCTCCCCAGCCCAGGGTTCCAGGGCCAAGCAGAGAAGTCCCCATAACTCTGGCTGTGAAAACCAGTGGCATCCTTTGTGGCTAAGTGAGACAGAGGGCTTCTGGAGTTTCAGTTATTCCTCTTAAAAGAACCAAGCATGGGCTTATTTGCTGATAGACTCACTCATTCTGAGCTCCACCACTGGGGCAGCAGCTGGAAAGGTGCCAGGGCAAATGGGGAGGAACTGAATTTCCTAGCTTCAGAGTGAGGGCTGGATGGGCAGCTTTCTCTCAGGCAGAAGTGCTGACAGAGGCCACTGGTCCTCTGTGGAGCCCTGCCCGCACCCGCCAGCACATGCATGCAGGCACCAAGGCTGGGTCTCCCACAACCTGGCTAACACCATTCACCCACCCTGGAGAGTCCCTGAGACCCTGCCCCTCCCAACTTGTGGGCCCACCCAAGCTGCTTTCAGTGGTTTTTCCATACAAATGGCTTATCTTGGCTTATGCTTCATACTTTCTGATGCAGAGGAAGGGTTAGCAAATTTTTTCTGTAAAGGGCAAAACAGTCAATAATTTAGGCTTTGCAAGCCATATGTTCTCATATGGTCACAACTACTCAGCTCTGCCATTGAAAGCAGCCATAAACAAAATATAAACAAACAGTATGCCTATGTTCCAATAAAACTTTATTGACAAAAACAGGGAGTGGGCTGGATTTGGCCTGTGGGCCATAGTGTGATGGCCCCTGGTCTACAGGTACTGCACTTAACGTGGACTCACTGCCTTAAGGTTTGTCATTCAGTCTATGGTCCGGGCAAGTGTGGAATAAGAATTGTGTTTTGATCCATAGCTCCAAAGCCACTAGAAAAGTAAAAAATATGTGAAAGTTCTAGTTTTTCTCTCAGCTACTTAATTACTGCAATGATATCAAATCTAATGTCTAAGCTTCCTTGTTTTTTGGTATTGAGGGTACTTATTAACCACCTATAAATCTCTGCTGCTCTCTGGTGGTAACAAGAAGCTGTTAGAACACACTCCAGAAAAGTTAAGTACAGTACAGTTTAGAAACTAAATTCACACAATAGTTTGGGACACTTGAACTAAGTCAGAGTGAATAGAGTATTTTCAAATTTACTAGGAAGAACTATAATCAAATCTCTATAATACTTCTATAAATGATTTCCCTTGGTTATAAATTCTCTTTTTTTTTTCTATCAGGACAAGCAGACTGACACCTGCAGACTCTATTACTTCTTGCTCTAAACAGGACATCATAATTGATGAACTATGGCTCAGAAGCAGCTTTGATTCTTTCAGAATTTTTGGATAGGGCACAAAAAGGAGCAGCAGAGAGTCAAAGGAGATTAAGTGTTGATTAATTGGTAGCAAAGGAGTTTTAATCCATATTACAGTTCCAGGTGGTACATGCAGCTGAACGTCAGCGGGTTTTACTTCTCTTCAATACTGAAAAAAAGAGTCCTTGTTTCTAATGCCATGATCACATCAGAGAAGCAGAGAACCCCAACGTCAGTTTTCTCATCATTGAAAACTGCCCTTTGGGGATGGATTGATACTTTATATCAGGAAATAGTTAGACCACTGTTTTCCTATCAGGTTTGTGGCTCCTGGTGACTCAACTCAAACAAGGAGGAGAGGGATTCTGGAAACCAGGGATAAAGAAGAGGAGCAACGCCCTGGCCGGTTTGGCTCAGCGGATAGAGCATTGGCCTGCGGTTCAGAGAGACCCGGGTTCGGTTCCCACTAAGGGCACGTACCTCAGTTGCAGTTTGTCCCCAGCCTGGTTGGGTCATGCAGGAGGCAGCCACTCGATGTGTCCCTTTCACGTCGATGTTTCTCTCTCTCTTCCTCTCTCTCTCCCTCCTACTCTATCTGAACAAAAAATGGAAAAGTGTCCTCGGGTGAAGATTAAAAAAAAAAAGAAGAGGAGCAACAATAAGATAGCTTGAGTACTCTGTGTGCACAGAGGTCAGGCCTGTACCCACTGTGGTTGATGTTTTCCAGCTCCTGGCACCAAGACTAACACATTGTAGGGACTCCATGTACTAGTCTCCCTGCCAGGACCTGGAATGCCTTTACTGAATGAGTGAAGAAATAAATGGCCAACCTCACCATTAGTGTTGGTGAAAGTGGTTTTTAAACTCTACAGCACTCTACAGATGGTCCTTTTATTCCTATTAGAAGTAGAGAAAAGGTCAATGACAAATCAGGAGATAATGGCTTATACAGAAGGAAGTTCTTTCCAAACTCATACTTCCATGTCTCACTTCTCAGCTCCAGAGCACCACGGAACTTTGGGTTTGCAAGGGGTTTTAAGGCTTTTCTTGTCCAAATATCCATCTAATGGCCTTTATTCACCATAGTCCCACCAAGCAGCAGTCACCCAGCCTCTGCTCGAACACGTCCGGAGAGAGGGCACGCAACACCTACAAACACATTTTGTGTTTTTGAGGGGAAAGGGAGTTGGAGTGGTCTGTACAGGTAGGAAAAGAGACTCTAGACTGTGCTATTCAGTTGGTAGCTACTAGCCACATGCTGCTATTAACACTTGAAATGTGACAGGCTTGAATTGAGGTGTGCTATGATTTTGAAGACAATATTTTTAAAAGAATGTAAAATATTCTATTCATTTTTTATAATGACATGGTGAAATTATAACTTGCATACATTGAGTTAAATAAAATATATTACTAAAATTAATGGCACCTCTTAATATGGCCTTTTTACCTTTTAAAAGTGATTGCTAGAACATCTAAAAGTACATATGTGGCTCACATTATATTTCTACTGAACAGCTCTGGTCTAGAGAACACATTTTGTCTTTCAGTTTAGCAGAAAGAAAGTTATGTCGTTAGGAGACACTGATTTGGAAACCCTGTTCTACTTTTAGTATGGAAGTTAAAATCTTTATACGTTGAATCCCACCCATTCTTTTGTGGTGCTTTTTTCTGTGTCTGTTTCCTTGACTGTAAAATGGAAATAATATTTTCTTCTTTGTACCTCCACAGCAAGCCAGAGATTCTCTATGGGCCTCTCGACAATGACAGATTCCTGTTGTCCTGGAGACAGTGCACAAGAACCACCTCGACTCAGCACAAGAAGAATCTTCTAACAGTGTGAGAATGGTCAGCTCGACTGGACACTACCCCAGACAGCAGACAAATCCTACATTTTATAGTATCTGAAGTGTAATCGCAGCTAAAAACAGGAAAGGAAGTGTTCTCAGAAGCTCCCTGATAGCAAAAACAATAAATCTTAACCAATTATTATAAAACATACTGTTATTTCACCATATATATGCAAATAATCATTTTTTTGTTTGTTAATCCTCACCCAAGGATATTTTCCCATTGATTTTTAGACAGAGTGGAAGGGAGGGAGGGAGAGACATAGAAACACCGATGTGAGAGACACACATCGATTGGTTGCCTCCTGCACGATCCCAACCAGGGCCAGGGATCGATCCTGCAACCCAGGTAGACGCCCTTGATTGGGAATCAAACCCATGACCCTTGGGTCCGCGGGCCAGTGCTCTAACCACTAAGCCAAACTGGCCAGGATGCAAGTAATAATTCTTGAGTTGGTGGTGCCTATGCTATTTAGGATAAAAATAATCCTTAAGTAATACCATGATAATTCTATTCTTAAAACTCCATTTGATTATCATTTGACATTATACCTGTACTTTAAATGTTTAAGCTTTTTTAAATGGTTTGTTGAATAGTCTTGAGACAGTGAATAAAATATGAAATCACTTCACTTAACTCCCTTTATTCCCTTACTCATTTTCCTCCCTGTCATGAATGTTTGCAGGCTTTGTGATGGACTCCCACTAGCTTTAGAGAGGAGGCACTGCCTCCTTACACACACATGCACACACACACACACACACACACACACAGAGCACCCAACTCCAGGGATATGCTCTTCACCAGCATTCAGACTGCAGAGACTGGGTTGGGATGAGAGGAGTCTGTACTGATTTGGGCAGGGTCACATCTCCCTCTTCTTCAGCCCTGGGGTGACCCGCTCCCGAGCTGTGGCTCAGCTGTGAGCATCTGGAACAACAGAATTTGGCAATTGAAGTGCCAGAACCACAGCTGTGCAGAAAGGTTTTAAGCAATATTTGAATTGCCATGTCATCCTAACATGGTAAATAGCATAGGAAAGGTAAAAATGCCTTGTCTAACATTTAGGGCTAGTAAACTTGGAGTTTAGTAACAGAAGGATTACGATTGATTGTGATTATCTTTGGAGATGTTAAGATCAGAGAAAAATCTGACCTATTTGAGCAGAATATTCTTTCTGAGGGTGATGAAATAAAAGAACTTCTCCAAGCTCCTTCCAGCTACACAAATTTTGTTCACTACGCTACTTCATGCAGCCCTTGAGTAAGAAATTTTTCATCTTCAGGAGCCTTTTCTTAGGGGTGTTTCTCTGTTTTAGAGCAAAGAGTTTGACTGAACTACTGAGCTAAGCATTGTTCTAGTATATGTTCTAGGCATTCCAGGAAATCTGGTTTGATTTCCCAAAGGAAGAGAAAATAAGCTCAGCAGTGAGGCTCTCCTTGCCAGGCACACACCTCCTGCCTGGGCAGTTCTCCGACCACTTGTCAGGGTGGAAGTAGAGGCTTCTCCTCATTCTGTCCATCAGAATGTGGCCACATAGTACTGAATAATTCCACAGCTTGAAACAGTCGAGCTCGCTGGTTCTCAAACTTGGCGAGCCCCGGAATTACACGGAGGGCTTGCTAAAACGCACCGTGCTCGGCCCTGTCCTCCGAGGTCCCCATTCAGCAGGTCTGGTGGGGTCTGGGAATCTGCACGTCTGACATGTTCCTATGCAACACTAGCATTGCTGGTCAGCGACCACGCTTGGAGAATCCCTGATCCAGGCACAATTTCTCCCGTGAAGAAGTGCGGAGATGAACACGAGCAAGAGCTGGTCCTTCAGAATTCAGACTGAGTTCTCCCCTCTGAAATCTTTTCAAATGGCTGACTGAGGTCATGTTTCAAAATATCAAACCTAAGCATCCGAATGTGGCCAGAAAGATGCTTTTTCTATGCTTGGTTAAAGAAATGAGTTGTGAATGTGGAGCAGAACATTTGATTTGAAATACAGCCATTTTCCATGGCGGTCATTTCTATCAGGAAAAACACTAGAAAAATGAACTGTAATTCTCAAGTTTTAATCGGTACAAATAAAATTCCCATCTCATCATTCCATGGCTTTCTTTCCTTCTCATAATATATACTTTTATGCTTAAATCCACTCAGCTTCAAGTAACAATAAAAAATTAATTTTGAAATAGTTTCAAATGCACCTAGGGTTTCTCTTTAAAATCTGGTTCACCTTGAAAATCTAATGATTTCCTAAATTATCTAAACCTTGCAGTGGCACTTCAGAATTACCAGAGGCCTTGCAGCTTTTACAAGACTAGATACTCATGTTTTCAAATCGTAATTATCACTAGTCCATTTACACAGGCCGCTAGTGAATATTACGGTGACTGGGGTCACCAAGTAAAGCTCTGTTTAAGCAGTTGTTCTAGAATGATACTTGGGACAGGTCTTTCTGAGCTTTGGCCAAGATCTTCCCACCAGAAGAACGCCCTCCCTCATCCGCCAGCTTCCCTATTCTGACAGCTCCACGAAGACAGAGCAAATGGAATACGGTGAAGAGCCTGAGCCACTTGCCTGGGGACTAGCCTGTGCTCGCTGATAACCCAGCCCGTCCTCAGGAGTTGACCTCATATCCTGGAGAATATGAGAAAAACCTGCGGGGATGAGGAGTGAAAGAATGCCCCTCTGGAGTGTACCTACCAGCTCCTAGCTCAATGAAGATGAACTATTTCTGACTGTATCTTTTAAAGGTATGACTAAATCATTATGTGAATGAGCACATTCCCAAAAAATTCAGCTGCAAAGGAGTTACGGTTATACATTTAATTAAGGCCAAAAAAGGGGGAGAAAATGGACTGATGAGCTGTATTGACAGTGAACTAAGTCTGAGCCATAAAAGTGATGCAGCTGCCGCTAAAAATGAACACTTTTCAGGTACGGAGATGCCACACCATTTTACACAACACTAGACAGACTTCTGGAACGCTGTGGGAATTGCGCAGCCCCCTGTTGGGACAGTCATCAACACTAGAAGAGCCCCCAGAGGCGACCAGGAAGGTGAAGGGTCTGCACATGTGCCTCCGGGGGAACATTTGAAAGAACTTAAGGTGAGTGGCTGGAGAAGAGTGGACACGGGCAGGAAGAGGCACGTGGACACATGAATGTTCTCTTGCAATATCTGAAGAGCTGTCGTGAGAGAGAAGTCAAACTTGTTCCTTTTCTCTGCAGATGGAAAAATAGGAAGAGATAAACCAAAGAACTTATATGCGTATATGCGTAACCAATGCTCACAGATAACAGTGTGGGGAAGGCAGGGAGTGGGGAAGAGAGTGTCAGTGAGGGAAAAGAGAGGGAGATCTGTAATACTTTCAACAATAAAGATACATTTTTTTTTTTTTTAAAGAACCTATGAGAGTATCAGGTAGGTCGAGAACTTGGTTTTGAAGTCAGGCTGTGGATTTAAACCTTGATTCCAGCCACTGTTGGATATGTAAACTTGAACAAACAATTTAACCTAGGTGAGCCTCAGTTGTATGTCTGAAAAGAGAGATATTAGAAGTAGCTATTTGTAGGTAAGAATGAAATAAGAAAACAGATACAAGAGACTCAATTGTTCACATAATTTAATCTGAATCAATTAAACAGAGATGCCTGAAAATGCAGTGAGCTGCCTCTAGAGGGGGTTTTACTACAGACTCAATGACCACCGGCCAGGGATGCTGTGGTAAGTATCCTGTATTACATAGAATTAGGACGGTTTCGATGCAAAAGTTCTTTACTGTTGTTAACTTGCTCACCCCTGTGTCCCCATAGCACTTGCTTCATACCCTTAATTGCAGGATTTATCAGTTTCTTGTCATTAGTTATACACACATCTGTCTCCCACCTAGTCTGTGAACAACTCAAGGTCACACTATCACTCATCCATCTCTGTTCCCGTGCATCTTGCCCAGTGCCTGGCATACAGCAGGCATCCAATAAACTCTAACTGAATGAAGATGCTCAGGGGTAGGCCTGATGTGGGCCCATGGCTGCTTCTCTACCTGTGTGGCAATTCCTCCAGGAAAGGGTCCACCTAATATATAGTCCAGGAAGTTTGAGAATTCTTGCGATTATGCTAGAAACATCACTCATTGGACACTAATTTTCTGGACGAATGAAGTGTTCTAATTGCACAGTATCAAGTACATTATGAATTCATAGTTTGGGTAATTTCTTATTCCCAAGGTGTAAACTCACCTCTGAGAGTCAGGGGCCCCATTCTCCAGCTGATAAAGTAGTTTAATTTGCACCTGTGGAAATCCTTATGCACATCTTCCCTTTTCTGCACCAGAGTTTCTAAAAGTGGCAAGAGGCATAATACTGCAGTCCATCCATGGTATGTCCAAACTAATAACATCTGCTTGTTTAGCAGAAAAGTATGTCTGCATAATTACCAACTCTGATTCTTCTAGTGCCTAAGCTCTTCTCTGGATAAAACAGACATCTTTCAAATCCCCAGACTTATTAATCTTTAATATGTTTGTCCAAGTGCTTACCAAAATATTAGTGTTCCTTTGGTCACCCAATAAAACTTGAGGAGTAAATAGTCTCCTCCTGGCATGACAGAGGTAATAGCTTCCAAATTTGCTTAAATTATAGCCACAGAGTAACTTAGGCAATTACAGAAAGTGTTTCAACTATCATTCATCGCAGGAGAAAAGTTTTAATACTTTATAATACTCTGAATAAAACCTGTTCTTACAGAACCAAAATTCCCCAAACCACCTAGAAACTCAGAGTGGGATATGAATAAAGTCGTAGGGAACCGCCAGTCCCGCTGACCCATGAATGTCGCCCCCAATCCTGAGCACCCCAACACAGGTTGGTTTCAGCGCCACACACTCTCTCTGCTCTGGAATGTGGAGAAGGGAAAGTCTGAAAGGAAAGCCAATGTTGGCAAAACCTCCTTTGTTCTTTCACATATTCCAAACTGTGAGGCTCCAGGAGCACTCGACTCCCCAACCCTGGGCACGACTGCTTCTGACTTTTACAAACTTCAGAACAACTTCCCTTCTGCTTCCAACAGTATGTGCCACACCGAGGGCGCAGAACCCGCCCAAACTACAAAAACAAAAAAACTTACGTTTTCCGTCAGGACTAATGTGCTCAGTAATAATCTGTTATTTGTTTACAATATTCTTGAAGCCCATTCCTTTTCTATAAACTGTGTGTGAGGGTTTCGGTGAGGATAATAAAGAAAGCTCTTTGTGAGATGGTGTTTCTCTGGATCTCCATATAACTTTCCAATTCTTAATGTCATTTGTTGTAATTGGTTTTCATTTAAGTCCTTACTGAGGAATCATCCACCCAGCAGGAGTATCTACCTATATACAATCTATTATACTCGACCAGTGATGATTAAAAGGACTTTTACATATTTTTTCAACAACTATTGAAAGGATAAGTCTGGAAATGTGAGTCAAAATGGCACCCACCCTAGTACCTATTGACCTTGCTGATGTTTGTTACTTATTATTACTGTGATGTAAGGTTCCTGTGACTCAGTGCGGTGAATTCAGGGTCTGTGGGTTCAGAGTAATTTTTGCAAAATGAAAAGACTTTCTTAGACAACATTGTTTAAAAAGTATTTTGTATACAGAGTTCGTTAGTAAGGCACTTGGCTAAATCAGTTTGACATTTGTGATGACTCCGAGACAAGGCCTGTGACATCGAAGGACCTAATTTAAATGTTGCCCACAAAAACCAGTAGGGTGAGCAGAATACAAGAACTGCAGGATAGCTATATATCAACTAAGAAAAACCAACTCTTGTTCAAACTGAGCAAGGCCATACAGTGCCTTGCTTACATATGCAAGGAAGTTTAAAACAGGAAGGAAAGGAAGAAGTATGCTTTTTACAGTCATCAAAATAACGTCAAGGATTTTCACAGCCATTTACCTGGAAGTGAGGAATCTTGAATGTAGCCAGACTGCCCAATATAAGCTGAAATATGTAACAGAACTTACAAATGTCCATGAGGAAAGTGTAAGTCACTCCAGCAGTGGTAAAGCCACATTCAATAAAGATAACTTTCACACCTTTTTCATAAGAACCTGCATATCAAAGATGTTAGGATCACCAGCCACTCTCTTTGTAAGATGCTACAATGCTCTTCACTGCTCCCGTGGCTAAAATGGGGGGTGAGATTATACAGTATGGTCCTCCAGATGGAAGAGACCCCTTACAAGAGGTGTTTCCAAAACCCCTTGAGAAGGAACAGTGTCACAGTACTAGTCATTGGTATCACTGTGTGCACATTGGTGAAACAGTCAGCTACAGAAACTGGTAACAAATCTCTGAGATATTCTAGAAGGAATTCCAAACATAAAAAAGAAGGAAACAGTGTCAGCTCATCTGGATCAAGCCTTTTCCTCATTTCATTTAATCTTCTCTAAAAAGAGAAAAAGGGAGATTGAAGCAGATCCTGGACATCAATTGTATGTACCCAGAAGATCACTCATGTTACACAATCAACAAATAACGATGGTAAACAAGACTGAGTGGAGACGAGCTGTGCTCTGGGATGAGGTCCTTTACTGGTACATATTCCCAATGCATCAACTCCGGATTGTTCTTGGGATCTTTCCAAATCTGACCAACAAATGCAGAACACTACAGTGAACACACAAATATTCTCATTCTGTGAAGGAATGCTTCACTTAGAAATTCTTCATGCCCCTTAAATATTCCATTGCTTTATAGAGACCTCACTTAATAAGATTCCAAATCCACGAATGATGTAATCAATAATTACTATTATTTCACAGTTTTTGCAGTTTGTGATATAATTTTTCACAAATATTATCTCATTTAATACCCAGGAAGTTGGTCTTAGCATTATTCCCAATTAACAGATGAGCACATTGAGGCTCAGAGGGGGAAATTATGTTCCCCAATATCAGTCTACAGAGAAGTCAGGACTTGAACATGTTTCTTCTAAGTATGGATTGTTTGACTTTTTTTCTACATCATGCTCTCTGATCAATGATGGGACAATCAAAAGGTTTTAAAAGAATCAATTTAGAAGCAGTCATATAATCATACACTATTTCAAAACACAGATGAAAGCAAGAGATATATAAAACCATAACTACGCAACTTGTACTCATCTCTCAAAACAAAAGTAGTTTTTAGGCTTCCTGCTGCTACTTTATTTCTACCAGATTTTCCTTTCACAAAAGACAGGTACTGCCAAGTCATCATTACTTAATGGGAAAGCCTCCCCTTGGCAGGTATCTGCCTAAGGACGATTTCCAAAATGTCAAGAGTCTTTTAACTTCAAATTCTGGCTGGCATACTAGCATGCATATAAATTTCTGTTTCTTACCACTGACATTTCATATAATAATGTTGGAACTAGGCTTAGCTACAAAATACCAGCTGTCGTAGAGCCCTGCTCATCACAACAGTCCTATACAGAAAAGAATTGTACTAGAATCGACAAAGACGCTTTATTTGTGGTTTTGTGGTTATCATGGAAGGCAAGACTTTCCAAAATAATCCTAATATCCAGCCTTGACAGTTTGTTCTAGCATCTCTGTTGATACGGCTGTTTTCTAAAACTAAGCTTGTTCTTGCACTTCTGTTACTATGTAGGTTACCATGGAATTTTTTACTCAGTGCCCATGACTTTCTGTTTAAATATACAGTAGACCTCCACCCACCCTTAGCCACAGGGGATGTGTTCCAAGGCCCCCAGTAGATGCTTGAAACCACAGATAGTACCAAATCCTATATATACTAGGTTTTTTCTATACATACACATCTATGATAAAGTTTAATTTATAAATTAGGTATAGTAAGAAATGGACAATAATAACTAATAATGAAATAGAAAAATTATTAACAATATGGTATAATAAAAGTTATATGATTGTGGTATCTCTCTCTCTCTCTCTCTCTCTCTCTCTCTCTCTCTCTCTCTCTCTCTCTTTCTCTCTCTCTGTCTCAAAATATCCTATTATATTGTATTCACCTTTCACTTAAAGGAAGTGCTTTACAGCTTCTCTTTGGCATATCCAAATTACTAGCATCACTACTCTTATGCTTCAGGGCCATTATTAAATAAAATAACAGTTACTTGAACACAAGCACTTTGATCTGACAAGCAAGATGGGAATCTAATGAACAAAATAAACAAGCAAACAAAGTAGAAACAGACTCATAGATACAGAGATACAGAGAACAGACTGACAGCTGTCAGAAGGGAGGGGGCTTAGGGGTTGAGTGAAAAAGGTGAAGGGATTACTGTAAAAAAAAAAAAAACACATAGACACAGACAATAGTATGGTGATTACCAGAGGGAAAGTGGTGGGGGGAGGTAGAAGAGGGTACAGAGGGGGTAAATGGTGATGGAAGGAGACTTGACTTTGGGTGCTGAACACACAATATAATATACAGATGATGTATTAAAGAATTGTAACCCTGACACCTATATAATTTTATTAATTAATATCACCCCAATAAATTCAATAAAAAAAATTTTTTAAAGATGGCTACCAAGAGGCTAATGGGCAGGGAGCATATAGAGCATGGATACGATGGACAAAGAGATGAGTCATGTCCCAGGCAGGACAGAGCAGTACAGCGTGAGATTTCATCACACTACTCGGAATGGCTCACAATATAAACTTATAAATTATTAATTTCTGGAATTTTCCATTTAGTATTTTGAGAGTGCCATTGACCATGCAGGTAACTGAAACAACTGAGAGAGAAGCCATGGATAAGAGAGGACTGTTGTAAACCTGAAAGGGTGGAATTGCTTGCTGATGACACTAGTGTTGCCATATTAAGTGCAGTCCTCTGTTGCCAGTTTTTACATAAGAAAACCTATCCAATTCACCTTTGCAAGCTGATCACATCATTGGCTGGTTGTCTCATCTCTTAATCCAGATGTGGATAGAAGAGTACAATAGAAAAACTGGTGGAGAAATTTAAATTTTCACAAAGAATGAGCATGAATCACCTGCCCTTAAAGCAAGCCTTTTGTGGAAAATTACATGGTTATCCAAAAGGCTGTTGTTTCTAGCCCATTCTGAATGTGTTCCCATGAATGTATTGCCTGTAAACTACATCTGGAGACCTGACATTGATTTTTATATAAAAAGACTATAAGTCACTATAAAACATGCCAGGCCACTCAGTATAACCCATGAAATACATATACGTTTCCATGTAAATTGACTAAGGAAGCATGATCAAGAATTTAATATTGATTTGGAAAAATCATACCAGGGGAAGAAATTTTTGATTGTGTAAGACTCCTCAAAACAGCTGGAAACGATCCTGGCTCCATATGGTAGAATTATAAAATGAATCATAGAACTTTAGAATATAAGCAATCTTATCATCTCATTCAACCTCCTCATTTTGGGTGGACAGGAAGATGGCTGGATGACATTTCTATTTCTTTTTTTATGTGCATTCCAAATTTTCTTTTACTTATTATGGACATTTTAGAACACACATAAAGGTAGGAAGACAAGTACAATAAACCCCACATATGAGTACCAGTCATAACTATTTGAGTTGCCAATCTTTTAACCTTCTTACTTTACATGAGGAATTCAAACCGAGAGAAGTTACTTGACCAAGGTCACCAATTTGTTACTGATCCTGACTCCATGAGAGAAAGTTGTTCTAACTATTCTCATTCCAAAACAGTGCTTTTCCCACTCTTGCCATTTGTTATACATGGATTCTATATTTATCACACACACACATCTGAATTTGAATTGAAGGGTTGTGTGATCAGGAAAGTTATCTGAAATGTCTCTATTGTACCTCTCCATCATCAAGGAAAGAGCCAGTGTGAATGAATGGTACAGAAGACTAAAGGCTTCCTGGTCTGGACTATGAGAACGCACTGGCCAATTAAGCTATTCAAAATGCCTGTCTCTGTACAGCAAAAGGAAGCAGTTCTAGTTCTTGTACTGGAGCAGTTTCTCACCTATCTTAACTGTCTTCTCACAGATCTGAGAACATTGTCCTGTGTTTTGCTACATCTACTATTTGCTTATTTTTAACACAGGAGACCAGGAACTATGGAATCAAATCAAGGTTAAGCTATATCATTATGATTAAGTTTGTGAGTCATGAGTTGTCTACCTCATTCTTTAAATTGAGACCAAACCCTTGTTCAGCAGGCAGCCAGTATAAGTAAGTCACTGGCAATCCTGCTCCATAAACCTCAAATCCCTGTGTTTTGCTCCTAATCTTGCTCTTGCTCCATTCCTTCCCAGTTTGGTCCAGCTTCCAACCCTTCTCTTGCCATTCGCCTCACTCTGTGACTAACTTTGTCTTAACCAATTTGGTATCTTTGTGCTTCTTTAAAGTGTCAATTCACTACTTGGCTCCTATTGGCCGTAAGGGCCTAAACTCACCCTTTCTCTTGCCATTCCTTTGGAATCCAAACCCCTACAAAGAGGGATTTAGGGATATGGCATATGAGGTCAAGGCAGGGTGTGGCAATGCCATGTTTATGGGCTGGGAAGGAATTACTCCCTCCCAGGGAAACTTGGCTAGCATCACTACTGGGTGACTGATGCTTTTTCACTTAGACCAACCGAGAGCTCAACTGATTCACAAATGTGAAGAAAAAAATCATTGTTTTCTGTCTTTTACAACTGTTGAAAGTAATAGAGATACTTGATGCCCCTTTATACTCCTCTGATAACCTAGGAACAGCCTTAAAAATGGATTCTAACATGCTTATTAAAAGGAGTGATGTTAATTTCCTTACCAAGGAGTTCAAAATTAGTAGTTTTGTTTCTCTTAAGTGTATATAATCATATGTTATAGTGATTTAAGGTAAAATTACCCAGAGTAATGTTTGCAGCAAAAGAAGATATGTTTATCTCTATCCCATGTTCTGCAACTCAACCCAACCCTTTAAACATTAAGACACACTAATCTATTCATTCTTAGTCATTTTTTTTCCTTCTCTGACATCTATTGTTGAAGAGTAAATAAGTCAATAAAAAAAAACATATGGTCAAGACTCTAAAAAAAATACATTAACACACTTATAGGTAAGATATTGGTCTGGATGTGTGTGTGTGTGTGTGTGTGTGTGTGCACGGCATGTGAGTGTGCACTCCAGATGCATGGCTGCATATATAATGTTTTGGAAGTATAGATTGATTTCCATTGATTCATTCTTTCAAACTCCTAATCTGCCCTTGTGTCAACAACATGAATTTAAATTGGCAAGTTCACGATTAGAAGTAACATCTATTGCCAAGAGCAGAGCAAAGCTAACTAGTTTATATGGGAGCAAAAGGAAACAAAACTCATGATCTTTACCTTGGTAACATTATGCTAATTACCTAATTAGGCTGCAACATAAACAGCTCATTAATCTTAGAAGAAAACCTTGTCTCTTTTAAGTCTAAAATGTTTACCCACCAGTCAATGCTCTTCTCACCTTCAAATTCACCATCCAGCACTCTAATATCAATAAATAAAACCTCATGAGAAGAGGGAGCTGATGAAGAAGCAGAAATCATTTCTAAAGCTGGATATAGAATGCTTTCTGTGATAAAGCAACACCCAACCAAAGCATCCTTGTTTCTATTTTAAAACTCTACAGTGCTCCTGGTGCCATGAACTGAATTTTTTAGGTATCTGAGTTGTTGTTTTCTTTTCCTCTACTTCATATCTAGCCAATCTTTAAATCTTGTCAACTTTTCCCATATAAAATTTTTTCAATGCATTCATTTCTCTAAAATCTTCCACATCCCTACCCTCATCACATTGTGCCTGGGCTTTGACAATAGGCATTGAACCCACCTCCTTTCCTCCATTTCTTTCTTAATCCAATGTTATACACCACAGTGCCAAGAAAGAAAAATAAGTCCTCCAAGTGCTGCCATCAACATGTTTCGTGGCTCCAAAGGCTTCCTATTGTCTATCAGAGTAAGTTTACAGTGCTGTGTCTGATGTTCCACATTCTGTAGCCACTGCCCCTCCTACCCATCTAAATGTATCCCCCACTGCTTCCCAACCTGAACACTCTGCCCAGGCAGAACAGTCTCCTTACCTGCCCTTAAGGCTACTCTGGCCCTACTCACTTATACTGTCCACTAGAACCTAAATTCAATCAGGGCATGTTCAGGACTAACCTTCCTAGTTCAGCCTACTGACTCACAATGAATTCTCTCTTCCTCTGACCCTCCTGGCACTAGAAGTAGCCTTTCCACCCAATCTGGTACTTGATATTATTCTCTGTGTTTATGTCCTGTCTTCCTCACTAGATTACAAACCCTTTAAGAGCAAGGATTGTGCTTCATACATCTTTGAATTTTCCACAATAAGGTGCTGAGTATAAAGCAGTTATTTATTAAATAGTTGTTTTTAAAAGTATCTTTTTGAAGCAATAAGTTGGAAAAAAAATTCTCTAATGACAGGTGAGTCTTGAGATGTAATCTAAAGTAATGAAAATGACCTAAGAAGAGGTAAACACATAGTTTCTTCTTTAATAAGAGTATCAAGATCAAATGAATGTTATTTGTCATTAGATATTGACATTTTATATAATTACTGTGGGCTTCTCCTTTTGTATAGTGTTTATAAATCTTAGTCCAATACATATTTTTACCAAATAAAACAAACATTTTTCTAAATGCTATAGTCATACAATGAAACACCCAAAAGTTTATAATTCAGAATAAAAGGTTAATATTTTTAAATAATTGAAGCAAAAATAAATTATTTAACAGTGATCCTATATTCAAGTAAAAATAAATATCACAAAACTGACTTGTACTAACTCACCTTGATTTTAAAAATAATAAATTAAAAAACACCCTTGCCAAATTTCGTTGAGCCAAGATCTTAGCAAAGAAGTGAGTGGAAAATCAGACCTGGACCTGAGAGCCCTTCCACGCCTCAACAACAGAAGGCCTGGTCTGGTTAGTCCCAGACCCTGTGCTGCAGACATTATGAGCAGATTGGCCAAATGGAAAGAAGGTTCTATGGCTTGTTTGCCAAAAAAGTGTGATAAGAAAAACTTTGAAACCTTAATGAAACAAATCTACTTCTAGAAATCTTTCTTAAGGAAACATTCAGAAATACAATGGTATTCCTTACATTATTCATTCTGATGATTAAAAACATCAGAAATAGTCTTGGAAGGTTATATGTTTCTAAAAATTTATCCATTTCTTCTAGATTCAAATCTGTTGGCATGTAATTGTTCATCGTATTTTTTTTATAAAGATTTTAATTAAGCTTCACAGTTACTAAGCAGTTTTTAAACTTAGGTTTCATGATCCTTTTGATTTCATGCTTTTAAATTGAGTCATTTATATTCAAAACATGACAAATTTAAGAGTCCGTTACAAATTATTTTATTCAAATTATGTTTTCTAAAAGAGAGGGTTCTATGCTAGTCGTCTCTGAAAGTTTTCATACCATTTGCTGGAATGAACATTTCAGATGGATTTGGTGTCATCTGGGCCTGAGAGATAGCAAATGATGAAGCAAAATTGTAGAAGTTGTCCAACATATTTTGTGTGAACTGAGTAAACGAGTCAACTGAGGATACAGCAGCATTACCTACAGGAGTCTGCTGAGCCAGACTGTTCAATAATTCCACTGAAATTCCAATCTGAGCAACAGATGGAGTTCGGACAATATTCATGGCTCCGAAAGGGTGTTGGCTTCCTTCTCCAGATTTAAGACCTGAAATTTTGAAGATGGCACTTGGTTTCCCATTCGTGACAAATCCTAGGAGTTGCCATACTGGCATTCCACTTGAATCAGGATAGGAAAAGTAGACAGATCCTCCTATCCCCTCAGGAAATGGGATTGTTCCCAGCATAAAAACCACAAAATGGTTGATATTTTCATAATTAGGCAAGTCAAAAACAAATTTATCTTCTGCCACTTGCTGTGCAGCTGTTTGCACCAGCCTCCCCGCCACCAAGCAGCCAAACATGGTGGTGGCGGCGGCTCCGCTCAACCGGCAGGGACCTGAAGCCGGAGACTAGAAGTCCTGGGGACACTATGCCAGGGGAGCCCAAGAACCTTCCAGAACATCTCGTCATATTCTTTAATGATCCTTTGTATTTCTGTAGTGTCAGTTGTGGTCTCTCCTCTTTCATTTCTGATTTTATGTATTTGTGTTCTCTCTCTTTTCTGCTTGATGAGTCTTGCTAGAGTTGTGTCAACTTTATTTATCCTCTCAAAGAACCAGCTCTTGGTTTCATTAACCATTTCTATTTTCTATTTTTGTATTTCTGCTCTGATTTTATAATTTCCTTCGTTCTGCTTATTTTGGGGTTCTTTTGTTCCTCTATTTCTAGTTTCTTTAGGTATAAATTTAGATTGGTTATTTGATGTTAAACCAAGAGGAAACAGAAAATCTGAACAGACCAATTCCTAGCAATGAAGTTGAAGCAGTAATCAAAAAACTCCCAGTAAACAAAATATCAGGACCAGATAGCTTCACAGTGGAATTCTATCAAACATTTAAAGAAAAATTAGTACCTATCTTTCTCAAACTATTCCAAAAAATGGAAGAGGAAAGAACATTTCTGAACTCATTCTACAAGGCCATGATATTCCTGATACCAAAATCAGACAAAGATGCTACAAATAAAGAGAATTAAGGGCCAATATTCCGGAAGAACATAGATGCCAAAATGATCACGAAAATACTAGCAAACCAAATTCAACAGTGTATTTAAAGAATTATACACCATGATCAAGTGGGATTTACACAGGGATGCAAGGATGGTTTGATATCTGCAAAACAGTTAATGTGACTCATCACATCAACAAAAAACAAACCAAAACCAAGGATAAAAATCATATGGTGGATTCCAAAATGGTGGCGGAGTGAATGGAAGCTACACAGATGATCTCCCAGGATCAAACTTGAATTACAACTAAAATAAAGACAAATCGATGGGAAAAAGCAACAGACAAGCAGCTTCAGAAGACAAGATAACCAGGGACATTGAATAGAGCCTGGTTGGTCTGCAGAGGTGCAAGAGGGGGGCTGGAGGTCACGGACAGCAGCAGTCTTAGCTGTGAGCAGCTCCCTCAGGGTTAAAATCCCAAGCCAGCTCCAGAGCGCAGAGGGCCAGGAAAGAGCACTAAATTAGCTACAACCACTCACCTTGGGCTCTGGCAGAGGGAGGGCAGACTGGACTAGAACTGTGTGAAGACACTCGGGATTTGGAGAGTGCTTAGAGTTTTTCCTGAGTTGCGGCCACACAGGACGGTGGCCATCTTGCTCCTTCCAAGAGCTCTGGGGAGAAGCAGCATCCCCTCCCTTGGAGATTTAACGCCACCCAGCTGCCCAGAGAAATGCAAATTGAGGCTCATTAACTACCAGCGTCTGCCCCACCCTCTGGAAATCCTCTTACACTGAACACCTGAGGGAGTTTTTCATTTAACTGAAGGATATAACCCAAGGCTCATCAAGTAACTGAGACTAATAGCCTCCAGGCAAAAAGCTAGAGGATAACTGAACCTTTCCTGGGCTTGCAAATCTACCCAGGAAAGTAAGACTTGACAGTGGTGGTTAACATCGGTCCTCCCACACTCATCCAAACCCAGTAGAGGGAACCACAAACAGCAGAACACCAACATCAACAGGGAAAATTTGGCAGGCTCCAAAACCCACTGAGATAGCCAAAAATGGTAAAACAAAGAAACAAATCCCAAACGAAAGAACAAGAAACCTCTACCAAAGATGAGATTAATGAAATGCAGTTAAGCAAGTTATCAGAAGTAGAGTTCACAGCCATGATCGTGAGAAAGCTCAACAGCATGAGTAAGGACATCAACACCATGAGTAAAAATATAGAAACATTGAAAATCAACCATTTGGAAATAAAAAACCACCAAGAAGAAATGAAGAATGACATAGCAGAAATGAAGAACACATTGGAAGGACTAAACATCAGAGTAGAGGAAGCTGAGGACTGGATCAGAGAATTAGAAGACAGGGTAGAAAAAAAATCAACCAATCAGAAAACCAAAAGGAAGAAACAATTAAAAAAACAGGAAGACAGCTTAAGAGAACTGTGGGACAACTGGAAACATAATAATATTTGCATCATAGGAGTCCCCGAAGAAGAAGAAAATGAGCAAGGGTTAGAGAATATATTTGAAGAAATAGTGATAGAAAACTTCCCTAATTTGGTAAAGGAAAAAGGCATTCAAGTTCAAGAAGCACAGAGAGCACCAAGTAAGAAGAACACAAACAGGATGACACCAAAACACATAGTAATTAAAATGCCAAAATTAAAGACAGAGAATACTAAAGGCACCAAGAGATAAGCAACAGGTTACCTACAAAGGAACCCCCATAAGGCTATCAGCTGACTTCTCAACAGAAACACTACAGGCCAGAAGGGAATGGCATGAAGTAATCAAAGTCATGAAAAACAAGGATCTGAATCCAAGACTACTCTACCCAGCAAGGCTATCATTCAAAATAGAAGGTCAGATAAAGAGCTTCCCAGACCAAAAAAAAGGCTAAGGGAATAATACATTAGCACCAAACCAGCACTGCAAGAAATGTTAAAAGGACTGCTGTAATTAGTAGAAGAAATAGGAAGGAAAATAGAACCACACTAAACAAAAATGGCAATAAATAAGTACATATCGATAATCACCTTAAATGTAAATGTATTGAATGCTCCGATAAAAAGACACAGAGCAGCTGATTGGATAAGAAAGCATGACTCACATATATGTTGTCTACAAGAGACCCACCTCACAACAAAAGACTCACATAGGTTGAAAGTGAAGGGATGGAAAAAAATCTTCCAAGCAAATGGAAAGGAAAAAAAAAAGCTGGGGTAGCAATACTCATATCTGATGAAATAGATTTCAAAATGAAGGCCATAACTACAGACAAAGAAGGCCACTACATAATATTGAAAGGATCTATGCTACAGGAAGATATAACCTTGGTAAACATATATGCACCCAATATAGGAGCACCAAAATATATTAAAAATCTTCTGGAGGACTTCAAAGGAGAAATCAACAGCAATACAATCATAGTAGGGGACTTCAACACACTTCTGACATCACTGGATAGATGCTATAGACAAAAAGTTAACAACGAAACAGAGACTCTAAACAAAGCACTAGATCAAATGGATTTAATAGATATCTACAGAGAATTACACCCCAAAACTACAGAATTCACATCTTCTGAAGTGCACATGGGACAGTCTCAAAGATAGACCACATGTTAGGACATAAAATAAGTCTTCACAAGTTCAAGAAGATTGAAATCATATCAAGCATCTTCTCAGATCACAATGGCATGAAACTAGAAATCAATTGCAAGACCATGCAAAGATATTTGAACACATAGAGGCTAAATAGTATGTTCTTAAACAATGAATGGGTTACCAAGGAGATCAAGGAAGAAATTTAAAAATTACTGGAAACCAATGAAAATGAACACAAAATAACACAAAATTTATGAAATGCAGTGAAAGCAGCTCTGAGAGGGAAGTTCATAGCACTACAGGCCTACCTCAAGAAACAAGAAAAATTTCTAATTGACTATCTAACCTCACAACTTAAAGAACTAGAAAGCAAACAAAAAGAAAACCCCAGAGCAAGTAGAAGGAAGAAAATAGTAAAGATCAGAGTAGAAATAAATGACATAGAGACAAAAACAACAATTCAAAGGATCAATGAAACAAAGAGCTGGTTTTTCGAAAAGATAAACAAGATTGATGGACACTTAGGGAGACTCACCAAGAAACAAAGAGAGAGAACCCAAATACACAAAATCAGAAATGAAAGAGGACATGTAACTACTGACACCACAGAAATACAAAGGATCATTAATAAATACTATGAACAATTATACGGCAACAAATTAGACAATCTAAGCAAAATAGACAAATTTCTAGAAACACACAGTCTCCCAAAACTGAACCTGGAAGAGATAGAAAACTTGAACAGACCAATAACAATGAAGGAAATTGAAGATGTAATCAAGACTCTCCCAGCAAATAAAAGCCCAGGCCCGAACGGCTTCAAGGGGGAGTTTTACCGAACATTCAAAGAAGAACTAAAACCCATTCTCCTCAAACTGTTCCAAGAAATTCAAGAAGAAGGAGGACTTCCAAACTTGTTTTATGACGCCAGTGTAATTCTAATTCCAAAACCAGAAAAAGACACTACAAAGAAAGAAAACTACAGGCCAATATCCCTGATGAACATAGATGCCAAAATCCTAAACAAAATACTAGCAAATCGGATCCAGCAATACATCAAAAAAATTATTCACCATGACCAAGTGGGATTCATCCCAGGGATGCAAGTCTGGTTCAATATTCGCAAATCAATAAATTTTATACACCACATAAACAAAATGAAAGATTAAAACCACATGAGTATATCAATAGACGCTGAAAAAGCATTCGACAAAATCCAGCACCCATTTCTGATAAAAACGCTCAGCAATTTGGGAATAGAGGGATCATATCTTGATATAATAAAGGCCATATGTGAAAGACCTACAGCCAACATCATACTCAATGGGCAAAAACTAAAAACATTTCCCTTAAGAACAGGAACAAGACAGGAATGCCCACTTTTGCCACTCTTATTTAACATAGTACTGGAAGTCTTAGCCACAGCAATCAGACGTGAAGAAAAAATAAAAGGGATCCAAACTAGAAAGGAGGAAGTGAAACTGTCATTATTCGCAGATGACATGATATTATACATAGAAAACCCTAAAGACTCCATCAAAAATCTACTAGACTTAATAAATGAATTTGGCAAAGTAGCAGGACACAAAATTAACGTAAAGAAATCGACGGCATTCTTATACACCAATGATAAACTCACAGAAAGAGAAACTAAAAAAACAATCCCATTTACCATCACAGCAAAAAAATTAAGATACCTAGGAATAAACTTAACCAAAGAATTAAAGGACCTCTTTGCAGAAAACTACAGAACATTGAAAAAGAAATAGAGGAAGATATAAAAAAGTGGAAGCACATACCTTGTTCATGGATTGGAAGAATTAACATCATTAAAATGTCCATATTACCCAAAGCAATCTATAGATTCAATGCAATCCCCATCAAAATACCAGTGACATATTTCACAGAACTAGAACAAATACTTCAAAAGTTCATATGGAACCAAAAAGACCCCAAATAGCCACAGCAATCTTGAAAATGAAGGACAACGTAGGTGGGATCACAACACCAGATATCAGGTTATACTACAAAGCTACTGTAATCAAAACAGCCTGGTACTGGCACAAGAAGAGGCATATAGACCAGTGGAACAGAACAGAGAATCCGGAAATTGACCCAAGACATTATGCTCAATTAATATTTGACAAAGGTGGCAAGAGCATACAATGGAGTAAAGACAGCCGCTTTAATAAATGGTGTTGGGAAAATGGGACAGCTACATGCAAAAAAATTTAAACTAGACCATCAACTTACACCATACACAAGAATAAACTCAAAATGGATAAAAGACTTAAATGTGACTCGTGAATCCATAAAAATCCTAGAAGAAAATGTAGGCAACAAAATTTCACACATCATACGCAGCTGAATTTTCACTGATATATCACCTAAGGCAACAGAAACAAAGGAAAAAATGAACACATGGGACTACATCAAACTCAAAAGCTTCTGCACAGCAAAAGAAACAACCATCAAAATGAGAAGGGAACCCACTGTATGGGAGAGCATAATTGCCAATGATACATCAGATAAGGGGTTAATTTCCAAAATATATAGAGTACTCATACAACTTAACAAAAGGAAGACAAAGAACCCAATTAAAAAATGGGCAGAGGACCTAAATAGACACCTCTCCAAACAGAACATACAAATGGCCAAGAGACATATGAAGAAATGCTCATCTTCACTAATCATCAGAGAGATGCAAATTAAAACAACAATGAGGTATCACCTCACACCTGTCAGAATGGCTGCCATCAACAAATCATCAAACAACAAGTGTTGGCGAGGGTGTGGAGAAAAGGGGACTCTAGTACACTGCTGGTGGGAATGCAGACTGGTGCAGCCACTATGGAAAACACTATGGTGTTACCTCAAAAAATTAAAAATTGAATTGCCATTTGACCCAGTGATCCCATTTCTAGGAATATACCCTAAGAAGCCTGAAACACCAATCAGAAAGAATATATGTACCCCTATGTTCATAGCAGCACTATTTACAATAGCTAAGATCTGGAAACAGCCCAAGTGTCCATCAGTAGATGAGAGGATAAAAAAGCTGTGGTACATATACACAATGGAGTACAATGGAGTACTATGCAGCTGTAAACAGAAAGAGCTCTTATCCTTTGAGATGACATGAAGGGACCTGGAGAGTATTATCCTAAGCGAAACAAGCCAAGCAGAGAAAGACAAATATCACATGATCTCACTTATTTGTGGAATATAATGAACATAACAGTCTGAGGAACAGGGTAGACCCAGAGACATGGAAGTAGGGTACAGACTGACAACCCTCAGAAGAGGGGGTGAGGGGGGAAGGAAGAGATAAACCACAAAACTTATATGCATGTATGCATAACTGATGGACATGGACAACAATGGTGGGGATGTGGTGGGGGGATAGGGAGGAGGGTGTCAATGGGGAAAAAAGGAGAAACATCTGTAACAAAAATAAATTAATAAAAAAACCATGTGATTATCTCAATAGATACAGAAAAGTCATTTGAAAAATTTCAACATCCATTTATGATAAAAACTCTCAACAAAGTGGGTATAGAGGGATCTTACCTCAACTTGATAAAGGCTATATATGACAAACCCATAACTAATATCATACTCAATGGTGAAAAGCTGAAAGCTTTTTTTCTAAGATCAGGAATAAGACAAGTATGCCCACTTTCACCACTATTATTCAACATAGTATTAGAAGTCCTAGCCACAGCAGTCAGACAAGGAAAATAAATAAAAGGCATCCAAATAGAAAAGAAAGTAGTAAAACTGTCATTTTTGCAGATGACATGATACTATACATAGAAAACTCTAAAAAATCCAGCATAAAATGAATAGAATAAAAGAATTCAGTAAAGTAGCAGAACACAAAATTAATATACAGAAATCTGTCATGTTTCTGTACAGTAATAACAAACAATCAGAAGGAGAAATGAAGAAAACAGTCCCATTCACAATTGCATCAAAAAGAATAAAATACCCAGGAATAAACTTAACCAAGGAGGTAAAAGACCTCTAGTCTGAAAACTATAAGAAATTAAAGAAAGGCATTGAAGAGGACACAAATAAATGAAAGGATATACCATGCTCATGGATAAGAAGGATTAATATTGTTAAAATAATCATACTACCCAAAGCAATTTACAAATTCAATGCAATTCCTATCAAAATACCAATGTCATTCTTCTCAGAACTAGAATAAATCATCCAGAACTAGAACTAGAATAAAAGACACTGAATAGCCAAAGCAATCTTGAGAAAGAAGAACAAAGTTGGAGGTATCATACTCTCTGATCTCAAACTATAATACAAAGCTATAATAATCAAAGCAGTATGGCACTGGCACAGAAACAGACACATAGATCTATGGATCAGAATAGAGAGCCCAGCGACCCTCCCACCACGGAGGAACCCAGGCGGAGCGAGGGAGCTGAGCGACCCCCACACCAACGGAGGAAGCCGGCAACACACAGGAGAACTGAGTAAACTGAACAACGAAATTGACCCAGAGACATGAAGGTGGAGTACGGGATGACGGGCCTCAGAGGAAGGGGGGAGGCGGGGGAAAGAGATAAATCACAGAGCCTATGTGCATGGGTGCATAACCAATGGACATGGACAACAGGGATGGGGACGAGGAGAAGGGGAGGGGGAGGAGGGTGTCAATGGGGGAAAAAAAGGAAAAACATCTGTAACAAAAACAAATTAATAATAAAATACATTATTAAAAAAAAAAAAAAAGAATAGAGAGCCCAGAAATAAACCCTCACTTATATGGTCAATTAATCTATGACAAAAGAGGTAAAAATATACACTGGAGTAATGATAGTCTCTTCAACAAGTGGCATTCAGAAAACTAGACAGATACATGCAAAAAAGTGAAATAGGACCACTATCTTACACCATATTTTTAAAAACTCAAAATGGGTTAAAGACTTAAATGTAAGTCCTGAAAGCATAGTTATCCTAGAAGAAACATAGGAAGTAAATAATCTGGCATCAGTCTGAGTACTATCTTTTTTGGACATGTCCCCTCAAGCAAGAGAAACAAAAGAAAAAAATAAACAACTGGGACTACATCAAACTAAAAATCTTCTACACAGCAAAGGAAACCTTCAACAAAACCAAAAGGCAACCTACTGAATATTATTTGCAAATAATATATCCAATAAGGGGTTGATATTCAAAATATATAAGAAACTCATACAACTCAATAACAAAAAAATAAATAATTCAATCAAAACAATGGGCAGAGGACATGAAAAGACATACAGATGGGCAGTAGACATATAAAAAGATGCTCAACGTCACTAATCAGCAAGGAAATGCAAATCAAAACCCCAATGAGATAACATGTCACACCCCTCAGAATGGCTTTTATCAAAACATCAACAATGTGTTTGCAAGGATGTGGAGAAAAGGAACCCTTGTGCACTGTTGGTAAGATTACTATCTGGTGCAGCCCCTATGGAAACAGTATGGAGAGTTCTCAAAAAACAGAGAATAGATATACCACATGACCCAGCAATTCCATTTCTGGGTATTTATCCAAAGAAAATGAAAACACTAATTCAAAAAGATATATACCCCTATGTTCATTGTAGCATTATTTAGCCAAGATATGGAAGCAACCTAGGCATCCATCAATAGATAAATGGATAAAGGAGTGATACACACACACACACACACACACACAATATGGAATATTACACAGCAATAAAAAAGAATGAAATCTTGCCATTTGCAACAACATGGATGGATCTAGTGGGTATTATGCTAAGTGAAATAAGTCAGACACCATATGGTTTTATTTATATGTGGAATTTAAAAACAAAACAAAAACAGACTCACAGAAACAATGATCAGAGGATGGTTACCAGAAGTGAAGGAGAGGGGGTTGGGTAAAAAGGGGAAGGGGAATATAGTCAACAATATTGTGATAAGTTTCCATGGTGACAGATGATTACTAGAATTAGCGGAGTGATCACATTGTAAGGTATAAAAATGTTTAATATAGTTATTGTATACCTGAAACTAATATAACCAATACAAGATTATATACTAACTATACTTAAATAAAAATAAATTCAAACAAAAATAAATTAATTAAAAAAATAAATAAATTCAAAAAAGAACACTGACAGGCCCGTCTGGTGTGGTTCGGTGAATTGAGCATCAATCCATGGACTGAGAGGTCCCAGTTCGATTCCCTGTCAGGGCATATGCCTGGGTTGCAAGCTCCATCCCCAGTAGGGGGCGTGCAGGAGACAGCTAATCAATGTTTCCCTCTCACATGGATGTTTCTATTTCTCTCTCCCTTCCTCTCTCTCTAAAAAAAATCAATAAAAACACATTTTTTAAAAAAGAACACTGACAAACCTCAGAGGGAAGGAGGATGGTGGGAAGGCAGGAAGAAATAAACCCAAAAACATATATGCATATATGCATAACCAATGGTCTCAGACAACAGTGTGGTGAAGGCATGGGGGGTAGGGAAGAATGGGGAGGAGGGTGTCAGTTGGGGGGAAAAGGAGGGACATCTGTAATACTTTCAACAATAAAGATAAATTTAATTTTTTTAAAAAGAACATTGGAAATAATTTGAAATGATCACAATTTGTAAATTAATAGCTAAAATAGATTTTGTTAAAGCCATCCCAGAACTCTCAAAGCACATGCTGAAAGTGGGCAGACAGGTCACCTAGACGAGGGAAGTAGGCTAAGTGATATGAAATCTCCTGATTTTAAAATATATTGGCAACTAATTCAAACATTTGTTACTATTGCAAAAGTCAAACAAAATATGTCTATGGGCCAGTCTTGGCCTGCATACCACTAGCTTGCTACCTCCAATCTATGTGATGGAAGATTTTTGAAAATTATGTGATTAAAGTATTTTTAATGACAATGCTCTTTATATAATATTAGCTTACAATGGGGGGAGCAGTGTATAGTCCTAATTACTTTTTTTTTTTAATCCTCACCCGAGGACCTTTTTTTTTTTTTTTTTTTACATTCATCTTCAGATAGAGCAGGAGGGAGAGAGGAAGGAAGAGAGAGAGAGAGAAACATTGATGTGAGGGAGACAAATCTACTGGCCGCCACCCACATGACCCCAACCAGGGCCAGGGACAAACTGCAACGAGTTACCTGCCCTTAGCAGGAACCGAGCCCGGGACTCTCTGGTCCCCAGGCCGACACTCTAACTGCTGAGCCAAACTGACCAAGGCTATTCCTAATTACTTTTAAAAATTAGTTTAAATGTTTCCTTGTGTAGGAAAAAAGACTAGCAGGAAAGACAGTAAAATCATGATCCCCATATCTAAAGGGAGACAACGAATGATTTTTCTTTACACTTTCTGTATTTTCAAAATTCTCTTCAAATAAGGATTTATTATGTTATAAAAAACTATTTTAAAGAAGGAAAAATGCATTTGCTCAGCTCTTCCTTTGGTTCACATTAATGCTACATCATTAACTGGACAATGCCCCTAAAAAGGGGCAATGCAGAAAGGCCAACAATCTCTTCTTTTTTCCAATCAGTCCTATTAAATTTTGTGTAAATGGCTGTTTGTGAGGCCCCACAATTTTGAATTGCTGTAAAACTTACTAATTTAAGATTATTAACAGGTTGAAACATTGCTGAAGATAGTTATGAAAATAGTGCAAAGGAATCCTGTATATGAAGCACTTAGCCTATAGACACAATAAGTGGTCACTTTAAAAATAATGTATTCAAGCCCTGACTGGTTTGGCTCAGCAGTTAGAGTGTCAGCCTGCAGACCAAAGAGTCAAGAGTTCAATTCTGGTCAAGGGCATGTACCTCGGTTGTGGTTCAGTCCCCAACCCTAGTCGGGGTCATGAGGGAAGCAACCAGTCAATGTGTCTCTCTCGCATCAATGTCTCTCTCTCTTTCTCTCTCTCTCTCTCTCTCTCACACACACACACACACACACACACACACACACACACAAACACACTCTATCTGAAGATAAATGGAAAAATATCCTCAGGTGAGGATTTAAAATAATAATAATAATAATAATAATAATGTATTCAAAATTAATAGGGAAAGAGAGAGAGAGAAAGGCATTGATGTAAGAGAAAACATTGGTTGGTTGCCCTCCATATGTGCCCTGACCAGGAATCAAACACACAACCTTTTAGTATACAAGACAATGTTTCAACCAACTGAGCCACACCAGCCAGGGCGATTTGTGTTCACTTTTCAATACTATGCCAAGAGGTTATTATATGGCAGAATTATGTGCATATATGTAATGTTTTCCATTGCATTTCAAAGGCTGCATTTGGGATGATTTCATTCAGATTTACTTACAAAAAGAACTCTTAGACTAAGTCTATATAGCTTACTATAAATTTTAGAATTGAGAAATTAGCTGACTAACTCAGTGGCCAGCACCACAGGGCCACACTCCTGGGAAATCAGGCACTCCTGCATCATTTCATGCCACCATTCTTTGTCCTTGCCTCCCAGCCTCAGTCAGGCTCTTCCAGTTGCCTGCTTCTGCTACAGAGCTCAGGCTGCACCAGGGAGAGATTCTTGTCTCCAGGGAGTCACTTAAACCTGGAAGCAAGGACAGAAATCTCCTCACGATGAAGGCACCCCTGCTAGAGTGTCCCGTTGTTCAAAATGTCTTTCCCCTTCACCTTCCATGACTCCTCCATCCTGGACTCTGACTTAAACCTCACAGCTGCTGTGTTGGACTCCTGCATTCTGCAGCAGCTTACGACTCTCACTGACTTTACTTCAGAAACACCTGCCTTCAACTGGCTGCCTTGATGGGTGACCTCAGCCCACCCTGATTTTTAAACCATTATCCACAGCTTAGTTACTAGCTTTTCTAAATCCTCTTCCCCACCTCCTCACCACCACTGCCACCTGTGCCTGAGATGCTGCTCAGTATGTTAACTGGAGATCATGTCCCTGATCCTTTCCAGGTTCTCCTTGCCCAAGCCTCCAACCCCTGGTTATCATGATCCAGCAATAAAACATGATTTCAATTCTTTTGGGAAAGCTTACTTCAAATACTGTCCAGAAGTTTTTGTGTTTGCCTTTATCATAGCCTGCTATCCCTTCTCCTCTCTTTGCTCCCATGTAGCCAGTGTTAATGACATCTTCCAGTCTTTATTTTCTACTCTGCATCATTCTAGAACTCTTTCAGAGAGAACGTGTTTGGAGACTCAGAAGAGCATGTTCTCTTATGTCACCATGCCCAGGAATGAACGAGATGAAACACTGGGTAATCCTGAAATAATCAGGTGAATTTTCATGATTTAGATTTATGCATATTGGCTTTTATGTTTTGATTAGTCAAATATAGAAGTTATTTTTACATTCTCCAAACCCAAATTAAATAAGAGTGGGAGGAAACCGGCCTACCTCTTATGAAGATATAAAATTTTACCATGGGCCAAAAAAGACCCCGAATAGCCACAGCAATCTTGAAAATGAAGAACAAAGTAGGAGGAATCACAATACTGGATATCAGGTTATACTACAAAGCCACTGTAATCAAAACAGCCTGGTACTGGCACAAGAACAGGCATATAGATCAATGGAACAGAACAGAGAACCCAGAAATTGACCCAAAACATTATGCTCAACTAATATTTAACAAAGGTGGCAAGAGCATACAATGGAGTGAAGACAGCCTCTTCAAGAAATGGTGTTGGGAAAACTGGACAGCTACATGCAAAAAAAAAAAATGAAGCTAACCACCAACTTACACCATACACAAGAATAAACTCAAAATGGATAAAAGACTTAACTGTGATTTGTGAATCCATAAAAATCCTAGAAGAAAATGTAGGCAACAAAATTTCAGGCATCACATGCAGCAGAATTTTCACTGATACATCGCCTAAAGCAAGAGAAACAAACGAAAAAAAGAACACATGGAACTACATCAAACTCAAAAGCTTCTGCACAGCAAAAGAAACAACCATCAAAATGGAAAGGGAACCCACTATATGGGAGACCATAATTTCCAATGATACATCAGTTAAGGGGTTAATTTCCAAAATATATAGAGTACTCATACAACTCAACAAAAGGAAGACAAAGATTAAAAAATGGTCAGAGAACCTAAAGAGACACCTCTCCAAACAGGACACACAAACAGCCAAGAGACATATGAAAAAATGCTCAACGTCACTAATCATCAGAGAGATGCAAATTAAAACAACTACAGGTATCATCTCACACCTGCCAGAATGGCCGCCATCATCAAATCATCACACGATAAGTGCTGGCGAGGGTGTGAAGAAAAGGGGACTCTAGTACACTGCTGGTGGGAATGCAGACTGGTACAGCCACGATGGAAAACAATATGGTGTTTTCTCAAAAAATTAAAAATTGAACTGCCATTTGACCCAGTGATCCCACTTCTAGGAATATACCCTAAGAAGCCTGAAACACCAATCAGAAAGAATATATGTACCCCAATGTTCATAGCAGCACTATTTACAATAGCTAAGATCTGGAAACAGCCCAATTGTCCATCAATAGATGAGAGGATAAAAAAGCTGTGGTACATATACACAATGGAACACTATGCAGCTGTAAGAAAGAAAGAGCTCTTATCCTTTGAGATGACATGGAGGGACCTGGAGAGTATTATCCTAAGTGAAACAAGCCAATCAAAGAAAGACAAATATCACATGATCTCACTTATTTGTGGAATATAATGAACAAAACAAGCTGATGAACAAAATAGACCCAAAGACATAGAAGTAGGGTACAGACTGACAAACATCAGAGGAGGGGGTGGGGGGGAGGGAAGAGATAAACCACAGAACTTATATGCATGTATGCATAACCATGGACATAGACAACAACGCTGGGCCAGGGAGCGGGATTGGGAGGAGGGTGTCAATGGGGGAAAAAGGAGAAACATCTGTAACAAAAATAAAAATAAAATGTTACCATGGGTACATGAGGGTTGGCATATTTATCAACAGTTCCTGAATCACATAGGACACCCAAACAAGTAGCAGACCTAAAACAGGCATATGAAAGAGAATAACCATTTTTTTTTACAAAGAACTTACTCCTTTGGGAATGTAAATTTGATGAAAGTATTCACACACAGACCAGCTGGTTTTATTGAGTGTTCATCTAAGAGTGTCTAGTTTGGGGGCTTGGAGGAAAGAAGTCTTATTCATCTGCCACTTCCCTACCAGCCACTCGAACACAGATGGAACAACAGCCTCTGTTTGCAGCACTTGGCCCAACAGGCTCTCCCACTCCTTGGCTCTGCTGCACAGCCTCAGACACATGCTCCCTGGGAAGGCGATGACTTTGAAGCCCAGACGCTGAGCTCACATAGTAACCGTGAGTATACACGGGTCACTGTGGCCGGGAAGAAGAGGTTGCCAGAGCTAGAAGCCATCAGCAACTCAAAACATGCAGAAGAACAAGGAGTCCAATTCAGGGGAGGGGCCAGGTAGAGACATTACTTGTACCCAGGACACGAAAACACTTCCCACCCCACTGGTGGCTGAAACAGGAGTTAAGTTTCCAGGCCTGGCTGGCTTATGAGTTCTGTATGACATGGTCTAGATTTGGGCAAGTAGATTAATACTAGAAAATCAAGGTTCATGACCACCTCTGTTGGCCAGAATTACTGTTTTCCAGTCTCCTAGATAATAAAAGGAAAATCTGAAGTGGGACAGTTCTCAAGATATTTTACTTCCTGTTTCTGTTTCTGAGGAACAGTCTGATGACCTGGGACTGGGAATATTATCTTCCCCTTTAAATCATATAGAAGTCGAGAGGTTAAAAACATTGTTTCAGTGCATATTATTTGACGATAAAAGCCTCAATAGTGAACATTCTCGGTAATACAGCAGGTACTTGAATATCATTTCATTGTGATGTAGATGAGGTGCCATAGGAACCTAACACTTGTTTATATCAGCCGATGGTAAAACTGGTTTCGCTATATGTTATTTCACAGAACCAAGGACTTACTGTAATTTAACCTAAATTAAACAGTATTGAGGACAAAAACTTTAAAGACGATTAAAAAAAAACCTGGAGCAACTGAATTGCAAGTTAACATGTTTATCTCTGCAGGTTAGGTTGCCATGTAACAATCATCCTTCCCCTGTGAGCTCTCAAACAGAGAGCAAGGATCTGGCCCTCACTTGTGCGCTACTAAGCCATCTTAAGCAGGGTCACTGTGAGGTCCTGGTGCAAACGTGTACGAAGAGTACCAGTGTACCACAGGGCAGGGACAGGAAGAAATGCTTAAAGGCCATCAGTCAGTGTGACTCCCACCTGGGCACTGAAGAAGGACTGTCCAAGCCAGTGTTTTTATAACAAGTTCACCAACATTATCAGATTCCCACTCTCTCCATCTTGGTTTAATAAAACCAAGACGAATTGGTCTGATTTTATAGACCTTTCCAAACGATCAATTTTATATTTTTAAGTCAAAATTAATGTAACACTGTCCTTAAAATAGAGTCATGTCTAAACCTGTTCATTAATGGAAAAAACTATTTAAGCTTGCAGCTTTGCAATTCCAAGTTAAATTCTGATCTTGAAACATCACTGGCAAATCTGAAAGTAAAATAAGAAAAAGTGAAGCAATGGAAAATTTTCCCCTGGCTCACAGTGTTGAACAGAAGGTATTTCCAATTCTCAACATGTGTTTTAAAGCTTTCTTCTCATGAGGAAGAGAGATCATTCCACTACTGTCATAGAGCACTTCACAAGGAAAATAGATTTCTCTAGAAATAAGTTATCTTTGCATTAATATTTTTTAAAAGAAACAGGTAGCATTTTAAGGGGCAATTCCAACCTAACAGTCTCCTTATCTAGATACTTTGAAGTATCATCCGCCTTGGAAATAGGCCATGAAATCCATTTTCCTGGTAGAAACTGCAACATGAATTATTGATTAATTATTTCTGTAGTGACAAGTCAAATTGTCACTAAATGGTAGGAGGAGATCTAGATGCTCATTGTATCTGTAGCATACTAAATCCAATTAGTATTTAAAAAGAAAAGGTAAAGAACTGTGTTTTCTTTCATTTAGATCATTAACCACCTCTCTTTTTTCTTTTTAATCCTCACCCGAGGATATTTTTCCATTTATCATCAGATAGAGTGGGAGGGAGGGAGGGAGAGAAACATCGACCTGAGAGAGACACCTTGACTGGTTGCCTCCCACATAACCCGACCAGGGCGGGGGACAAACCACAACCAAAGTAGGTGCCCTTGACCGGAATCGAACCTGTGACTCATTGGTCCACAGGCCAACACTCTAACCACTGAGCAACTGGCCAGGGCTAACCACCTCTCTTTTATAGTAAATAAGATATTGAGATATCAGAAAGCACAAATTCTTTAAGAAAAACAATTATTTCACAAAAGCTTTCTATATAAATTTTTTAAAGTAGAAAAGTTGTGTTCATGGTAAAATTAAAAAAGCAAGGAGAGGGGCATCTCAACTGATAATCACTAAAAAGACATTAGAAATTAAACCAATACGTTATCAAATAATTACAATTTAGTTTTTCCTCTAATTTGGAAACTTTTCTGATCTGTGTTACTTTTCTTTACCTTCCAAGGAAAAGCAATTCAAAATCTCAATCAGAAATGGGTTTCCGTGACTTCCGGTCAAGATGGCGGCGTAGGTAAACGAGGTATCGCGTCCTCCCACAACCACATCAAAGTTACAACTAAACTACAGAACAACCACCATTCAAAACCACCTGAAATAAGCTGAATGGAAGTCCTACAACTACGAAATTAAAGAAGAAGCCGCATCGAGACTGGTAGGAGGGGCGGAGGCGCGACAGGCTGGTCCCACACCCACGTGTGGCAGATAAAAATTGGGATACCTCGGCTGGGAAGGTCCTCCCAGAGGGCTGAGGGGTCCCCGTCCCACACCAGGTGCCCAGCTCAGGGTCCCAGTGCCAGGAAGAGAAGTCCCCATCACTTCTGGCTGGAAAAACCAGCGGGAACTGAGGCTGAGGCGGCTGGAGCCCCCGCAGCTCCTCTTAAAGGGCCCGCGCTCGGACTTACTCGGACTCCCACCCTCCAGGCTCCAGCGTGGGGGAGGCAGCCTGAAAGGCACCAGAGTCATATGGGGAAGAACTGAGCTGTTTGGCACTGGAGCGAGGGCTGGAGAGGCAGCTTTCTCCTGGACAGACGTGCTAACAGAGGCTTTTGTTCCTTTGGTGAGCCCTTCCTGAGCCGGCAGACACTGCCATATCTGGGACTCCAGCAACCTGGCTCACACTGTTGGCCCCGCCCTGGTGATTCCCTGAGGCCCCGCCCCACCCAACTTCCAGGCCCACCCAAGCTGTTGCCAGTTGCTTCACCATAGGATTGGCCTGTCTTGGAGCCTGCTTCAGCTTTTCCTAAAATCATTCAAACAAGCAGCATCTGGTCTCAGCTAGCCCTATACCTCTCGCTAAGTAATACATAGGAACAAACAGAGGGAGGCAGCCAAAATGAGGAGACAAAGAAACAGGTCCCAAATGAAAGAACAGAACAAAACTCCAGGAAAAGAACTAAGTGAAATGGAGTTAAGCAACCTAACAGATGCTGAGTTCAAAATACTGCTTATAAGGATGCTCAATGGACTTAGTGAGAACCTCAGTGAACTTAGAGAGGGCCTCAAGAGCATAAAAAAGGACCAGTCAAAAATGAAGGAGGCACTAACTGAAATAAAGAATAGTTTACACAGATTCAATAGTAGAGTAGGTAAATCCAAGAAGCAAACCATCGATTTGGAATATAAGGAAGCAAAAAACACCCAATCAGAACAGCAAAAAGAAAAAAGAATCCAAAAAAATGAGGATAGTGTAAGGAGCCTCTGGGACAACTTCAAGCATACCAACATTCGCATCTTGGGGGTGCCAGAAGGAGAAGAGAGAGAACAAGAAATCGAAAACCTATTTGAAACAATAATGGCAGAAAACTTCCCTAACTTGGTGAAGGAAACAGACATACAAGTCCAGGAAGCACAGAGAGTCCCAAACAAGATGAACCCCAAGAGGCCCACACCAAGACACATCATCATCAAAATGCAAAAGGTTGAAGACAAAGAGAGAATCTTAAAAGCAGCAAGAGAAAAGCAGTTTGTTACCTACAAGGGAGTTCCCATCAGACTGTCAGCAGATTTCTCAAAAGAAACTTTGCAGGCCAGAAGGGAGTGGCAAGAAATATTCACAGTGATGAAAAGCAAGAACCTACAACCAAGATTACTCTATCCTGCAAAGCTGTCATTTAGAATCGATGGCCATATAAAGAGTTTCCCAGACAAGGAAAAGCTAAAGGAGTTCATCACCACCAAACCATTATTATATGAAATGTTGAAGGGTCTTCTTGAAGAAAAAGATAAAAAAATATGAACAAACAAAATGGCAATAAATACATATCTATCAACAATTGAATCTACAAACAAAATGAACAAGAAGAACAGGAACATTCTCATAGATACAGAGAACTTTTGTTGGTTACCAGATAGGTAGGGGCTGGGGGGAGGGGTGAAAAAGGTGAAGGGATTAAGAAGTATAAATTGGTTGTTAGACTGACAAAGCTCAAAGGGAAGGGGGGTTGGGGGGTGGGAAGAAATAAACCAAAGAACTTATATGTATATATGCATATCTAATGGACACAGACAACAGTGTGGGGAAAAGCAAGAGGGGGGCGGAAATGGGGAGGAGGGGGGCAATGGGGGAAAAATGAGGAAAAAAAAATTATAAAAAAAAAACAAACAAAAAGATAAAAAAAAAATAAAGTCTATTTTGCCAGATTAAAAAAAAAAAAGAAGAAAAAAAGAAATGGGTTTCCGTCATTCATTATAGCAAAGAAAGTATTTAACATGTGTTTTGCTGTCACACAAACCTTTGATGGTCTCATAGCAGCAGCAGCAAGGTCATCCTCATCCTCGTTGAGTATTTGCGAATTATCTGACACCAAGTAAAACTAATACCTGTCCCCTAGGAGCACAGAACCAAAAGATGCTTCCAAGTACAGGCGTGCCTCATTTTACTGCACTTCGCTTTATTGCAAGTCACAGGTGTTGTGTGTTTTTACAAACTGAAGGCAAGGCCCTCCACCAGCTAAAAGATTACAGGTCGCTTTATTGTGAGACGTATTTATTGCAATGGCCTGAAACCGAACTGTGGCGGAGCTCTGAGGTTCGCCTGTACCTACAGCACGTTGGGGGAACTGCGTGCCCGAGGAACCTGGCGTGATGTCTTCTCTCTTCAGGGGGTTGCCTGTGGAGCACGGGAACACCTGCCACTCTGCTAGGACTGAGTTACAAAAATGAGAAGACAAGCAAGTTTCCCCCCATGCTAAAGCTTGGGGAACTGAGGGGAAATACCCAAATATGTTTCTGCTATGTTCAGGACAAACACAACCAAAAACTTTCAAAAAAGATAAATGCAGGAACTTAAATAAAGCTGACAGGTTTCACCAATTACTCATCCTTCTTTGTGGTAGGTTTTTTTTTTCTTTGTTTTTTTCCTTTTGAAGAAATGGAAGAACTGGGTGCCTTTATTTTATTTTATTCTGCCCTGCACAGTAAAGAAATTAACAAAGAATAAAATCATTTTTTAAAAAAAACTGTTTTATAAGATTAAACAATGCCTACTATTGCATCATACTCTCAACTCTACCAACAGTGAGTAAAATTTTTGTTCCTACAAACCCCAGTCTCCACAGTCCCCAGTGTTTGCCCCTCCCCCACACTATTCATCTCCGTCCCACCTCCCTCCTTGAGTCTGTAGGCTACATCTGGCTGTGGCAGTCCATACTTTCTGCCAGGTTTCTGTAACATGCTTACTGCTTTATAATTTGTGAATTACTCAGTGAGGGTAAGATAGATATAAATGTATGGATCTGATCTCTTGAAACAGGGTTATTTTTAAATCTCTGTAAACCACTTCTTTCAAAATAGTGTGTAAACCACTCATAGGTCCACCTAATTTGTTCCTGGAATACAAAATCATCACTTGCTTGCTAGTCATAAAATGGATATCTACATATGACCCGTTGCCTCAAACCAATTGAATTAATAATAACTGTAGACAAACTTGGCATCAAGCATTCTTTGGTTTCATGAATAAAGATGAGCAAGATGCGGTCCCCAACATCAAAGAACCCACTTTACTGGAACTCATTGACATGAACAAAAAATTACCACACAGCCTTGGTGAATAATGGAATGGAAGCATGTACATGGTACAGGAAAAGGCAGGAAAGAAGGAGTTTGTAAGGTTTCTGAGGTTCCTGCCAAAAATATGCACATTCTTCCCCAAACCTGCCATGGTATGTGTAATATTAACAATGAGAGTTATTTATTTGGAAAAATTAATTATTTCCAGAAAACCCACACATCATGTTGGTGTTACTGAGAAAAGCATAATTTCTTAACAACTATTATTAGCATAAATTGTACTTTAAAAAATGGGACATAAAATGTGTGTGTGTGTGTTGGTGAGGATAATTTAAAGGTTAGTCCATGGGACGCAGCCCACCAGGACCTGGCTGAGATGGGTCATGTTTCAGAAGCAGCTCGATGGACCAGCATGGGGCGGGCATGAGCTAAGGGTGACCAGGGCTTGTCCTGACCAGATTTCTTAAAAACAGTGTTACTACTCACTGTTTCTCCTAAACCAATAATTAATCAATCAACAGGTATTTATGAGACACATTTCTCCCACTTTGTATTTTTATAATAAGGTCGTTGGAGTCAAATCAAGACCACCCTCCTCTTTACTAAGACTGATTTAGGATTTCCACGTGCCCTGTTGCCAGCAAGACATCACACAAGTACAGGGAGGAAAAACACTGAAAACTGAGGCTTCTGATGTCGATGCTTAGGTAAGTAGTTGATTTTCTTTCTGGCCTCCCCATGAAGATTGCTTTAGGTTGCTGAGCATATTTGTCTCCTCTGCTCTCTTTAGACAGCTCACCAATTCCTTCTCTCATTACAGAACAGCTGGTGCTAACTACTTCCTAATGTTTCTTTAATCAATTCCATCAGTTTTCTTTCCATCCATGCCTTAAGCAGATGAGGGAGAAAATGAAAGTTTCTAAGAGTTTAAAAGAGTAAAGTTCAAGAGAGGCTAAATGATGACTCAGCATCATTAAATATCAACAAAATTCAAGGCAACAGCTGGGCCCTAGATTTGTCTCCAGTTCCCCTACATCCTCACCACGCAAAGGTTAATCAAAGCCAGATGGGAGAGGGATTAGAGAGTGGGTAAGAAGGTGAAGGGATTAAGAAGAATTAGCAGTTATAAATACAGTGATGGGAATGTAAAGAACAGCATAGGGAACATAATCAATAATATTGTAATAACTGTGTATGGTGTCAGATGGGTACTAGACTTATCAGGGTGATCACTGTAAATTATATAAAATGTCTAATCACTGTGTTATACACCTGAAACTAATATAAAGTATGTCAACTGTAATTTAATTTTTTAAAAAATCAAATAAAATAAATATTTTAAAAGATTAATCAAAGAATGATTTTCATTTTTATGCCATGCTTACACTGTATCTTTGAATGGTAATTACAGCTTAACTGTTGCTACTATCTACAATGTTTTCTTCTAATTGACAAAAAAAATGTAGGCAAGGTTCTTGAAAGAGGAATTTATTAATAATGAAAATGGCACAATCATATACATGAGAAGGAAAGACCCTTTACACACATAAAGACTTCTAAATTTTTTATTTCTAATTAGCTAGCATTAAGAGTAGAGCATTAAAAAAAAACAGTACAGTAGCATGAACTTATCTGATCCATAGTTTAGGTAAAACGTCATTATAAATAAGATGGAGAAAGAAAAATCTTTCACTATCTATACCCCATATTGAACATGATCACTTCAGAAACATCACATAGTCCTGATACATAAATAATTATACCTTTATTCTTTGATATCATGGTTACTTTTTTCCTATTTATGTCCTTAATCTCTAAAGAAATAACTAAATACAGGTGAGGGGGAAACCCCAGGAGAAGGGATCATTTCATCTAGTCTGTAGTGGTAAAGTGTGTGAGTGGGGGGAGCTGTTTAACCTGTGTCTTACTAACTCATAGGAGTGCTGTAAGGTTTTATAAACTGCATGAGTCAAGGAAACTTCCAGGCAGATTCTCAACATCAATCACTTCTGGGTACCCTCCCACCTTCTCACCCCCAGCCAGGATCTGTTGTAGAGCACAATGCAATTAGTTGATTTGAGGATTGTGACCTTCACATCATTTTTTCTGCATTTATTGTTACACTGGGGACAGAATGAGCTAGGATCCATGACTCTTGCAGCTGGGTTGTAAATGAGGAAGGCTGGCCCCACCCATTCCTTCTGGTAATTGTTAAAAACATGTTAAAAAAAAATGTGACCCATATTTTTCTTGGCTAAAACATCTCAATTTAATAAAGATGGGTTATTCTCCTAAATCAGCTATTTCCTTATGGAATAACTATGCGGCCTTCACTTCTCATTTCAAAATGAAAATTCAATTCACAGGCTGATAGATGTCAAAATATCCATTAAGAAAACATGGAAATGACACCAAGACACTGGACCAACTGCTGAAAAATCATGAAATGGAAGGCACACTTATAAAGCAAGCTTGCAAGTGAATAATTAGATCAGGTATCATATTTGAGCCAACATTGTTTTAGAGCCTACAAAGAATATGTGTGCAGTTTCCATCTTTTTTTCAGAAGTAATATTCAGGGTTGTTTAACTACATTACAATTCACTATGTGGTTAAAAAAAAAAAAAAAAAAGGGGGGGGGGGAGGAAGGTGGGGAAGCCAACCCATGGCGACCAGATACTGCAGAAGAAAAAAGAAAGAAGAGGTGGGAATAAAATACGGTAAAGTAAATGGGACTTCAGGGCACATAAATGTGAACAAATACCCTTAAAACACTCCCATGATGGAAATGGAATTCAATTTATCAGATAAATGCCCCTTTATCCAGCACTCATGAAAATAAGAATCGTGTATATACACTCAATTATAAAGGCTACACTTATCTACAAGACTCCAAAGCACCTTATGAATTTTTTTTTTTAAGTTTGAGTTATTTACCATGCATTTTTAGAGCTAGCTACATTTTATTGTTTTCAAATAAGGTGATAGTCTTATTGAATATTATATTGCTAGGTTAATAAGAATGTTCTAATAATTAGAATATTTCATTCCTCAATCACACAGCCTAAAAGGAGAGTTTAGCCTAATGCTTTTAAATGACTACATGCCATTAAATTACCTTGGGGAATACTCTTTTGGAAAGAAGTTCTTACTGTTTCTATGAATCTAAGTTTTTGTTTTTTAACAAAAACAAATTATCCTCACCGAGGATAATTTGTTTTTCCATTTATCTTCAGATAGAGTAGGAGGGAGGGAGGGAGGGAGGGAGGGAGGGAGAGAGAGAGAGAGAGAGAGACATTGATGTGAGAGAGACACATCGATTGGTTGCCTCCCGCACGACCCCAACCAGGGCCGGGGACCAAACCGAAACAGAGGTACATGCCCTTGACCAGAATCGAACCCGAGACTCTTTGGTCTGTGGGCCAATGCTCTAATCACTGAGCAAAACCAGCCAGGGCTGAATCTGGGTTTTTAAATTTTGTTTTTCTGTTCATTTGTAGTTTGGGGGTTTTTTTGTTTTTTGTTTTAGATTCTACATATAAGTGAAACCATACGGTATTTGTCTTTCTCTGTCTGACTTGTTTCACTTAGCATAATACCTGCTGCAGGGGAATGCAGTAGAAAACATTGTGATATGTCTGCATGGTAACATTGTGATATGTTCACATGGTAACCACACTGTAAGGTATAAAAATGTCAAATCACTATATTGTACGCTTGAAATTAATGTTATATACCAACTATACTTAAAAAAAATTTTTTTAAGTTCTTTCTGGGTAGTTTGACCTGTCAGACTCATAGCTCTTTTGGCCCTTCACTTTGAACATCAGTGGATCTTCAGCGTGGAAACTGACTCTCTGATCTGCCCCACGGTGGTTCAGCTATAGCAAAGGTAGGGCAACAGTCTTTATTCCTGGACTGCAGCCTCCAGGTCTCTCCCTGAGAGTTTAGGACTTCCTTTATTCTTCCATGTAATAGGTGCGGAGCAGATATTCATGTAGCGCTAGATAATTTGCTCTCAAATGAAAAGGTCATAAAAAAGAAAATCAGAGACAGAGACCTGTCAGAATTCTCAAATCCCCACTTACTACCTGGCTTCTAGAAAACAGCAATCCTTCTTCAGCTCAGTCTGTGCTTCTCCTAAGTGTTCCACATGGTAACCTGCTCTTGTCTCCCTTTACATCCACCTAGGACTCTGCCGGCAAGCAGACATTCAAAAGGTGGCATTCTAGCCCTGGCCAGTGTGGCTCAATGGTTAGAGTGTCGGCCTACGCACCCAAAGGTTGAGAGTTTGATTCCCAGTCAAGGGCATGTACCTGGGTTGCAGGTTTGATCCCTGGCTCCAGTTGGGGCATTTGTGAGAGGCAACCAGTCAGTGTAGCTCTCTCACATTGATGTTCTCTCTCCCTCACTCCCTTCCACTCTAAAAATCAATGGGAAAATATGTTGAGTGAGGATTTTTTTTAAAAAATGACATTCTAGGGTTAATTTGTGATAAAACAAATTTTCTTTTTTATCTAACACAAATAAGTATAGGGGAAAAATTTTAAAGCTAAACAAATCTTCAGAAGTTTTACAAATACAATTAAGCATTTAGTAGTGACAAATGTCATTAACATTTATCAATTACCATTCTAATGAGCCCAGCAAAAAATGTCCCAGCAGTGGCTTGTTGCCTATGCTGAAGTTACAGAGAATTCATTAAGTAGGAAAGGAAACGAAATACTGAGATAAGGGAACTGCCTTCACACACACACACACACACACACACACAATCTGTTATCATGCATACTGTGCAAAATACCTGGATATCTTCAAGGCTTTCAATAGCTTTACTGTGGCATGTACTCAGCCCAGAGATTTAGTTTAGTTTCTGGTGTCCTCATAATGAGTGAAATTGGCAGTCATCAAGTTAAGAAAAAAAACAATAAGTGAACCAAATATTATCTTATGGTCATTCTATCCCTGGTCAGAAAGAATGTTCCAGATTGCTTTTGTTACAATGAAGACATTGTAACATACAATACCTGAATCAATAATAACTTATATGCATATACAATTTACTATTTTTTTTTATTAATTTATTTTTGTTACAGAGGTTTCTCCTTTTTTTCCCCATTGACACCCTCCTCCCCATCCCCCCACCCTGTCCCCAGCTTTGTTGTCCATGTCCATCACTTATGCATACATGTGCATAAGTTCTGTGGTTTATCTCTTCCCTCCCCCCCACCCCCTCTCCTGAGGGGTGTCAGTTTATACCCTACTTCCACGTCTCTAGGAATATACCCTAAGAAGCCTGAAACACCAATCAGAAAAAATACATGTACCCCCATGTTCATAGCAGCACTATTTACAATAGCTACAATTTACTAGTAATAGTGATGATTATTTAGCCTTCTCCTCCCCTTCTCCAAAGCTACCTGTTCAAAAACATGCTACAGCCCTGGCTGGTGTGGCTCAGTTGGTTGGGTGTTGCCTTGTACACCAAAAGGTCACCAGGACACATACCCAGGTTGCAGGTTCAATCCCTGGTCGGGTGCATACAGGAGGCAGCCAGTTGATGTTCCTCTCACATCAATGTTTCTCTCTCTCTCTCTCTTCCCTCCCTTTCTCTCTCTCTAAAAAATTCAGTAGAAACATATTTTGTTTTCAATTTTTATTAATTTATTTTTGTTACAGATGTTTCTCCTTTTTCCCCCCTGGACACCCTCTTCCCCATCCCGCCCCCTCCCACCCCCCTAGCATTGTTGTCTATGTCCACTGGTTATGCATACATGCATTTAAGTTCTTTGGTTCATCTCATCCATCCCCCCCGCCCCCTACTCTGAACCATATTTGTCAGTCTGAACCATACTTCTTTCTATGTCTCTGGGTCTATTTCGTTCATCAGCCCTCCTTGTTCATTATATTCCACAAATAAGTGAGATCATGTGGTATTTGTCTTTCTCTGATTGGCTTATTTCACTTAGCATAATACTCTCGAGGTCCCTCCATAACGTATCACCTCACACCTGCCAGAACGGCCGCCATCAACAAATCATCAAACAACAAGTGCTGGCGAGGGTGTGGAGAAAAGGGAACTCTAGTACACTGCTGGTGGGAATGCAGACTGGTGCAGCCACTATGGAAAACAGTATGGTGTTTCCTCAAAAAATTAAAAATTGAATTGCCATTTGACCCAGTGATCCCACTTCTAGGAATATATCCTAAGAAGCCTGAAACACCAATCAGAAAGAATATATGTACCCCGATGTTCATAGCAGCACTATTTACAATAGCTAAGATCTGGTAACAGCCCAAGTATCCATCAATAGATGAGTGGATAAAAAAGCTGTGGTACATATATACAATGGAACACTATGCAGCTATAAGAAAGAAAGATCTCTTATCCTTAGAAACATATTTTTTAAAGACATACTAGAGAAAAAGTGGGTAGCTACTAATTTAGTTAAAATTTATATAAAGATGTGGACTTTTCCTACCTATAAAATAAAAAATATTTTTCATTGCAGTAAGTCCTGTCATGTCTCCTGTAGGCAGGAATTAATTTAGACATGAGTTATTATGCAAAAGAGAAGTAATCCAAATGAGCTAACTTGTACTATGTGAGGTAGTTAAGTGCTGTTTCCCAAATTAAAAGACCAGAAACTAGAGAAGATCCAGGATTTGGCTAGGACATCTTTAGATATCATAAGCAGGGGCAGGGAACCCATTAGTTCTAACTCAGTTCACCCATCAATCAAATCAGCAAAGCATTTACTCTCAGCGCTGTAGCCTTGACCCAACCTTCACTCCCTCCCTGCCCATGATTAAACTCATCTTCAGTCTAACGGAACCCTCTAAACTTTATACATATGTATTGTCCTTGACAGCTTAAAAAAAATAGGATGCTGAGATACTTAACACAGCAATAATGTGATGTTGATTAATATGCTCAGGAAATTCAAAATTCTGGTGGAAGCATAAAGTACAAGCCTAACTCTAGACTGCAGCAAAAAGGCTCCTTTCTCTTCAGCAGTTCAATCCACCCCCACAAACTTAATATTTTATTTAAGACAAATGTCTGACTATTAACTATATTGAAACTACATCAAAGGCTTCTCATTGCATCTGACAAGAACAAGCATGCTACAAAATATTTAATTACTAAGCCTGCCTTCTGCTGTGACAGTCTCACCTCCTCTTCCTCCCGGGCCTCCTGAGGCGCAGTTACGGAGATGCCCTCGGAGACTCCCAGGCAGACAGCAATGCTCTCCCAGCACACCAGGCCCCGCTGCTTTCTTCCAGAATGCTTTCAGAATTCATAGTTTGAATTTCTTTAAATGCAGCTTATGTATAAAAATGTTTTGAGGGTATAAAAATTGTCACATCTTACTATATTTTAAAATTTTAAACTGGAAAAAAAATGTGCCCAAATTTGATGTTTTTTTAATAAAATACGCTTCTTCCAACAGAGGTCAAAATCCAGGTTAATTATATAATACAGGTAACAAGTGGTCTCTATCTTCTCTAGGCTTCTAACCAGTTCCACAACAGGAGTTTTGATTAAAGCTCTTCCCTGCCATGAAAAAAATAAACAAACAAACAAAAAAGCACAATTAATTGAAAAACAAGACTGGACATTGAAATGCACTTTTCCTGTAATACATTGCCAAGCTCTGTTCCTAAAACCACCAATCCTTTGTATTTACTTTCTTTGCAGGAAAGTTATCCTGCACTTTGCTAAGTTTTAAAAAAAAAAAAATCTTCTCCACAAAGAGTGTGTAATTCTTTTACTAAATCCTTAATCAAGTCCATTAACATTTTCTTGGGCTGTGGGTAGATAAAAATGCTGAGATTAAGTGAAACTGGAAATGTCATGTGGATTATGTGCCTAACATTTTTTCAATGCCATCCTCTCAGTGAACATCCTTCTTAAAGTTATAGTGTCTGTGTGAACTTCCTTTTATTTCACTGATCTTCTTTTTAAATCTTCTGTTACATGGAATTTTTTGTATATGTTAATACCAGCCAGTTTACCAGAAGAACCTGAAGCAATGTAGTCTATCTGATTCCCCTAATTAGACTCTCCTAAATCCTTCCTTCAGATGTCTTAGCCTGGATGAGACGCACTTTTAATTCAGGAAACACTTTCAGGCAGGTGGCTCTGAGGGGCTTGTAAGGAGTCTTAGGGAAGACAAAAACGCCAGTCATGTTCTATCTGTTAGATACCACTGGAACAGAGCCTAGGTCACCCGCTGGCTGGAGATGCCGGGATGAGTGGGTAGCCTGGTTTAAAAGGCAGATTCCTGGTAATATTGTTCTAACAGCATTCAGCAAAGTTGGCAGCACCTCCCAGGGGCCACGGCAGATATTCAGGGATTTTTTAAAGGTGTTCTCCACCATGCACATGGGATTAGAAAAGTATCCTCAATTTCCCTAAGTGTCCATTTATCCCTTCCTATCAGAAAGGAGTCATGAGTGAGGGGCTGCCTATCAGAGAAAGGGGCAGAGGCTCCAATCGGGGCCATGGGTGTCATCCTGACCCTTTATCAATTTCTTCTACAAGCTTGCATGGATTGTTCCGGTTTTTCTCTTTCAAAAGCCAGATGAAGATGTCTGGCCTGGGTGGGACCCGTCCATGAGGAAGCACCTTTGAGAGGGCAGCATTAGGAGCAAAAATAAAAGCCTAATTATAACCCCACCCACTACACTCATTAATGCCCACAATGGTCTCTTTATAAGATAGTTTATTTTTGTAACCGAAGTCTGGTTACGAATCCTGGGGAACAAAAGGAAAAAAACTATGGACGCTTGCCTGAAGCGCATGCTGAGAAAAGCAAATGGAAAAATAGAATGAAATGTAAGATGAGCCTGATAGAGGCAAGAGATACACTTTAATGAGGTTGTGTAACTGAAAGCATAGTGAAAAGTATCTACAGAGATACTTAAATGTAAGGACTTATGGCTACTCAAATGCTTTTCACAGAAACTGTCTATGAAAAATATTTCAGAGCATAACTCATGGGTGATATCTACGGTAATAAGAGAGAAAATATGACATAGCCCAGGAAGCTCTAGAACACATAGGGTCTTCATTTTAAATTTTCTCTGCCATTTGCTATCCCTTTGATCTTGGTAAATACCTTCAGCTCTCCAAGGCTTCTTTTCCTCATTTATAAAAGTTAAATAAGAAACAGTCCATTTATAAAGCCATTATGAGCAATAAATGAGGTAATCTGTGTGGAAATGTATTAACTGTAAAGAACTCAACAAGCATCGATTGTCACCAGACCCCCTGCGTGTGAGCAGGAACTGTGTGCTCCGGGTGGAGGTGCTACTCTCGGGCAAACGTTGAGAACCTGAGTGGGGCGCGGTTCCTAATGCTTACATTTGATGTTCTCTCACAAAAGCTGCAAACTCAGGGTCATTGGCATACAGTTCCAAAATTCTCATTCTTTCTTGAATTTCCTTTTTGAAAAGAGAAAAGAGGCGGTACATTGCATTAGAAAAACCTCAACAGTTTTTTAAAAGGAGTTCTAATTTTTATAAGGAATTTTGGCTTTCTGGGCTAACCAGGGGAGAGCTATAGGAAAGAATGGCCTTTTCAGAGAAAAGGACGGTTTGGATAATACATGAACTGCTCAGAATAACTCAGGCACATTTCTAAGGAATGGGGGGGAAAAGGGAGAGCATTTACTAATAATGGAGAAAGAAACCACGGCATGGGGAAGGAGGCACAGCTCAGATGTGTATACCCTCTGCATACTACAGTAAGTGGGAGATATCATGAAGTAAAAACTAATCAGGAAATACTTCTTTTCTTGAAGGTCATGTACACACATGTGCACACACGCACACTCACACACAGCAGCAGCAACTGAGCAACAATAGAAAAACAAAGTTTCCTACCTCTCTGGAAAGCCCACTGTTCTCATACATTTGTCTGATTTCTTCCCTGCTCAGACCATCAATCACCTCTCCTGGTGCAGCGCCGTAGAAGGGATGCTGAGGATAGGGTCCCCCGTACTGTTCGATTCCCACCACGTGGCTTTCATACTCAGGGTTGTACTTTACAGCATCTTCAGTGGATGAGAGGCTATTAGGGTGCCTGCTGGAGCCACAAAAGAGAAAAGTAGGACTGATTCAGGCTCTTGTTCAGATGTTCAACTACTTGGAAGATTGTTTACCTGTAGCAAGATTTCTGTTGGGGAAGAAAAAGAGGTGAACTGATACAAATGGGGGGAGGTGACTATGAAAAATATCCAGATCAATCTCAAAAATTATTTATCAGGTGTTATCATTATTAACTCTTTGACTACATGGCAACTGCCCTGTGGAATTTCTCCATGTCCCGTTCATCTTTATTTTCTCCACAGTTCCTGGCACTCAACAAATGCTGATGGGAAACATGCCTGCCAATAGATAGTATTTCGTGAAATGCACATGGCGCCATCACTTCCAGAACAAACAAATGAAAAATCAATGTGTGACACACAGAGAATCTGATAAAAGTATAAATATGAGGGGACTGGACCTCAATTCAGGTCTACAAATGTTTACTGAGCATTGATTAGGTGCCTAAGACTGTTCTAGATAGTAATGATATGAAGAATTTGTTGGAATCCCTCTCCAGAATGAGATTACAGTCTAATGAAAAGTTAGACTCAATAAAAAGTATAAGAACAATGATGGAAGCATGTCCTGGGTGCTCTAGGAACCTGGGAGGGGTGCCTCCTTAGCAAGCTGAGGGTGACGGAAGGAGACCTATCCCTAAACCAGTAGCTCTTATAGACTGTAGAAGCTCAAAAGCAAAGTACAACCAGGGACTGTAATCACATAACAACCCAAAAGGTCCTTGGATTGCTAGTCTAGTAAGTAGAACAGATTATACTTTCTCCATTAATGAAGCTACGCTTAACTAAAAGAAAACCAGATTTCTTTTCTTGTCAGATTCCTATCTAGATTTAAAACTGGAATGAGCCAAAGGGTAACAAACTAACAGATCTGGTCCTCACACAAGGGTCTCACCGTATCTCCATCACCCTTCCAAACCCTCCCAACCATGAAACAGGCATTTTGGCCATACTCAATGATGCCATTCCTTCAGTGTGCCTAACTTTGCTCATGCTCATTCAACCAGCTAGAAGGTGTCCCATCCTGCCCACCGTAGATATCTACTCTTCTGTCCAGCTAAATATCATAACCATCCTTAAACCTTCTAAGACTCTCTCCCCTAGACCACACTAACTCATCCATCATCTAGGCCCCTTAGCACCTTTTTCATATTGCTGTTTGTGTTTGTTTCCAATTTGACACCTTTTGAGGACAAGGACCATGTTTTGATTCAACTTTATAGTTTTCTCCCCTCCACCGCAGATTCCTACCCAATATTTGGCACATAGTCACTACTAAATGAATGGATAAAAAGAACATTTTATCCCACCAGAGAGCAATTTTCTTTATTTACCTAGAGGGCCTCTCTCTTTCTCTCCTCGCATTCTGAGCTTGAAGTGTCCTGACGAGGAAGAAGATGACAGCAGAAGAGACGAGGAGAAGTCCAACCACGGAGGCGATGGTGATGCCTATAACCAAGGGCTCGGACACAAACTCCTCACAGTGCTCGCCTCGGTACCACCAGTTCTCACCCACCCGGCACCTGCAATGAGAAGTGACTGAGTCTAAAAGTGGAATCACTCGGCTGAAAGTAATAATGAACAGCAGGCGCTTCGGCAGGGCTGAGGAAAAGTCAAATAAATGCTGACCACACGAAGCTTCAGTAAACAGGCAAATATGCAGGTTAAATGATCGTACGATTCAAGGCTGTACATGATGCCTTGCACAGACCCGGGAGGTCCTCAGTGACTATATGTAAATGATGGAATAAAAGCTTGACTAGACTTTAAGGAAGTATTCTATTCCACTTCTTTAGTTATGAAAAACATAAAACAGGTCCAGAAGGAAAGTGCCTGGAGTGAGAGGACACAATTAGTCAGCAGCTGGAACCCAGGTCCCCAGACTCCTCGTGTCCTTCCCCACACTGCAGAGATCCTCCAAACCCCAAGGCCGCAGACCTGTGCAAAAATGTCTTCAAATCCCAGAGCAGCAAGGACAGCAAGGAAATCACTGCTTTTCAAAATAATACTAATTTCTCTGGATACCAAGAAACTATTTTCCCCTTAGTTTCCTGGTTAAACTTCACACTTTCTCACATAGAAGAGTCTGAATCATTTCTACCTAGGTCCTCTGTTTTTGGCAGTGTGCCAACACTTGACCTTTTTCACATCCACAAATCGTCCTCTTGTTTATTCTCAGCATTCTCTCCTTTTACACCATGTGACTGTGACTGATGGGAGGTTGATATGTTCTTTTCTTTTTTTAATGCTCACCTGAGGATACTTTTCCATTTATCTTCAGATAGAGTGGGAGGAAGAGAGAGAGGATGCATCGATGTGAGAGAGACACATCGATTGGCTGCCTCCCACATGACCCCGACCAGGGCAGGGACCGAACCACAACCGAGGTTCATGCCCTTGACCGGAATCGAACCCACGATTCTTTGGTCCACAGGCCGACGCTCTAACTGCTGAGCCAAACCAGCCAGGGCTGGGAGGTTGATATGTTCTGTTTTGGTTTAGGAGAATGGGCAGGAAAGGACAGTCAGGCTACCTGTATCTGCTCATCTGTCTGCTGCATTTCCTTTGGTTCTACCTTTAAAAGAAATGGATCTCAGGTATTTAAAATAAAATATATTTGTTATAACTTCAAAGACTTTAAATATTTCTTTATCTCTGAATACTCAGTAGAACCAGGAGCAGCCCAAAGCCATTAAAAACACAATCCAAATAGAATAAAACGCCTTTGTTTTCACTTTCAGACACAGTATAAAGTGTTGATCTTATGCCAAAACCTAATTTAAACACCAGTTGCCTTACCATCCCCTCTAAGAACCACAACACGGAGATCAACAACTACTCTAAGTACTCTCAGTGGGACACTAGACAGTGTTTTTTTTACAGGTCCCTCAGAGCATAAAATAAAATAACCATTTGAATTTGGTATAATTCAGGCCTTTTATCTGACTCAGTCTTCACATGAGAAGTAGATGGTATCAATCTATTGCCTAGGTATAACTTTTATAATAAATATTGCTGTGATTATCCTAAAATCATAGGTATAGACCCTTATTCTTCAGAGGAAGTATCTATAACCTTGTGAAGCCAAAATCCCTAACTACACCATACCTACAAATGGCCCCATGTCCGGGCATAATGTCACACTTCCCATCATTGAAGCAGAAGTCAGGCTGTAGGTCACAGAGGCTCTGACAGGGCCGTTCTTCCACACTCAGGTACCCAGGATAGCATCTGCACTCTGCTTCTCCACTCCAGGGATTGACCAAGCACTCCGAAAACTCATTGCATGCCTGAAATTTGCAAGGGTTGGCTTGATCACCTAAAACAGCAAATAAACCAGAAAATGATGCAAGGAAAGTCAAAGCACAGGAGCTGGGGTACATGAAGCTCCTCCACTAAGGCTCCCTGCTCCAAAGTACCATCAGACAACCCCTTTCCTGAACCATTAAAATACACCATCACCACCAGTACCACAAAAAATGTCTGACTCATCCTAGGAATCTTTCTTTCCTAGACCCTTCAGAGGGAACATGGCTCTGACAACACCTTGATTTTAGACTTCTACCTTTCAAAACTATGGTCCTTGGCTACAGCAGTGCTCGGAAACTCATACAGGGGACCACTGAAAAAGTGCTCTTCTAAAAAGGAGCGCATTCAGAAGTGCTGACAGACAGGCCATTTCTACAGCAGGATTCCACTGTGTATTTCCTAAGGCTTCACAGTCTCATTCTGTATACAAATTATGACTTTGTACTCAGAAATCACTATAATCCCGGCCTAGCAGTGAGGGATAGGCATGTGCATAGAGAGTGGGAAGGATGATATTACATGGCTCCCTTTGTTGGTGGAAGTTCAAGAGTTTCTGTGAAAACAAGATAGGCAACAGAGAAGTCAATCTTGTCTCTAGCCAATCTTGAGGTAAAATAATATTTTAATCTGAAGCTCGTTAACTAAAAATATACAGGTAGTAGGAAAATTCTTTTTAAAAATTCTAAAACATTGTGATCACACTGTGGGTTTGGGTAAAGGTCTGGGGGAAGAAAAATAGAATCTCTAAGAGGGAAGAGATAAACATGGCTCTCTTTTGCTCCAGACCAAGGAGAGAGACTAAGACTCGTATTTTAGTCATGTAAATAAAAGACTGTAGCTTTAAAGTCTTTTCCAGTCCTTTGTACGGGTTAAAAGTGGAAGCCCAGGATACATGGCCCTCTGAGTAAAAGTACCTGAATGAACTTGTGGAAAAACAAAGGCAGACCTGGAGCTAAGTTTGGGAAAAGAGACTGGGATTTAAATTGTAAAATGAATTATGTCTAGTTTTCTAGGGGGAGGCTAACAGAGGGATTGTTGGATCCAGAAAAATGAGAATGAAGAAAATATGAAGAGGATGTAGAAAGACAGCCAGAGTACCATGGTAGGTAGCTTGGTCTAAAAAGTTGGCAAATAGGAAATGACTTTGGGAGTGGGGTGGAAGAGGTTGATGGGGGAAGAAAGGGGGACATCTGTAATACTTTCAACAATAAAGTTAAATTTAACAAAATAAATAAATAGTTTCTTATGTATAAAAAGAAAGAAGAAAAGAAATGACTTTGAAATGGTTGTTGAGGAAGTTTAGGATATGCCTAACAATATTTTAAACGATCTGCTGTGGTATAATAAAGCCTTCTCCGTCACCTTCATATCATAAGCAAATATCTGATAGAATCAACTATCTTGTTGTAAAGGTGCTTTAGGAAAGTCAAAAATGGGACTGTGGCCCTGGCCAGTTTGGCTCAGCAGTTAGAGCGTCGGCCCGCGGACCAGAGAGACCTGGGTTCGGTTCCCACTAAGGGCATGTACCTTGGTTGCAGTTTGTCCCCGGCCCCAGTTGAGGTTGTGTGGATGGCAACCACTCGATGTGTCTCTCTCATGTCGATGTTCCTCTCTCTCTCTCTTCCTCCTTCTCTCCCTCCCGCTCTATCTGAAGATACATGCAAAAATGTCCTCGGGTGAGGATTAAAAACAAAAAAAATGGGACTGTGATCTATATTGGGTTTTCATACAGAACAACCACAAGGATCAAGACAAACATGAGGTTGGAAATTAAGGAGAAGAAACTCAGAGCTCGAGGTGATGAAGAGATATTTAAGTTCCCTATTCATTCCTAGAGATATTGGGGGTGGGAGGGACATGGATGCAGGTGTTACACTGCACGTGGGAAGCACTAATGCCAGTTCACTTGAATATTAGAGAAAAAGGTGACCCTATAAATCTGGATGACTCAGCATGCAGCTGACATGTGAGTTACATATAAAATTGAGGTAAATGCACTTACTTATTCTACTTCCCTTTTTTTTTAAGTGTATTGACTTTAGCAAAAGGTTTTATAAATTATAGCTGCTTGCATTTGTATGGCTAGTCAAATGCAAACATATGTTATTTGTTTAATCCTTAGAATAGCCCCATGAAATACATAGGCCAGGTAATATTATCCCCATTAAATTTTTTTAAATTTTTCAATTAGAGTTGACATAAAATATTATATTAGTTTCATGTGAACAACATAGTGATTAGACATTTATATAACTTATGAAGTAATCATCTCAAACATTATCCCTATTTAATATATGAGAGACTAAGGCTCGGAGATAAAATAGCTCATCTAGGGTCATACAAATGATAAATGGCAGAGCAGAGACAAGAAATCAGGCCTTCCAAATTATAATGAATTGCTTCTTCCACTACACCATATAGCAAAGAATGTGCAACAGGCCTTAGAGAACTCAAATGGCAAGAGATTTAGATATTGGAAGATTAGCCAAATCATTTTCTTCACTTTCAATGAATAATGATCCTTCAAGGATTTCAAAGGAAAGGATGTTTGTTTCTTTCTCAGTTAAATAATAGAGTTGACTTTCAAAGAGAGTAAAAGGCACTAGAGAAATATGAACCCAGACATTCCCCTTACTCCCACCCGAAACCACTCTTCTCTGGTGTGTGGAAGATAAAAAATAACCAGATCTGAGGATTCAACATTCTTCTCTGCATCCAAGTCTTCCAAATAAAAGTAATGGTTCATTTCATTAATTCACAGTATTTTTTAGTACCTTCCATATGCAAGACAAGGTGATTACTAAAACAGATAAAGTCTTGCCCAGCCAGTGTGGCTCAGTGGATTGAGTGTCGTCCCATGGACAGAGAGGTCCTGGTTTGATTCTCAGTCAGGGCACATACCTAGGTTTTGGCTCGATCCCCAGTGGGGGGTGTACAGGAGGCAGCCAATCAATGTTTCTCTCTCACATCGTTGTTTCTATCTCTCTCTCCCTTCTTCTCTCTCTAAAATATAAATAAAAACATATTCTTAAAAATGTGGAGAAACAATATATCTATATTAGACTTACAATAATGGAAAAGGATAAAACAACTTAGGAAAACAATATAGAAGGAAAGACAATTCTAATCTAGTGGGCTTGGCACTGTAGAAATGGAATGAGAACAGATCCAGTAAAAGAGAGAGCCAGATGGAGTAGGTTGAAAGGGAATGGGAGGTAAATAAATAAAGATAATATGTATGGTATATTCCTAGAAGTGGGATCACTGGGTCAAATGGCAGTTCAATTTTTAATTTTTTGAGGTAACACCATAGTGTTTTCCATAGTGGCTGCACCAGTCTGCATTCCCACCAGCAGTGTACTAGGGTTCCCTTTTCTCCACACCCTCACCAGCACTTGTTGTTTGATGATTTGTAAGAAGCCTGAAACACCAATCAGAAAGAATATATGTACCCCTATGTTCATAGCAGCACTATTTACAATAGCTAAGATCTGGAAACATTCCAAGTGTCCATCAGTAGACAAGTGGATAAAAAGCTGTGGTACATATACACAATGGAGTACTATGCAGCTGTAAGAAAGAAAGATCTCTTATCCTTTGAGACGACATGGAGGGACCTGGAAAGTATTATCCTAAGTGAAACAAGCCAAGCAGAGAAAGACAAATATCACATGATCTCAGTTATTTCTGGAATATAATGAACTAAACAAACTGAAGAACAAAATAGACCCAGAGTCATAGAAGTAGGGTTCAGACTGACAATCCTCAGAAGAGGTGGGGGAGGGAAGGGATAAACCACAGAACTTATATGCATGTATGCATAACCGATGGACATACACAACAAAGCTGGGGATGGGGTTGGGGGAGATGGGGAGGAGGGTGTCAATGGGGGGAAAAAGGAGAAACATCTGTAACAAAAAGAAATTAATAAAAAAAAGAAAGTAAAAAAAAAGATAACATGTATGCACAACCCTTTGAAAAGAGAATGATATTGATGTCCTCAGAAGAGATATTTTCTAATTATCAAGATGTAGAAAATTTGCCTGACATAGTACTTTCTTACCTACAAGTGTTGAATTCACCTTGACTCAGTGCAGAAGAAAATACATAAGACTGATTACTGGATTCCACTAAGAAAACAGCAAGGTAATCAATATCATTACCTGATTCCACATCAAGGGAGTATTTATCAATAGCCAAGTTCATAGTTTGATAGGCAGTGGTGCAAAAGTCTTCCAGAATCATGTATACAGCATTGTTGACATTAGGAGGGACAGACTTGGCGAACTTCATTCTACTGTTCACCACAATACTGCCATTTCTGAAGTTCAGGATTTCTAAATTCTGGAACCCTGTAAGATTTGACTGGAGATAGGGAATCAGCTACAATACAGGAAAAATAATCAGTTTATTGATAAGGTTTTGCATTTTGTTCAACACAGAAGAAAAAAACTTAAACCAACAAACATGAACCCCTCCCCTTTTCCAAAGTATATGCTATTTACATTATTTAAACTGTTCATCAACAAAAGTATCCATTGTAACTACCAATCTGTACTTTTCAATCCCTTCGCCTTTTTCACCTAGTCCCCATCCCCTCTAACAACCATCAGTATGTTTTCTGTACCTATGAGTCTGTTTCTGTTTTGTTTGTTCATTTATTTTGTTCTTTAGATTCCACATATAAGTGAAATCATATGATATTTGTCTTTCTCTGACTGACTTATTTCACTTAGCATAATACCCTCTATGTCCATCCATGCTGTTGCAAATGGTAACAGTCATGGGGATGTAAAGTACAGCATAGGAAATATAGTCAATAATATTGTAATAACTATGTATGGTGTCAGTTGGGCACTGGAAATATTAGGGGGCACACTTTGTTAAGTATATGATTGTCCAACCACTATGCTATACACTTGAAACTAATACAAAATAATATTGAATGTAAACTGTAGTTGAAAAAAATTAAGGGAAAAAAGAGGATCAGTTGTGAATTATTAGAGAGTCATGAGATTTTAATAGTGATATTTAGGAACCCCATGGAACTCACAGACAGTTTTAGATATCAGAGAGTTTATTTAATCTGTTTCACTTAAGGATCACAACAGTGAAGATGTCATAGGTTCCCACAAAACACTGGTCTCACAATAAACTCTGAAAAAAATCTTAAACTTGTTTTAGTCCTAAAAGTCATGAACACAATCTTCATTATCTAAGTTGTCACATCACCCTCAGACCACATTTGTGTTTTCTGTTTCTTGTGTCCACCTGTCTTATTGTTTTTCTACCAACCCTAGGCCATGACACTATTTGTAGCTGATAAAAAATGAGTGTCTACAGCAGACCACACTTTCCTTGGCTCAGATCTTATGTGTTGAGGGGAAAGCGGTGGGTTCACACATGAATACTCACCAAAGCCTATATTTCACTTCTTGTGCTTACCAATTCTAAGAATCTTTGCTCCAGGGCTTTATATTCCAAAGAATTTTTATTAAACAGATCTTCTGAAAACATCATGTTAGTCACTCGAAGGCTGAAGAAAACCAGCAAAGCTCCCATGGTCTGCGTATAATTTGAGTCACCTCTTTTTGTGGGCCGAGCCACAATCTCTGTGGAGTGAACATTTGTAGACATTTCCACATAACTACCAACTTTGCCATTTTCCTCTGGGATTAGCTCAGGCTGATAGTAATCTGTGCCTATCCGATCCAGTTCTAATGAAATATCCTGTACGCCCATAATTACTTCATCCTCCAGCAGGGAGGGGCTTGTGGTTGGAGGTAATTTGGTAGACTGTGTCATGGAAGCTTTCAACCAGAGCTTGTCAATACTCTCGGGTGTACTTGCCAATGTGTCTCCAGACGATTTCCCCAGGGAAGAAGTTTTTGCCCAAACTACATCTGATTCTGGCAATTCGGTCCACAAAGGTTGCATATCTGGCTTCAGTGTTGAAATCTTGCTATCAAACTGTTCACGATTGGATGACTCTGTAGTTTGTTCCATATCTTCCTTTAGAAAGGGATCTACTTGATCTGGTTTATCAGTAGAAGCAGAGATTGCTGTAGATGTCAGTAGAGGAGGTGCTTTGGTAACTGAGTAATAATCAATGTCGGGTATCTCTGATGTGTGCTTGGAGAGAATTAGAGAGGATTGAGTTGTTCTCTCTGCAAAGATGGGCACAGTAGGGCTGTCAAGGGGCTCTTCCTCTGCAAAGTATGTGGATCTATCAAAATGTCCATATTTTGAGAGCTCAATACTTTGGTCTATGGAATCTATTTTGTCATCTATAACTAGTTTCTCATCTACACCCTCAGTTGGCAAAAGTGAATCCCCATCTTCCAGCCATGATTTGGACAGTGGTTCAGTGCTCTTCTCTAATGAAGTATCACTCCATGGCCAAGTAATCAGATTCATCTTTTGCCCCGACCCTGAACCTAAGCCACTCTCAAATATGAACTCTTTTTCCATGGATGTATCTGGCATTAAAGTGCTCACTTCTAATTGGCCTTTGACTTTGGAGGCCAAAGAATCCAAGCCAAAAGGTGTAGTTACTTTCTGAGTAAGAAAATCTAATGTGACAGAGGAGATCAGATCTGGTGAAGATGTCAAATACACCCCAGAGTCTTCCGTAGGTGATATTGTTTCTTTTGGCACAGGATGAGTGAATGGACTTGAAGGCGATGGATCAACAGAAAGAAAACCTTCTGACCCTTCAACTTTGGTTAATCCTAAAAATAAAGTTTTCCATTAATTAATCTACAGCATTACTAAAATATATTCCCAGTCCTCCTAATAAAACCAGCTTCCTGTTTGTTTGTTTTTCCTATTAGATTAGGAATGAAAGTTTCTGACTGTTACTTTGCTATATCCAGCAAACAAAAAGACAATCTGATTATGTCTTTGTGGTGTGGTACAATCACTCACGAATATACCCCCTTTCCTTGAGAATAACAAGATATTGGCTATTGAAATAATTCATCTTTAAGCACTTGATTTTTTTTTTTTTTTTTTTTTTTTTTTACTCCATGAAAATAAAGAGCTGCTGGTAGCCATATTGACAATAAACACTGAATGTAGTGAAAATTTAGGAAAAAATTTCCCTAGGAAATTTTGTTTGTCTTTGAATTTCTATTTTGTTGGTATATTTATTGTTCATTATCCTTCTAGTTCACATAATGTTCAAAATCCTGGACTCCTTCATAGTTTTGTTCATCTTCCTCTTTCACATGTATACTCCATGCCTGAGTCACATTGGTTTTTCTTTTCCTTCACAACTAAATCATCTACTTAATTTTCATTTCTTAATCTCTGCTGATATCACCTTAGTTCAGGATCTCCCCTTCTGAAGCATAATACAAGCTAAAAATCGATATACCTGGCCCCTACAACTAACCCTCTTAAAAGCTAGTGGGAAAATCTTCTTTGATGATCTTTGTTTACCACTCCAATATTCATGTAAGTAAAGTAGTTATCTAATAGTAATTTAATTATATATATTTTAACTATGTCTATTGATTTTAGAGAAAGAGGGAAGGAGAGGGAGAAACACTGATCAGCTGCCTCCCGCAGGCATCTTACTGGGGATCGAGCTCAAAACCCAGGCATGTGTCCAACCAAGAATCAAACCAGCAACCTTTTGGTGCATGGGTTGACGCTCAACCAACTGAGCCACACTGGCCAGGGCTAATTATATACTTTTAATGGGACCTTCAAAATATCTATTATCCTGGACGGTGTGGCTCAGTGGTTGAGTGTTGACCCATGTACCAAGAGGTTGCTGGTTCAATTCCCCATCAGAGCACATGCCCAGGTTGTGGGCCAAATCCCCAGTGGGGGGCATGCAGGAGGTGGCCAATTGATGTTCTCTTTCATTGATGTTTCTCTCTCTCTCTCTCTCTCTCTCTCTCTCTCTCTCTCTCTCTCTCTCTCTCCCCCCCCCTCTCTCTCTAAAATCAATAAAGAAAAAAAATTTTTAATCTATTAATTGATTCCTACCCCAGCCCACCAAGTTCATTTCCTATTATTTTTCTCCATTCCAACCAATTAAATCTGATTGCTCCCTTCTCACACAACTTTCCCAAGACATTTCCTCCTAATGCACACAACCATGCTTTTCTATTAACCACAGTCTCTTCCTCTCCTCAAAACCCTTGTCATCTGATACAATAAAGTAAAGAAATATGAAAAGTGAGTCAAATTTCTTACCATCTTCTAATAAGTGAGATCCAACAGTCCTTTCCTCAGAAGCCACAGGCAAGCCAGTCCGAAGCACTGCTGGGGTGACAGAATGAAGAGTCAAGCTGCTAGCCTCTAAAACCTCTGGGGAAGAACTGAGGCCCACCTTCGAGGGAAGTGCTAATTTGGGTGTAGACACTAAATCACCCAAAGGTCTTTCTGACCAGAGTTCCCTGCCAGTGGTTGAGGGAGGACCAGAGCTGAAATCAAGTGGTGAAATATTGTTGGTTGTGGATTCATCTGCTGAGGGCCATTCAGCTTGAAGGGTATTATCCTAGGGGGGAAAAAAAGGCTAAATCATATCATAGATAAAAAGAAACACATAAAAATGATTTTAAATATTACCTATCTATCCAAATTCCCAGGTTGGGGAGAAGGAGGACCTGGGCTCTAGAGTCAAACAGATCTGTAATCCAATCCCAATTCACCACGTACTAGTTGCAAAATCTAGAGAAAAATCATGTGCCTCATGAACCTCACCCAGAAAGTGGGGATAGATAAGATAACATATTTAAAAGATTCCAAACAAAGTGAATTTGTGGAAGAAAATATTGTTTTTCTTGCTTTAGATAATACCTTTTCCTCGATCTTAGCTTAAAGACTTAAATACACAGAAGTTACTAATATCTGTAATTTGTTGTCAAGGACCTAAGCACATTGCCCATAGCAGAAAAGAACAATTAGCAATTTTATTCACCATTCTGAAAGGTATTTAATAAATTATGGTACTTGTTTTGATAAGAAATGCCACCACATCAAAACGAGGTCAGGTTACCTCAAACAAATAGTGATACCTGTGAAATGGTATCACACTTACAAAAGACAATTTTTCTCTTCCCAATGACTTTTTACTAATGTAATACTAATCTTATATTCAAATTTAGCTTCAGGAATAGAAGCATCATCTTTGAGTGTGCTAATTATTTAACCCTATGAAGATTAGTCTACATAAAAACGTTTACTAATGATGCTAACAGGTAAAATGGCCATGACATTTGGTGGGAGTTTTTATGTTTTCATCTATGCTGGGTTATGAATAACAAAAAAAACAAAAGTGCCATATGCATAGAATTCATAAAATATTTCTTGGGTGAAAACTGAAAAAGAAACAGAACAATCATTCTCTACCCTAAATAGCATGGAAACTTTTTAAAAACAGGCCCCACATTCCAGACATTCTAACTGAATTGGTCTGAGAATGGGACATAGACATGATACTTTTAAAAACTCCCAAGGAGACAATATAGCCTGATCGTATTCTGGTTGTACTATTCCAGCCTGGGTCTCTAAAATATTTATTTAGATGTTCAATTGTTAAATTTCTCATTAACTGAAACTTCTAAGAAATCTCCCACATGTATAAACCTGCCTGAAGACTAGAATTCATGGAATAGCTATGATCAAAATGAAACCCGTGAAAATTAAGAATAAGAAACTCTGAATGGAACCCCTTCCTCCTCCTCCAGGAGATTCCTGCCACTGGTAATGAATTTTCACTGACATACACTCACAAGCCTCATATGCTTTTCAAACAAAAGCACACTATTTTAAGGTAGCTAACTACAGTTCAGTCTATGGCTATTAAATAAAACCGAACTGACTGGCCTATGGAGAGGTTCAACCCAATGTCATGACCTAATTAGTCTTTTATGCTTTGCCTACATATCTCCCTTTTTCTTTCCATCAAGGATCTATGTGAGAAAGATTTAGACAGCACACTCTCCCAATCACAAGGGAGTTAACATGGGGCAAGAAATTACTGGGCATGTCCTATTTTATCCCTTCTTCCAGTGATACATGCATTGGAGAAATAACGACGGTAGATCATTGGGAATATGTATACATACCGTCAGTTTCATATACAATTTCTAAACTGAAAGCACTCTGTCAAGTAAACTAATTTACTTACTCTGTCCAGTAACCATCACTTCCTACCTGTCCATGCTATTTTAATTAGGTCCTATTTTAAGTGGGCCACCATGCTAGTTATTCTTTATTTGACACTACCCCAGATCCTCCTCTTCTCTGTGCTGTGCACTGGGAGGCTAACCCCCACTAACTTCATCATTCCTGCTCCCTCACCATCTGGTCTTTTGTTTGAGTTTGCCTATTTAGAAGCACAAGTAGAAGATCAAAGGACGGGAAGAGTGAGAGGTTGGGGTATTTCTTCCCTGCTTCCTCCAAGCCTCAATGCTGTGTCTCTTGCACAGTTGCAGCTCCAGCTCTCCTTGGGCTCTGAAAATAGCACTTCCTGCCCTTGCCCTGTAATCCAATGGTTGGTAATGGTTTCTCACTGTGGTTAGTCTCTGCATGCCTCAACATCCCTTTCTTACTGCCTTAACCTTGCACACTCTACCATCTAGGTGACTCTGTAACTTCTGAGACCTTGGCTGAGCCATGTTTTCTAGTGCAGTACATTTCAAAAACCCATAAAATTTTTAATCATTTCTGACAAAAGGTGACTGCAGTTGACCCTTGAAAAATGTGGGCATTAGGGACACTGACCACCTTCCCACATAGTGAAAAAATTTGCATATAACTTTTGAGTCCCCCAAAACTTAACTACTAATAATCTATTGTTGACCAGAAGCTTAACTGATAACATAAACAGTTGATTAACACATATTTTGTATGTTATATGTATTATATATTGTATTATTACAATAAGATTAGTTAGAGAAAAGAAAATTTGTTAAGAAAATCATAAAGAAGAGAAATATAGTTGTAGTACTATATAATATAGTTGTAGTAATATAGTTGTAGTATTGTATGTATTTGTTGGGGGGGAAAAATCCCCATATAAGTGGACTCACACAATTCAAACCTGTGTTGTTCAAGGGTCCACAGGACATAATTCATAATGAAACACAAATGGCCAAAAAGAGAAATGAGAATCAATTAAAACAACAAAGCATGAACCAAAAATGGTATTATTCTGATTAAATTTATAAGAAATAAAGAATCTAGAAAGGAAAGGGGGAAGTAATGAAAAGTAAATGGCGCAATGTTAGTTAATATTTTTTGGTATTGTGGCTTTGGTCAAAAGACATATCTGAGCATGAAACTGGAGTATATGCCCTGGGTCTGTTGAAATTAAATATATGAGAGAAAAGAAAGATATATATAAAACAAAGAAGATGAAGGTCATCCTTTAATGACTAGAAGTAACCGTAAATGATCTATTAAAAAGGAAAAAAATCGGGATAAGAAATTACCTCTTGGGATTTCTCTGTCAGAAGTAAACCTGAGAAACTTCCAGTCAAGATGACAGCATAGGTTATCATGGTACTCACCTCCTCCCACAACCACATCAAAATTACAACTGAACTACAGAACAACCATCATTCAGAACTGCCTGCAATCTAGCTGAATCTAGTCCTACAACTACAGACTTAAAGAAGAAGCCACATCAACACTGGGAGGAGAGGCAGAATGGGCTGGTCCACACCAATGTGTGGCAGATAAAAATCGGAGGCATATCTCAGCTGTGGAGGGCCCCCTAAGGAGCAGGGGGGTCCCAGCTCCATATCTGGCCCCCAAGCCCAGAGTTCTAGTGCTGAAAAGAAAAGTCTCCATAACTTCTGGCTGTAAAAACAGTGGGGATTGTGTCTGAGTGAGATGAGGGCTTCTAGAGTCCCAGGTAGTTCCTTTAGAGCCTGCACACAGACTTGTTCAGACTCACTCCCTCTGAGCTCCAGCACTGGGATAGCAGATCAAAAGGTTCTGGGGATATAGGGGAGGAACTAAATTGTCTAGAATTAGGGTGAGAGCTAGGGGGGCAGCTTTCTCCCAAACAAAAGTGCTGATAGAGGCCATTGTTCCTTTCATGTGCCCTGTCTTCACAGAGTTGGCAGGCAGGCACCATACTGAGTCTCCTTCAACCTAGTTATCACTGTTTGCCCTGCCCTGGTGATTCCCTGAGACCCACCACACCCAACTCTGCTGGCCTACCCAAGCTGTTTCCAGTGGTTTTTCCATATAAATGGCCTGTCTTGGCTCATGCTTCAGACTTTCCTAAAATCTCTCAAACAAGCAGCATCTGGCCTCAGTGTGCCCTGTACCTCTTGCTAAGTGGCCCCAGACCTGGCACTAGTGGCAGCCAGTTGTGGTTCACAGTGTGGCCTCTCCTGGGCACCTCCAAGCTCAGCACAAGTAGCAGACATCTGCAGATCACTTTGTAGCTCAATCCAGGTGGCCCTGGGCAGAACACAGGCCGTAGCTGACTTTGGCCTGTACCTCCTGGGAGGCCTTAGAGCCAGCACACCTGGTAGACAGCTTTAGATCACATTGAAGCACCACCCAACCACCTCCACACATTCATTCCACAGCCACACATTCAAGGGGAAGACTCAGTGGGCACCAGAGCCCCACTGAAGTAAGTCCTGCTCTGTGAGGCTATCATCAATAAATCAGCAAACAACAAGTGTTGGCAAGAATGTGGAGAAAAGGGAACCCACATGCACTGTTGGTAGAAATGCAAATTGGTACAGCCACTATGGAAAACAGTATGGAATTACCTCAAAAAATTAAAAATGGAATTGTATTATGACCCAGAAAATCCACTTCTGGTACTTTATCCAAAGAAACCTGAAACACAAATTTTAAATAATATATGCACCCCTATGTTCATTGCAGCATTGTTTACAATAGCCAAGTTATGGAAGCAGCCCAAGTATCCATCAGTAGATGAGTGAATAAAAAAGTTGTGATACATTTACACAATGTAATACTACTCAGCCATAAAAAAAAAGAAGAAAATATTACCCTTTGCAATAGCATGGATGGACCTGGAGAGAATTATGCTAAGTAAGATAAGCCAGTCAGAAAAAGACAAGTACTGTATGATTTCATTTATATGTGGAATCTAATAAACAAAATAAACTAACAAGCAAAATAGAGACAGACTCATAGAGAAAGAGTAGGCTGACAGCTGGGGTGGTGAGGGCTGGTTTGGGAGTATAGAGGGATTGAGCAAAAAAGAGAGAAAAACATATGGACATGGACAACAGTGTTGTGATTGCTGGGGAGTGGGGGGGGTGGAGAAAGGTATAGGGGAGATAAATGGTGATAGAAAGAGACTTGACTTTGGGTATTGAACACACAATGCAATATATAGATGATGTGTTGTAGAACTGCACCTGAAACCTATATAATTTTGTTAACCAGTGTCATCCCAATAAATTCCATAAAAAGGAAAATAAATAAATAAAATAAAGATAATGGCTGAGAACTTCCCAAATGTACAGAGAGCTTTGACCATCTAAGTTCACAAAGCTCATAGGACCCAAAGCAAATTCAAATTCAAAATATCTTCTCTAAGACACATTATAATAAAACTGTCAAAATCAAAAAACAAAGAGAGAATCTTAAAAGTAGCGAGAAGAAAGTAGCTTATCACTTTTAAGGGAACCTCCATTAGGCTGTAAGGTTTCCTCAGCAGAAACCTTACAGGCTAGGAAAGAGTGTGATGATATATTCAAATGGCTAAAAAGAAAAAAACTTGCCAACCAAGAATACTTCACCCAGCAAACTCATCCTTCAGAAACAAAGGAGAGATAAAGATATTACCAGAAAAACAAAATCTGAGGACATTCATCACCACTAGACCTGCCATACAAGAAATGCTAAAATGAGTTCTTCAACCTGCAATGAAAGAATGCTAATAAGCAACATGAAAATTTACAACACACTGGTAAAGGTAAGTATACAGTCAAATACTATAATACTGTATGTAATATTCTGTGTTAACTACTTAACTTTAGTAAAAAGGTCAAACAAAAGTATTAAAAAATAACTATAGCCACCATGATTTGTTAAAGAATACACAATATAAAAAGAGTTAAACCCTAGCCAGTTTTGCTCAGTGGTTAGAGCGTTGGCCAGCAGACCAATGGGTTGTGGGTTCAATTCCGGTCAAGGGCACATACCTCCGTTGTGATTCATTCCCAGCCCTGGTTGTAGTCGTGCAGGAGGCAACCAATTGATGTGTTCCTCTCACATCGATGTTTCTCTCTCTCTCTCTCCCTCTCTCTCTCCCTCCCACTCTATCTGAAGATAAATAGAAAAATATTCTCATGTGAGGATTTGAAAAAATAAAATCAAAAGAGTTAAATTGTGCGCCGGCTAGGTAGCTCAGTTGATTGGAATGTCATCCCATACACCAAAAGGTTGTGGGTTCAATTCCTAGTCAGGACACATACCTAGGTTGTGGGTTCGATCCCCAGTTGTGGCACACACACAAGGCAACCAATCAATGTTTTTCTCTCACATTGATGTTTCTCTGTCTCTCTATCTCTCTCTCTGCTACCCCCCACCCTCACTCCCTCCCTTCCACTGTCTCTAAAAATCAATGGGAAAAATATCCTCGTGTGAGGATTAAAAACAACAAAGAAAACATAACCTCAGGTGAGGATTAAAAAAAAAAAAACAGGTAAATTGTGATATCAAAAGCATAAAAGGTGGGGAAGAGTAAAAAGGTAAACTTTTCATATGCCATCTAAGTTAAGTTATTAACGTAAAATAGACTATTGTATGTATAAAGTGTTTTGTGCAAGCTTCATGGTAACCACAAAGAAAAACTACAGTAGATACATAAAAGATAAAGAGAAGGAAATCAAAGCATACAGAAAATTATCAATTGACAAAGGAAGACACCAAGAGAAAAAGAAAGGAACTACAGCCAGAAAACAATAAGATGACATTAGTAAATCCTATACTACTAATCCTACTCCAAATGTAAACAGATTAAATTCTCTAGTGAAAAGGCAAAGACTGGCTGGGTGGATTTTTTTTTTTTTTTTTTAAGAGATCCAACTATATGATGCCTACAAGAGACTTACTTCAGCTTTAAGGACATACATAGGCTCAAAGTGAGTGATAATGTGCACATCAAAGTGCACACCAAAAGGGAACAGGGATAGCCCAGCCGGTGTGGCTCAGTGGTTGAGCGTTGACCCATGCACCAAGAGGTCGCTAGTTTGATTCCCGGTCAGGACACATGCCCAGGTTGTGGGCCAAATCCCCAGTGAGGAGCATAACGGAGGCAGCCAATTGTTGTTCTCTCTCATCAATGTTTCTATCTCTTTCTCCTTCTCACTTCCTCTTGCTCTAAAATCAATAAAGGAAAATAATCAATAAATAAATAAAGTTTAATTTAATTTTTAAAAATAATAAATAAAGAAAAATCAATAAAGAAAAAAAAATTTTTTTAAAGAGAACAGGGATGCCTATATTTATATCAGCCAAAATAAACTTTAATTCAAAAACTGTAACAAGAGACAAAGAGGTCATTATATAATGATATAGGGTCAATTCATCAAGAAGATGTAATAATTTATATATATATATCTATCTCCAACATTGTAGCACTTAATATATTAAGCAATATTAAGCAAATACTGGCAGATCTGAAGGGAGGAACAGACAATACAATAATATTAGGAACTTTAATACCATACTTTCAACAATGGATAGATCATCCAGAGAGAAAGTCAATAAATAAATTTGGGATTTGAACTATAATTTAGACCAAATAAACCTAAACACACATATTCAGAGCATTCCACCCAACAGCACCAGAATATACACTCTTAAGTGCACATGGAACATAGAGCATATGTTAGGTCATAAAACAAGTTTTAGCAAATTTAAGAAGGTTGAAATCATACCAACTATCTTCTCCAATCACAGTGGTATGAAACTAGAAATTAGTAACAGGAGGAAAACAAGAAAATTCACAAATATGCAGAAATTAAACAACATATTCTTTTTTTATTTATCTTTAATGTTGAAAGTATTACAGATGTCCCTCCTTTTTCCCCATTCCACCCAACCCCCACCTTCCCTGCACTATTGTCTGTGTCCATTAGTTATGCATATATGCATATAAACAACACACGCTTGAAAAACCAAGGGGGCGCAAAAAAGAAATCAAAGGGCAATTTTAAAAAGCCTTGAAACAAAAATAGAAACACAACATATCAAAACATATCGGATGCATCAAAAGCAGTTCTAAGAGAGAAGTATATCAGTAATTTCCTACAATAAGAAAAAAAAATATCTCAAATAAATAAATAACTTTATACCTTAAGGGACTAGAAAGAGAAGAAACTGAGCCCAAAGTTAACAGAAAGAAGAAAATAAGGATCAGAGCATAAAAGCAATAGAAACTAAGTGGCAGTTTTTCGGAAAGGTAAAAAATATTTGAAAAACCTTAACTAGACTCAAAAAAGAGGGAAAAACTCAAATAAAATCAGAAATGAAAGAGGAGCCATTACAGCTGATATCACAATAATACAAAGGATCATAACAGACTACTATGAACAACCATATGCTAACAAATTGGTGAACCCATAAGAAACACATAAATTCCTAGACACATACAACCTATCAAGACTGAATTATAAAGAACTAGAAAATCTAGCCCTGGCCAGTTTGGCTCAGCTGTTGGAGCGTCGGCCTGCGGACCAGAGAGTCCCAGGTTCGGTTCCCACTAGGGGCACATACCAAAAAAAAAACAAAAAAACAAAACTAGAAAATCTAAACAAACCAATTACTAGTAAGGAAATTAAATCAATAATAAAAAAAACTAACAAAGGAAATCCCAGAATCAAAGGTTTCACTAGTGAATTCTACCAAATATTTAAAGAAGAATTAATGCCAATCCTTCTTAAACTCTCCCAAAAAACTGAATAGGAGAGGACACTCCCAAACTCATTTTACAAAACCAGAATTACCCTGATAAGAAAACTAAATAAAGACACTACAAGAAAAGAAAACTATAAGCCAATATACAGAGAACAATAATAATGTGTTTACCATATATACTATACATTATAATAAAAATAATAAATGATATACCACATTAATAGAATGAAGAATAAATAATCATATGATCATCTCAATACATGCAGAAAAAGCATTTGACAAAGTGAAACATCCTTTCATGATAAGAAAAACTGTCAAGAAACTTGCCAAAGTGTATGTACAAACTTATAGTTAAAAGATGAATAAGTTCTAGGTATCCAATGTACAACATGGTGACTATAGTTATGTATTACATACTTGAAAGTTGCCTAGAGAGTAAATCTTAAATGTTCTCACCAAACACACACACACACACACACACACACACACACACACACACAAGGTAATTATGCAAAGTAAGGGAGGGGTTAACTAACCCTATTGTGGTAAGCATTTCACAATACATATCAAATCATCACATTATACACTTTAAATCTATACAATGTTATGTGTTGATTATATCTCAATAAAGCTGGGGAGTGGGGAGAATGAACCAGGTGGAGAGAGAAAGAATTCAATTTCTGGTAAATAAAAAGACAACAAACTGAAGTCCAGAATGTGGAAGAAAAAAAATTAAGTAACAATACCAAATTTTCTCTTGCCATAGGCTCAGATGAGTCATAAGGCCATCCTTTGGTTTATAAAAACCTTATGTTGGAAAGGAGGACTGAGCGTGTGTATATACATGAACATGAAGTACCAAATTTTAAACTTGAAGGATTCTCAAGAATCATGTAGTCTATCCTTGCCTATTAAAGATAAGGCACTGAGGTTCATAAAAGTGAAATGCCTACGGTCACAAAAAAATCAGAACTAGATTGTGAGTTTCTAGAGTTCTCAGTCCCAGTGCTTGGTCACTATATCAGACTATTCACTGAGAGATACATACAAGTGTATACACCCAGATGGCGAAAGGATTCCCAGAGGAGAAACTAGAACAGACTCAGCAGTTCGTTCTCATTCAAGTTGGCATGTGTGCACAGAGCTATGAGACCCAGGTGAACACGCAATGGGGGGGCTTTTTAAAATATTTAAATTTCTGCCCTGTTGAATATGGAAGCTGATTGTATAGAAAGAAAAGTTTCTTCCTTTTCTTTCTTCCATTTCTTCTTCTAGTGTGTAAAACCATATATGCATTCAGGGAAAAGTAAGGACATTTGCTCAATACCAAGTTCTGCTCCTCAAAAATGTAGTTATGATGATGACAATCATTCCATACTAGGGAATTCACTCTTTTTCCTCTTAATTACCTAAAACCACGTCTAGAGATATGTAAAAGCCACTCATGCTCGCAGCTGAGTTAGTATATTTAGATCCTTGCAAATTCTAAATCTTCACTTTTTCAAAATTCCAAGTGAGATGGCATAGCCCTTTAACCCATACATAAGAAATTGAGTTTTATCAGAGCCTACGACTTGACCCACATTAGGAAAGCAGCTGAATTCGCAATGAAAAAGAAATCCTTAAGCATTATATAGATTTGTATAAACTAAATGCCTTTGCGTTTCATAAAAATTAAATGCAAGACAATACACAATATCTTTAATAAAAGTCAAATCACAAGTAAGAAACATGAAATCTGGAAGTAAATAACTTGACTTTTTAAATAAAGAAGAAAGGCCATCTATTCCAAATAAGTTTCCCTCCCCCCACCCCGGAAAAATGTCATGGCAATGAAGCTCTCTCGTATTTTGAAAGGTGAACACATACATGCCAGGAATAGCACTTCATTTATTTTTATATGGATAAATGAGTAACAAATTCAACTCATGAATTCTTCTTCCAGTTCAGTGTAGTTTATTAACAAGTTTAATATTATCTTGGCCAGTTTCACTTCTGCTAAATGCCAATTGAAAAGCCTGCTGCTGCTATAGAAAGCATACTGTGCAAAGAGTGATTTTCCAAGCCAGAATGCCAAAACGTATCAGATTCAACATCCCAACACTCTTACCTCTAAAATAATTTCTAAAAATCGAATTTGGTTAAAAAAAATCTCATTGACAGTTTGCCAAAAAGAAAATCAGATGAAAGAAGCAATAAATAACCCAGACGCTTCTAATTAATCATTCTTTTTTCCCATGTTTTATTATCATCCATTAACATGGTCTTGTTAAATTGTTCATTAAGGCCCTACAGTGATCACTATTCAAAAGACTAAGGAGTTGGCTTAAACGTTAATGGAACCACAGAACAGGTAACACAAATGAGCCCAGTTAGTCAGTGCTGCCATCATTAAAGGGGCAGCCCCTCCCAGCCAAACTCTAGATACTTTTTGCAACAGGAAATGTGAACTTAAGATACCAGATCTTCCTGGTCTTCAAAAGAAGTTATAAATCTGCATTTCAATGCAAAAATCACCTAGTTTTTAAATATTGGAATTTTTTTTTTATTTGACCCCAAAGCACATGCCTGTATCTGGATCCAGCTGGCTGGTCTCTGGTTTGCAACCCCTGGCTTATATAGAAATTGCTGTCTTTATAATATCTAAACTATCACCACAGATCTTCTGTGTTTAGAGAAGCCTCAAGTTGGATGTGATTAGCAGAAACGGAGACCGGTGGTACCATGTTCACAGTGAATCACCGCTCCCCGCCATTGCACCCTGGATGGACTTCTGTGACAGCATCACTTATTTGTGTGGAAGTCTGTCTGCCACTGCCAGACTGGAAACTTCTTGCAGGCAAGACCACACCTTATTCATCTTAGTTTTCTCAGCACTTGGCACATGAAAAGCACAAAATAAATATATTTGAAAGAATGAATAAGTAAATGAATAAATAAACACTAAATGAATGAAATTTCTGATGCAAATCCCCCTCTAACCTTTTTTATGCAAAATGGAACCTGGTTTTTAAAAAAATCCATTATTCCCAGTGATTCCACTTTTTAAAACTGAGTTGCTCTATAACTGAGTAGAAGAAATGGCTGCATATATTAATAGTCAACTGAATTTTGGACAGGCTTCCTAAATTTTCACTGCTGGATTAAAGCCAAGAAGCAAGTATTTCAAATAAGTATTTCTTCAAGCCAAGAAACAGTATTTTAAGTAATTCATTGCTGAATTAAAGCCAAGAAACAAGTATTTCAAATTAATTACCATTAATTTCTTTTCTGTCATATGAGACAGAAAAGAAGCCTCAAGAGGGTAGGAGTAGGGAACATTGAAGGGAGTCCCTTTCCTGTGTCTATGTGATAATAAAAGATCATGTGCTCATTTTAGACAGGCGAGTCTCTAGCGGGGCTGTGGTTGTGTTTGTTGTCGTCTTTGTTTGCAGTGCATTTGAAAAAGGGACTTTCTTTTCTCCTGGATGCCTCCCTATAGGTGAAGTGGCAAGTGGAGGCTTGGAGGGGGTACAGGAGTGCCCAGGGGAGTTGGGTGGTAAGAACAAAAAGGAAAGTTCATTCCATGCTGTTTCTGTACAAATCCTGATGTTTTCAGCCCAAGTTAAAAGGAGGCCTGATGTAGAGTCCCTGTCATTTGTCAGCTAGCCAATATTTTTACTCTTCCTTCTCTCCTTTCCATACACATATTGTTCTGTATGCTGTGGAGTCCAAACTTTTTTTCAATACAATCCTTGGAACAAAAATCTACATTTTGTACCTATGTACATCGATTTATAGTCTTGGCTATAAAAACTATGTCTGCATAACTTTTAGAGAACAACTCAATTGACACTTATAGCTTCATTATCACCAAACAAGTATGGACCATAAATAGGTTTTCTTCACGCGTGGAGTCTGGTGATGCCAAGTGTGTAGATTTCATTTAACTACTGCAGAAGGCTTAAAGTTTCTAACCCAAAACTTGGGACCCAAGAGCTGACAACTAAGAATAATGTTCCAGGGATGATGTCAGAGAATATTTGGGAAATTGGTGATGCCAAAATAAGCCGGAAAGCACACAAAGAAGAGAAGCTTGAGGGCCTGGTCCTCAAGGCATATAATGGAGAAACACACTTACCAGAAGAGACGCTGAGGTTGCCTGAAGACTTGCACTTTGGATGTTCCAAACCAGGTCTTCAGTTTGGGGAAGTAAAATTTCTCTCACTGAAGAAAAAACAATATTCAAGAACAATTTTAATTGAGACACTATTGTACTTGAGGTTTAGGGACAAATACACACCAGTTCTTCCTTTTTACAGTTTAGATTTGGGCAGAACAGATGAGGGAGACTTGCTTAGAAAATGCTTGCTACTTTAGTCAGATATTTTACTTACATGAGCACCAACTCTCTGGACTATGAGACTCTGACATAAAATAAAGATTCTTCCCGTTATTACATTCGGGACACTTCTCTTTATTTCCTTTCCTTTCTCACACAGTTTGTATTCTTTACAGGGTTCCTATGAAGCAGTTGTTTTTAAAATTAATTCTTTAAAATTTTAATAAGAGAGTTGAACTGAAATTCCAACTCATTTGGCTGATGCTAATAATGGAGAAAATTGTGCAAAATGATTTCCTTTCTGGCAGAAAGTACCTTTGTAAAATGGGCTAGGACACCAGAGAATGTATCACTACACCAATATTAAGGAGAGTAGGTTGTATAATTTAATTCAACAAAAATTTACTAAATTCTTTCTAATTACAACAGACTTTGATGAAGTTGAAGTCATAAACATTAATAAAGCCAAGTTTCTCCTGTGGAAGTATTTCATATGTCAGAGATAAATACAAATCATAAAATGATGTGAGGGATTATATATATATATTGCTTGGAATTACACACACACACACATTCACACACACAATGTATAGGAACACAGACAAAGGAGAAATTAACTTCGCCTAAAGAGGAGAGGTGGTTGCCAGGAGGGTGAGCTGGTGTGTGAACCAAAAACAGAAGCAGAATTTCTCATTAGTCACCTGTTCTTACTGGACTGACATAGAGGACTCAATTATAAGCCAAAAACCCTATTTAGTTTAAGTTTTTGCCAAAGCCCTTTTTCAGTTTACATACAGTTATCTTGTTTTCTGTTGAAAACAAGCACTAGGAGATCAAGATGAACATATCTTTTTGACATGATGACCGAGTTACCTAGAAATCTACAGCTATTCAGAACTCTGAAGTTGCCATGACAATAGAAATATGTTTTAGGGACAAAAATCTGTGTAATTGAAATGTACATCTAATGAAAGGTCCAAACGCCTGAATTAGTGTGCACTGGATATCCTAAAGCTTTTGTTGAACTTGCTTGGAAATTCTGAGAGGTTTGTTGACCTCTTTTTTAGGACAACTTCTAGGAGGAAGCTCCACCCCCAGGCTCCACATACAAGGAAGACCTTGCTATGTTGTTTGTGGGTTTAGTTTCTAAACAACCCACTTTGCTTATCACACACCTAATCCCAGTGCCATTCTTCTACCAACCTGACCCTGGTGTTTGCATCTTCTACTCATCTTAGGTTCCCATCTCCCTCAGGTCATGACCTCTTAGCTATATCTTTTGTCTGTTTGATCCCAATATCCAGATTCCCGGGACCTTCTGCCTATATGCTGTCCCCATAAGTAGCCCCAGCTAGTCCATATTAGCCTTGCCAAAAGGACCTCCACAATTTCCAATTACAGCAAGCCTCTTCTCTTTTCACTATTTTATCTTACTTAGGTATTCTAAAAAGATTTAGCAAAGAAAAAGGAGCGCATGAGGAGGTGAGCACAGGGTATCCACACTGCTCCACAATACAAAGGCTCCCTGGTGTTTTAAAACCGATAGCTTAATCTCACAATCATCCACTGAAGAGAGTTTCTCCACTTTAAAGTCCTATGTAACCCATGTAAAGGCCAGGCTACTCTGTGGCTCTGTCTCAGCACAATGTTACATGCAAGAGACATCGGTTCAGCAGCCAAAATCATTGAAAGCAATTCAAAATTTTAGTTTAGCCCTTCAAAAAATATCTTTTGCTTTGTTTAATTTTTTATTGATTGATGTTAGAGAGAGAGAGGAAAGAGGAGAGAGAGAAAGAAAAACATCGATTTCTTGTTCCACTTATTTACGCATTTATTGGTTGCTTCTTGTATGGGCCCTGACCTGGATCAAGTCTGCAACCTTGGAATATAGGGACGACGCTCTAAAGTGAGCTATCTGGCCAGGGCAAAATATATCTTATTTAGGAAGTAAGGAATTATATTATACATAGTAAAATTTTGTTAAAATTTTTTCTCTCCCTTTTCTCTCTCTCTCCCTTGGGTCTATTTTTGTTTATCTACACACACACACACACACACACACTCGAGGCCCAGGTGGTAGCTGCCTAAAAACATAGAGGCTTCTTTTCCCCTCAGGATACGTGGCAGTTGGGGAGGCTGTGAAAATGCATCATTGTTACGATTGCCTCTCACTTGTGGATTTTCCTCCTTGGCAGCTGGTGCTTCTCCTCTTTATGCGGTCACTTCAGTAAAGTATACTCTGGACATTTTATTTTTATATTTTTAAAAATATGTTTTTATTGATTTTTAAGGGAGAGAGAGATAGAAACATCAATGTGAGAAACATCGATCAGCTGCTCTCTACACGCCCCCTTCTGGGGAATCAAGGCATGTACACTGACCAGGAATCAAACCGGGACTTCACCGGCCATGAGACGGCGCTCAGTCCACTGAGCCACACTGGCCGGGCTACTCTGGACATTTTAAAAGTTAAAACTACCACGTGAAGAAACTGTGTGGAAGTGAACATGAAGGAGCAACAGGTTAACAGGGCTGCACGTCCCTGATGAGTTAAGCTCTGGCACACAGGTAACCAGACTCAGCAAGCTCTAGTCCCAGGTTGACTGGGTCACTGTTCAACCTCTAAACTGAGTAGTCAGCCTCTCCTTTCTGCCCCCAGGTCCGCCTGTTGATTTGGGGTCATAACTGGATCTCTACAGCTGTCTGAATTCAAACTTAGTATTGGATTCTCTGGGATTCTGCCCAGCACCCAGTATCAGTTCTTCTTTGACCAACGTCTTCCATCAACTTTCCTGAGCTGCTCCTTCTCTTCTGCTCTCTGGTTTTCAAGCCTTAATCAGCAGACTTGCCTCTGGAGAGTTGATGTTTTGGTTGCCGGGGCAGCACTACAGCCTGTTTCAATTCATACTTCCAAGTACTTCTTTTTTTTATACTTTGTTTCCGTATCTCCAAACTATTTCTAAATATCATGCTGTTCTCCACAAAGAATGGCCTTCTGTCTACAGCTATTCCAGAGAGCTCTTGATAAATCTGTCCAAAATAGCGGCATGGCTAAAGTGCCAATCATATCAGGATGGCTCCTATCTCATGCAATCTAGAGAATGCTCAGAACCACATATATTTAGGGAAATTGGTTTTCACCAGAGCATATTAGAAAAGGAACTAAAACTAGATAAGGACTCCATACTTGATATCAAACTCACCACTGATAAGCTGAAGGGAGTCGGGATCTGGATTCAAAGAGGAGTTCCCCAGCAAAAAATTTTGATGTAGTGTCTCAGCAATATAATCTCTGAAGTTGCTAATTGTATAAACAGCAGTGGGCTTATCATCCAATTCCACAAGACCATGGTTTTCCACCTTGTTGGAGTGAAGGCTGATTAGGTCCCAGGTGGTATTGCTGATGGCCTCCCCATTGAAGGTAACTGCATAGTGAACGTCTGTGCCACTGCGGATGAAAAGAGAGAACAGATGAGGCCCTGCCAAGGAAGCACAAAGGACGGAGCTGTGAACCTGGGAGAACAAACATTAGAACTAGAGGGAGAGTCTCAAAAAGCATGATTTTCATCACCATTCTGTAGGAGCAAAATGATTGCCAAATCAAAACATTAAAACAAATTAAGTACTTCTTTCTCTAAACTTAGTTATAGAATTCTTATAGATTCCTTGATTATAGCCTGTGTTGTTTTTTAAAAGATTTTCTTCATAGTGACTGCCTTTCAGTCTCTTCTTGAGTTTCTATCCCCAATGTTTAGCTTGGTACCTGGTACTGTGTGTACCCAGGGCCTACTAAATGAACAGAAATCTATACTTATCTGAATATAAAAAGAAAACTTCAGCCTCATCAACGTATTTACATATCTAAAGAAAAAGTATCAACATAATGACAATGGTCTCATGAAGTCTAGGAAATAGGGAATTAGTCAATTAACTTACGTTACTATTTAGTGGAATCCTCACCAGTGTATTGTGTCTTCCTCGTAGGACAGATCCCTAGACTGTAGACAGCTTGCATGGCTTGATGATACTGGCCACTAAAATCACCAATTTCCTTTTTCTGATTTCAAGTTTGTAAAGGAAACTTTTGATTATAACTACATACAGATTTTCCTATGGGAAAAGAATGCATGAGCCAGCCAATGCAATAATTGGTCAATTGGCAGATGTAGTTCTTGCTTTAAATAGATCAGCTGGCATCCTAGAGAATGCAGTGTATTTTGTGGTTCAGTGAGCACAGATTGGCCTTAAGAGACCTCTCCTTCAGAGCACTAGCAGTGCTGGACCTGTCTTGGGCCTGCTTGCTGCACATCACACCCTGGACTACAGGGGACACCATGATGGTGACATCCTTCACCTGCCATTCAAACAGCCAGGCCTCTGAATTTCCTGTCTCACTCTGAGTAACTTCAATAAGGTTTTCCTCCCAGATCTGATAAGGTGCCACTTTCAGTGGAGTGGTTTGGGCACTTTAAAATGGTAACTGAGCATTTTGACACCTGTCAGGGGTGGGGAACCTTTTTTCTGCCAAGCGTCATTTGGATATTTATGACATCATTCATGGGCCATACAAAATTAACAACTTAAAAATGAGCCTACTGTATTTTGTCTGGCAAATACAGTGAGGCGTGTAATGTTAGCTGGTATTGATAATGTTCCCCACCCCTGCGTGGTAAGACATCTGCTTGTCATCTATAATGTCCCTCAACCACTTAATTTTTCATGTCAGAATATGTTGGTTCATGGGTAATTCCTGATCCTTTTTTTGTAAAGAAATGTATTCAGTAAAATAACTGAACGACGGCTCCAAGGTGGAATAAAGCAGTAAGAGGGACACCTACTGGCCAGAACTCACTATACCATATGTGTCCCAAGCATCTAGCACAATGCCTGGCTCATGGTAGTTCAATAAATATATTTGAAAATAATGAAAAAACAAATGGTCAGTTTTATTCACTAATACAGGCAGAAAAGAAAATTGAATTTATACCACTTAAATGACAGTATGCGATACTCCTGACTTAATCCAAAGGATTTTCAGTCTCTAAATATGAGTACATTTTTTACCCTGAAGAGCATATGTATTATCTTCATACAATTGAATCTCCTGAGCAGTCATGTAGGGGTGTTTCTGCACAGCCAGAACAGAGCTCTGCGAGGATGTACATGCCCCTCCCGAGCCCTGTGGGCTGGACCATGCCCATATCTCCAGAGAGGTGAGCTTCTCCTTGGGGTCTTTGCACAACATATTAACATGTTCACATGGCTCTGCGACAGGAAACGGTGATACGGAAAACATAGAGAAGAAGCAAAGGCTGTACCAGTAAGCACTGGAGTGGTTTCTGGGCTATGAGAAAATCAGAGGAGAGGCAAGCCTTTACTGGGAGCCTATGATGTGTCTTGTATGACTTGTAAATATCATATGGAGAAGATCAAGAGAAATATTCCTGTATCAAGAAATCTACACAAATTAGGCAGTCTGGGTCAAAGTGCTGGCCTTACTTTTTATTGGCAAAATAAAATTGTCTCCCAAATGTTTCCCTTGAACATCGAAAAATAACACTTCTATTATAATTTACCTTGTCTAGGGAAGATACATTCATTAAAGAAGATAAAAATCCTCAGAGAGATGCTGCAATTTATTACCATGCTTTTATCCTGGAAAGAGGACTCAAAGAAAGAAATGCTTGCTGTGTCAGGAAACCATCTATTCTCAGAGCCGAGAACTTGACTGGGACTCAGAACAGACTGAGTTCTGGCGTGGCAAATGGAGTGCAGAGATTTCTCATGATGAAGGACAGAGGAAAAGAGAGCCAAGAGGCCGAGGAAGTCCATAAGGAGCAGAATGCACACTGGTAGACAACATTATCTGATTGAAGAAAGCTGTGCTGGCGTCTGCACTAACAACTCCGAGGTACAACCGCCACCATTTTTCATCTTCCAAACTAGACTGAAACAGCTGCTTTAAAGAGGAAAGTTTCTCTGTCTGACAGCTATTTCCAGAGATTTGAATCATGTGGAGTAAAATGTACCCTTTCTCATTCTCTCACCTCAAATGCCCCTGCTGGCTGTTTGACATGTGCAGATTTTAAATAGAAAAAATAATGCAATCACATCTCATTAAGATTAAGCAAAATAAAGATATTTCAGAGAAACTCAGCTATCCCTTCTTCTATATATAGAACTTCTGTTAAGAAGAAGATGCACACTTACACAGTCTGGAGCTGAATTTTTGAAGTGTGTATACCAGGCAAATATATTGTTGATTCACTTTAAATGAGTCCTACTAACTTAAAATAATGTGTGCATCTTGAAAGGGGTACAAAGCAAATAGAAATTTCATGTGCAAAAAATGTTTATGTTTATAATACTTTGTTGTTATGTTTATAACATATAACATTTATAAATGTTTAGAAAGAGAGATGATGTATCATATAAATTCACTATTTCTGTGCCACACATTCGTTCATACACAGCTCAGAATAAAAGTATACCAAAAAGTTATGAATAAATGTCATCAACTGCCTAACACCTGACAATACTGAACAGTTTGGAACTGTACCTAAGTTAACAGTTTAATTGTAAAATCTAATGGCTTCATATTGAATTGTTGTCTGTGTCCCTAGAGAGGACTCAGCACTCAGCAACTGGATATCATTCTTTTTTTTAAATCCTTATCTGAGGATATTTTTCTGTATATCTTCAGAAAGAGTGGGAGGGAAGGAGAGAGAGAGAAACATCAACGTGAGAGGGACACATCGACTGGTTGCCTCCTGCACGACCCAACCAGGGCCGGGGATGAACTGCAACCGAGGTAAGTGCCTGTGGCCAGAATCGAACCCGGACTCATTGGTCTGCTTGTCGACATTCTAACCACTGAGCAAAACCGGCCAGGCCTGGATACCATTCTTTTGATCACATAATAATATCGGAGTTTGGGTTGTTTCACATTCGAATCACCCACAACCAGGCTTTTTGGTTGAGTATACAGTCGCCCCTCGCCACTTCGCACTTCCACGGTGGGTCGCAGCTTCACTCTATCGCAGTTTTTTCAAACGTGGAAGCGCGAAGTGGGAGGGATGACTATATATAAATAAAGAATCCTACTTCGTGGAAATTCATTTATCACGGTAGAGTCTGGAACTGATTAACTGCGATAAACGAGGGCCGACTGTAGACTATCAACACTTCTGCCTATAATATATATACACAGAGCAGTTTACACATACTCAGAGTACAGAAACCCAAATTCTGATTACCTTGGTCAAAATATCTGATACCTCCTAGTCATAAAATTTATGGCAAATCAATTGGCCTCTCTGAGGAAAAATTTCCTCACCACTAAAATAGAATGAATATTAATTCTCATTTTTACTATCTCACAGGGATATAAGATAGTAAAATAAAAAAATAAAAAAACAATGAAAGAACCAGTACTTTGACATATCTCTGAAAAGTACTTTTCATTAGACTGTGTTCCTAGATAAGGGAGACCAACAGTTACTACTTTTTGTAGACACGGGGTTTGCCTAATTAGTAGGCACTTAGTAAATACTTGCTAAAATGATATTAATGAAAATAAGGCAGTCAGGAAGCCCTCTCCAAATATAAGGTATTACAATGAAGGAGCAGTACTGTATCTCTAAACATGCCCATATTTAGCCCATGAATATACTTCACAAATTATTATCAATCATACTTATCAATCTTCCGAGAGAAACTCAATAAATTTGGAATCCAAAGGCAAAAAAGTGATAAGCAACCTTCACAAGGCGTATTGACTATGCTTTTCTATTACATACACTTCTTCTTAGAAATTCTAGAGAGTAACTGTTTTTGCAAATAAACTCTTCTAGAGATCAGCTTTCTCCCCTTCATTTACCACTTAAAGTGACACTGCATTATATTATTGAATGCATAGCATACCTAAAAGTGTTTACGTTAATGCAAGTTTTTATTCCTTTTTTAAATTAAGTGTAACTCAATACAGGGTGGGACAAAAGTAGGTTTACAGTTGTTCGTATGGAAAATAATGCCATAATTCGTAAGTAATAATACAAGAATAAACTGTTTTGCTTACTCACAACTATTTATTTAAAAGTACTTGTCAGTATTCAGTCTACAACAGAGGTCTGTCAACTACTGCCTGTGAGTGCAGTCCAGCCTACTGTCACCAAGCTCATGAATTTTATGTTTTTAAATGGTTGAAAAAAAATCAAAAGAACACATGGGCTGATGAACGAAATAGACCGAGAGACATAAAAAGGAGTATGGTTCAGAATGACAAACCTCAGAGTAAGGGGGTGGGGGGGTGGATGAGATGAACCAAAGAACTTATATGCATACATAGAGAATAATGCTAGGGGGGTGGGGGGGCAGGATGGGGAGGAGGGGGTCGGGGGGGGAAGGAGAAACATTTGTAACAAAATAAATTAATAAAAATTGAAAAAATAAATAAATAAAATATAGGATATAGAAAAAAAGAACAATATTTTGTGACATGAAAATTATATGAAATTTATATTTCAGTGTCCACAAATTAAGATTTATTCAAACACAGCCACACGTATTTGTTTTCAATGTATTGCCTATATCTACTTTCATCTGATGGCAGCAGAGCTGAGTAGCTGCAACAGAAAACATATGGCTTGAAAACTTTAAAAGATTTACTATTTGACCCTTAACAGAAAAACTGTGTCAACCCCTGATCTGTACAGAAATGGACACTGATATGGGAAGTGATAAAAGAATTGAGCCACGCTCCCTGGAATCTATATCTACCATATTTTCTAAACTAACTTCTCATTCATTGGATAGTATAGAAAATACCAAAAAGTACTTTACCTGTGATTTTCCTTGGGGGATCTGAAAAAAAAATTGAAAATGTTAATAGATTTTAAAACAGGGGTATTTGTCATATCAGTCATCAAAGTACAAGTTCTTGATATATTTCCTCTGACATGTTTCTTCAAAAGAAAATGCTTGCATAGTATCAGTAGCTGACAAATTCCTGTGGATTGAAGGAAGTGAGCAAAGGTGGAGAAAGTGTTCTATTTTAAAATAAACAGTCTTTACTATCTTTAAACTTTATTAAAATATTTTAAATATTCATATAAGTTTATCTCTTTATCAATAGTAGATCAGCAGGGGACTTCAGTAGTTGACATTAACAAAATTGGGAACACTTTTGGGAAGATACCATGTGCTAAGTAGTATTGAAATAAATGAAAAGCAAATCAGGTTCTAAGGAGTGGGGAAATGTCAGGACTGACTATAGGATATTGCATAGCCTTTAATAGTTATTTATTTTATGTAACCGACACTATTAAGTTCTATTAAGAACTGCCCATGTGCCAGAAATTATGCTAAACATGTTATAAAAAAAAATTCAGTTAGCCCGGCCGGTGTGGCTCAGCGGTTGAGCATCGACCCGTGCACCAAAAAGTCACCATTCGATTTGAGGTCAGAGCACATGCCCAGGATGTGGGCCAAATCCCCAGCCAAGGGCATGCAGGAGGCAGCCAATCGATGTTCTCTCTCATCGATGTTTCTATCTCTCTCTCCCTCTCCGTTCCGTTCTCTCTAAAAATCAATAAAGAAAAAATAAAAAATGTTTTAAATTTAAAAAGTTTTCTTTTAATCCTCACTAAGACTTATTAAGGACCATTAGTATGACTGTTTTATAGGTAAAGAAGCTGAGGAACAAAAAAAGCTAAATCATTTAATTACTTCAAAAGTACTTTTTAATAAAGCAGGATTCATAGGTAGATTGTCTTTTTTATAAACATGAGAACACTTGGTAATTTACCCAAAACCATCCAGCCACAAGTGCCAAAGGCAGGGTTTGAACCTAGGCAAGTCCCCTCCAAAGGCTATGTTGCCTTTCCTGTGCTGCCAGGTGAGAGAGGTCCCCAAGGGCCTCACACATGCGCAGGTTCTCAGGTGCGCTTTAGTCCCAGCTGGAGGCGGTATTCTGTGATAAGTGCTATGGTTGAACTGGGGAGACTGGTCACCCTGTGAGAGAAGTAGAGGGTCAATTTACCATGCTCACCCTCTCCCCTGCACCAATAACTAGCTGAGTGTCCCTCGATAAATTATTTAAATCCCCTGTGCTCTGGTTTACTTGTCAGAAACAATGAGGATAACAATAACTATCACATAGCATGGCTGCTGGGATTAAATGAATTAATGCAGATATAATGCCTGGTACACTGTAAATGCTATGTAAGTGGTTGCTATTATTTATGGTAAACCCAGAAGCTGTGACAAGAATATGCCACAGTTAAGATGTTGACACTGTTGATGGCACTGTAAGGTGGCAGTGCCCGGCCCATACCCCACGGCAGCCACTGCTGGGCCACAGCAGTCGCCAGTGCGCCCCCCTCAAAGCACGGAGTCTAGCAGGAGGTTCGGAGCTACACAGTCAGCCACTTGGTTTCAAATTTACATGCTATCTTACAGGCTCTCTGACCCGGGCTAAAACTTCATCCTTTTAAACCTGTTTGCTGCTCTGTGAAACGAATATCAATAATAATATTTATTCTGAGAGGGTTGGAGATTAAGTTAGCTCCAGAATGTGACGTGTCTAATGCGGTAAAACCTCGATGTAACAGACTAATTCGGGCGAGGGGTGTCCGTTAAAGCTGAGAGTTCGTTATATAATAAAGGAGGTTTTCCCAATGCGTATGTTAAAAATTGACAAATTAGTTAGTTTACCTGTTTTTACTTATGTAGATAGGTTTGAGTAATTGAAATTAAGTATGTATTAAAAGTTTAATTTCACAGAAGAGTTTTCTATATGTATTACAGTAATATTAAATATATATTGAACAGGCCTGGTAAATGCATGTATTCGCCAGTCACCAAGTGTAACCAAATGCACACGGCTGGGGTATGGCTTAGCGTACGTGGGAATATTGGCCAGCAAGTGTTAAAATGGCTTCAGAAAGTCATGCCATGTGACAACAGAACCATTTACCGCAACAAACATTGTTTATGAGCAGTGACTCTTGGATTTAAATATGTAGACTATAGTTGTAGCTATGTAACAGTTTTTCATGTCAGCAAAATTACTACAGTGTTTTTTCCCCAACATATGGCCTATTTGCTAAAATTTGTTTAAAATAACAGTGAAGCCTGGCCGGTGTGGCTCAGTGGATTGAACATCGTCCCATGGACTGAGAGGTCCTGGGTCAATTCCTGGTCAGGGCACATGCCTGGGTTGCAAGCTCGATCCTCAGTAGGGGGCATGCAGGAGGCAGCCAATTGATGATTCTCTCTCAATGATGTTTCTATCTCTCCCTCCCTTCCTCTCTCTTTAAAAAATCAATAAAAACATATTTAAAAAAAATAACAGTGAGCCCTGGCCGGTTTGGCTCAGCAGTTAGAGCGTCGGCCTGCGGTCCAGAGAGACCCGGGTTCGGTTCCCGCTAAGGGCACGTACCTCGGTTGCAGTTTGTCCCCGCCCCCTGGTTGGGTCATGTGGGAGGCAGCCACTCGATGTGTCCCTTTCACATCGATGTTTCTCTCTCTCTCTCTTCCTCTCTCTCCCTTCCACTCTATCTGAACAAAAAATGGAAAAATGTCCTCAGGTGAGGATAAAAAATAATAATAATAAAATAACAGTGAATTAGTAACAAAAAAAACCCTGTTAATTTAATTATAAGCAAATCTTGATTGAAAGCATTTTAAAATTAACAGTGTTAATTTTCACATATGACATACAGATTGGAAATTTTGTCCTTTAAATCCGGAGTCCATTAAATCAACATCCACCAAAATCGAGGGTTTACCATACAAAGTAGTCACTCAGTAAATGTTCACAAGTATTATGCAGTTGGTCTGAGCAGACAAGAAATGCCTCCAAACGAAGTATCCTATTTACTTAGAACTAGTATGTCTGAAAAGACGGTGAATGCAGAGAGGCCTCACGCCAAGATATCAAAGTCACCTCAGATGAACATGGACAAGCTTTAGTAGGACCTTGAGGTCACATCATCTGACTTCAGGCTCCCCTCCGTGCCAAACAAAAGCAGTATAACATGTCAGCAGCAAGCTGGAGACATGAATTCCTAAGTTCTTACCACAGCCCAACTACAGGTCTAGTGTGGCTCCTTGAATACATTGTTTTGCCTTTTTCTAACTCAGTTTCTCACCTGAAATACTAGCATTAGAAATATAAATTTACCAGAAATAGCATAGAATTATAGCATTCAAATAATTTTTGAATTATTGTTGTGTATGTAACATACACAAAAGGATATCCCACTGGATATAAAGAGTGTTACTAAACACGCATTGTTAGAGTAAGTCTGTTTACCTGAAGTCAAGTACGCGGAGGTCCTTATAGCCCGGTAACCCAGCAAATGCATTTTCAACCTGTTAAAAATAAAAATAAAATGTATAACTAGGTAGAAATGTGAAGAAGGATGTAGAAAATAATACTTTTAGGAGTAGAAAATAAAGTGCACCTTTTACAACTACTAGAAGCTTGAATACATACACAGATACACATGGATTAGAAAGTTGCTAAGAAAATGATAATAGTTACAGTGTTAGAAAATAGTGTTTACCACAACGCTGATACATTTTTATTTTTATTTTTGTCCTTCAAGGTTCTAATGTGCTTTAATATTAATTTTTGTTCAAATTATAAAAAGCATACTTCTTATTGGCAAAGTACTGTTCTTCCCTGTATGTAATGAAATGTGAAAAAGAGCATTAGTTTCCAAAAAAGCTATAATAGCGTTTTTAAATGTAAGTGTTTGGATTGGAAATCTGGCTGCAGCACACACAGTGACAGTCAGGGGCTCAGTTCCTAAAAGTGTCTGGTGTGTCTGTTTCTTGTTCCTACAAACACAAGGGAACTGTGGGCACAGCCAACATTGGAAAGAAATCTGTAGGCCTGGGCTCAGCCTCCAGGAGAGACACCTTGCTCACTGGTTGTCACGAAGGAGATGATGAAGCAGTGACGGGTAAGTTAACTGGTCGAAAGGTCAGTCTATGAGCATCACATTTTAGGGAACTGGTTTTATGGCTGAGTCTGTAGCATCCTGCCATGTAAATCAATATCCACTTAGTGACCAGAGCAGGAAAAAAAGAATTCTAGACTGGACTAAACAGCTAAAACTAATCAGGTTATGCACAAATACCAAATTTAACATTTAATCCACAACATTTCAGAAGATGTAATCTTACCAGGTAAGTCACTATGGGGCCAACACCAGAAGAAGGGATGTAAGTTGTTATTGGACTTGGGGAACTCTGTTAGTGGATCTCTATGCATCTGCTTTTAAAACCAAGTCCTCATATAATCAGGAGAGTGAGATTTTTAAAAAGTCTCAGTTCCTCCTGGCTGATGTGGCTCAGTTGGTTGATCATTGTCCCATGCACCAAGAGTTCACTGGTTCAATTCCCAGTCAGGGCACATGCCCCAGTTGCAGGATCGATCCCCAGTGGGGAGCATGCAGGAGGCGGCCAATCAATGTTCTCTCTTGTTAATGTTTCTATCTCTCTCCCTCTCCCTTCCTCTCTCTATAAAATCAATAAAAATTAACAAAAAATAAAAAGTCTTAGTTCAAAACAAAACATAAACTCATAGATACAGAGAACAAATTGATAGTTGCCAGATGGGAGAGGGGTTTGGGGGCTGAGTGAAAAAGGTGAAGGGATTAAAAAGAACAAATTATTAGTTACAAAATAGTCACAAGAATGTAAAGTACAGCACAGGGAATATAGTCAATAATACTGTAATAACTATGTATGGTTACTAGATTCATCAGGTGATCACTTCTTAAGTTATATAAATGTCTAACCACTATGTTGTACTGTACAGCTGAAAGTAATATAATACTGAATGCCAATTGTAATTGAAAGAAATAAACAAACAAATAAATAAATATTGGTTCACTGAAGATCTTCATGCCTTAAGGATACAGAATCTAAACACATTAAACTTTCTAGCTACAATAATTTGCCTTGTTTTATTCTCTGAGAAGAGAGCAGTGCTATAATTCTTAGAGGACAGGGGTGGGGGTGGGATCTGCAGGACGAGGAATCTGAAGATTGAGGGATACGTTCCATGTGCTTCTGCTGGCAAAGCAGCCGTGCATACCCCTTTTATAGAACTAAAACTGCCCTGCTCACCAACCACATCGGTTTCTGTAAGATTAAAATGAATATAGCTCAGAGTACTCCATTAACTGCAAAATGCCAGGTAATTGCATATTATTATTATTATTATTATTATTATTATTAAACCCATCTTATTTTGGGCTTTGCCATCTCTTGAGTCTAAACACATACAGATATTCTAATTTCATCACATCCAGTTAGTTACTGTACAGATGTTCCATTGTAAGAAGTCATTCTACTTTGCTAACATCAAGATTAATAATAGGTACAATGTATTGAGTGACTGCTGTGTCCATGGTGCTTTGCAATACTACTTCTAATCCTTACAACAATCCCAAGAGATACATATTTTCCAAATTATATAAATGAGAAAACTAAGACTCTGAGATGTCATCTAACTTACCCAGGGTCATGCATTTGGTGAGTGACTGAATCAGAATTTATTCAACCCCAAATCTCTCTAACACTGAATCCTATATTCTTCCCAATGAATTGCATGCTTCTTTCTCTTTCCTCTGACTCATAATAAATATGGTTTAGAACTAGAACCAGGACTGGGGAAACTGTGAATCTCACCACAACTTCTCACCTGAATTAAAACGAAGGGGACTCTATATGATATAAAGGAAGGAACACTTTGAAAGGAAGGAAGAGACCTGATTTCCCCGTCTACTCCCAGGGGCCGAAATGACCACCAACAAGTTACTAGTCCTCCTGGGCCTCATCTGTAAATGGATGCTGTTACCCACATGGCTGCTGTGAGCGAAGGCATCCAGCAGCCTACAGAACACGGAGCGGTGCGCAAGGACCCTGTGTTGATGCTGTGGCTATCTTCAAGTCTGACACTACTAAGCCTGACCTTTCCCTCTCTGGTGTCATACTTGGCGTTGTCCCAAGCTTATCCTACTCTTAATCTTCTCCTCATGAGAAAATAAAAATAAAAATAAAAAAATATATATATATATTATATATGTATATAATATATATAATATATATATATTAATAGCTCCTGAACCTCAATCCCTCAAGCAGGCTTTGTTTTTCCCATGTGTCTTCCAATATATTACCTAAGAAATAACAGTGAAGGAACAATCCCTGTGACTGTGCCCTGCAGGGAGAGAGGGAGAGGGCCCCCTTCAGTTTGTAGTAAACATGGTAACAGGACCTTTCAGAGACTCACCCCAGACTCCGCTCCCACACACAAGGATGGCCCACATATGGCTATCGGTTGTCATTTTTCCTGGTAAAGGGACAAGACTGTAAAGACAAGCCAGAGCGGGATCTGTTTCGTGGTAGGCCCAGACCCTTCATTACCTTCAGATCACCTCAAGCCAACAGCTACCTACCTCATAAAGTCCCTGCTGGAGATGTTTTTCAGAGTGTTTATTAGACTATCCTAAATATGCAGTCATTCAATAAAATGTGTTTATCTAAACACTGAGACTTATTAAAGGTTCTTTAACCCAAGGGCAGAGAGAACTAGACAGCTGATCCAAGACACTATCTGATGCCAGGTGGCCACTGGCCTGGCTGACATTTCTTCCACATACCATACAGCCTCCCAACTTGGCCACACAGCTAGGAAAATTAACCGTCTGGCCTACCCTCCCCATGCCTGATGGCTGCAATGATGCTGCTTGGCTGAGAGGTACATATTTTTATTTCTCATCTAGACACAGTGTCTAGGGAAGGAAATTAGTCCACGGTAATGGAATTGAAAAACATGGCCAAGAAGAACCCCATCAAGAGGGAGTGGAAAAGAAATAAACAGGAAGGAATGGCGTGCCCTGTAACTGGACAGAGGAAGGTGGGCACTCAATGCCTTGCTACATGAGAGCAAAGGCACAAAGGGAGACAATATGGGTTATTTTTTACTGAATCTTGAGTTCAAGTCCTATATAGAATTCTTTCAGAAAGGAAAATTGTGAGATGATCTATTGCATGATTTTTTTTTTTTTAAAGAAACCCTTTATTAAAAATACCTACACCCAAGGAACAGAGATAAAGGGAAATTAACGTGCCACTAGATGCCGTTTTGTCCTTTGAACTTGGAACCATGTATTACCACTGAAAATTTTTCAATTTAAAAAAGTAAAACTAAATATGAAAATAAAATAAATTTAATGTAATGTTTCCCAAAGAAAAATAATACATTGTATGTAGTTTCTCAAAGATGCTCATTTTTCATAGAACATATTCTTCCTTGACTTTGCAGCAAATGTTGGAAATAGCATTTATTTGTTAGTAGATAGCAAACGTGTGAAGATTTTGTTTGAATGAAATAACTCATCTGTCTTTCTGTGAACTGTTCATAGAGCTCTCTGAAGAAATTGCTGAGTCACCACTCCCAAACCAAGCAGATAGAGAGCTTGAATCCTAAACCTACCTTTAAGCAGTGTTGTGAATATAGGAAATTTACAACCTCAGAAAACTGTCTTGTTTATAAAAAAAAAAAAAAAAAAAAAAGAATAAAAACGAACAAAAATCACCCACCTCTGAAATAAATTCTTCTACAAGTCTCTGATGATAGGAGCTGGAGGGATCCTGCAGTTCTTCCCTGTATTGCTCCCCCAAAAGGTAGATACTGAATTCTGCAATCTGCTCAGCTGCTGGTTTTGTGGATTCTTCTATCACAGTCTCAATTTCATTGCTAATCTGAATTTTTAGGGAAAGAACAATAAATGGTAATGTTTACTCATTCAGACAACAAATATTTGTTGATTGCCTACTCTCTGCCAGAAACTATGCCAAAGACAACTTCTGATGATGATCTTCTACATAGTATTTGACTTTGGAACTAATTGGGTAGACTTTAAGACATAGGTTAATATTAAAATTACTGTGCATTGCCTGGCCAGTGTGGCTGAGTGGTTGAGCATTGACCTATGCACCAAGAGGTCACCAGTTCAATTCCCAGTCAGAACACATGCCCAAGTTATGGGCCAAATCCCTAGAGGGGGGCATGCAGGAGGCAGCCAATCGATGTTCTCTCTCATCAATATTTCTGTCTCTCCCTCTCCCTTCCTCTCTCTCTAAAATCAATAAAGAAAAATTTTTTCTTTAATTACTGTGCATTTGTACATTCCTTTGAACACACAATGATCAGTTCAGGGAAAGATAGAAAATTTTTCAAAGATAACCAGCATATTTGACCATTTGTGAGTTAAAATGGAGTTGACTATGCTAAAATTATCATCTAAAAATAGTCTGGAAGCATGGTTCTCAACATTGTTTATGCTGTTACAAATTCTTTAATGTCTGGCTTAATGCATGATAGCTGGATTCTCAAACCTGCTTCTGCATTCATCAGTTCCAATATGTTGTTTAAGTTTACGTATGTGAAGAATACCTAGCCATACAGATAAGAATTGTGGAAGGAAGGACTATATTAACAGCTTTTTCAGGTGATTGTAGATTTCTTTTTAGATACTACACCAAGCTCAAGAGGTGGCAGTTTCTTTATGGTTGGTTGCTATGTGGAATCTCAAACCATATCAGCAAACTTTTTGTACTGTGTATCATTAGAATCCAGGTCTTCCAGTGACCAAAGCTGGAATAATTAGAGCAACAAAATGAATACTGAATTACAATCCAAAGAATAAAATAACCATTCATGAGTCTGTACTAATATGATTTAAAAAATAAATGTGAGAGAAGTAACAATCAATTTCTTACAAAAGGATTCCAATTAATTAATGTAGAAGGAATGAGGGAACTAGAATATCACGACTAGAACATACAGTAATAATTGCTACATGCAAGATACACCTGAGCTCATCTAATCCAAGTCCCTCCTTGATACACAAGAAAACCAGGGATTGAATGGAACAATGGCTAGCCTACGGGCTCATAGCCAATGGCAGAGTCAGGAGGAGAACACAAGGACTTTTTTCACTGTGTCACTTTCATCCCTGCTGGATCATATCATTAGCGACTTTCAAAACTTTAGGAGATCCCACCATCGCTTCTGATGCTTGAATTCTCTCCCCACTATCCCTGACGAAGGGCTGCTCATCCTCAATTTAAGTGGCTCTGATGAGAGTCATGACTTTCAAAAGCAGACCATTACATTTCAAAATAAGCTCTCATGGTTGGAAAGTTTTGAATATTAAACCCAAATTTATTTCTTTGTAAGTGTTAGCCATTGTTCCCAGTTCTGTAACCTGGGAAATCTATATACACTGATCACCAGAGAGCCCTTCAAATAAGTACAGGAGACTATCATGTCATCCCTGACTTTTCAATAATTCCTCTCCTTCAGACACTTCTCAGACATTTAATGTCTTCCTGAATGTGGTAGAAAGTCAACTTACTGTATTATGGCCAGGTTACTATTAATAATGATGTATGTGAAAAGAATGATGCTTCTTGATTTTTTCACTACATAAAATCTGTCTTTTACTCTGAAGAAGAGGAAGCTAAGTCCTGATCAATTTAGGGATAGAAGAATATAGGCAAAAATCCCCACAGTAAATTATGTCACATAGCCCACAAGAGACAGTGAGTGGGCTTACCACAATGACAGTTCCCCAGGCCCTGAGTCATTCATTTACAATGTGAAGCCCTCTCTCATCAAAAGCAGTTTTACTTGACTCGCCAAGGAATCTCATATTCTTTTTAATGCACTGGTTTTAGAATCCAAATCCATTAAGAAACCATAGGAAGTCTTGTGTCCCCTGCCAATGGAATGATAATCTCTCTTACCCTGTTCTCCATCTTAGAAACTAAAACAGAGCATCACTCACACTCTCCTCCGGCCTCTCCAAGCTGTTCCCTGAGCTGCTTTCATAGGACGTCACCCCTGGCTGTAGAACACTGAGGGCAGCACCTAGGTGGAAAAAGAAAAACGTGTGCATGAATCTGGTCCCTGACGAAATCAGAATCCATGTCGGGAAATAAGGAACAGACTACAAAACACTCCTGTAATTCATTTGCTTTTTCATTCTGGAAATTATCTGCATTCTTACCTTAAGATGTATTTGCATAATCTTCCCAGGACAAGAAATAATTATGATTTATTCATTCATTCAACAAGCATTTACTGAACACCTAGTACATGTCAGGCTCTATGTAAGATGCTAGGGAATCAGACAAAGTTCCTGTTCTTAAAGATTTCTCTAGTAAAGGGGACAGAGGCTGAATGAAATAACGCTGCCAAAGAGGACAAATGGGTGAAAGTTGAAGGCTAACCATGAATTGATAAGTTTTGAAGCTGGGCCTCATTAAGCTATTCTAATTTTTGTATATGTTTGAAATTTCCAATAGAGAGAAGCTTTTTAAAAAATAATAAAGAAAGAAATTACTGCCCTGGCCAGTTTGGCTCACCGGTTAGAGCATCGGCCCAAGGACCAAAGAGTCGCAGGTTTGATTCCAGTCAAGGGCACATACCTCCGTTGCGGTTCAGTCCCCAGCTCTGGTCAGGGTCTTGCAGGAGGCAATCAGTCGATGTGTCTCTCTCTCTCCCACTCTCTCTCCCTCTGTCTCCCTCTCTCCCACTCTATCTAAAGATAAATAGAAAATTGTCCTTGGGTGAGGATTAAAAAAAGAAACTGCTAATTTACAGGAAATAGAGAGGCAGAATGCAATCAGAAAAAGCCTTATTCTGGGAACCTCCACATGGCAAATAGTGGGCCTAGGAAGGTTCTACCTGTTGACATGAGCAGTGGTTACAGAGTGTTTCCCCTACGATAATTCTTTAGGTCGTACAATTTGTTTTAAGCAGTTTTCTGATTCGCATCATACTCAATAATGAAAGATTTTTAAGTACCCACAACATAATGCCATAAAATAACATTTTTTTAATTACTTTTTCTTGAGGCTCTTGAACAACACATATGGAGAGAGAAACAGTACTTTTTTTAATTATTAATTTATTTTTGTTACAAATGTTTCTCCTTTTCCTCCCATGGACACCCTCTTCCCAATACCCCCACCTCAGCATTGTTGTCTATGTTCATTGGTTACGCATACATGCATAAAAGTTCTTTGGTTTATCTCTTCCCTTTCCCCAGCCTCGCTCTTCTGAGGTTTGTCCATCTGTACCCTACTTCTATGTCTCTGAGTCTATTTTGCTAAGCAAAATAAGCCAATTAGAGAAAGAGAAATATCACATGATCTCACTTATTTGTGGAATATAATGAACAAAATAAGCTGATGAACAAAATAGACCCCGAGAAACAGTATTTATTAAATGTGAGCTGAAAAACATTTGCTTGCAAGATTGTGTTAAACCATAAATAATTTTAAAAGAAAAGGCACAAAAACATACCTCCCAATGTTGAGGTATCTCCAACAGGAACTAGAGATGACAATTCAGGGCTAGGGGGAAAAAAAATGTTTGGAGTTTATAAAATGATAGAAATGTGAGGATTTACTTGTTTGGGTTCTTTTTTCCAAAAAGGAATTCACTAGATTTTCTTTTCTTTTTAAATATTTTTAAATGGATTTTTAGGAGAAGAAGAGAGAGAAACTGCTCAGCTGCCTCCTGCATGCCCCCACCAGGGAACCAACAACCTTCCAGTGCGTGAGGCAATGCCCAACTGAGCCACGCTGGCCAGGGCAGGAGTTCACTACATTTTCAAACAAGGGTTCCAAACCAAAGTAATGAATAGCAAAGTTTTTTTTTTTTTTTATTAATTTACTTATGTTACAGATGATTCTCCTTTTTTCCCCCATTGACACCCCCCTCCCCCTCCCTCCCTGTCCCGTCCCCGTTTTGTTTGAATAGCAAAGTTTTTTAAACATAGTCTTCATAATTTATTTATTTTATATTTATTGATTCCTACTCAACTAGAATCACACTAAACAAAGTACTTACCTACTTACTATGTCATCCTCCATTTTATTTCTTCTCAGTTCTTATCACTATGTGAAACTATTTTGTTCATTTATTATCTATTTCTTTATTTCTGTCTCCAACCCATTAATCCTCTAGAATGCCATTGTCTAAGTTGGTAGTCATTGGACATATGTGGCAATTTAACTACACTTCAAGTTTAAAATTCAGTTCCTCAGTCACGCTAGTTACCTTTCAAGTGCTCAATCGTCACATGTGGTGAAAGGCTACCACATTGGACAGCCTGCGCAGCAGAGTCCAGTAAAGAACATTTCCATCACCACAGAACGTTCTGTTCAGTAGGACTGCCTTAAGGATCAAAACTCCATGAGATTAGGGGCTTTACCTGCCATGTTCTTGCTGTATCTCCAGCCTAAATAGTACCTACTATTTAGTAGACATTAAATAGATATTTTTGAGTGAATAAATAAGTAAATATTATTGTCAAAGTAGTGTAGAAGTCACGTGTCATATAGTTGCAAATAAAACATCCATGGTCTATGAAAGTTACAGTCTTATAGAAAATAGACACCAAATAAATGATTATAAATACAACCAGTAGTATAGACTGGAAAGCACTGGCTTCTAAGGGGAACATACAAGCACCCATCTCATCTCGTTTGAGAGATCATGGAAATCACTACATTGTTTTATATAAAGTCAAGCTTGGAGAAGTGACTCGCTGTAGGCCACACTGCTAGAAGCTTCAGGTCTCCCAGCTGTCCTTTAACCACGCAACTGCGAGCAAAGATCAAGATAATCGGAGAAAGTCCCCACTGTAAAGGAAAGAAAGTGGGTTTCTGCAAGTCCAAATTCCCATATACTCAAAAAATATAAAAATGGAATTACAGTAACTTGGGGAAGTTTTAGGACTTTGAAGTTTGTGTGCATGTCCTAAGGCAACAGGCTGTCCCATTACCCCTTTCAAAGGAGGTGGATGGTGATGACAGCAGTTTTCAACTCATAGCAATTGAAAACTCTTCCCAACTTTACACAAGTCAGCCTCCTCGGATGATTCAATCACAGTCAAAAAAGTTTCCATCACAGACTTGCCAACGTGCCACTGGGTCCCATCTTTAGAACAACTCCTTTGGATTAATTACCCTGCTGCTCCAAATTAGCTCACTGTGGCGGGGGGGAGGGGGGGGCCTCAAAGCCAGCAGATACATGGCACACATCTTGAGGCATCAGTTTCACTTGACACATAGGCAGTTGGAGAGCTAAATAACAACTGATATGTAATTTAACATATTTTAATATTTTTTAAAATGTGACTATATTATGGATAGTATATAAAGTTTAAATGAATATTAAGATAAAATATGATAATTGAAAGACATTTCATGCCCGGAACTGGAGTGAGGGAGTCAACTAGGGTTTTGATCCCTAAACCTTCAGGCTTGCGTGGAAATTTTCAGAAAGATAGGTTCCTTTTTCTGGTTTTTGGTTTTTTAAAGTCTTACCATAATAATTCTTCTGGCTTTTAAAAATACTTTCTAGAAAAATAACATATCGGACTTCCAGTCAGACGGCGGTGTAGTTAAAAGCAATACTCACCTCCTCCCACAACCACATCAAAGTTACAACTAAACTACAGAACTACCATCATTCAGAACCACCTGAAATAGAGCTGAATGGAAGTCCTACTACTACAAAATTAAGGAAGCAGCCACATCAGACTGGTGGGAGGGGCAGAGGCACGGACTGGCTGGTCCCACACCCCGTGTGCAGGATAAAAATCAAGAGAGACATCTCAGCTAGGAAGGTCCTCCCTGAGGAGTGAGGGGGTCCCCGTCCCACACCAGGTGCCCAGCTCAGGTTTCCCATGCCAAGAAGAGAAGTCCCCATAACTTTTGGCTGGAAAAACCAGTGGGAACTGAGGCTGAAGGAAGCTGAAGCCACTGGAGCCCTAGGCAGTTCCTCTTAAAGGACTTACTTGGCCTCGCTCCCTCCAGTCTCCAGCATGGAGGAAGTAGCTCCAAAGACACCAGAGACATACAGGGAAGAACTGAGTGGTGTGGCATTGGGGCGAGAGCTGGAGGGGCAGCTTTCTCCCAGACAGACATGCTGGTGGAGGCTGTTGTTCTTTTGGTGAGCCCTTCCCCAACAGAGCAGGTAAACAGGTGCTGTATCTGGGACTCCAGCAACCTGGCTCACACTGTTTGTCCTTCCCTGGTAATTCCTTAAGGACCTTCCCCACCCAACTTTTGGGCCCACCCAAGCTGTTTCCAGTGGCTTTACCATAGGATTGGCTTGTCTTGGATCCTGCTTCAGATTTTCCTAAATTCTCTCAAACAAACAGCATCTGGCCTCAGCGAGCCCCATACCTCTAGCTAACTGGCCAGCACTAGAAGCAGCCAGCCTTGGTTCACAGCTTGGCTTTGCCTGGGCACCTCCAAGCCCAACGCAAGAAGCAACCATTTTTAAATCACTTTGTAACTTATGCCAGTGGCCCCAGGGTAGAACACAGGCAGTGGCTGACCTTGCTCCAGAGCTAGCACACCCAGTGGACAGCTTCAGACCACGTCGAAGCACCACCACCCAACCACCTCCACAAATGACACACTCAAGGAGTGGACTCAGTGGGTACCAGAGCCTTGCTGAAGTAAGTCTTTCTCTGTGTGGTGGGCCCCTGCACAGCTGATCCTCCAAGGTAGTCAGAGGTCAGTGATCAGTGGGCACAGCCAGATCTTGCTGCTGATCAGCCTGGGTAAATCCCTCCCATTGATATTCCAATAGCAATCAAGACTCAGTTACAACAGAAGGGTGGACAGGTCACACGGGGGGTGCACTTTGAGGGCTCAGCTGGGGTGACCAGGGAGGCTGTGCCATTAGACCCTACAGGACACCTACTACAATAGGCTACCCTAGGAAACCTAGAGACATAGCAACTCTACCTAATACATATAAACAAACACAGGGATGCAGCCAAAATGGGGAGACAAAGAAACATGTTCCAAATGAAAGAACAGAACAAAACTCCAGGAAACGAACTAAACGAAATGGAGATAAACAATCTAACAGATGCAGAGTTCAAAACACTGGTTATAAAGATGCTCAAAGAACTTAGTGAGAATTTCAAGGAATTTAGTGAGAATGTCAAGGAACTTAGTGACAACCTCAAGAGCATAAAAAAGGACCAGTCAGAAATGAAGGATGCATTAACTGAAATAAAGAATAATTTACAGGGAATCAATAGTAGAGTAGGTAAAGCCAAGAAGCAAACCATCATTTGAAATATAAGGAAGCAAAAAACACCCAATCAGAACAGCAAAAAGAAAAAAGAATCCAAAAAAATGAGGACAGTGTAAGGAGCCTCTGGGACAACTTCAAGTGTACCACATTCACATCATGGGTGTGCCAGAAGGAGAAGAGAGAGAGGGCAAGAAATTGAAAACCTATTTGAAAAACTAATGACAGAAAATTTCCCTAACTTGGTGAAGGAAACAGACATACAAGTCCATGAAGCACACAAAGTCCCAAACAAGATGAACCCAAAGAGGTCCACACCAAGACATATCATCCTCAAAATGCAAAAGGTTAAAGACAAAGAGAGAATCTTAAAAGCAGCAAGAGAAAAGCAGTTAGTTACCTACAAAGAAGCTCCCATAAGACTGCCATCCGATTTCTCAAAAGAAACTTTGCAGGCCAGAAAGGAGTGACAAGAGATATTCAAAGTGATGAAAAGCAAGGACCTATAACCAAGATTACTCTATCCTCCAAAGCTACCATTTAGAATCAATGGACATATACAGAGTTTCCCAGATAAGAAAAAGCTAAGGGAGTTCATCACCACCAAACCAGTATTATGTGAAATGTTGATGGGTCTTCTTGAAGAAGAACAAGAATATGAACAATAAAATAGCAATAAATACATATCTATCAACAATTGAATCTATGAACAAAATGAGCAAGAAGAACAGAAACAGACCCATAGATACAGAGAACTTTTTTTGGTTGCCAGTGGGAAGGTGTTAGGGGGGGATGGGTGAAAAAGGTGAAGGCATTAAGAATTACAAGTTGGTTGTTAGACTGATGAACCTCAAGGGGGGGGTGGGCAGGAAGAGATAAACCTAAGAATTTATATGCATGTATGCATAACCAATGGACACAGACAATAGTGTGGGGAAGGCAGGAGGGGGCCGGGATTGGGGAGGATGTGGTCAATGGGGAGAAAGGGGGGGACATCTGTAATACATTCAACAATAAAGATAAGTTTAAAAAGAAAAAAAATAACATATTAAACCATTACAGCAAACCTATCATTATTGGTTATTCATAGTACATTTGTAGGAAATTGCTTGCTAAGTGAGCTCTCATCTAGAAGGACCTAAAGGAATATGATATCTGGATAAGTCACGATGTGTGACGAGTGGAGGGAGGCCTGGATGATGAGGAAGCATCAAGAGGCTTCTTGGGTTACAGGAAGTGGAGTTTAAAAAATGGGATTCAGCCCAGCTGGTGTGGCTCAGTGAATTGAGCGTTGTCCCGTGGACTGAGAGGTCCTGGTTCAATTTCCAGTCAGGGCACATGCCCAGGTTTCAGGCTCAATCCCCAGTAGGGGGTGTGCAGGAGGCAGCCAATCAACGTATCTCTCTCACATGGATGTTTCTCTCTCTCCCTTGCTCTATCTTTTAAAAATAAAAAATTAAAAAAAGGATTCAGATGTATTTGTAACAGACATGAACATAATCAGGCCTACATAGGGTCTATCAATTGTCCACAAGGCAGAATCCCTTCCCATACCCTCACTTGATAGATGGAAAAATGAGGCCTGCGTGAGTAAAACCATTTTCCCAGGGTCACACAATAATGCAATATAACCCAAGGCCATACCTAAAATTCCCAACTGTATCCAGTTCCCTTTTCAATAATAATAACTGCAAGAATGATTGTTTACAACTAAATTTACCAAGTCCTCTTTAACATGTCGAGCACTGTGCTAAGTAGTTTATCTTAGAGGAAGATACTATTAACCCCATTTATACAAATAAGGAAACTAATGCTAGAAGTGGTTAAGAATTTGCTCAGGGTCACATAGCTGGCCAGTGGAAGAGCTACAATGTAAAACAGGCCATTTGATTCCAGAAACCTCACTCTTACCCACCTTAGTTCCTCACAGTATGGCCTTTATGTGACCCATATTCTCTAGGAGGGCAACCAAGATGGTTTCACCTTATTCTAACAATAGTGGCCTACGTAAATTAAACAACCTGAAAGTCGAAGTGTATAAGGTCCCAGAAAGAGGAAGGGAAACCCAGTCAGAGTCGGAGAGCTATGGGGGGAGCAGCCACGTATGAAGAGCAAAGAGGACAAAGTAAGACAAAGCGGCCAGAGCACAACACAGTAACTAGAACAGGAAGTTGGGACAACAGAGAAACCAGACCTCACCTGGAGTTGGTGAGATTGTCCCCCACATCAAAATCAAATGTATGCTAATTCCCTAAGTAAGCAATCAAAATGGAGAAGTTGGCTTACTTCATAAAATTAGCCTTACTTACTGAATTCAAAATAACATGACTTTAATGATGGTAAGGAGGCAACTCTCAGTAATTCAAATCACTTGTCTAATACTCCGACACTTAATCCCACACCCTCCCACTCTCTCTTCAAAAGACAGTAAAGAACACTTAATAACAAGAACCCTTTCACATATTCTCATTAGGTAGGCCTCCTGCAGGGATCCCCTGAGATGTCACTCACAACAGAACCAGAACACAGAGTGGTGTTGAGTTTGAAGACAGAAATGCTACTTCATTTCTAAGCCAAACCACAAATTTGAAGTTGTTCAGCTAAGACCTTTAGTTTAATACCAGCAGCAAACAACCCCCTGTGGTCTCATTTCCTCAGCTCATCCAGCACATAATTTATTCCTCACCGCTACTGCCTAATTATGTCAGTGGAATTCAGGTGGGATTGTGTCAGAAAATATCATAGCCACATGGAATAGAAGTTTGAAAATAGAGTGAAACAAGCCAAGCATAATCTCCTGTCTAGATCACTACTCCCCTTGACAGTTTTCTATATTTTACTTTGTTCTTACATCTATTCATTGTAATCAGCATGTGACAGCAAAAGAACTCAAGGCACAAAGCCAGGAATCCTGGGTGCTGGTCCCAGATGCATCATTAACTTTGTATATGACTTGGAAAAATACCTCCGTTGCTCTGGGCCTCATCTCCAAACAGAACCACCTCCCTATTTCACAAAGGTATTGATGAAAACTAAATAGAATATTATGTGCAGAGTACTATGAAAAGTACAAAATGCTAAACAAACATAGGAGAAAACAGGAGTTACTGAAGCAGTGACATGTGTCATCGCACACAGAATAAAACCTTTGCTAAAACAAAAAAATATATGTTTGCCTTTGTGATCTGTGATAGGCACTCTCAACTACAAATGAAGGTTAAATGAGGAATGACAACCACGGCAAAAGTCCCAAAGAACAGTCCTTACACTGAGACTATCACCAGAGGCCTGATAATGGACTTGGGTGATTGGGCAGAATTTCAGTAATTCGTTTCACTATTTACTGAGCACATATCCTGAGCCGGCTTTTTCCTGGTTATTGAGGATGCAACAGTAAGACCAGAGAGCAGGGGTTAAGCAGCGACTGGAGCTACGTGCAGATGCTTCCAGGATGTCTGCTGTGGTGGAGACAAGTGCTGGAGGGAAGGCCATTTGTGAAATAGGTAACATGGGGGAGACCTGAGCATGTTTAAATGCTAATGGGAACGAGTTAACAATAGGACATGTTGAAGACTCAGGAGAAAGAGAAACAATGACAGGCAGAGATTTCTGGTAAGATGGGATGTGAGGTGCTGAGTAAGGTGGGAAATGCTTTTTTTTTTTTAAAGAGACTTGGCAGATGACAGTAGGGGAAGCTTAAAACAACACATAGCAGAGTATTTGGTGTAAGTCATATGTCAGCAGATGGGTAAGAGTTCCCATAGAAAAAGCAATTTAAGTTACAGGGAAGAATTGTGGTAGGCAGAACAGTGGCCTCCCAAAGACCTCCACATCCTAATCCCCAGAACAGGTGAATAATCTAATTCACAGGGAAATTAAGGTTGAAAGTAAGGTTGCTAATCAGCGAGCCTTAAAGTAGGGGACATATCCTGGTTTATCCAGGTAGGTCCAATGTAATCATAAGAACCTCTAAATGCAGAAGGAGCAGACGAGTATCAGAGTGACAGAGTGTGGGAAAGACTTGACCAGCTGTAGCCAGCTGTGAAGGTGGAAGGGGTCATGAGCCAACCAGTGTGGTCAGCCCCTAGAAGCTGGAAAAGGCAAGAAAACAAATTCTCCCCTAGAGCCTCCAGAAAAGAACGCAGATGTGCTAATACCTTACGGCCCATGTCAGACTTTTAAACTATGAAATTGTAAGATAAATTTGTGTTGCTTTAAGCTACCAAAGTTTGTGGTAGTTTTTTACAGTGGCAATAGAAAACTAATGCAAGAGTCTCTCAACAAAGAAAATATGAAAATAATCTCAAAAAATCATGAAGATAAAACTGAACATAGAGCCCTGGCCGGTTTGGCTCAGCGGTTAGAGTGTCAGCCTGCGGTCCAGAGAGGCCCAGGTTCGGTTCCCGCTAAGGGCACGTACCTCGGTTGCAGTTTGTCCCTGGCCCTGGTTGGGTCATGCGGGAGGCAGCCACTCGATGTGTCCCTTTCATGTCGATGTTTCTCTCTCTCTCTCTTCCTCTCTCTCTTCCTCTCTCTCCCTCCCACTCTATCTGAACAAAAATGGAAAAATGTCCTCGGGTGAGGATTAAAAAAAAAAAAAAAAGAATTTCAATAAATTATTTTAAAAAAAAACTGAACATAGAAAAATGATGGGCAAATTCAGGGTTTTAGGGGGTCACTAGAGCGCTCAAGGTAAAGAAAGATGGACTCATGATCACGCCCACAGTCTCATTCCCAGTGTTACCTAACTCCAGGTCACCCCATTTCAGCAACTACCTCATCTGACAGTTTTCACCCTAGCCCATCCTGGTCTGCTCTAGTTTCATGGGAAGGATACAAGCTTTTAAATTCTCAAATTCCAATTATATATATACATATTTTTTAATCATATGACATACAGTCTTTGGTATCTGGTGTCTGATGCCTTTCACTTAGCATGATGCTTTTGAGGTTGACTGTGTTGTTATCGGTCACACACAGTGCAAGTATCAGCCCTTTGTTCCTTCTTAATGTTGAAGAGTATTCCGTTGAATGAAAAAAACGCAGTCACATTTCAGTTCATATGTACTGTTGATCTTACCAGTGCTTTATCTTCTGAGTGCACAATATTTTGAGTCCCCTCTTATACCTAGTACAGACAGTGCCTGATCTATAAAAATATATGATACAGTCAATTCTGTAATGATGCTCATTTGTAAATGTTCCAATGGGATTAATATATTAGGAGATAATTGAGCATAATGCAAATTTCTCCTTTATGTATACACAATTTCATTGCAAGAAACTGTGCTGAAGGCAGAAAACTGCACCCAGTTGAAGTGAGCCACACGGGAACACACAAAACACACATGCGCGCTACACCTCAAACATCTTCTGTTTACCTCAGTTCACCCCATGTGCTATGAGCCACACACATCCTCCAACAGGGTTACAACTTTCCATCCTATTTCAGATAACCCTCCTTCTGATACCCTTGTAATAACCTGGTTATTAATGAACAGGAAAGAAGCAAAGGCAAGGCTAGATAATACAGGCATGCCATTTGTACAGCTTTGCCAGAAAGCTGCGGTTTAACACTCTCCAGGTCTGTTCCCCGCAGATGGCTGGGGAAGGGACTGGACAATAGATGCATGCCCAGTAAGGTCTGAAAGACTTGGGAAGATACTTGCCTGTCAATCACACCTGGGAACAGGTAATTGGCCAGAATAGGTGTGGCCACTGCAAGCGTGGGAAGATTTGATATTTAAGCTCCTGAACAAAGGGGTTCCCGCCCACTTGGCTCTTGCCTCTCTTGCTCTCTTGCTTGCCTGCGCTCCTGGCTCTCCTGTCGCAGGAGGTGTGCTCCCCTGCACTCCCTTACACGGCTCATGGCCATGTGGACCCCACACACAGTGGACTCATGGACTGCAATGAGTCTGACGCTACACTGGACTTAACTCCACCATGGAACAGAAACAGCACTGGCTTTGCTTCTGGCTCTACTTTGGACTGAGACAACCGGAGCTTTAGAACTCCAGATATGTAATTGCACACAAATAAAAACCACCATATCTCTCATTCAAGTCTCAGAAAATTCTTTTTCTCAGGATATCGAAAGAACCCCAGTCTCACCAGCCACGGAGAGAGGCAACCCACGCAATTCTCCAATAACACTTCCACCACTTGAACTCACAAGCTACAATCTGTCCAACATCCACTTCTACAAGCAAACTTCAGGGCCTCTTCCAGGTTAAGAGCCACATTTATTCAGTATTTCTGTACTTCTTACCCTTATACGATCTGTAAAATGTGCTATCATTCTTATCAGGTACAGCCATGAAGATTGCTGGCTCTGGCTGGACTCCAGCCTATTTAGTCCACTGCCTGTGTGCAGCAATGGCAACCAAAGGAAACTCTGAGTCTGCCTCTCGGCGGTGAAGGGCCCACCCCCCAAGAAACCACACGGTCCCACATCTAAGTAGGTGCTCAGTCTCAGGCCCCAGCGTAGACTCAGTGACAATATTAGCCGTATGAATAAGTGGGACCACAAAGAGTCCTTTTCCCTCCTGTGTACTCATATTTGATTTGAAACTTACATATACCATACAACCTCCCACATGTATACCTCAACTGTGCTTTTGCCTGGACTCTGCTGCCCAGGCTGGATCTCCAGGCACAGACTCACCTACTCAGTTTTTCAATGTCCTTCCCTTTAATTTGAGGCAAGCTTCTGGACTCTGACCTGGATTGCATGCCCTAGCAGAGTTTTTCTAAATAATCACTCATATGCTGGCATTAAACCAGATATTCTGAGTATGGACAGAATTGGACATCTTTGGCCCTAAATCTCTCAGCTTCCATGATCTATTTGTCCTGCTACTGCTCAGGAGCCAGAAGTGACCTTAACCCTAACCCTAAAGGCCAGCGAAGCCAAGACTCACAACACTGGAGGATTCATCAAGGTTGTGCAATTCCTACACTTCAAAATCATGATCATCGTTCCTCAATAAAGTGACCCACACCGCCACCCACCATTTCATAAACTATCCTCCACTAAGGTGTACCATTTCAGAGCACTTTTATCCTTAGCCTTGACAACAGTAGGTCACTCCATATTTCATTTCCAGAAATCTATTTTCTCACGCAAGAGACAGCAACAAGTCTGCCTCCTGTAAGGCCAGACAGTAAACAAGCACAGTGGCTGTGGTGGTGGTCTGGAAAGGGAAGTGGCCTCCAGGTGAGGAAAAGCATTTGGGACCTACCCACAGGCCTGGTCATTGCAGGAACTGGCAAGAAAATAGAAAGTGACCATTAAATTTGGGGTGAGTCTTGGAGTAGGTATGATACATCTCATTGCCAAACATGAACTTAGGGAAAAAAAGACACTTACCGGCTTACAGTTTCCTTTGTGTATGCCAGCTTCTAGAGAAAACAAAATGACTGTGTGCGTTAATGACCATTAATAAGCTGTAAATAAAACGTATTGCATAGAGAACACAATGTCCTAACATTACAGAATCTATGGTATTATTCTCTGTAGTTAGACAAATAGGTAAAGCAATGTACTGATGACAAGTTTGTTTTGTGACCGTGAGAACGCCCTACATGCAGTCTCTGTTTATGTGCCTAAAGGTTCCTGTGCTCTCTTTCAATGGACAGAGATTAATAGACTCTACCTGCTAATCATTCCAAACGGTCTACGAATCAGAGATTGGTAGAGTTTTACCTTAACCTTCCATGGACTTAGAATCAAAGTATTTTGTGATCTAACCTATTTATAGTAGTTCTCATCCTACAATAATATAAACATGTACATAAAATAACTGATAAATCTGCTTCTCCAGAATTCAGACAAAAAGACAAATTGTGTCAATTATTGGATTATGCCTCTATCTCATTCCAAAGAAAATTGTCCCCAAATTTCCTCTAAATTAGTGGTTTTCTTTTGAGGCCACTAATAATAAAAAACACACGAGTAACTAGGAGTCAAAGACCTCGTTTCAAGTCCCACAGAGGCAAATCCCCACATCTCTCTGGTGTTAGGTCCCAATTTCCTCATCTGTAAAACGGGGAGGCTACTACTCTAAGTAACTCTTACGATATTTATAAATAACTCACCGCTCTTCTTACTCTACAGATTCTCCTAGAATAATCTCAGCCACTCTCATGGTTTTAATTACCACCTGGTTATTCCTGTAGCTATATTTAGAACTTCATACCTAAATATCAAGCAATGCATATTTCACAGATGGCTCAAATGTGAAAGTTGAGTCGTTCTCCCTCCACCCGCCATGTTCAAGGCTGCTTCCCTGCCTGAGTTCTCGGTTCAAGTCATCTGAGCTAGAAACTGGGAGGCTTCTTGGGCCACTCCTTCATCCTATCCCGCGTTTACCAATCCATGACTTTAATCCAAATGAGACTAGAGATGATTAATCTTGTTTCCCACTATGTCTCTCGCGTTCCCTTTATCTATCTCGTGGTCCAGTTGGGACCTGCATCACCTCGGGCCTGCAGTAGTGAAGCAGCATCCAACTGGTCTCTGCTCTAGTCTTGTCCCCTCTATGCCATCCTATGGTGTATAGAAACCATAATGTCCTTTTTAAAATTGAAAACTATTAAATCAGCCCCTGTGATTCACCTACTTAAAACCTTTCAATAGTTTCCAATTATCTAGAGAGTTAAATACAAACTTGTTATCTATTTTCCAGTCTGATATCTTTTCACTTCTGGTATATTTGCCCAAGTCATTCCCTACAAACAGTTGGCTCATGTTGTCCCCTCTGCCTGAAATATCCATCCCAAACTCCTTCTCAAGACCTAATTTGTACCTGTTATTTAAGATGCCATCCAGGTAACATATTACCCCCTTGTCTACATGTTCTACTAAGTAATTATTTAAAGTATATTTCTTATGCCTTTAAAACTAAACTTATTAAAATTTCCACTTATAAGTGACACTTTCCAATTATGGACCCTGAAAAAAAAAAAGATACCTATTAAAAAGGGCTCCTGGTGGCTAACTGGGCTATTCTGCACAGGGGCTCTCATGCAAACTGCACTTCCGGCAGCAGCCTGCACTGAACTGCCTGCCTGCCTGTGTTCCTGCCAACTGAGCCAGCCCTTACAAAGGCGTTCCTGGAATCCTATTTCAACCAGTAGGACTGGGGCTTTCTCCATCCAATCAGAACTGCTAGCTCTATAGCCCCATCAGCTTTTATACCAACCAATCAGAGCAGTTCCATTCTGACCAATCAGGACAGTGCCTTTTGGGCCAATCAAACTGCAAGGATGTGGAGTCCTTACTTGCATGAGGACAGACCAATCAGGAACCAGGAGCAGGGACTTCTCTCTATATAAGTCAGCTCCCCTCTGGGAATGTACTTTCCCTTTCTACTGAAGAGTGTGTTTCTCTGGCTGAGCTGAAATACTGAAGGTACCTTACTGGAGCAGAGTGGAGCAGATTAGCACAGGGCAAAGCAGACCAGCTTGGAGCAGAGCAGAGCAAACCAGTGAGGAGCAGAGCACAGCTGTCTAGCCAGAGAGGGGCCTGGCCCCAGGGCCACCTGGCCCCAAGGTGGCCTTACAGCCTTGCTGTATCACAATTGAGCTGAGTGCACTGAATGAAGTTTCCTTCTTCACTGTACCCCACATTGGGGATTCCTGTTGGCATTGAATTGGCACCAACAACCATTGGTTGACACAATGTAACATCACAGGAGGCTGTTGTTATGGTAATAATAACTCTACATCATATATATTTGCTGCTCTATCAGTTGATTCAGTATCAGGAACACAATGAGATGGACAATGCTGATATAAATGTGTGTGTGTGTGTGTGTGTGTGTGTGTGTGTGTGTTTTCATTGAACAGCCATTCCAGATTAGCCACTGCAATGGTAAAACTGGGAATGACTGGAAGGGAGGCCCAATGGTGTAAGGAAAAGAACATGGATTTTGGAAAGACAACTGGATCTGGATTTCAGCTCCAGCTCACGTAGTTTTGTGATATAGGATAAGGGGTTTAGTAACTCTCAGAGGTTTATATTCTTAGCCTAAATCTTTACTGAGTACTATATCCAAATATTTACATTTATAAATCAGGCTGAGGCTCTTACTGGATTAACAATGTTTATTATAATGGCCAGAGCTAGGGCTATAAAGATTAGGCAGTGCACTGTGGCACCTCGCTCAAATAGCCTAATTCAACAAATAAGAGTGATGAAGGGATTTGACACTTGTTATATCTTCCTCCAAGGGTGGGGAGTGTCCAGCCTGCAGGCCATATAAGGTCCGCGAAATCAATGCCAGCTGACATCACATGCGTCACCAAATTAGCCTGACCAAATATAGCAGGCTAATTTTTAAGTTGATAATTTTGTATGGCCCAGGAATGATGTTATAAATACCCAAATGGCCCTTGGCAGAGAAAAGGTTCCCCACCCCTGGGAGGCCCTAGCTAGGGATACACACTCCTACAATAGTCCAGCAATTCCTTCCCTTGTTACTACTCTTACCTTCATGATTAAGCTTCTATGTTCCACAGACTGACTAAAATTTGTGCCCATTTCAAATATAGTTGTGATTCCATCTTCACACAAATTCATCCAGTAACGATATTCCTCACGCCCAGGAAGTCGATCCCAAAAAGTCCTGAAGGCTTCCCAGACAGCTTCTTGACACACTGAAAAATAGACAGAGAGGTATTTTAATGAAAAGTTAACACACTTTGGAGTTCTCATAATGACCATGGACCTGTTTGTTCAGGTTCCTGAGACACTCTTGTGCACAGTGTCCTTTCTGGAGGGACATGGGAATGATTCCCAGTCAAAGCCCTTCTATTTCTGCATGTCCAGCTTAAACTCTTCAACTCTGAAGAGAATTTCTATTCCCCATTCTTTCCTAATAGGCAAGGGGTTTTTTCCATCTCTTAAAAGAATCCATGTCTATGTTTTAAAAAAGTGGAGCTGATGTTGAGCATACTTCAATAGGTGAATAGATAAACAAACTGTGCTACATCCATATAATGAAAAAGTATTCAGCTATAGAAGGAAATGAGCTTTCATGCTATGAAAAGATATGGAGAAGACTTAAATGCATATTGCTAAGTGAAAGAAGCCAATCTGAATGCATGATTCCAACTATATGACATCTGGAAAAGGTAGAACTATGGAAATTGTAAATAGCCCAGCAGTTTCTAGGGGGTGGGGGTAGGGAGAGATGATCAGATAGAGCACAGCAGATTTTTAGGGCAGTAAAACTATTCTGTATAATAATCTAATAGTGAATACATATCATTATGCATTTGTCAAAATACACATAATGTACAACACAAGGAGTGAACCCTAATGTAAATTATGAACTTTAGTTAAGAAAAATGTGTCACCCCGGCTGGTTTGGCTCAGTGGTTAGAGTGTCAGCCTGTGGACCAGAGAGTCCCAGGTTCGGTTCCCGCTAAGGGCACGTGCCTATGTTGCAGTTCATCCCCAGCCCCGGTTGGGGTTGTGTGGGTGGCAGCCAGTCGATGTGTCTCTCTCACATCAGTGTTTCTCTCTCTCTCTTCCTCCCTCCCTCCCTCCCACTCTATCTGAAGATAAATGCAAAAATATCCTCAGGTGAGGATAAAAAAGAAAAATGTGTCAATACTGGCTCATCAATTGTAACAGATGTGACACACTAATACGAGATATGAATACGGGGGGAATGTTATGGGGGGACAGTGGCAGTATAGGTAACTCTCTGAACTTCCGTTCATTTTTTCTGTAAACCTAAAACGTCCCTAAAAATTAAAATCTATTAATTAAAAAAAGATATGAGAACTAAAAAGAACAGAAAATGATATTCAGGAGAAATGTCCTACAGTAATAAAATAAGAACTAATTCAATCTATCTGCTAAGTTATTCCATAGCATCAAATCTGGAAGGATGCTCAGCAGGCTATCTGCACACTTTGGACAGCACTGGATGTCTTGCTATACTATATCCATTTCAGTGGCCAGGTGCAGGACATTGGGCAACGGACAGATTAGGATGGGAGGGAAAGGAGAGTGGTAGGGGAAAAAGAAGGATATAAATGCACAGAGATCAAAGAAATTATTTTTCATCTCAAGAAGACTGAATACTTATCAGGCAGCATACTGAGGTGGAGCCCCTAAACTCACAAAATCAGAAAATCTAAATTCTAGCCCTAGCTTGACCGCAAGCTAGCATGATAACTATGGGTAACTTACCTAGCCATTGACTGCTTCGATGCATTCATCTCTCTTTTTTAATCGTATAAATAATCACTGCCCTACTTACCTTATCTGTGAAAGTAATTTATAAACTGTGTATTACTACCTGAATATCAGATGTTATTAACATGGATTCTGGTTTTCTGACAGTGGTGTGATGGAAGAAGACAGTCTAAGACAAAAATCATCTCAAGCTTTAACAGAGAGTGAAATATTGGAGTAATGTAGTTCTCTCTATCAGTTGGTTTTTCAGGGTTAAACTGAACCTAGGGTTGCAAATTCAATTTCTCTTTCAGTGAAAATTGTACCCTTATTACAGCTCTTTAGAACTTTTGATCCTATAACATACAGAATTGTCCAGCAGAGACTGACTGAGGCAGAGCTGATCACTGGTAAATTCATAGTTCTTCCTTTCTTCTCCTTAAAACTTCCAAATAAAAATTTAGTAAATACCAGAAGACAATGAAAAAGTAAAAGTCAAGATTGATAAAAACAAATAAAAAGTGAATGTCTATAACATCTGGTTATAAAGTGAGGTGATTCAGAGAAAGTATAAAAAATATTAGGAGACCAAATAACTATATTTCTATATGGAAAGAAAAAATAAATCTCAATAACTTCTTCACAATATACAGAAAAAATAATTTGAAATAGTAAAGCTAATACTATGAAGGTCCTAAAAGAAAACACAGAAGAATATCTACATGATTTGAGGATAGGTAAAGATTTTATAGACAGGACACAAAAAGCAACAACTATAAAAGAAAAAAAAATGAAATTAAAATGCATCAAAAATAAAAACTTCTCATCAAAGACACTCTTATAAAAATGAATATCCAAGCCATACCTCTAGCTGAAAATGTTCAAAATACATATATCTGACACAGAACTGGGATTTAGGATATTAAATTTCACTAATTTAAAAAAAGCAAATAATTCAATTTTAAAAATAGGTAAAAGAATGGGACACTTTACAAAGGAAGAGATACAAACAGGCATGCTTAAGATTTATGCATTTCACCTTAAACAAATTTTAAGCTCTAGCTAATGACATTCATGCTAAAGTGTCTAGGGGAAAATGTATTGACGTCTTTAACTTATGAAATACGTCCAAGAAATAAGATAATTAGATAGAAAGACGTGATAAAGCAAATATAATAAAATTAACATAGAACTTGGTGGTAAGAATGTGGTGTTCATTATATCATTCTTTCAATTATTCTGTATGTTAAAATTTTTTCATAAAATCTTAGAAAAACATTATTATATGCTGAATAAATGTAGTTGGAGCATCCAGAAGTGATAGAAATCATAACAAGTTTCATAGCAGGCCTTCTCTTAGTCTCTTTCATGGATTCACAGAATACAAGCCCTCAGCAATTCGATGCTCGGTCTAAAACATTTCCATCAGAAATTCATCCTTTTAAGTCAAGCTTAACCATTTTACATAGTCTATTAAAATGTAATTCCCAGAGTTCAATTTCCAACATGAGAGAGTGAGGAGTTACATGGACCTACTTCCCAGCAAAACTGGTGAAAGTTATTTTAAAACCAGCCATTCAAAGTCTCTAGAAATGGTCCTAAGGGCATACAACAAATGAATAAACATTTATTCAGGAAAATCTACTAAACTTCAGTAAGAAAAGTGAGAGTCAGTGGTTCAAGCCAGGGCAATTAAGCAAGAAAAGAAAAAGCATCAAAATTGGGAAAAAAATAAGAAGTAAAACTCTCTATATTTGCAGATGACATGAGCTTGAATATAGAAAATTCTAAGAAACCCACTTAAAAACTAATAGAACTAATAAACAAATCCAGCAAGGTATCAGGATACAAGATTAATATACAAAAAATCAGTGGTGTGTCTAACCACTAGCAATGAACAAACCAAAAATGAACATAAGAAAACAATTCAATTTACAAAAGCATCAAACAAAATAAAATAGTTGGGAATAAATGTAACAGATGAAGTACAAAACTTATACTGTGAAAACCAAAAAAACATTGTTAAAAATTTTAAATAAGTGGAAGAACTTCCCATTTTCATGGATTGGAAGACTTAACATTATTAAGATGGCAATATCTCCAAACTGATCTATCAGAACACTGGCTGACTTCTTCATAGAAATTGACAAAGTAATCCTGAAACTAAAATGCAATTGCAAGAACCCAGAATAGCCAAAACAATTTTGAAAAAGAAGAATAAATTGGAATTCAACAAAATAAAAAAAATTACAAATATTCATGGAAGACACCATCAAGAGAAAGCAGTCTTGGTGCTGTGAGGTGTTTGGGTGCCAGCAAATCATGCCCAGGATGTAGACCTGGCACTGCCCACTGTGTCTGAGGCCGAGCTGAGTGGGGTGGAGGGTAGGGGGTGGTAGTCGGGGTGATGGGAAAAGGAGGAGGTGGCTGCAAATCCCTATAAATGACACTGAAGCAGGACCTAAACCCTAAATTCCAGGAGAGTGAGCAAGAGCTGTGCTTTCATAGGCCTCCTCTTTATGAAGCAAAGTATGTCAAATTTGACATAAAGGACAAACAAGTGAAATACTTCATACATTACAGTGGTTGGAATAAAAATGGGGATGAATGGGTTCTAGAGAGAAGAGTATTCAAATACGTGGACACCAATATGCAGAAACAGTGAGAACTTCAAAAAGTCAATTGGGAGCAATATGCAGAGGGGAAGATGAGAGGGGCTTCCCCAGGAAAGAAGACATCTGGTCCACACCAGAAAAGAACAAACAGGAAACACCTAGAAATAAAGTTGGTGGCAGAACCAGTGAGACACCTCAGCCTCCTGGCAGGCAAAGAGCCCAAGAGGATCCTCATGTTGAAAACGAGGAAATGTTCATGAACAGAATTGAAGTCAAAGATTCCTGCAGAAGGATACAAGATTAACATCAAGAAATCGACAGCATTCTTTTTTTTTTTTTTTTTTTTTTATTCTCAGCTGAGGACATTCCTCCATTTTTTGTTCAGAAGAGTGGGAGGGAGAGAGAGGGAGAGAGAGAGAGAGAGAGAAACATCGACGTGAAAGGGACACATCGAGTGGCTGCCTCCCGCACGACCAACCAGGGCTGGGGACAAATCACAACCGAGGCGCATGCCCCCAGCGGGAACCGAACCCAGGTCTCTCTGGACCGCAGGCTGACACTCCAACCACTGAGCCAAACCGGCCAGGGCTCAACAGCATTCTTATACAGCAATAATTAACTCACAGAAAGAGAAACTTAAAAAAAAAATTCCATTTACCATTGCAGCAAAAAAACTAAGATACCTAGGAATAAACTTAACCAAAGAAGTAAAGGACCTCTTCACAGAAAACTACAGGACATTGAAAAAAGAAATAGAGGAAGATATAAAAAAGTGGAAACATATACCTTGTTCATGGATTGGAAGAATTAACATCATTAAAATGTCCATATTACCCAAAGCAATCTATAGATTCAATGCAATCCCCATCAAAATACCAACAACATATTTCACGGAACTGGAATAAATACTCCAAAAGTTGATATGGAACCAAAAAAGACCCTGAACAGCCACAGCAATCTTGAAAAAGAAGAACAAAGTAGGACGGATCACAATACCAGATATCAGGTTATACTACAAAATCATTGTAATCAAAACAGCCTGGTACTGGCACAAGAACAGCATATAGATCAATGGAACAGAATAGAGAACCCAGAAATTGACCCAAGACATTATGCTCAATTAATATTTGACAAAGGTGGCAAGAACATACAATGGAGTAAAGACAGCCTCTTCAATAAATGTTGTTGGAAAAACTGGACAGCTACATGCTAAAAAATGAAACTAG